>FR997799.1:5281982-6517239 GCA_905475355.2 Clostera curtula
GGGTCCCAGCAGCAAACAGCTCAAGAGAAGTTCAACAGCTGCATTCACCTGTATAAAAAAACTAACGCGTGGTGCTAAAGTGATCAGGATCGAAGTTTATGATGTGGAAAGTTACCCTGATATCATAAGTTCGCTATGTAATTGTGATGCTGAATTGTGCGTGCAGCATGTAGTTAAAAACATATTTATGGATGACATTTATAAATCGGTTAAAGAAATTGCTGTAAAGGTATCGAATAATATGTCGTAAAATAAATCATAGTACTTAATAAATGATAAAGTATTTTTATTTAACCTTTCACTTACATACTCTCATCTAATTGTTATTTTACGTCACGAAGCGATGACATGTGGTTTTAAAGTTTATGAGAGTAAGGTTGAAAGTCGCATCGAATAATGCACATACATCGCTTCGTGAGATAGAAGAACGCAATGACGTAAGTACGAGTATATCAAAAATCCGATATAAGATAACATCGGAGAATGTGTGAGCGCATTCAATTATCAGAATTAAACCTTGTGACATTCTAAGACCAATCACATAGTTTTACCTTTGATCATTATTCAATTTGAATGTAATGCAGATAAGAATCTATTTGAATAGGTGTTTTTTAATTCAATGAACGGTTTATTATAATAGTAGGTATTTGAATACTATGATGTAAATTAGGTGTTTATTGAAAATTGGGGTTTTCAGATCTTATCTGATCTGTCTAATAGTATCTAATAGTAGGCCATTAAGACAAACAAGATTTCGTATATTTGAATACTTACACATTGATTGAAAACTATGATATTTGAATACACATTGATTGAAAACTATGACCAATCACACAGATCACAATCTATTGAATGAGTATGCAATAAATAGTATATTCAAATAGTAGGTCATTATTACAAAAACAAGATTTCGTCTATTTGAATACACATTTATTGAAAATTGGGGTTTTCAGATCTTATCTGATCTGGAAACCCCAATTTTTACCTACTTCCGTGTGGTGACGGATTTAGAACACATATTGTCACCACCCCTTCCATCCTGAGGGTGTCGTAAGATCCGTCAAAAGGATATGTCAAGGCCGATATGCTAGCCGCAAGAGAAGGAAAACTTGAAACGAAATCCTGTGCCAATCCGTCTGGCCAGCGTGGCACAGTAGGCTAATTACCCCTGCGATGGAAGGAGACCTGACTCAGTAGTGGGTCATTTATGGGCTGAGTAGTAGTCTATTACATTTTATAAACTACGTACAGTTATGTAATTCAAATTCAAATTCAAATCATTTATTTTGTGTGGGTCACGATGGACACTTACAAATAGTCAACACATTGTCATATTATACAATAAAAAAATCGACCGTCTACCACCAGTTCGGAACGCGACCACTGCTGAGAAGAACTGGCAAGAAACTCAGAGGGCTTGTCATTTTTTTTTTTTCATTGCGGTCCTATTTGACTAGTAACATAAATAAAGAACATAAAAAATACACTGACACTGAACATCTTAGTCCCAAGCAGCTGGGTCGTTTAAATAATCAGCAATGCGGTAATATGCTTTTTTGAAAAGTTTTGTCTTAACAGTCTTTTTAAAGGCATTGCGAGGCAATTCTCTAAGTTGCATGGGCAATTTGTTATAAAAGTGTATACATTGACCCATGAATGAGTTACTTATTCTGCGGAGACGAGTACAATGGATAGCAAGATTATTCTTGTTTCGTGTATTAATATTATGTATATCACAGTTTTTTCCAAAGTTATTAATATTTTTATGTACATACATCAAATTTTCAAATATATATTGAGATGGCACAGTTAGAATATTTATTTCCTTGAATGTATCTCTGAGAGAAGTTCTAGGAGCAAGGTTGTATATAGCCCTTACAGCCCTTTTCTGTAATATAAATATGCTATTAAGGTCTGCACCGCATCCCCAGAGAAGTATCCCGTAAGTCATGATACTGTGGAAGTAACTGAAATAAACTATTCTAGCCGTATCAACATCTGTCAAAAGTCTAAATTTTTAACAGCAAAAGCCGCCGAGCTAAGTCTATTACATAGCTTTTCTATATGTGAGCCCCATTGTAGTTTATTATCAATGGTTATACCTAAAAATACGGTTGACTCAATCGGTTCCAAAATTGTTCCATTCAGTTGTACATTGGTCGGATTCTGAACAACATTGGGCAGTGAAAATTTGATGCATTTAGTTTTCTTTTCATTTAAAAGCAAGTTATTCATACTAAACCAATGGACAACCGAAGAAAGTGCATTGTTCACTTCGTCAAAATGTTGTAGCTGTCGTTTAATTTTAAACAACAAAGAAGTATCATCCGCGAACAGTACAATACCGTGGTTATTTCTCACATAATAAGGTAGGTCATTAATGTAAACGAGGAACAAAAAAGGACCAAGAATCGAACCTTGGGGCACACCAATAGTGACCATGGATCCTTGTGATTGTATGCCATTGACATCAACCCTCTGAATTCTATTACTAAGGTATGATTTCAGTAGGCTGAGGGCTTGTTTGCGGATACCGTAATGGTGTAACTTCCTGATGAGGATTTCATGATGAACACAATCGAAAGCTTTAGACAAATCACAAAATACGCCGAGTGCATCATGTGAATCCTCCCAAGCCTCAAATACGTACTTCAATAGTTGAATTCCAGCGTCAGTAGTAGAACAATTTCTCGTAAAACCGAACTGGTTGGGATGTAACAAATTGCAACTATTGAAGTGCGTTAGTAGTTGTAATAAAACAATTTTTTCACTTCAGTAGCTCAAACATGTAGGTTTTGCTCACTGAAAACAGTGGACAAAATGCGATTTTGCCCACTGAGTGAGACAAAGTAACTTTTTAATTCTAATTCGAAACATTGACACTATCTCTTTCCCGCCAATAGAAAAGAGAGAGACAAAGACCAAGTGGCCAGTACCAACAGCTCCGATTTTTCTTCTTCTTCTTCATTTAGGTTTTGGCTTCCATCGTTATACCGATGATTTTGCCAATGACAAGTGTGTTGTGTTAGAAATTTCGTGTGATTATGAAAGTTAAATTAATTGGTTATAAGTTGCGTTAGAGTTATGAAGTTAAATGTTAGCAGGTAGCGCTATAGAAAACAATACAAAGCATTAAAGTACAGATTATAAATATTAAATTGATAGAGCAATATTATGGGAACTATATTTGATTAAATACAAACTAGACGTACTTTTAACAGTTCGATTGGATGAAAGTAGTTCGTTATGGGGTTACTTCGATTTTTAATTCGACCTCAAAGACAAACACGTTCGGAATTTCGTACTAACTAAAGAAATTTAGCAAAAATTATAATTATAAATCTTTTATTGTAATTCATTGAATTTTTAACTTATTGTTGTATTTAAACTAAAATAAGTATTTACTGCTTAAAAAACTGATATTTAACTTAAAAATATTTAATTATAGTTTCAAAAATGTTACGTAATATATTTCATTTCCTATAGTGTTCTCGCTGCTGAAGTGAAAAGTTATGTGTGTTACACGAGAGCAAAATTTTTCGCATCTCGTGCCTTTGAATCCCTCGCAGCACTCAGGAATCAACTTTAGAATCACTCGCTACGCTCGTGATTCAATCATTGATTCCTTCGCTTACTCGGGATTCAATATCAGCACTCGCAGCAAAAAACGACTTTGCTCTCTTGTTGCACAAATAACTATTTCAAAAATTTTGCTAAGCGATGGTAGTACTGAGATAGGTCGAAAATTAGCGGGATCTGAAGTACTACCTGATTTAAATAAGGCTACTATTTTACTGTGCTTCATGAGATCAGGAAATTTACCATGTGCGACACAATCATTGAAAATACCTGCTAAGGCCGGTGCGATTACCTTAATTACAGGTGAAATGGTTTTAACGGACATTCCCCACAGGTCTGCAGTACTTTTCATGTTAAGAGTATTAAAAGCGCTATAATATCTTTGTTGTTGATCCGAGTAAATTCAAAGATTGTGTTACACTTATTGAGACTGTCTTTCAATAGTAACTCAGCGGATGAAGGAGAGGACTGTAGCGATTCTGTAGTTTTAATGGGAATGTTTGTGAAGAACTGTTCAAATTCAGTCGCAACTTCTAAATCCGCTTTAATGTCCCGATTATCAACCTTTAGGTGATAATCAATATGATGATTCGTATTTTTACCGCTTTCACTATTTATAATATGCCACGTTGTTTTAATTTTGTTCTCTGCATGAATTATCTTATTTTTCAAGTACAATGCTTTTGCAGTCGAACAAGTTCTCTTAAATACTTTGGAATAATTTTTCACATATTCGTGAAATGATGGATCACAATTATACAACTTTTCACCATATAAGTCAAACAGCTTATTTCTACTTTTATAGATACCAGCAGTTGCCCATTCACAAAATGTTGCCCTGTTATTTATTGATAGTAGTTTTGGTTTGAAGATCTTGTTAAACTCCCTACTGATCAGATGGAATAATGAATTATAAAGATGGTTGGGATCATTGTGACTAGGCAGCCCCGGTAAACTTTCAGCAATATTAGATTTAAACTGCTCAAGGCGGCTTGCATTAATAGGAATGAAACTGACATTTCTCTTATTACCGTTTTTAGGATGTCTACTAAATGATGCTATTTGAGCACAGTGATCTGAATCAAGGACGTTTGAGATTCTGCTCTGAATTGGTTTGATGGATGTAAATATGTTGTCAATACAGGTGGCGCTTGTAGCAGTCATCCTAGTCGGTTCAGAGAAGACATTGTACAAGTTGTAACACTTTAGCAAGGAGATAAATTTGGATGTTACAGTTGATTTTTCTAGAATATTTATATTAAAGTCTCCACAGACTATAATCGTTTTGTTACAGCGAGATACTATAAACAAAGCATCTTCCATTATGCTTGCAAAATCATCGTATACCGCGCATGGGGGCCTGTACACACTCAAAACAATAAGCTGCTCAGTCTCAATACAAGCAATCTCAATGACTCGTTCAACAGAGAGGTTGACAACATCCTTACGCTCCTTAAATTTATATTTATTACTAATTAAGATAAGCGAACCACCACGTAAAATATTTACTCTGCTGAACGAGCTTGCAACCTGGTGGTTAGAAAAATTTAACATGAATTGGGTGTTTTTCAACCAGTGCTCAGTAATACAAAGAATATCGATATTATTACAATTCATGTACAATTCTATTTCTAATTCCTTGCCTAACATTCCTTGTATATTTTGATGCACCAGGGTAAATAATTTATCTATGCTACAATAATCATTATTATCATAATAATTAACATTCTTGCAAGAGTTTGTCTCTATTGTCGTATGTCGTAATTTAAATAATTGCTATTTATAATGTCAATTTTTGAGGCACCATCAACTTCATTGATGGATTTGTCAATTGACTCAATAGAGTCAAAAGCTTACAATAATTAAAATGGAAGGTTATTTATTATCCGTCCACAGGTATTTTACCTCTGGCTACAAGATATTACATAAAAATTATGAACACCCACCCAACATCCAGACGTTTCTTTACCTGTAGATCGATTGCGTCACGCACAGTTCGCTCGGCTACGATGAAAGTCATGAAAGATAAATGTGGCCACGAAACACTCAGGCCGGCAAAGTAAACAGCCAGAGGTAAAATACCTGTGGACGGATAATAAATAACCTTCCATTTTAATTATTGTAAAGTACTTTTCTGACAGTATCTTAGGTATTTTTTTAACGTGCTATGTAAATAACTTTAGCGCGGGGGCAATTTACAAACATGTAATTCACGGTTACCAGAGGACCAAATCACTTTGATAACAGTAGTAGTATATAACTAAAACATAGTTATTTAATTATAGAGACGACACAATTATTGCCCACTAAAAGGTCTAATAGGAAATTGCACAGCTGTTGAAATTTACTAAGTTTAAAAGATAAGATCTCCACAAAGGCCGGACTTTTTTTTTGTTGTCGCCGCGTAAATGCTTTTTGCATACCACCGCCCCCCGGGGAGAGGTCGGTGATTATGTGGGACTACCGGGACGGAACCCGTATACCCACTAAAACCCCAGCGATATACCCGACACGACGCGCTTGGGGCGCCACAAGTTCGCATAAACGCATTCTACTGTGATGCCCCGGCGTGGTGCCCGCAACGCGGGCAAGCGACTATCAGAGAGGGCGCCGGTACACTGGGACGCCCTCAGTCATCGAGGCTTTCGTCGGTGGCGGTTCCCCCGAACCACCACCGGCCTCTCAGGCGAGGGCAGATGGGCCCCGCACCGTCACGAACCCCCACTCCATCCCTGCCTCCGTCCGCGGCGCGGGTCAGCCGGACAAAGGCCGGTCCTGGGCCGTCCGCATCCAGCGACCTTGGCCAGGTCGTCGGTCCACCGTGTGGGAGGCCTATGTGGAGATCCTTGGGGGTGGGGGCCTTTGTCCAGCAGTGGACGTCTTTTGACTGAAATGATGATGATGATGAAAAGATAAGATGAAATGAGTTTATATTAATCAAATTTGTCCTGTCATTCTCATTTTCAATAGGTTTGAAATATTTTATGAAACGATTTGAAATATTTTGCTTCGTAAATTGTGGTTCATTTAGGAAGTTAAAACTTTTATGGTATTATTAAATTGATGAACACGCCAGCTTAGGCAAGCGTTTCATCTTGCTGACGTCGTGACGGCATTAAATAGGATTTGCGGCTCACAAGCTGATCTTAAAGTAAAATTCTGCGGTGGCTGACATTTTAAGGGATTTCCCTAAAGGTTTGAAAAATTAAATTGCATTACTGGTATATCTCGGCTTATAAATGACTTAATGCCCAATTTGGCTTCCTCCATTGTGATGAAGGTAAATACACACAGGGAAGCGCGCTGGGAGGACGGAAGTTGGCTCTAACGATACTCTTCTAAAGGAATGGAATTTATTTAAATATTTGTTTTTATTTTTATAAAAAACGTAACCCTTGCCGTAGATACGGTATAACCCATGTCGCGGCGGCAGTTTACAAACGTAAATTCACGAACACACGGGTGTTACACCCAGACTCGGAGCAAGTGCCTCTGGTTTACACAAAGCCCAGCCCCGGAATCGATTTCGGGATCCTGTGATCCAAAGAAGGCACACCCAACCCCTAGACCAACGATGCAGTCAAACACCAACGTTTGTGAGACACTGAATCTTACATTAAATATAAGTATATATTAAACACTAGCGACCCGCCCCAGCCTCGCACGGGTGTCATGATGAACATCTAAATTTATCAGTTTTTCTCTATTAAATAATGGCTGCGTTATACATACAAACGTTCTTCTTAAATCACTCTATATTTATTAAAAAAAAACGCTACAAAATCCGTTGCGTTTTAAAGATTTAAGCATACATAGGGACGGACAGACGACAGCGACATTGTTTTAATGTAGTGATAGTGATACATGTGTAACAAACACTTAAAGGTAATCACTACATATGCGCTAAGTGTTAAGTATTAGAGAGTAACAGTAACACGTAAATTAAAACAAGGAACAGCAACAATTGTGGGTTATTCACGGTCAATGGTGACACTATGTATTCAAAATCCTTATGTCACGACAAGTTTATGTCCACCCATAACTCAGTAAAATACCTTTTCCGTCTCGGAAACTTTTCAACGTTTAGGCGAGTTGTAATTTCCCAAACATCCATCAAACGTTATTCCAGTTCCAAAGATATTTTAATAACGAGCTACAGAGTCGCTCTATTAATCATCCTAAGTGTAAACCGTACCAAGTGAGTACTGGTACTCGTAATTATCTGTTTTTGGTACGAAAACGCCGGTCATCGTGGATTAATGTTTAAGCTTCGGCTGTACTCGTTGTAGTAAATAATGAATTTAGCCAACAAAAGCCAATGTAATGTATTGTCTGCACTAGGTATAGGTATCACCATGGCTCTTGGCCGTTACTAGTGGTCGCTTAGATTGAGGAATTTGACACTAATACCACTATTACAAAACTTATTTAGATTGATCTGCACTTCTCTTTGGAATCTTGAAAATGACATTCAACATGAACATGACATTATTATACGTGTGCAAAGTTTCAAATGCAGTTGCCGTGCGTTACGTTTTAAATAAATTATTTTATTACTTACTTCTTAGCTCATAAATGACCCACTGCTCAGGCAGGTCTCCTCCAACTACATGGAGGGTAATTACCCTCCAGGCTAATTAGCCTACTGTGCCACGCTGGCTGGCATAGGGTTACGGTTCAACTTTTCCTTCTCTTGCGGCTCGGTTTTTGACCTTATCATTTCCTTTTGTTGGCTCTTACGACACCCTCAGAATGGAATTGGGTGGTGACACTATGTATTCATAAACCGTCACCACACGGATAATTAATTGTATTACTGATGCGTATTTCATGTAAATATTAGATCTCTGCACCTATTTTCCATATAAACTTTAAAGTAGCGCAGACGATTCATTAAAAAAAAAAGATAATTATGAAATCTCTACATTCGGGTAATGTTCGTAAAAAGTGGTGCAAATCTTTTCATTCGCGTATTATTAGTATGTTATTATGGATATAATAGCTAGATGTAAAACAAGTATCTTTGGCTTAAAGACTTAGGTACTACAATGCTTAACGCGGGATTGAAACGGAGAGCCCTGAACCAAAAATCATGATTACAGCCCCCAACAAGGCATTTTCGACATTGAATGATTTGTTGGTTAAATGTGCATTGTGCAAATGATATGAATTTAATACGCTTTTATTAGCTTCAGACGTATGTATGTAACGGAATCTTTGAACATGATTTTGACCCACTTCAAAACGTCAGATTAACTCGAAATTTGGCATACTTATTATGGACCGATGACAATTCAATATTTTAAACATTTTGACCCGTTATCCTTACTAGGATAATAATAATAACGGTGATCAAGGTGGAACACCGCTCTTCGATGCAATAGCAAATAGAGATGTAAATATCATAAAGCTATTGCTATATTTTTTTGTGAATATTTTAGCAACAGCTTTATGATATGTCAACTAAAAAATAAATAATAGTTAAAAAAAAAACTAAAAAAATACGCTTTTATAGAAAATCTAATACTATCTAAATTTATAAAACTAAAAATTGGAAATAAATTTTAATAAATTTGAATTAAAAATAGTGTCAGAAAAAAATATTTAATTGTAAAAAAAGCGTGGGTTGCTTTTCAGGATATTATCAAAATAACCCTTCTTGTCATATCTGTTAATAAAATATTTAGAACTATTATATACCATGCACCCCACCCTTTTTTTACGATAAAATCATTTTAACTGACACTATGTTTAATTCAAATTTATTAAAATTGTTTTTTTTATTTTTTTTTTACGATTTTCTATAAAAGCGTATTTTTTTAGTTTTATTTAAACTATATATTTTTATTAATTTGCTTTAAACTACTGCTACTACTCAGCACATAGATGACAAACTGCTGCGTCAGGCCTTCTCCAGTTACATAGAGAGAAATTTGCCTACTACATCCCGCTGGCCAGACGGATCGGCGCAGGGTTTCAAATCAAGTTCAAAAATCATTTTTTTTGTCGGCTCTTACGACATACGTAGGATGGAATAGGTCTGTGACACTATCTGTATTCTAAATCCATCACCACACGGACGAAGTCCTAATTAAAATCCGTCTATATTCTATATTATAGTCTTTAAGGGTCAGCGCCAACCAGCGGAGTGGCGGCGAAGAGGCTTTATCAGTAACAATTTAATTGTAACCTAAAGCACTTCAGAATACAACTGTATTTAGAATACGCTCGCCGCGCGAGGCCCGCCGCGCGTCACTCGCCGTCATTGTATTTCGTTGTACCAAATACAGTTGTATTCTGAAGCGTTTTAGGTTGAAATTAAATTGTTACTGAAAAAGCCTCTTAGCCGCCACTCCGCTGGTCGGCGCTGACCCTTAAAGTCCATGTGAGATGATTCAAGGGTACCAGTTTCGACAGACCACACACGGTCCGCCGAGCGTGGGACGAGCCGTGCAGGGCGCTCAATTGCAGAAAGCCTCTTGCTCAATGGACCATGGACCTCGTAAGTTCCATGGTCCGAAGCGAAAGGGCCAGGGAGTTGGCCTTTCAGCGCCCATTACGCCAGCACCGCAACAGGCGCCGGCGCTCGATAACCTCCGCCCGCAGTAAGTGAGCCTGCGGGCGACGCGATGGGCCTGTGAAGCCATACGCCTTCGCATAAAAGGCCCTGGGAGGAAGGCTGTGCTATATTCCGCGTGCACCTCCCAGCGGTGGAACAGGGGGGATTTCATATAGCCCCCTGTATGCGGAAGGGCGCGTAGGCCGTGCATCGCCGTCAGTTTCAGTGGGTAGGTTGGGGTGCAATATACCATGTCCACGCGCCCCGGAGTCCCACATAGCCCGGCCGGTCCCCAACACCCTGGAAGCCATGGGCATATCAAACGAAAAAAAATGGGTACAACGATATTATAACTTATGTATGTGTGAGAAGGTAGTGGAGGAATCGGTCTGTTCTGCATTGATTTTGATTGTTAGCAAGCGCGGAGTTCTGCGCCGCAAATTAGCATTGATAATTTCTGCCTCAACTTCAACATTAGACCAATAATATAGTATCCTTACTGAGTTCAGAGGTAACATGAAAGAGTATCACTTTTTACCATATGCACAAAAACGCGGTTGGAACCGACAGATTCGTTTTTCGGTATGAATGCTCAACGTTTAGTTATAGCACAGTAACATGAATCAAAGCAGTATCTTCGTTAGTTCTTTGTATAGCGTGTTACACAAAGAAAAGTATAACATAGAAAAACGGTAGATAAGTGGATAACTATCCACTTACTGGAATGATAGGAACTCCACCATATAAAATACCGTAACCAAATAACATAAACCTAGGTGGTGTTGTGTTCATAAGGTTCCGAGAGATCTATCTAGGGAGGCGTGGTCTGGGCAGTGGAATCAAATTACTCTCTCTTCCTGCTGCCAGCGTTATACTTTTATTTTTATAGGGTATTGCAAACGTTCATAAACAATAGCAACACCAGGTGGCCCGTAAACATGAGGACCACCCTAATGTAGTAAAAAATAAGATAATGCAATAAAAATACGTTACGTTACGTTACTACTTTACTTTAGTTAGTACGTTGGTACTATAACTTAGTTAGTACTTATGTTAGTTACAGCTCAGTGGTGGTCTTGCGGGATTGCCATATTTTTGCGTAAATATTAAGAATGCCTATTTGTTACTAAAATACCCGCCTCGTTACTGCAACTTTATAATTAATTCAAAAACTATGGTGAATCGTTTAGTATTATAGGACTAAGTCGATTCTTAGCCAGTTATGTATGTGTGAGTGTGCTTCCTTGCATATTTGTATTAAGTGCTCTTACTGCTTTTGGCTTTATATCTAGCGTGGTAATAGGCTGACCCAACCGTCGGAAATGAATTCGGTATCGGAGCGCGGATGCTGTCAATATTGGACTGAAACCAAAATTCTACAAGATGGACGGAATCTATTTTCGCTATAGAGAATATTTTAATTGATAGGTGTTGTTTTCTTTTTGTTCAGATGATAGTAACAGTTACTATTTTGACATTTGGAAATACAATTGTACATAATAAATATATGGATAACTAGCGGCCCTACACGGCTTCGCACACCCACGCATTTAACAAAAAAATACAAAATTATAGCCTATTAGTTATTCTGATACTATAAGCTACCTATATTATTGCAACGTTTCATAAAAGTCCATTCAGTAGCTTTTTGCGGGAAATAGTAACAAACATACAACTTACTTACATTCACGTTTATAATATTTGTAGGATTCCTTAATAACTGGACTGAGTAGGGGCTTACTTACTAACTTGAAGGAAGAGTTAATTTAAGATAATGATGATGAATCTAGATTGTTTCCCTTCTATTACGATACTGCTTTACTTCGGGAAGCTGCGAAATATCTTCGCATGCATCTCGTGCTCTAAGACAAAAGTTCGCGATTAATGTATGTTACCAGTGATGACTTAAAGTACAGAGACATGGTCGCTCACTAAGGGGCCTAAGGGCATTAGAGAAGGCTTTGCTATTCCCTGCGAAAATGAATAAAAAACGAGGCGATATGCAGGTCAACCTGAAATACCTGCGAGTACATAGCCCACAGTATTGCCAAGCTTAAGTGATAGTATGATGGGCTGTAGGACTGGCGGAAGGAGCAGAAAGGTACTCAAGTGGTGACTGTGTACCGGAAAGTTCAGTGCGTACTAGTAGGCGTCAGACATGCAAGACCGACAACTTGTTTACGGTCGCTGGACTCCGATGTATCCGGACGACTCAGGAATAGGCTTTGTTCTTTTGGCTGAAATGACGACGATGATGAGATTTTTTTTTGTGCATCACAAATTTGCACATTTACAATTCAAGTCGAATTTAAAGTCTAAGTAGAATTGTTTATTTCGCAAAAGACACAATGGACAAAGTAATTTGTAGTTCATATTACTTTATCGATTACCGAATGAGCTTATATTATCGATACCTTGATGACCTAGATAGACACTGCGTTTGGATAGCGAGTCTCTGGTTCAGAACTAACCATATTATTATAGTTACTTGCAGGCCTTGCTAAAACATGTTAACACATGCCTTTGGTTTTGATAGATCATACATGCGCATCCTAGGCCAGTTGCTTTGGGTCAGAATGTCTTTGTGTTCGTGAATTATATGATTACAAAAAGACCCAGCGAGACGAGGTAAGGCCATAACGCAAGAGGTAGTCGACACAAGACGTCTTATAAAAAAATAAAAATAAGTCTGTTCAAATTTGTAATAAATTTTACATACATGATCTATAAAAATGTTGGTTTTACTTTCGCATTGGAACTATTCCAGTCGACATGAATAGTTTTTTCACAAGACAAGTTTCGCTAGTTTTAAAACTTACATACTAACCGTCCAAGTAGATCGTTCTGGAACTTTATGTGGAACTCATTTTTGCAAGCGGCTGCACAAAAAGCCGCTGGCCTTTATTTGAAAGAAGAACATGCGAGGATTCACTTTTTTTAAATTTAATTTTAGATCTTATCCCACGTCAAACGTCACACACTCCTGACTTCAAAAATTAAAAATAGTGCTGTTTCTTACTGAATATCTTTGGCTTCAAAGTCAGTTGATGAGGATTTAAAAGCTTACAGTAGCGAGTATTCTAACTACACCTTAACTTGCAGCCCATAAATTACCCCCTAATGAGTCCGGCCTCCCCCAAGTTCATCATCATCATCGTCAGCCCACATTAGTCCACTGCTGGACATAGGCCTGCCCTAAAGAGCGCCATAGCGCCCTGTTTTCAGCTTGACGCATCCAGCTGCTGCCCGCAACTTTTCGCAGATCGTCGCTCCATCTAGCAGAAGGCCGTCCCACACTACGCTTGCCGATTCGCGGTCTCCACTCAAGAACTCGTCTACCCCAGCGGTTGTCGGTTCTTCTACAGATATGACCGCAGCCCACTGCCACTTCAGTCTGCTAATTCTCTGAGCTATGTCGGTGACTTTGGTTCTCTGTCGGATCTCATTACGGAGCCTATCTTTCAGAGAAACTCCAAGCATAGCTCGCTCCATAGCACGCTGAGCGAGCTTAGCGACCCCGAGATCATGGAGGGAAATAAGCCACGCTGTCAAGATGGGTTGGCACAGGGTTTCCAGTTGTATATAAGTAGTTTATCACCCATCTCGTTACCATAACACAAGCATTAAGTTGCTTAGCTTGGGATGAGATGGCGTTGTGTGAAATGTCCAAGGATATTTATTTAAATCCGTCACCACACACACTAACACAGTAAGCTAAGCATTCGAAACGTCGGGAATTAAATAAATTAAAATACACGCGATAAATCTGTTATAAACTGTTTAATTCCAATGTAAACTATTACCATCTGGATTGTAAAAGCCGACTAAGGGTGAGGGCAAACGAGCGTAATTTTGTGAGTCGCGAAATTCTGCCCAGCAGAAATTCTGTTGCGCTGCCACACGGGCGCATTTTATTCAGATGTCGACTTTCAGGTAATCTTTACCTTACTGACGCTTTCCTCGGTCCCCTCGCCCCCGCGAACTCAATTCAATCGGTTTATGCGTGTGAATCGGCTCACAACTCATTTTTCTTCGCCGTGTGGCACGAACTGGACTTTTGAATGAAACCGAATACAGCAGAAATTACGCGACCGAAATTACGCGACTTACAACTCGCAATATTACGCTCGTTTGGACTCACCCTAAAGGTGACAAGGCCACATATCCACAAGGGCAGTAACGTGAAAATGAAACCCTTCTTTGTGCTTTTTCAAATGCCCAGGGTTGTGACTTGAAGGCGTAAAAAGAGAGTAGGTTACACCCCAAGGCAACTCTGAGAGCTCTGTCCCTAGAGCCACAGGTTGAGGTTGGTGGTTATAAAACACTGAGTGAACCCTAGTAACTAGTGTGATATACCATAGGCTAATCTCCCTCCATTGGCTAACACGATGATGATGAAGACAGCCATTGATGAACGGATGATCCATTAATTTCTTTTTAATAATTAATCTGTTGGGTCACACTCATAAATGAAACGAGTTTAACGTCGTATTATTTATTTTCGTGTTCGATCCTTTCGCCCGATACAAATTCGGGAGACGATTACTCGGTACGTCAATTACACGTATGTAGTAATGCTACTTTGACCAAATTGTCGAAATACTGATATTATCTGTAGGGCAAAGACACCCCGCAACACAAACTCACAGCGGCCCCAACTTTGAGAGAGTAACATTCGGTTATATTATACATACATAATTTATATATATACTGTATATATTATAAAATCTAACAATATAATAGTTTTAGAAGAGAAAACGTCAATATTATACTAGTTCAAAAAGGTATGTAGGTAATCGTATCAAATTGTTTGTACCTAGTTGGCCAAAAACTGTGATCAAATTACGTTCGGAATAACTTATAAGAAGTACATACATACATAATATTAAGCAAATGAAGTATGTGTTTAGTCATAAATTCTTTTTATTTATCTAATAATATTCTTCTAAATATTTTTTTGGTTCAATGTATTCATAATACGGGCAGGCAGTTAACAAATATAAACAGTTAAAATATCTTAAATGTGTATAATAAATTTTATTTTCAATAAATCAATTTATTATAGATGGTTTCTAACAAGTGCTAAAATTACAAAGACACGTATTAACTGTTTACGATGTAGTCCCACAGTCCTCTTTATTAACTAACAGCTCTGTCAAACCTTAGGTAATAGTACCCGCTGATAATATGTTATGTTGTAACTAATACTCAACCTATTAAATGTAGTCTAAGAGCCCGTGGCAGCCAGACATTTGTCATTTTATAAATAATTGAATTGTGTCAACTCCACTGTAATAGCGAGAAGTTCAGATATAACGGTGTATTGTAGGGTTTCATAAGCATATCTAAAATAAAATCTTCTTAAACTAGAGTTCATGGATAGTAACAAATGAACTATCCTCACTAATTCATTCTCAAAAAAGAATTCTTTAATCCATTAATTTCTGATCCAAATTTGAACAGTACCATTTTCGGTATAACATTAGAGTTTAGTTTGTTATGGAATATTCTTATATTCTGATGTAGATGGTAGATAAATGGTAGATGGTACACAATGAGGTTTATAGAGCTGTTAGTCCAAGACGGGGCATGTGAGGCAACCTAACCTAAGGTTAGTCTCTCAGAATTATTGCCCCAACGAAGCCAATTGAAGCTGTGCGCCGTAGTCACTACACACTACCCCGGCTACCAGACTGTCGAGCGACACTTCAAGTTCCACAACATGCATATAAGAAGGGTGATATTATGTTTAGGTTGTTATTAATTCGGACGCGATAGCGGTTTCACTCTCACAACTTTCTTTACATGTCTTCATTTTCAATTTCTTGTCAAGCCTTAAGGGCTTATGACCCAAACGTAACAATCATGATTATGTTTATTGTTCTATTTATCCATTGTGTTGAATTAGAATACACAATGTTATGAACCCAGACTATCCTAGGGGTGTTTTAAGAGCCGACTGAAGGACATACAAGGCAGATCACCTAGTCACAAGATATATAAACCCTGTGCTAATCTGTCTTGCAAATGAAGGCTAAATGAATTTGAAGGAGATTTCCCTCCCTGAATTTGGGGGAGGCCCGTCTCATTAGTGGATTATTTATGGGTTTCAATGATGGTTTCTATTTAAAAGAATCCAGTAATGTAAGACGATTCTAAATATGACAGAAAATAGGATTATATTTTTTCAATTCTTGTGTTGTCTTTTACTGTCAACCATTTTGTTAAGAAAACTATATTAATGGTGTTATGGTAATTGCATACTATTTTATAAGTAGTATTTAAACATACTACAGGGTTAATAGTGGTAACTGACTACGATTGGTTTAAGCCAATTTCATATTCGTCTATCTCATGTAGTATTTCTCGACACGTGTGAAAATTGCGAAGTATTATTGATTCTACAAAGACCTTTTTAAACATAATGTCATCCTTGAAACATCCGTACAGCTAAATTTTTAATCTGATACTGCGCCATATTCATAAGATTTATTATTTAAATATGCAAGTTATAAATCCTAATCCAATAATTAAATTTTCTGGATCATAGCATTCAACAATTTAGTAGATAATAATGATTTCTCATCGAAGTGTATCCTACACATACATAATAGTATGTCTTCACATTATATCATCTTTACATTATATTGGCGACAGTTTATATTATTTTTATAAATAGGGCGTAGTGATCGAAATATTTTAATACGAGTAAGTTCATTTCGTATTGGTGGATACAATATTGGTAATATTTTATTAGTAACAAATAACGCATATGTGACTAATTCGCCTACTTAATAATTATCCATGTTATAGGATATTAATTATACTTCTGTCATTTTAAATTTCATTAAAGACAATGTTCAAGCTTCCAGCAATACGAAACGATAGTTTTGTGAAGAATACAATTCGTACGGTCATGTAAATTTACTGCTAAATATTGTCTTCAAGTACCAGCCTTCACATTAAATTCATGCGTTTGTAAAAGAACGTTCAGCGTGATAATTACCTATGTCACGAAATTGACGATTGACCCTACCATTGGTAAAAATGGGATTCTCTATCGTGCTTTCGCTATGTAAATATATAAATGTAACTAAGCAAGCTTTCAAGCAAGGGTCACAATCTTGAACAGCTGATGGTGACAGACAAGGTAGATGGCAAACGTCCCAGAGGACGCAGTCCCACGAGATGGTCGGACCAAATACGATCTGCTCTGAATATCAACTTAAACAATGCCCTTCATGAAGCTAAGGATCGCAGCAAATTGAGAGAAATTGTACGGGAGAAACTGATGCAGCGGAGGATTCACGACCCTCAGTAATGAGGAAAACGACGCGAGGAGGAGGAAGCAAGCTTTCATTAACCGCAATTTTTTTCTCAATATTTGTTCAACAAGAAATGGCTCGCTCGGCACCACAGCGCTATATCATACTGTGTAAGTAGGATTGGCTTTATAAGGGCGTGCAAATGCCTGAGCGGTATTTGGTCGTTGGCTCTCGAACCGTACACATGTCCTATTTATTATATATTGTGTCCAATAGACCACAATATAAATCTGATAGAATAATAATGATTGTAAGTAATATTATTACCTACTAACGTGATTACTTGTAGCTATATTGACAGCACGTTCTTGTACAAACAAGGCTATTTTAAAATGGTACAGTAAAGGCGAGGTACTTCAACATAAGTCCTAGTGTTCATTATTACAAACGAGGAACAGGTACAAAAAGTAAAAAGTATCAAAAACATTTTGTGTCCCATATCAGTCGTGTTATTTGTGCAACGCTATTTTTACAAACAGTTAATTATTAACAAAATTACGTCTTGAAGTGTCGCTCAAAAGTGTGAACTAACCGTGTAGCCTCCGACAGACATATAAACAAGTGTATAATTATAATGCATCTATTATAAATGGACCAATCATGGCAGTGAATGGAGATCAGTGCTGTCATTGGTCAATTCACCCTCTTATATGTCTAGCAGACGCTAGTACTTAGAACTGAGGTATTATATTTAAATTTGGAATCAAACTAAACGTGGCCGTATACTGATAGATCCAGATAGATTAGGGTCTTCTAAATTTAAATATAAAACCTCTGATCTTGAGAATGTGACCGATTCAAACGGATCAAATTCCATTCCTTCGTAGAATTAGCGACACGTTAGTTAACTATTCCTATGTTAAATATTTCATATTAGCTTTAAATATATTCTATTTATTTATGGGGAATATTTTATCTATGTATTGCAACGCAGTATAGATTGTTGTTTCGTATTGTGACGTAATCGCTCGTTCTAAGTCGGACTACCTGCGATCTACGAACTAATCTGATATAGTCTCAGTCTCAAGACAGTCCAACGTCTGATCTATGATACACTCTCTCTACTCGAGCTACTAACTTGTGTTCATCATCGACTTAAAACTGTAAAGTAATTGTATTAGCACTGTGTTTTCAAAAGTACTCAAACACAATTCAGGCAATCAGTCAAAAGTCAAACGTTTTTCTCTCAGTATTAAAATAAACATCAAGAAAAATTATGACCATAAATTATGTTGTATGGAGAAAATGTGTTTTTAAAGCCACTTTAACAAACAAATACTTATTTTGAAATTCGAATCATATTACATTGGGTGTTGAGATCGAGATAAGTCGCGGCTTGACTAACCCCATCTGGTCGATAATGTACACAAGCCTGATATGTGGGATGATGTGTAGCGCCGCGGGCCGGCCGCCGCGGTCCCATCCAAACGGTACAAAACAGAGCGTACCTACATATACGTTTATTATATACAATGTACAATACAATACGATAAACACTATGCGGCTACAGGGCGGGACGTCGACGGCCAGCGAGGCAGCCGCCTCGCGCCTCAACGTAATACATTCTCACAGTATTATACATCGTAACTCGCTTTTTAAATAACAAACATTAGTACAAGCATCGGCCCAAAGAAATATGACTTCGTTTTCAATTCTTTACGAAGATAGATCCAATATGACGATATCTTGTTCTCTATTCTTCACTTCAGCTCTGTAATTGATGCGAAGTACCTAACAGAATTGGTTATCATGTAACACTCTGTTAAAATTCTTGTAAATCCTCTGAATAACAATTGAAGTCTAACAGAAATGTCGTGTTAACGATCTTTTAGGAAATGAAAACCATCCAAGATAATTAGGCCGTTCCTGTATTAACTATACGAGTACCAGACTCTGCAACACTAAAAACTGGTAGATGATACGAAAATAGCTTTAATTACCTTCTGATTAGAATCTAAAGTCCGATGCTTGCACCAGAACACGAACGCGCAACGCTCGCCGAAACAACATAATATACAGCGGAATCGTAGCACTCTTTCGATTCGATTAAAAAAATTGACTAGAAAATCTCAATTCGCTACGAGCACTATGCGTGCGTGGAGGAGAATATGTCGGCGGCCCGCCACGCCTCGGCTTCCTCTTCGGCGTCGTACTGCTGGAGGAACGGGTTGGTAGAATTATAACGAGGGCTTAGACCACCTGAGCCACCGCCTGCTGAGTTGAGCGTCACGGCCAGTCCGGCTGAAGTGCCTGGGATGACTGAACGCGGAGATTCACGGGAACCTTGGTCACGAGGTGTGGTCTCGCGAGGGGTATGCTCGCGCGAGTTCTCCCGAGGAGTGTGCTCTCGTGAGTGCTCTCGGGAAGAGTCACGTGACTCCCGAAGGTCTCGAGGAGTTCCAGTGCGTGGTGAGTCTCTCGGAGAAGCTCTTGGTGACGCCCTCGGTGAAGATCTGCATTAAATTGTATATTTTATGTTTTGAGGACATTTACCTTGTTTTGAGAATTGAAATCTCGACTAATTTAACTCCCGACGTTTCGAATGCGAATGCAACTCCCTAACCATTCCAAAATATTCAAAAATGCACAACTTTAAGGTTCAAGTTTTAACTTCTGCCGGGACTCCCGGAGTGCAAACTGTTGTTTTGTTTGGGGGTCTGGTTATGTGGCTCTCCTGGGCGCGGAAAGTGCAATTAGTGCACTCTCCGAACCAAGGACTTGTGTTTCATTCCCCGATGGGGTATCATGCACCGTGACCCTAGAGGCCTGGGCCCGCCTCATTTAGTGGAACCCCAAGCTCTTAAGCCTTTTCGGAGTTGATAACAGCAGCCCGAATATAAAGGAACTCTTAAATTCATTCCTAGCAGACTTATGAAAATGTATAAATAAAAGTTGTTTATAGGTGTTTAAGTTGTAATATATACTAGTTCCTTCTAACAGTAAATCTATTTCGTATAATTATTTTTGACTTTCCAACTGATGCTTTTTTTTACGTCGGAGATCCTCGTGGATCCCCGGCCGTTGGGGACTGACCGGGGTATGTGGGACTCCGGGGCGCGTAGAGATGGTAAATTGCGCCCCGATCTACCCACTAAAACCGACGGCGATCCTCGACTGCCCAAACCAGGGCCACGGGATTCACCCCCATTGCGGAAGCATGCTCCGTGACCCTGGTTCCAACTGATCCTGATGTAACTTCCAGAGTCGGAAGCAGTAATTTATGTTCGCAGATGAAATGTTCCTTCAATAATTATATGGACTTTGAAACTACCTGGGAGATGATCTCGGTGACTGTCGTTCCGGCTGACGCAATATAGAGGAGACTGAACCGCCATGCTTGATCGTGTCAGCTGGACTGTGGCTCCCGGAGCTGCTACTGGGAGAACCGGGTGACGATACCGTCACTTGACGGGAGCGAGGCGGAGCGGGCAGAGGGCCACGCAGAGGCGACTGCGGACGATATTGGCCTCCCCTGACTGATGAGAGAACCTACGACAAACGACACATACAATATGATGAGACTACTTGGAACTGCTTGGAAACCAATTTTATAAGTTGCCCAATCAGCTCTACTACTACTCAGCCCACAAATGACCCACTACTAAATCGGGCCTCCTCTCAACATAGGGAGGGTAAGTAGCCTACTGGTCAGCGTGACACTTTAGGCCAATTACCTTGCTTAATAGGAGGAGGTCCGACTCAGCAGTGGGTCATTTTTGAGCTGAGTAGTAGTAGGCTACATTCTACATCTTCAAATATTTTTTTTAACTTTACCCCTGCATTAACTTGTATTGTGGGGGCAGTTTACAAACATGAAATTCACGAACACAAATGACACCCCAGACTCAGAGCAAGTGCCTCTGATTTACACAAAGTCACTTGCCCGGCCCCGGAATCAAACCCAGGACCTCGTGATCCAAAGGCAGCGCATCCCACCCCTTTTTTTGTTTGTTTTCGCTGTGGAAATGCTTTATGCATACCACCGCCCGCCGGGGGAGAGGTCGGTGATTATGTGGGACTCCCGGGACAGAAGCCGTATACCCACTAAAACAGCGCATCCCACCCCTAGACCAACAAGGCAGTCATATTAAAATCGACCTTTCTTTATGTTAGGGAGAGGAACTTACATGTGCGGGCGGCGAGCGGTCTGGCACGGGCCGACCCGAGAGAGCTGGCGGCGGAGATGCTGCTGATGCTGCCACTGGAGGCCGATATGGACTGACTGAGGGCGGAACTCGGCCTGCCACAGACAGACGACAAACATGCTGAATTTTGACAAACCTTCTACGTGCACAATGTTAGGAGCACAGCCATATTCGTAAAGAAAACTACAGACCGACAATGCTTGCTCTAGGGAATTGGGAATTTGAAAAATAAAGTATGTCTTAAACCTTTTTTATTAATAATAATAATTAAAATATATTTTGAAATAACTTAGAATTATTGCGTCTAAATATAAAACAAACAATGTATTGCTAAAAAAATTATACATGATCTTTTATTAATCACAACAAAAGAACAATTCTAAGCCCAATTCTTATTCATGTAATCTCGTGTAGCTGGGTGATAATTTTTTCCTTATATTTTTTTTGTTCTTTGGCAACTGAGCCGATTGTTGCGACTATCTGGCCAGTGTCAAGTTGATTCAATAGAGCCAGATAAGTGATATCCAACGTGATTAAGACTTTGTGAGAGTGTTAGTAATCAATCCTAAGAAGCGATAAAAAATCATGTTATTTTTTTTTAAATAGATTCCTGCACCTTGTATAACCTGAATCGCGGGGCAGTTTACAAACACGAATTTCACGTATAATAAATGAAAGAAATAATGTGTGGCTTTTAAATGTAAACTAAATTCAAATCACTGTTTTTTTATTCCAACATTTTCTCCTAGCTGCATTGTAAGACCGTACTGTATACATTATGAGGTGATATCTTGCCATTGTTATCTGAAGACTAGCTTTTGCGCGCGGCTTCGCCCGCGTGGGCTTCGAACCCGTGCATATTTTTTATGAACATAAAATCGGTTATTGTGACTAAACTATGATAGTTAGATATGTGGTCTCGCGGACTTTTTTGTAGATCTTTATAAGACCTACAAACCCGTAGTACATCATTTTGTTCTATTGTCAATAGTTTGTGCAGCGCACGCATAAATAGGTTTTCGATTTTACACCTTGGTTTACAAAATCGCAATTTTCATACTGATCCCTAATTCTTTTGAAAATAAAATATAGCCTATAACCT
The DNA here is from genome assembly GCA_905475355.2 of Clostera curtula. Taxonomy (NCBI): domain Eukaryota; kingdom Metazoa; phylum Arthropoda; class Insecta; order Lepidoptera; family Notodontidae; genus Clostera; species Clostera curtula. The sequence goes on from FR997799.1 coordinate 5,304,693, forward strand.
TCCTCGATAAATGGACTATCTAACACTGAAAGATTTTTTGAAATCGGACCTGTAGTTCCTGAGATTAGCGCGTTCAAACAAACAAACAAATAAAATCTGCAGCTTTATTATATTGTTATCTGAAGATGTAATTACTGAAACTTAATAACTGCTTTCCATGTGTGATTCTGCTTTTTAACTAAATAAAATTAATTTAATCAAGTTTGCTCATTACAGTTCGTCCCATTTCTGCAATAGTGTCATTGACTGAATATTTTATTAAATGTTTAATTTAAAAACGGAAGATACACAAGATGATTTTTATGCCCGGACTATTTGTGTCATGTACACTTTAGCCAAAGTAATAATTCAAGGGAATTTGGACTGCGAATGTAATCTTCAATATCGTCACTATCAGATAGAGGATACCTTATTTTTTGTTTTTTGTTTGTTTTTGGTTTTGCTGGGGAAATGCTATAAGCATACCGCGAGCCCCTCGGGGTTGGGGTCATCGATTATGTGAGACTCCGGAAACTCCGGAAACCCCAGCGGTATACCCTCACACGAAACGCTTGGAGCGCCATAGGTTCGAGTAAATACAGCACACTGTGGGAGGTGTACCTGGGGGGAGGGTGAGTGAGCCCGCTGGCGACGCATTGACTCTGTTTCCACGCGGTCCGGTTGCTGGCTCGCCGCGCCGAACTGTCTACAAACATACATGCGTTAAGGTACCACTTAGCCATTAGATTTTTAGTGTCATTGTTTAGTGTTAAAGCAACTGCATGCGGAAGGTGTCCAATTTGTCTATCTTAATTTTGTACATACATTTAAATAATTACAGAAAATAAAAACATAAAAAAAAACAAAAAATAAGCAATGGCAAGGGGCGTGGGCTCAGCAAATGCTGAGGGAGCTGCACTTGGCACAGCTTCACCCAGCGCTGGTTTACAGCCCAGACATGACTACAAAAAAAAAATTACATATTGCTTTTGCGGGCACATACTTAACAAAAACATAACATTAAATCGCTAATTAATGAACTCTTAATCTTAAATTATCTCGGTATTTGTTACAAATTGTGGTTGTGTTCGTGATACTGACCATGCACTAATGTACTCGTATTATTTGCTGCCTATTACTCAACCCATAGGCGCAAAATACACAGAAGCGATGAAAGTTTCGGATACGATGCGGATGTGGATCGGATTTGTTGTCGCTTCAAATATTATTCGTACAAAATGTATGAAAGAGATGCGTCGTAAATTACACAGAAAGGATGCGGCGCGGATTTATCACTTGAGAATCCGCGCCACCTCGCTTGCCGTTGCGACCGACCGGCCGTGCGAAGAGCACGTATCGCTTGTTATACAGTACGAATACAAGTTTGAGCAACCAAGCAGATCTTTGCCTTTTATATGTAATTTAAGTCGCATCGGTGCCGTATCCGTTTCTCATCCGCATCGTATCCGAATATTTCATCGCTTCTGTGTATTTTGCGCCATAGATCACTCACTGCTGAATAGAGCCTCATCACTTTACACGGAGGGTATTGTACCACGCTGGCTAGGTAATATACTCTCGGAAAAGAATAGGGTATGCAGCTTAATGTACATTACTGCGTATAAACACGAGGACTACTAAATTATTCCTACTTTAGATTTGATTTCAAACTAAACTTATCTTCTAAAAGTGCAAAAGCTAAAGTCTAGTATGCAATGTCTAGTATTAAACGTAATATACATGGTGATTTTTGGACCACCCGGCAAATTTAAATAGGTGGTTCAGACCATGAAAGTAAACCACCAAAGAAACACGGGCCTAAAAGTGAAAATAAAATTCTGACCTTCCATACGCAATCGGTCACGTGATCGAGAGATTTTAGACCCACGTTTCTTTGGGAAAGTTGTTTACTTTCGTGGTCTGAACCACCTAATTAAATTTGGCGGGTGATCCAAAAATCACCATGTACATAAGTGTAGTTTCAATCTTTTGATGAAATGGGAGGTGACATTACCTGAACGTTTAGGTGCTGGCCAAATCTGCAACAGGCATTGGAGTACATGAATCGGCCTCTGATAGTCCATTTCTGTCGGTGGCTGCGAGTGCAACATCAAAGGAGGTGCCAAGGCCACCGCTAGATGCTGTGGGGACATTTTGTTACGATCTTGCGCAGCTACGACTAATGCTAAGTGGTCTAGTAAAAAGACCAAGGTAGCTCGAGCGGCTCTTGGCAAACATTCTACTATGGATGCCATCAGACGAGCATTGCCTTCTCTGTCGTCTGGGAGACATACTCCTGTAACAGAAATACTCCATATTAACCGAAGAAGTAAGGTATTTTGGTTGTTATCGTAAGTTCGTGGAAAAATTTACACAATATAAAGGGAACATGTACAATTTTGGATACATCTATCTTCTATCATATACTCGTATGTATATAAAAATGAATTGTGAGTCCAAGGAAGGTATAAAAGGTGAGAAAATATGAAAAAATATCATTCAGGTTTTTTATTTATTGATTCTGAGGCGCTACGATGTTTGCCGTGTCAGCTAGTGTACAATAAATAATATCTAATGATGTCTTAGGTTTTCACAATCTTTGCACATTGCAGGAAATATACTTCCTAACGGTTCTGATAGTTTTATTTTATTTAATTCCCAACGTTTCAGACACTTTGCGGTCTCCGCGTCTCACCGTGGCACATCTATCCCCTAGACCAACAAGGTATTTATTCGGTATCTACTAGAATAATAATAATAGTCATATTGGTAAAAACCACTAGAAAAGATGTTGCTGATGTACTGGCTTCATGGAGTTAAAACATTTTGGAATAGAACTTGTGTGTATATATTTCTTAATTACAATTTACTTACCCAAAGCATCCAACGTCATCTGATATAAGCATCGACTGAACAGTGGTTGTGGTAGTTCCCTCAAATAGTCTTTGAGAAGACCAGTAATAACGTTGATGTCCGGAACTGAGTCCGGCGAAAGTTCTACAGCTCTCGCATTGCGTTCGAAAGCTTCGCGCAATATGCGCTTTTTACTAGATGAGCCGCAGAGACGGTAAAGACCTAGAACCACAAATGTTGCATAAAAGAAAATACAAGACAGGACTTTTTCACTTAAAAAAGTCTGCAAAATTCTTTTTCCCTGTGTTAAAAATAACATGTTCAATCGACTTACCTACTTCTACTAGTCAGCACTGTTGAGTTGGGCCTCCTCCAGAGTCATGGGGGGGTAATGAGCCTACTGTGCTACGCTGGCCAGACGGGTTGGCACATGGTTTCGTATCAAGTTTTCTTTATCTTGCAGCTATGTTAACGGCCTTGTCGTTTCCTTTTGTTGTCTTTTACGAAACCCTCAGCACGGTATGGGGTGGTGATACTATGTATTCTAAACCGTCACCACACGAAACGACTCACCTATGATATCTAATCCTCGTCTCTCTATTTCTTCTACACATCGCCTCACTATAAGCGGTACAGGAGGAGCATGGGGTGGCCGAGGCTCTCTAGAAACTACTGCTTCTAACTCTGCTCCAAACAGCGGTGCTCCACGAGGGGTAGCGGTTCGTCTCCGGAACAACTCGTGGGGCTCCGTATGCTTAAAACGCACGTACAGCGTACCGCGGGGCTCCATCTGAAATAATCCATCTGAATAATAAATAAATAAATAACACATATTTATATGACACTTACTACTACTTCTCAACCCATCAATTACCCACTGCTGAGTCGGGCCTCTTCCAAATACATGGAGGGTAAATGCCTACTGAGCCACGCTGGCCAGACGGGTTGGAACAGGGTAAATTTTTCTTTCTCTTGCGGCTAGGTTTTAAGCTTTGTCATTTCTTATTGTCGACTCTTATGACACCCTTAGTGCATCTGGGGTGGTATTCGAAATCCGTCACCAAACGGAGATGGATTAATATAACACCGGCATGGTCAAAATGTTTACGCCTTTGGATCAACTTTGGATCAACTATAATATGTATGTATTTCCAAAAAAAAATTTATATAAGTATTTTATCATCCATCTCGTTACCATAACACAAGCATTAAGTTGCTTAGCTTGGGACGAGTTGTGTGAAATGTCCAAGGATATTTATTATTTATTTATTTATTTAATGTTATAATAATTGCAGCTCTATAGCAAGCTGACTGCTGCTATACTGCGTTATACATTTATCCAGAGCCCGAGTGCGTATCGTATCGTATCGTATCGTCGTTTATATGAGCGTGACTTGATAGCTTCCTAAACTGAATACAAACTCTATTGTTAACTATCAACTCGAGCCACGTACATATAATTGTACATATTAAACAAGAATAGATTCTTACACTAACTTGACAGTAATGGTTTTACCTTAATAGCAAGTTGATGCATAGCCGATCGCGCTAACAGATCCGGAAGAAATACAGCGCCTCGGTAACAAAGTTTATGCCTATGTTGTGGATCCCAGGAATACACTAACACGTCGAGTTGTCTATTGTCTACAAGATCAAGCTCAAATGACTCGTCCCAGTCGAACTGAAGCTCTCCTGTGCGTACCTGCAGTAAAGATATCGGTGAGTTATTAAGTGGACTAAATAATTTAAAAAGTGTTATTACGGGAATCAAATTAGAAAAAGATATTCCATAATATATAAACAGTTAATGAACAGCTAAATATAGAGAACCTAATTCATCTTAAGACTAAAGCACACTTCGGTTAGAGAGCGACCGTTAAACATTATCAAATCAAATCCAAACTCATTTAATCAAGTTGGCTCATTAGAGCTCTTTTGACAAATCAAAAAATATAATAAAATTTTGTATTTAAAATTGAAAATTGGTTATTTACCACCGTTTTGGGATTCCGCTCAGAGAAGAGCCGGTAAAAACTCTGTAGTTGCTCTTTTTAGAAAGCCGTTTTTACGCACAAGGTCGGGATAAGACCGATTTGTGAGAGCAAATTCACGCAAACATCATCATCATAATATGTATAAATACATAAATCATTAGCAATAAATGTATCACGGAATTATTAACAGTATATGTTGCTTGAGCCGTGTTGACTGTATATGTGACATCCATGATAACAATTCAGCTAGATAATTCAGAAAACCATATAAATTTTATATGCTTTTTTAGTGTTCCAATGATCGTATCCAACTAGCATCACCTGCTTGTACTTCGTATTAAATATGTTTCCAAATGTATACGTACCACAGTCCTAGCTTTATGCACTCTGTCACATTCCAACACGCAGTACAAATCTCTCGGTGGTACGGAGGGCTGTGCTGGGGCTAACGGTCCAGAAGGTGGTGAGCCTGGTGAGGCCCCGGATGGAGAAGGTCTAAGGCCACGCCCTGCTAATAAGTGAACCCACAGCATTCCTGACACACCACCAGAAGCAATGCGGGAGAGGCCAGTCATGGATGATGAGAGGCCGCTAGCTCCGGGCTTCTCTACTTTGTATTTTAGGAACTCTGCAAGAAAAGGGGATATTTGTTGGAACAAAAAATCTAATCAAATTCCTTTTAATTTATTTGTAAGGTTTATAATTCTATCCAAAGAAATACTAACCAAAAGTCACATTTGCTTAGCTGTTTAACGTAACATCCGCTCATTAGCTTTCGCACATTTTCTTACCATTGGGGTTAATATCAAGATGACGCTGATGCCGTGAACCCGGTGTTGGAACTGGGCTTGGATTTGGGCAATTAAATCTAGAACCCAGCTCCAACAACTGCCTCACTCGCCGCGCTGAAGGTGAGCCACCAGCTCCTCCACTCAATTGTTGGGTTGCTCCAAGTTGTTGCGATGAAACGGACCGCGATGGTAAATGTCGCGGCCGCTCCACTCGACGACCTGCTAAGCCTAAGGAAGAGCCAAATCGGCTGCCACTTTCCATCTGAAAGGAAAACCGTTGTATATGGACACAATTTCTATGCAATTTATAAAGAATCTTGATCTAAGCAACGAATCAATAGAAATTGTAGTGTGAAATGAAACATTTGGTGTGAAAGAGAATGAACATTCATACTGGTGCTTTAATGGTTATGCTGTGCTTTAATAAATGGTCAACAAAACCTTGACCTTGGCCACCGTGCTTTCATATATGTAATATAAGAATGCAAATCTAAGCTACTTGCTTACATTTTTGAGCGCATCATGTATGTTTTCAGCGGAGTAATGCGTGGGTAGCCTTGGCCGAAGCGTCTCATAAAGCGCACTAGTTGACGGTGCTCTGGACATCCACGCACGATACTCGTCCGACGTGAACACTGATGGAGAAGAAGGTAAACCACCTGGTAATAAAGTGATTAACAATTAAACGTGCTGGAGATTGTAAAATAAATGTGCATTGTGAAAAAAATATTGTGAAGCCTTACCTCTAGAAGACCGTAAATCCAAACGTGAAGATAATGGCTCTGGCTCATCTTGGAGAACACTCCCTGCACGCCTTGTTAGTCCTAACCTAAATGGACCGACCAATTTAAGTTACAAGCTCCTATCTTCGAATTTATTGGTCATATTTGGCTAAGCTGTGGGCTGTAGGCTCCATCAAAAGGCTCAAAGTCACCCAATGAACAATGGAGAGGGTTATGCTTAGAGTTTCCATGTGACTCCAAAAATGAGGAGATACGCATGAGAACCAGAGTTACCGCCATAGCCGAGAGGATTGCCAAACTTAAATGGCAGGGCACATAGCTCGTAACGCTGATAATGATGATGATTTGGCTAAGCAGAACTGTTTCTAAGATTAACCAACAAAAGCTATTCTGATTCTGAGTGATCTCGGTAACATTATACCCTTCTTACCTCTGTCCGGTCCCTCTAACATCTCTGGGCAGCGAATTAAACTTCGATCCAATATCTCTTCCCAAAGTATTACTCCTGTATCCACTAAGCCCAGAATAATAAGGCGTTCTTGTTGGTGCTGTGGCTTCCGTGTCAGATGAATAGTCCAAACTGCGATTCCTTCTGGCTGTTCCAAACTTGGTACTATAAGAAGATAGGCCCAAACCAGTGGTACCATAAGTACCTCCAAGAGTAGACCCTAAACCAGTGCCACCCAAGCCTGAACCAAGCCCACTACTTGTCAGGCCAGAGCCAACTAAGCTCGAACCAGTGAGCCCACTCAGGCCAGTGGTGGATAGGCCTGATGGTAGACCAGGGCCTAAACTTGTTCCTGTTAATCCGGAATCTGTAAGACCACTTCCCGTTAGTCCTGATCCAGTTATACCGACTCCTGCGTACCGTGAATTATATCTTAAGCTGGATGCTGAAAAATGTATGTCTAGGTTAATCATCATTTGACTTGTTACCCGCAAAAACAGTGAACTCCATTCAGACAATTCTCCTGTTTTAATTATATTTTACCTCCAGATGCTGCTGAAGCCTTCAAACTAGATCTGAGCAACGAATGTCTACCGAAATCAGAGTGAGTTTCGGCTCTGGGCAATTGCTGTTCAGAACCTGAACGCGGTACTCGACCGCCAAAACGTGTGCTGAAAATATAGATAAGTAGTTCAATTCCACCAAAGTCAGTCTAGCAAAGCAAAAATTTCCTTCAAAATAAGTAAGCATACTGGTGTTTATATTATATTTTAAATGCATTTAAGTATACCATGCAATTTTACCTTCCACTATCAGCTGGATAAAAGGAATGTACTTTCTCTGCCAGACTATCAAGGGTATTAGGATATGAACGCTCGTATGGTACAAAATGTGTTGCGCCAGATTTTGGCTGTTCAGTTATTACTGGAGGAGGCGGCCGATAACTGAGAACAAAGTAATTACTTTTAGTTGAATTTTTTGGCTGTCACCACTTTGAAGCGTTTCTTGTGGCGTTGTGCTGTTGATTGTACTAAAACGATCGATTGAGACTAACTAAGCTTAAATAAGTCGGAGCTACGAAGTATTTATCCTCTGACAAAAAAAGGATTGTTATGTTTGTCGTGTCTGTTTGTGGCATCGTAACTTACAAAATGAATAGGCCTATTATGATGCAGTTTTTTATTTAAAAGCAGGCAGGAGGGTGCACTGGAGTTGGGAGGATACTAAGTAGGTAGGAGGGGTGCTGCTCACATCACCGACGGGTGAACCTCGAACCCCATACGCCCCTTAGATTTGAGCCGTAGACTGCCAAAAGGTTCCTACCGCCTAAAAAAAGGATTTTCTTGTAGTGATCCTTTTAAAATGCTTATAAGCCCAATCCGTGAAACTGCTTTACCGATTTGCGAGTGTGATAAAACTGCCCAAATTGGTCCTCCCCTGGTCAAACGCGTCATATTCGAGGACTATATGTTTATATATTCATAATTAAACATAATGTACACCTCCAAGTAGAATGGTCTGATTGCGTTCTGGGATAATACAAATCCAATGCTGTGGAATCTGGAGACAGAGCACCAAGTTGAAGTCGACTCCTTTCCTCTCTGCCATCGCCTCCAGGACGTATAGAGCTTCCTGGGCCACCCGTAGATCGTAACGTGCCATGTCTGTAGGAATAAAAAACAAATGGTTATTGTCATATCCTCTTATTCAGGATGTGTAATAAATATATGATCTATAGTACTACTGATAACGATACTGTGTACAAAAATTTACGATACTGAAAACAACACTTTTTTCTTATTTTTTTTAACTTGATAAGAGAAGTGAATTCCGAAATTCAAATAAACGAATGGAACTAAGACGGATAAGCCTTTATTATATAATAACGATAGGCAATTGGTTGGTGTTCCCTAAAACCCCTGTTTTATTATAAAAATCTTATTAGGAGGAAACCTCGATTGATCCCTCATATTTTATGTTAATAAATACTTTTAATGGTGTGTTAGGTTTTTAGGATCTTTGCAGGACATGATTTCTCTACGGTTCTAATTGTGTTTTTATTCGTCGCTATATTCGTCCCGCGACCACGGACACTGCAGAGCCGATAAGAAATCATTTCCTGAAACTTTTTATGCCTCTGTGGTGTTTGTTATACCCTGATTAACTACAACTAATGCGACTCAGCAAGTCAGTCGTACATGTTCCACTACTGAGTCGGGCCTCCTCCAATTACACGAAGGGTGATTAGCATACTTTGCCACACTTGCCAGACACGGATTGGCACAGGGTTTCGTATCAAGTTTTCCTTCTCTTTTGACAAGTTGATCTGTCTCTTCGTGTTTCTTTAGTAACCTATTACGACATCCTCAGGATGAGGTGGGTGGTTATACTGTGTATGCTGAATCCAGGATCGACCCTAATGGTTATAAGAAATACTCCATTGTTTTTTAAAGCAGGATTTGTTTGTTTAGCGTATAGGATTAACAGCACAGGACACACTCACTGTGAATACAGGCCATCAACACGATCCCTATCGCGGTCATCATCATCTCTACAGTCTCTCTTCAGTACCACCACAGGTGGTGGTTTATGTTCCGACCGTGGCAGCGATGGTGACCCTGGCCCCGATTTACCTTTAACAAAAACATGGATTTAATTATTATAATATAGTATTATTCATAGAAGTCACCCAAAGGGCAATGGAGAGGGCTATGCTCGGAGTTTCCCTGCGAGATCGAATCAGAAATGAGACATAGCCCACAGGATTGCCAAACTTAAGTGGCAGTGGGCAGGGCACATAGCTCGCAGGACCGACGCCCGATGGGGCAGAAAAGTCCTCGAGTGGCGACCGCGTTCCGGAAGGCGCAGTGCTGGTAGGCCTCCCACACGGTGGACCGACGACCTGGTTAAGGTCGCCGGAAAGCAGTGGATGCGGGCGGCCCAGGACCGGCCTTTGTGGAGATCCTTGGGGGAGGCCTATGTCCAGCAGTGGACGTCTTTTGGCTGAAATGATGATGATGATGATGAAGTGGCAGTGGGCAGGGCACATAGCTCAGCAGTCCCAGCTTCTATTCTACCAAGAAAGAAAGAAATCGCTCCCTGTAAATACTGGTAGTTAGCGGGGTTATTCCGGTGTCGACCCCAAGGAAAATTAAAAAGTCGAAGAGGAATATTGTCGAATGGGAGGATTATCATAATATTCATGTGAATTACTTAACTAGTCTAGTCTATGTCCACAGCTTTAGTACACGCAAGGCGAAGACACCCATTTATACCGCACTTTAGGTAATCTCACACGTGCAATGTGGATCAAACAAAGTATTCAATAAACAACTAGCTGCGCTCCGTGGTTTTACCCGCGTGGTGATTGAATTTATTTTTTCGTCAGAAATGTTTCCTACCCACTCAACAATTCATACAATATCTTTATAAATTGTCCTATGTATTATTGTGATGTATAATCTATATTATTGTAAAGTTTCATTAAAATCCATTATGTAATTTTTATGTGAAAGAGTAACAAACATCCATCCATACTTACAAGTTCAGTGGCGAGCCATAGGGGAGGCCTACGTCCAGCAGTGGACTCAAATAGGCTGATGATGATACTTACAAACTTTCGCGTTTTTAATATTAGTAGGATTTATTTGTAAACGTACCTTTTCTCTGCCTCGTGCACAATAACAACCTTCTTGGTATAGACATGATGATGACCACATCATCCAACGACATTCGCCGTACATCCACCAAGTTCACAGCCAAGATTTCGTCTCCGACTTTCAAGCAACCACTGTTGTATACAGCTGACTCCAAAGCTATCCGAGATATGAACACTCCGTCTGTTCTCGCACCGCCATCTCCTTCCCTGATATATAGCCCCAACGTCTGGCCTGGCCGTTTTACAATCTCCACTAATTGGACTACATGTCGGGAGTCCTAAAAGAAATTCTCTTTAATGTAACATTGACATCATTTTCATCCCATAAATCAACCACCACTCAAATCAAATCCAAATCAAAATGTTTCTTATTCGAATAAATTCTTGCGAATGCTTTCAAATAGTAAAAAAAAAACACTAAATCAAAATTATAAAAAAAAATTAAAATAAGTTATCATTTAGTTTTTACCACCGGTTCGGAATGCCATTCCATACAGAAGAGCCGGCAAGAAACTCCATGGTTGCTCTTTTAAATAAAAGGGTTACAATTATGGTGGTACAAACAAGTCTGACAGATTAGTGAAAGCACTGAGTCGGGCCTCCTCTAAATTCATACAAGGAAATTAGCCTACTTTTCCACGCTAGCAAGACGTCCTCCTTGTCGTTCCTTTAGTCGCCTCTTACGATACGGATTCTTCTCAGCCCATAAATAACCCACTGCTGAGTCGGACCTCCTCCAATGAAATGGAGGGCAATTAGCCTACTGTGCCACACTGGCCAGACGGGTTGGCACAGGGTTACGTATCAAGTTTTCCTTCTCTTGCGGCTAGATATTAGGCCTTGTCATTTCTTTTATTGGCTCCATGGATACGGATTACTAGTATAGTGATACTAAATCCGATACCACACAAAATAGTATCTAAACTAAACTCCACCCCAAAATAGTTGTTCGTCTAATACCCACTGACCTAAAGATAGACTAACCTAGTAAAGTCACGGGGAGCTATTCCAGTATTTATATAACTATGCAATAGGTATAGTATAGGGAGAGAAAGAGCAATTCAGAGCTATTGTTCAGCGTGGCCTAGATCGCGCGCAATGTGAACGCAATTCATAACTGCCATTGTAGAGCTTTGTACTACTGTTCCCTGTACTACTGTACTCTGTAGTACAGTAGTACATGGCCTCCCGGACAGGCTCGTTTCTTGAAGGTTGCCATGTTGTACCGGTTCGGGAATACCTCCGCTGGTAATTGATTCCACACAGAGGTTGTGCGCGGTAAAAAGTTTCTTGAAAAACGCACGGTGGTGGACACCCATTCGTCCAGATGAAATTGATGGTATTTCTGGCGAGTGGATCTGTGGCGGAAAGAAGCGGAAGGGACAAGATCGAACAATTCCTCAGAACACTCCCCGTGATAAAATTTAATTCAAATTCAAAGTTGATTCTTCATTACGATGACTACTTTATCGTTTAACTAGAAGACAGCAGGACGATCACTATGCATTCTATTAAAGTCAAATCAATTATTTTCTTTAAGACCCAATGTACGCTTACAACTTGTCCGTGTGTTGACGGATTTAGAATACATTGTGTCACCACCCCATTCCATCCTAAGGGTGTCGTAAGACTCGACAATAGGAGATGACAAGGCCTAATATCTAGCCGCAAGAGAAGGAAAACTTAATACTAAACCCCGTGTATGTCTGGCCAGCGTGGCACAGTAGGATATTACCCTCAATGTAGTTGGAGGAGGCCCGACTCCGCAGTGGGTAATTTATAGGCTGAGAAGTAGTACATATACAAATTGGTAACATATGAATAAAACTATACAATATAAAGTAATATACGAGTAGATTACATCGCGACTGCTATCGAACTACACTGACCTGCAATACGAAGTACTACACTTTTAATATATATATATATTATAAACTATAGAAGTTAGAGATTTAAAATAAAAAACATTTTATAGCAAACTAGCGACAGGCCCCGGCTTCGCCTGGGCGCAATTAAAACCTCTAAATTTATCAGTGTTTCTCTACAATATTATGAATGTATTATACTTAAAAACCTTCCTCTTGAATCACTCTATCTATTAAAAGAAACCCCTTCAAAATCCGTTGCGTAGATTATAAGATTTATGCATACATAGGGACGGACAGAGGACAGCGACTTTGTTTTATACTATGTATTGATAGTGATAGTGATGTTATAAGCTTTCTATGTAACTATAGCAAACTCTACAAACTTTTTTTCGAGTCCATTTTATTTCGAAAGTATATCTTGTGTACTTAAAAAGTTATTGCAATTTTAAAAGTGTGATACTTAGTTATGCAGCCCAGTGTATAACTTAGCTGTTGTTCTATCAAACAACTATAGGGATCTTACAATCTACTCGTAAACATTCGCACAGTAGGAATCCACGATGGGAATGGGGACGCAATTCCGACATTCCGGAGAGCAACACCGCAATAGCTTAACATTGATTTTGAATTGTGTCGCGAATAATACAGATTTACGGACGAATGCCTACAGTTCAAAACCACGAACATAAAATATGTCAAATATATATTCAAATATCAAATAAAATATAAACTACTACTAAGAAAGAAAGAAACGTGTTTATTGTGTTCTCACATGTTGAGCGGCACAAAAGAACATGTTACAAATAAAAAAAATAAAAAATACAAAATTTATAACAATAACAATTTTTTAATATACTATTTTGTGAGAACAAAAAAGGACCATAGCTCAGCATATGCCACATCATAGTTAACAATAAATAAATGACGCAGCGCTGGTATTCTGCTAGGCCCTTGAGCGACTACACGGGTATCGGACAGCTATCCGTAGATACATACAATAAATAGAAAAAAGTAGATACAAAACAGAAAGTCTTAGCGTCTACGTCATAAAATTTATAAAAAAAAAATGCTGACAAATATAGGATATTATGACATTGACAATTTGACAGCTGACGTAAAAAAGCGCGGAGTTCTCACCAGTTCAAAATTCAAACAATACATTTCTAGGAATTGTAGGTGAGATTAGATTCATTATGTTTTAATATTTTGAGTTTTTTTTGTGACTATACTGTTATCACTACATAGTATAAAACAAAGTCGCTGTCGTCTGTCCGTCCCTATGTATGCTTAAATCTTCAAAACTATGCTATGGATTTTGAAGCGGTTTTTTTAATAGATAGAGTGATTCAAGAGGGATGTTTATACATAAATATTGCACCCGTGCGAAGCCGGGGCGGGTCGCTAGTTAATTATATTTGATAGACTATACTAAGTATAGACTATACTGTTATTACTACTACTCAGCCCATAAATGACCCACTGTTGAGTCGGGTCTCCTCACAGATTGGTACAGGGTTTGCCTTGTTGGCCTAGGGGTTGGATGTGCCGCCTTTGGATAACGGGCCCCGGGTTCGATTCCGGGGCCGAGCAAGTGTCTTTGTGTAAACCAGAGGGAGTTGCTCGGAGTCTGGGTGTCATTTGTGTTCGTGAATTTCATGTTTGTAAACTGCCCCGTGATACAGGTTATTATATTTGCGGTTAAGTTGTCGGGCGTAACATGTCCTTATAATTGTTGGCTTATTGTTACCTGTAGTGCGAAAAACTTTTTGGCGGCTTCAATATTGTTGCGGCCCACTTGTCTGACTTCCAAAATACGCACAATCATCTCACCACGGCGCTCCACCGCCTGTAAATCAAAATCCATTTTGTTATTTTTATTTTATAAAATGTTATTAATATTTTTTATTCTAAATTTAATGTTAAAATATCATTTGTCCATGCGTTGCCAAAATGTTTATTTAACTTTATTTGCGCAACTTTTTCATTTATTTAAGTCATTTGAACAGTTAAACGGCATTTTTTCTTCATTTAAAAGTACATGACCTTGGCACATTTAACAGTAAAATACCAAAAATAACATTTTTAAATTGTCAAAAAGGAATCGGCTTAAAAAATTTATAGCCATGATCAAAATTCTTTTTTTTTTTTCGATTACAATGTGTATGGTAAAAAAAGGATTGCATACGCACCTCGAGGGCCGCGGCCGTGGTCGAATCGTGATCGTTTTCCACCATCTCAATTTGCCTGAATATTTCATTGCTCACTCCTGATACCTGTGTCAATATACATTTTTATGAGCATCAGAGTCCAAGTCTCGTGCCAAGTTTGGCCAAGGCTAAATTGGGATTTGTTAGATGATGAAATTTTATTCCTTTAACAGCCTATTAATCGCTACTCCGCCCCAAACTTTTTTTTTTGTCAGGTCTTTGGGCTTCTATAAGCACGCCAGACACAAAATACCTTACGATATAGCATTTTGTCGGCACACTAAATATATCAGAACTGATAGACATCCTCAAGGCATCAACAATCTAAACAATCAGAACAGTCAAATGATAATGTTAGTTTGTTTAATTTTGTATCAAGTATTCCTTCAGTCTAGACTGAAGAGAAAACGTTAATCTAGACTCTAGAGTCACGTTTTTAAGACACACTCAATGCGATGGTGACTTCTTGTTTAAATCCTTTCTGAACAACGATCCGATTTATAAAATCTTTTTCATCGTATTACCGAATATTGAGGAAGACATATCACGCATTACTACCTAAGTAATCATAAATCCAAATAAATCAGGCAGACGGGAAGATCGAGATAAGTAGTAGGTAGTTTGTTATATTTTGGTATACCTTTCGGAAGTCTGGCTGCAGCACGCAGGGTGGCGCGTGGTTGGCACGCTGCGGCTGCGGCGGACCTGGCGGCGCGCGGCCCGGCGACGCCGTCAGATCCGGAGCCGCGCGGCCGTTATCCTGAAAAAAAGAGGATTTTTAAACCTTAACCCCAAACTAGTCATTACTAAAAGTTCCTCGCCTATGTTTATGGCATCGAAGCTATTATATGAATGGATCCTTGGACATTTCACACAACGCCATCTCGTCCCAAGCTAAGCAACTTAATGCTTGTGTTATGGTAACGAGATGGATGATAAACTACTTATATACATTTTTTTTGTAAATACATACTTATTATAGATAGAAATGACACCCAGACTCCGAGCCAGTGCCTCTGGTTTAGACAAAGACACTTGCCCGACCCCGGAATCGAACCCGGGACCCGTTGATCCAAAGGCGGGACATCTAACCACTAGACCAACGAGGCAGACTATTTGAAAGAGATGCCAGAAGGGCCCAGTGGTAAGTCGGGCCTCCTCCCATCATAGGGAGGGCAATTAGCTTACTCTGCCACGCTGGCCAGACGGGTTAGCGCAGGGGCATGTATCAAGTTTACCTTCTCTTGCGGTTAGGTTTAGTCTTGTTATTTCCTGTTGTCGGCTCTTACGAAACCTTCAGTGTGGAATGGGCTGGTGACACTATTTAATCGAAATCCATCACCACACGACGTACATTATTTTCCCAAAATGGTCTAAATTTAATTGACGGACATAATTTTTTTCGTAGTTTTTACTTTCCTTTCAACCTAACACTTGTATTTTTCTTCTGTTCTTGCCGTTATATCTTTAGACCATTTTGGGTATTGCTTTTTTCAAATTTATTGTAGTCATCAGTGTAAAATAATTTGTCTAACTTTACCAATATTTTACCCGCAGCGATTGCTGTCTGCCGTCCTCAACCCACCTAGTCGAGGGCAACCACTAATTATTTGTTTTGACAAGCTGTCACTTATAACGATCGCTGTATCGATTCATACTCAAAAAGAACTTTATTTATGTAGGTGTAAGAGACCCCCTCTTCTAAATAGTTACATTTAAAGCTACCATCATTATGTGTTGGCCTTTATCCCACGCTAGGTGGTAGTCTCCATACACTCATATCGACCGTCATATCTAAATTTACACCTTTCATACGCATGTCCCTCCTGATTCACACAATTCATTCATTTCTGTTTGGACATAATAACAAAAAGAAAATTAAAAAATATCAATTGATGGTTGTTTCAATTTGAAATTAAAACTATCATCGGCTCAAACTGCCGATGCACAGAGAAGGAAGACACTGTGTAGTTGCTTCCTTCCAATTATATCTTTTTACAAAGCTGTATAGTGATAAAAAAATTTCCAAATGAGCGAAACAGACGAAAAGAAAAGAGCGAGAGAAAAGAATAAGATTACCATGGATGGTAAAATAAAAACGTTCGGTTACGTTTGGTGACGGATTTAGAATACATCCCCACCCCATTCCATTCTGAGGGTATTGTAAGAGCCGGCAAATAAATAAAAAAATAAATATCCTTGGACATTTCACACAACGCCATCTCGTCCCAAGCTAAGCAACTTAATGCTTGTGTTATGGTAACGAGATGGATGATAAACTACTTATATACATTTTTTTTTGTAAATACATACATATTATACATAGAAATGACACCCAGACTCCGAGCCAGTGCCTCTGGTTTAGACAAAGACACTTGCCCGACCCCGGAATCGAACCCGGGACCCGTTGATCCAAAGGCGGCAACTCTAACCACTAGACCAACGAGGCAGTCAAATGAAATGACAAGGACTATAACATAGCTACAAGGTAAGTAAAACTTGATACAAACCCCTGTGCCAACCCGTACGGCCAGCGTGGCGTAGTAGGCTACCTAGTAGGTACCTTCCACGTAACTGGAGGGGTCCGAGTCAGTAGTGGGTCATTTATGGGCTGAATAGTAGTAGTAGTGGATTGGAAAATGACAAGCAAGACCGAGGATTTTTAATATCCTCTGAATCATTTTGTTTCTTTTTGTTGCATGCTATAAAACCTTTACTCTGTAATGCTCCACTCCTTACTCAAGTGCTCACGTGACAGGCCCGACATTCTCATTTCCGATGCTTCCCGCTCTATAGGCAATATTGTCACATCCTATTGCAATACAAATTGTGAATATGTTTTAGGAAACGGGCGATAAGAATGTACCTTCAATTTAATATACTTCTCAGCCCATAAAATACCCACTGCTGAGTCAGGCTTCCTCCAACTACATGGAGGTACAAGCCTACTGTGCCTCGTTGGCCAGATGGGTTGGCTTAGAATTTTGTCGGCTCTTACGATACCCTCAATGAAATGGCGACACTATGTAATCTAAAGCCACTATGTCATGCGCCGGATGAAATGGCGCCCGATCCACATGGTTGCGGTGGCAGCTGTGGCCCGCCTGCCCGGCCGCCCCTCCGCTGCTAGTGGGGGCAGCCCAGGCCTCAACGCCTGGCCGCCCTCCACTGCCATCACCACGTAGTGTGTCTCGGCAGGTTAAGGCTTTTTTTTTTTTATTGCCCTTAGAGGAAAACGAGCTGGCGGCCCACCTGATGAGTGTAAGCCGCCGCCCATGGACTTTGGCAGTGCCAGGGGCACAGCCAAGCCGTTGCCTACCGTGAAGTGAGTGCTCTTTTTAAACCTCGTTTAAAGGAGGACATGTCGTAGCGCTCAGGAAACACCGCGGCAGGTAGTTCATTCCAGTCTGCACGTGCGTGGTAAGAATGATCGCTGAAAGCGTACCGTGCTAGACGTGATCGTCCCCAGGTGATATGGGTTCCGAGGTAACTTTGAGGAGCAAGGTGTCCCCAGAGCCAAAACTCACCACGACTCTCTGAGCCGCTCTTCGTCTGGCCTCTCCCCGTGGGCCCGGCATGGGTGACCCTGAGCCGGTAACTGGCAGATAGCTGATGTAACAAGGAGTAACTTAAGCTACTTGTGTTGACACCCTCACCGCCTCCGTATTCAGGAGCCCATGGTTACTACGTTTTCCATATTGTTAAATACCACGCGGAGGAAGTCGCAGGTAACATCTAGTATCAAATAACGATGGCAGTTCGTGTGGATTTAGCAAACAAATGTTTCATGTTTCCAACAAATGCAGATTTTGTTTTGGCATGCAAGTCATCATCATCATCTTTGCGTCATATCCCGGTAGCAGCCCAAACTCTCGCTTAGGCGCCCGGGATCTGCTTTTCAACTTTTCTTCTCCACTTCGCACGGTCTTCAGCATCCCTGGTAGCCCATTGGCACGCATATCAACCTTCACGACGTCAAGCCAGCACTTTTTGGGTCCACTCCTCCTGCCGGGGCCCGGCGGAGGCGGCATGGCCAGATATTTGTTTCCCACGTAAGCATCCGGTTGCCGTAAGCGTGGCCGTACCAACGGAGCCGACACTCCTGTTTTGGCATGCAAGTAACTATTAAAAAAAACCACCAGTTTCCATATAATCTCGATATCTACTCCCAGGCCTACCAATATTTATTTTACACCTAACACTTTGATTTACATAGACCCACTTCAGAAGTCTAACCCCAATCCGATGCACTCCGCATTCCTATGAAACCAAATTCTCGTTTCAACGTTGAAATTTGGCGGTCGATCGAATGGGAAGGCGTGCGGCGTCGAGAGGGGAGCCCTGACCTAGTTCCGTCCCTCCCCTGCCTCCCCTCTCGCGTACGCATGAGGTCACTGTACTGCAGCTGCAACCCCGACTACCGCAGGGTGACTGGACCCATCCCAAAGAATTGTATACTCCCTATATTTGCATCTTGATACTTGTATTCATTTTTTTAATAAATGCATAATACAGAATATTACATGTGAATCAAATGCATTTATCAAACTAGCTCTTAATACAACTGGATTTTATTTATGGATTTTTTTGTGAAATTCAATTGTTTTCATTCCATAGATACAAAAATATTACTTCCCGAAGGTGTGGTTTACATTCAAAAATGTTACCAGCAAAAGGTACAAAAGTTATATTTTATAATTTTTCCATTTTCAAATGAATGATCGTGCTTAAGCGTTTTCAGCCACATTAAAGTAGCAATTTGTGTTATACCTTTCACAGCTAACAACGGTGAATGGCGTAGACTTTTACTTTTTATACGCGTAACTAACACGAGCTCGTAGGGAAATTCCACCTAAATATGGGGGGAATTTTTAAAGTGCCCGTGTGTGGCCAATTCCACAATAATTTAAACGAATATAAAAAAATGCTCAAATGATTCTCAAATCCAATTTTAATTTAATGCGAATTTGGGTTTTGGAAAAATCATTATTCAGGACTCGACATAACCCACTATGAATTTAAAGGAGGCCTGATTCAGAATTACTGATGATATGATTATATGAATAATGATGATGATGATTGTAATTTGCTTATCAAATCCCCCAGCTAAGATGCATGTTTGCACTTTTTAAACGGTTGAAGACATGTGTGTGATACCACAGGTATTGCACACCCCCATAAGTGACGGCGGTATTTTTAGGCGGGTCGTATTATTGTGCGACTAATGGTACACCAAAAGCAATATAAATTTCACGCTATACGACACCACGCATGTAATTATACAAAACATCGGCTATAAATCAGAGCCATTTGTGTCCAACGAATATCGATCGGGCACTAAAGTATGTCTTATCAATAGGAACACGATTTAAGGGGCTTTATGAATGTCACAATATTGTCTAGTTTTGTGTGTTACATAATTTACAACATGTTTTCATTCAAATAGTTGCCCAACACATTTTAACATTTCTCAGCAGTTATAGACTGCCAATTCTTTTTGTTAGGTAAAAATTTAGTAAAAATAGAAACCGGATTAAATACCCTGTAAAAATACATATTGTCACCACCCCATTCCATCCAGAGGGTGTCGTAAGAGCCGACAAAAGGAAATGACAAGGCCACTAACATTTATACTTTAGAAGGAAACCTTGATACGAACCCCTGTTCCAACCCATTGGGCCAGCGTAGCACAGTAGACTAATTACCCTCCTTGTAACTGGAGGAGGCCCGTCTCAGCAGTGGGTCATATATAATATCTTTGTAGATAAATGATATTTGAAACGTGCAGCCATCTTCGTAGTACTCGTAGCGCTACGAACTACGATTCCGCTACGCGCGCTACAATTAGGCTAAATTCAATAAAATTAAAATTGTGACGACTTTTCTCACATTATTAAATATGCCACCGAGTCATGAATATTTCATTCAAAGATTGGTTATCTACCCAGTTCATTCATATCAATCTATGAATGAAGTGGGTGAACTTATCATGGATTGATAAACTTTCTAGTCGTTGTTGGTATCGTAATAAGCATTAATTCAGAAGAGACTGCTGTAAATACAATAAGTGGCATAGCGTCCTGTACTCAGTCGAAGCATTCATCCAGCGGGAGGTCCTATACCGACATGTGAAAATAAGCTAATTCCTTCTCTCAATTTGGGGAGACGTTTGGGCATAATAAATCGACGGCTGACCTAATAAACGTATTTCGAAGTTGAATTGTATTTAAGAGTTGCTTGGATAACGACAGCAAATAATTCTAATAGTAAGTTACTTACTTGTTTAGGTGCCATCATCATCATCATTTCAGCCAAAAGAAGTCCACTGCTGGACATAGGCCTCCCCCAAGGATCTCCACAAATGCCGGTCCTGGGCCGCCCGCATCCACTGCTTTCCGGCGACCTTAACCAGGTCGTCGGTCCACCGTGTGGGAGGCCTACCAGCACTGCGACTGCCGGAACGCGGTCGCCACTCGAGGACTTTTCTGCCCCATCGGGCGTCGGTCCTGCGAGCTATGTGCCCTGCCCACTGCCACTTAAGTTTGGCAATCCGGTGGGCTATGTCGGTGACCCTGGTTTTCCTGCGTATCTCCTCATTTCTGATTCGATCTCGCAGGGAAACTCCGAGCATAGCCCTCTCCATTGCCCTTTGGGTGACTTTGAGCCTTCTGATGGAGTTTAGGTGCATTTAGAGTAAATTATTTTTATCCGTGTGGTGAAGAATTTTGAATACATAGTGTCAGCACCGCACTCCATCCGGAGACTATCATAAGAGCCGACAAAAGGAAGAATGATAAGGCCGAAACCCTAGATATAGGAAAAAGAAAACTTGAAATGAAACCATGTGCCAACCGGTCTAGCCAGCGTGGCTCAGTGCACAGTAGGCTAATTCCCCTCCATATTATGGACCGATTAGTAGTAGAAGAATAAAGTAGGTAATGCACCCGGCACAATAAATACGCTACTAATGGACACACGACAGTTTTATCGCAACAACCGGTGATTAAAACTTGGCACGACACTGCGCACAAATAAAACAAAGGCTTGTAACGAAAAAGTTTCAATTCAAACTGCATCATGGATTTGAGCAAGCGTGGAAAGAAACAAGGTAAGACTGATGAATAACTAACTTGCTGGAAAACGGTTCAAAACTCCCTTGTCTAAATCCCATTGAAGGATTAATACTACTACTACTACTAGTACAACTCAGCCCATACATGACCCAATGCTGAGTCGGGCCTCCTCCAACTACAAAGTGAATACTTAGCCTACTGTGCCACGCTGACCAGATGGGTTGGCACAGGGTTTCGTATCAAGTTTTCCTTCTCTTGCGGCTAGGAGTTCGACTTATGATTTCCTTTTCTTGGCTCATACGACACCCTCTGGATGGAATGGGGTGGCGACACTATGTATTCTAAATCCATTACCACACGGGTACTTAGACTTTACTCTATCATCATAATCATTTTAGACAAAACATGGCCACTGCTGGACAAAGATCTCCCCCAAGGATTTCCATGAAGGGCGGTCCTGAGCCACCAGGATCCATCGCTTTCCGGCGACCTTAACCAGGTCGTCCGTCCACCATGACGAGGCCTACCAGCACCTTACTCAATATGTACCTTTTTTTAAGTAAGTAACTTACTACTAGAAGTATTTCCTGTCTGTTTTCCAAACAGCAACCGATAAATAATGTCGAATACGACACTCTGTACCTAAATCCACGTCTGGTGAACACGGAATATACCGTCAAAATATTATCGCGAACAAGACTATAGTGTCATAATTATAAAAAAACATTTCATTTATCTAATCAAAATCAAAAGCAAAATGTTTTTATTCGAATAAATTCTTGCGAATGCTTTCAAATAGTCAAAAAAATAAAATAATACTAAATCGAAATTTAAAAAAAATATATATCATTTATTTTTTACCACCCCGGTTCGGAATGCCATTCCATAGAGAAGAGCCGGAATCATATAAAATACAGACAATTTGTAGCTTAGTAAAGTTAGGATTACTCGAAAAACAATAAAACAATCCAGATCAAGGACCCTGCGAGCAAAACTGAGGGCAGCAGTTAACTATAGTAATCATTATTAAAAATATGACTTTGAAATATTTAATGATTTCTTAGGATTATTACTTATTGAAATTAAACACTTCAAATAAATTAAATAGTGTATAAACGCGATAAATGCGTTAAAAAGTGTTTAATATTTGTTAACATACTCTATAATATGTACGACGCAATTATTAATTATGTACAATGTAACATTGTAAATCACGAAAATTATCCAAAAAGCCGAATCTTATACAATATTCACACAACATTACTCGGTACACGATAGTAGGCTCTAATTAATACATGTAGCTTTCATGTACAACGGTTATTTATTGAGCATACATTGTGGTGATTTCGTAAATGGTATGTCCAACTGTGCTTACAATATTTATTATCGTTTTTGTGCCTCCGTATTTAAACCTGTTTTCTATTTAAGTTACGAAAACGGCTTTAGTATAACATCATTATTATAATATATTTATTATACATAGTGTCACCACACCATCTCATCCTGAGGGTGTCGTAAGAGGCGACTAAAGGAACGCAAGTGGAAGATCACCTCGTCCCAAGAAAACTTGACACACACCTCGAACTTAAACTCAAAAAGAACTTTATTTACGTAGGTTTCATCACAAAACTCTTATAAATCGTCATATTTATAAACACCATTATCATCTTACGGCCCCTGTCCCACACCAGGTGGCAGCCTCCACACACACCTATCAGTCGTCATACCTACATTCACACCTTTCACACACAACTCCTCACTCCTACAATCCCTCCATCTCCCCTGATCGCTCACAATGCCTGCGTTCACTCACATTCATGCTGAAACTACCACTGGTTCAGAAGGCTGCTCTACAGAGAAGAGCAGGCAAGAAACTCTGTAGTTGCTTTTTTAAAATTATTGGTCTTGTTTACAAAAAGCACTAAACAGCATAGTGAGAGCAAGTTCGCAAGATGAGAGAAACACGCTACACGTTTACGCAATGAATGACGGATAGACCTTGACAGCGCCAATCAAAAAAACAAATCCGCGAATAAAGGTCTCCATTGCGTCATTGCTCACACATACAGTGTACAATATATGACATTTTCTAAATGCTACCTACAAATTATTTTGCCAATGAGATATATTATTGAAGGGGCCAAAAGAACAGAGAGAACCGTTTCTTGTACGGATAGTGGACGTAGTGACATCACAGTTGGTCTTAAACTAACTGATATTCTGTCTAACAAATAAGATATTAGCAAGGATAAACTGCGATGCCACAGTCAAAATTCCTATATCACAACACACATCTGACTACCGTGGCACAGTAGGCTAATTACCCCCATGTATTGGGGGAGGCCCCACTCGGTAGTGGGCTTTTTTATAGGCTGAGTAGTAGTAAAACAACCTCGATGAAGGATGTTTATTTGTGCCACATCATCATTTCAGCCAAAAGACGTCCACTGCTGGACATATGCCTCCCCCAAGGATCGCCACAAAGGCCGGTCCTGGGCCACCCGCATCCACTGCTTTCCGGCGACCTTAACCAGGTCGTCGGTCCACCGTGTGGGAGGCCTACCAGCACTGCGCCTTCCGGAACGCGGTCGCCACTCGAGGACTTTTCTGCCCCATCGGGCGTCGGTCCTGCGAGCTATGTGCCCTGCTCACTGCCACTTAAGTTTGGCAATCCGGTGGGCTATGTCGGTGATCCTGGTTTTCCTGCGTATCTCCTCATTTCTGATTCGATCTCGTAGGGAAACTCCGAGCATAGCCCTCTCCATTGCCCTTTGTCCTTGTGCCACATATCCTGTGCCAACCCGTCTTGCCAGCGTGACATAGTAGGCTGATTTCACTCCTATGAATTTGGAGGAGGCCCGACTCAGTAGTGGGTCAGTTACGAGCTGAAACGAAGATTTTGCGGGGGAGTCTTTGAGCAAGTGCACACTAGGCTGGTAGAAGTTACAGGTGACCGGATGGCTGGTAGATATTTCGCTCAAAGAATTAGCATTGCAATTCAGCAAGATAATGAAATCCTTCTAGGCACGGTGCTGTGTCTTACGGATGTGGAACCTTATTTTAGTGTTAAATTTATGGTATTCTTTTATTTTAGTGTATGTTTTTATTTTATTTATGTATATTTTATGTTGATGACATTATGGAACAGGGATGTGGTCGCTCTCTATGGGCTCCATCAGAAGGCTCAAAGTCACCCAAAGGGCAATGGAGAGGGCTATGCTTGGAGTTTCCCTGCGAGATCGAATCAGAAATGAGGACATACGCAGGAAAACCAGGGTCACCGACATAGCCCACCGGATTGCCAAACTTAAGTGGCAGTGGGCAGGGCACATAGCTCGCAGGACCGACGCCAGATGGGGCAGAAAAGGAAGGCGCAATGCTGGTAGGCCTCCCTCACGGCGGACCCACGACCTGGTTAAGGTCGTCGGAAAGCAGTGGATTCCGGCTGCCCAGGAACGGCCTTTGTGGAGATCCATGGGGGAGGCCTATGTCCAGCAGTGGACGTCTTTTGGCTGAAATTATGAAAAATTATGATGTTTTTATTATATTGAAACTTTAGTTACCAGTATAATAAAAAGATCTTAGTCGTAAATCATCTGTGTTTCTTTATTTTTAAAACCTGACAAAAAGAGGTTTGTTATAAGTTTGTCCATTTTCTATGTCTGTCCAATTATAGTGCGTTTTTTAGCAAGCAGGTATTCTAGGCTGTTTTAGATATACCTTTTCAAAATGGTCAAAATGGTCGTTTCAACGTTAACAGCTTTTTAATAGTTGTATCTGTGTTATATTGATATCATTATATTGCATGCATATATTTCTTAAAATTTGGAACATCGTGGTAATCGTAATTCAAGCACAAATTTTATACAAACCTACTGTCGTCGATCAAAGAACGCCGAGTAAGCGAATTCGGAAGCTGGAACATTTTAACTATATGTTTCCTCCCAAAATATCTTACGGAACATTCTTGGTAACCTACTTAACGTTCCTTTAACGAGTCCAGTCATTGATCTGTTCCGAGATTCTCGAAAAACTTTGCTCATATAAAACTTTCTGGCACATCACTGCGAAGACGTTTGAGTAAAAACTGTCGAAGTAAATATCTGTAGTTTTTATAGTAACTAGTAGTAATTGGATTTTATACCCGGACCGTACCTCAAAATCAACCCGTCCATAACCTTACCTCAAAATCAAAAACATACTGGAAATCAGGATAGACTGGTTCCGAACCCAATTGAAATTAGGAAAAGACGAGGAAGTCTTGATATACTATGTCTTAAATATTCGCGATTGTTACATGTTGAAATCACTACATAGTATAAAACAAAGTCGCTGTTTTCTGTCCGTCCATATGTATGCTTAAATCTTTAAAACTACGCAACAGATTTTGAAGCGGTTTTTTTTAATAGATAGAGTGATTCAAGAGGAAGGTTTATATGTATAACCCACCCCCGCTTTGCACGGGCGAAGCCGGGGCGGGCCACTAGTTAAAACTAAAGAAATTACTTATCAATAGACAGAAAACCTAAAGGCGTGATACGAAAACCTGTGCCAGCCTGTCTGGCCATCGTGACATAGTATATTAATTTCCCTAAACGAGCCCTTCTTTTACGGAATAAGATGGTGGGGTGTATAATAATAATAAATATTGCTAAAGCTACAAGAAACCTGTACGGCGAGAGCACTTATTTCTTTGATGCATGCCAATCTGTGTCAAGAGAACTGAGAAATCAACGGATGCGTGAAAATCGTGTCAGAGGATAGGTGACAAGTGACCCAGTAAACCTGGAGGCAACCTAGTTTGAAGAAAATATTCTTTTGATCTGAAGAGAATTTCTACATATTTTGATGCAATTTTATTTGTAGAGACGTGTATTGAGAATTAACCGATAAAACGTTAGTTATAAGCGAAAGAGAAAAAAAGGTTTATTGCAATCATTACTGCGAAAGTAATTCTCATTAACCCACTCGACAAATTTTCGCTATATTGCTAAACAGGACCTTGGAAAATGCAAATAAAAAGGTTGTCGAGAACTATTTCCGTGAACATGTTATGTTTGGAAGTAAAACATTATGAATTTGAAACAGTATTTCTGACTGTGTAGAAATCGTGGCGTCCAATATTTACCATCAAAGGCATTAAACTAAAATATATTACTTTGCTTTGTATACATTTTATAATATGTTGAAGTGGCCACTGTATCCTATGCAAAATAAATTATTTGACTATAAAAATATCACATTTATATTGATTTGCTGGTTTGTTTTATTTGTTTTAAATATAAATATGTATACTATAGTAATGGACTGATTTCTGATAACAAGAAATAAGGTAGGATTTCGATCATATACTGTTCACAGAAAAAAACATTCACGTGTTTAAACAATATTTTCCTCAATTTTTAAGGCATCTGTTAAACATCATTAGAAAGCTCTTACCTTCTTATCTTTGTGCCAGAACGTTCCTTTTGACCACTCCCATCTATTCAACATATTCAGTCGTGTGAAAATCAAAGCAACGTCGACAAATACCGTCTGTCGAGTACCCCTAAATGTTCACTCCGGTGTGTTTTCCGCTATGGGAAATATGTATTGATATAAACATGCATGTGACGTTACACATGGACATATGTATGTTACAAATTACAGACTTAGTCAAACAGACACTCAAGCACCAATAACTCGTATGTAGAAAATAAATAAATGAATATATAAAAAATTTACCTGGAAAATGCCACAACACAAAGCATTACATTAAACGGGTGTACCTTCTACGTTTAAAACCTGCTATATCCTGCTGTTGTATCTGCGTGAGTTTGAATCTCGCGCCTAACTTGACTTATCATAAAGCGTAAGTTACTCAGGGATAATATAGCAGTCCAGAGATAAAATCGTTTTTTTAAATGAGCCCAGCAGTTTTTTACTTTATAATAATATTATACTATATGAAACAGGGTTCTATAAAAAAAATACAATCAATGTGCTATTGGTCGTCGATTTTAACAGTTTTGGTTACACTTACTAACTATAGTATCAAACATATACTACACGCTTTTATAACATACACGTGGCAATAACTTTAGAATTTAGAAAATTCTAGATTGTTGCTATCTATTGTATCGAGTTGGATAGGCACTTTAATAAAAAAAAACTTCTGGGCTCAGTTATATCTCCAGCAACTTGCTGTTTTTTTTTGTGTTCGTGAAATACATGATCGTAAGCTGCCCTCGCGATACAGGTTAAACCTATTGACTTTGTCCGTGTGGTGACGGTCTTGGAATACACAGTGTCCCTTTTTAACCTTTTTTTTACGTCAGAGATCCTCATGGATACCCTGCCGTTGGGGACTGGCCGGGATATGTGGGACTCCGGGGCGCGTGGAGATGGTAAATGGCGCCCCGACCTACCCACTAAAACCGACGGTGATCCTAGACTGCCCAAACCAGGGCCACGGGATTCACTCCCATTGCGGGAGCATGCCAATCATTATTCATTCATTCTCTCGACATGGCTAACCCATCTCAGCATACCTTTCTCAATTTTTGTCACTACATGTTCTTTCAGATCACAACGTTTCTTTACCTCACTATTTCTTATCCTGTCACTCAGTTTAACTCCTATCATACTTCATAACGCTCTCATCTCAACTTCATTTATTCTGCTTGCATGTTTCTTTCGCCAACTTTCGTACACGAGTGTCGGAATCAACACCCCCTCATGCACAGCCAAACCAGCCTGGTCCTAAAAATACGCTCCACACGAAGGTGGAATTCAAGTATGAATGATCTCCTTTAGGGAACGTTTAAAAACTTAAAAAGACGTTACGAGCCCATAGCAAGCGAAGATCGATGCTTGGGCTTACGTCTAATCGATAAGGTAGTGCCGCCTCAATGAGTTGCGCGCGCCGCCTTTCTTATGTAACGCGCACGATCCACCTGTTGCCCAATACTACCACCCATGTAACTCTACTACAGTGCAAAGCCCGTCTGCAATCAGCTAAACTGCATACTCGTTGGTGCTATTGAATTTGAACGGGTTACCAGTCATTGCACTTTGGCAACCTTCGGCGGCTCTCAAGGGTGCATAGTATGCTGCCTATGTGTGGGTATGTTAATGATCTTAGTTAGCGTTATTGGGGGAAATAATGAAGGGCTTCGGAGTGTGTGAACAAGAGGTGTTGGCTATTAGCATTTTAAGTGAACTTCACAGTCGACTGTCGTTATTCATAATGGATGCAGACTATGGGCAGAGAGCGAGAGATTAAAATTTAATGTGTTTTTATTACGCAACACAGCTAGTTTTGATATCTACTTTCTTTTGTCTCGGTTTTGTAATACACTGTTTGGGTTTCGATAACAAATAGTGCTTACACAGTGATTCATGTCTATGACCATTTTGTTTGACTACTGGTATCATTTGGATTATGTATTCTTCACTATCCACTATGATCCTACTTTCTCAATTCTGCTAATTACTAATTTTGTTCATCAATTTTGAATTTTTTAATATTTTTTAATAATATCCTTGGACATTTCACACAACGCCATCTCGTCCCAAGCTAAGCAACTTAATGCTTGTGTTATGGTAACGAGATGGATGATAAACTACTT
This sequence comes from Clostera curtula, assembly GCA_905475355.2. Lineage (NCBI taxonomy): Eukaryota > Metazoa > Arthropoda > Insecta > Lepidoptera > Notodontidae > Clostera > Clostera curtula. Next base: position 5,333,917 of record FR997799.1, read on the forward strand.
ATATACATTTTTTTTTGTAAATACATACATATTATAGACAGTGGACTAATGTGGGCTGATGGTGATGATGATGATGATGATAGATAGAAATGACACCCAGACTCCGTGCCAGTGCCTCTGGTTTAGACAAAGACACTTGCCCGACCCCGGAATCGAACCCGGGACCCGTTGATCCAAAGGCGGCACATCTAACCACTAGACCAACGAGGCAGCCTATAAATGACCAACTACGGAGCCGAGCCTCTTCCAAATTCATGGAAGGAATTCAGCATACTGGTTAGACGGGCTCGCATAGGGTTTGTATCAAGTTTTCCTCCTCTTGCGGCTAAGTGATGTGCCTCTATCATTATTTTAGTCGCCTCATACGACACCCCCAAGGCGCTTTGTATTGGTAGCATTGTGTATTCTAAATCCGTCACCTAAATTTGGTAAAAATAAGTAGTTTGTAGCTTTGAAATAAATAAATAATAATAATAAATACCCTTGGACATTTCACACAACGCCATCTCGTCCCAAGCCAAGCAACTTAATGCTTGTGTTATAGTAACGAGATGGATGATAAACTACATAAATACATTTTTTTTTTGTAAATACATACATATTAGTTATAGATAGAAAACACCCAGACCCGGAACAAATACTTGTAGGTCGCACAAACATTTCTTCCTTGCGGGAATCGAACTCGCGGCATGCTGCGCTTAATGAATTTCATTATAAGTACTGTATTTCTATAAAAACCAACCTCTTTTGCCAGCGTGGTACCGTAGGCTAATTACCCCCATGTAGTTGGAGGAGGTCCAACTCAGCAGTGGGTAATTATGGGCTGAAAAGTTGTAGTACCTCTATAATTTGTTTACTTATGGTATTCGTAAATTGCAATAGCTGACCTGAGCTGAGTCGGACGCCTACGTAAAGCGGTCCGAGCCGCCCCGCCTGTCACACCGCCTGTCTATCATCTACGGCAGTTGTTACATGTTACAATTGTTACGTAAAAAACTGGCAGCTGATCAAACCGTATATTTGGTCTAGTCTTGGACGAAATGCGAGGAAGAAGAAGAAATTATACATCCTATCCTATATTGATATTGGGCATATTGCATAAACGACCAATATGAATACGTCAGCGTGTATTTGAACTTCAAGTTGAAATAAGGGGTAATGTTTTTAGTATAGGGTGTAATGAAAGTTCGTGTGGTGACGGATATTATTGTCACCACCCTATTCCATCCTGAGGGTGTCGTAAGAGTCGACAGAAGGAAATGACAACGCCGATAACATAGCCACAAGAGAAGGAAGACTTGGTAGGAAACCCTGCGCCAACCTATCTGGCCAGCGTTGCAGGGTAGCCTAATTACCCTCCATGTAATTGGAGGAGGCCCGACTTAGCAATGGGCCATCTATGGACTTAGTAGTAGTATGATAGGAGTTAAACTGAGTGACAGAATAAGAAATAGTATGGGTAGTTTATTATAGAACGCTTGGCGTGTTTTTTTAACTGTAGTTGATATTTTTGTCTATTCTTTTCATTTCATTTTAAATTTCTTTTGATATTTGCATTCATACGTAGTTCTAAGTTATATTGTGAGCTGGTGGGTGGTGCAGGCAGCACCACCAAGTGTACAGATAATTATTTTGCTTTATTTAATTTAAAATTTTATATATTTATTATTTAGTGTATTTATATATTTATTTGTATCATATATGTCTGTTTCCTACAACGTAAGTGATGATGATTCTTTTTACTCTGCAAGTAATACTAGCTTTTGTTCAATCGATCAAACTCTTGGTGACTTCGTCAATACTCAGTTTAATTCCACCCGTAATACATTTAATGTCTGTCATCTGAACGCTCAGAGTGTACCTAGCCACTTTAATGAGCTAGTTGAGGTTTTTTCAGATGCCAACATTCATGCCATCTTGATATCCGAAAGCTGGTTGAAACCACACCTACTTTCCACTACATACCCTCTCTCTGGGTTCATATTGGTCAGAAATGACCGCGTGGATAGGGGTGGAGGGGGTGTAGCGATATACTTGAGGAGTAACCTACCCTTTCGAGTGGTATCCACTTCGACGGGCCGCTGTCTCTCTGCTGAATTCCTGTTTCTTGAAGTCTCTCTCAAATACTCCAAAATGATTTTAGGTGTGGTTTATTGTCCCCCAAATACAGATTATTTCACCGAATTCGAAACGGTACTAGAATCGCTGGGGTCTGAATATGCAAATCACATCATCATGGGAGATTTTAACACAAACCTCCTTTTGCACAATTCCCCTCGTTCCCGCAAACTCCTCCATATAGTTGAGTCAACTGGTCTCCACATATTGCCTCTTCAAGCTACGCATCATAACCCGTCTGGAGAAGATACCTGGCTTGACTTGATTTTAACTTCTAATCTCTCCTTAGTCACTTCCCATGGCCAGCGTGAAGCTCCTGGTTTCTCCCATCATGACTTCATCTTCCTAACCTATGCCTTAAAACCTCCCAAAACCAAACCCAGAGTGCTGCGCCTGCGGTCCTTTGCTCAGATGAACACAGAGAACTTACTAACGGATGCTTCCGCTATTGACTGGGTCTCTTTACTGGCGGCCAACACAATTGACGACAAGGTGCGGATTTTCAATGACACTTTAACTAAGTTGTATGACACTCATGCCCCGATCAAAAATGTCAAAATAAAACGTCCGCCAGCTCCGTGGATGGCGAAGGAAATTAAATTGATGATGCGGCGAAGAGACACTGCCTTTCGTAAATTTAAAAATAACAGGACCGATGATAACTGGAATTTGTTCAAGTGTCGTAGGAATCGGTGTAACCAGATGGTGCGCAACGCTAAACGCCGTTACATTCTTGATAATATTGCTCTTTCCACTCCTGCCGGTATTTGGAAGTTCCTCGGAACACTGGGTATCGGCAAGTCGCGAAATTTAGACCCTCCTTCTTCTATCCGATTAGATGATCTTAATCAACATTTCGCCTCCTCTTTTGCTATAGATCATCGCATCGTTACTCAAACGCTTCATTATATTAATGGTCTGAAGCGCCCTAATATCAACCAATTTCACTTCGCCCCTGTGGACTCGGCCGAGATTAAAAAGATAATCCTTTCCATCAAGACCAACGCAGTCGGCTATGACAACATTAATAGACGCATGATCACATACATCCTAGATCATATCCTTTCCGCTATTACCCACATTGTTAACTTTTCCTTGTCCTCTGGAACTTTCCCTTCCTTGTGGAGCAAAGCGTTGGTCCGTCCTCTTCCAAAGACACCTAATCCTTCTCTTATTACCCAGTATCGTCCTATCTCTATCCTTCCCTATCTTTCCAAAGTACTGGACTCTTGTATGCAAAAGCAATTATCCCATTTTGTCCTGAAAAATGACTTAATTAGTCCTTTTCAATCTGGTTTCGTCCTGGACACAGTACTACTACCGCTCTCCTCAAAGTGATTGGCGATATTGAGGCAGGTATGGAGAATTCCAAAATCACAATTATGGTTTTGGTAGACTTTTCAAATGCCTTCAATACTGTCAATCACGATATCCTCTTGGCAACCCTTTCCTATCTTATGGTCTCGGACGAAGCCCTGCAGTGGTTTTCCTCATTTCTTCGGGGACGCCAGCAGTCAGTGAGAGTTGGGGACGAGTCATCAGAATGGTGTAAACTTGACACTGGCGTGCCTCAAGGCGGTATTGTTTCACCTCTTCTATTTTCTGTTTTTATAAACCTCCTGACCCTCAACCTTCAGAGTGCGTACCATCTTTATGCCGATGATCTACAAATTTACGTTCAAGCTGATATTAATACGGTTCATGACGCTATTGCAAAACTTAATTCGGACTTGAGCGCTATTAATAACTGGTCTGAAAGGTTTGGCCTCACGATTAATCCTACAAAATGTCAGGCTATCGTTATAGGTAGTCCCCGTATGATCTGCAGACTAGCGGTAGATTCCTTGCCACCAATCGTTTTTAACCTCGAAACTGTCCCTTATAGTTTAAGTGTCAAGAACCTCGGCATCCATTTGGACTCTGGACTCACTTGGCAAAACCAAGTAGGGAACGTTTGCCAAAGGGTTACTAGCATTTTGCGGATGCTATATCGCCTTAAAAACTTTCTCCCTACCGAAACAAAGGCGCTGCTCGTGCAAGCACTCATTTTCCCAATTATCGACTATGGTGATGTGTGCTATTTCAACCTGAATGCAGATATGCTCAATAAACTTGATCGACTTCTGAATAACTGCATTCGATTCGTGTTCAATCTTCGTAAATACGATCATGTATCTTACTATCGATCCCAACTGAAATGGTTCCCTATCCGTCTACGTCGAAAACTAAGAGCATTAAACTTACTATTTTCACTTCTGAATTCTTCTTCGGCTCCCTCATATCTCACCTCCCAGTTTCAGTATCTTGGTTCTCTCCATTCCAAAAATCTCCGTTCTGACCATAATCGTCAACTCCAATGTCCTTCTCACCGTACTGATTTCGTACATTCTTCCTTTGTCGTGCAATCCACCCTTCTGTGGAATACTCTTCCCACTAGTATCAGGATGGCTGATAGTCGGTATTCATTCAAATTGAGATGTCGCGAGCATTTAGCGAAGGACTTACTTGCAGAATCTTCACTGTAACGTATATTATATTTACGTTATATTATATTATATTATATTTATGTAACGTATATTATATTTATTTATTTCTTGTATATATAAGTATGTATATGGAATATACTATTTATAACGTCCTGCACTACTATGTAGTATGTATTGTATAATATTGTATTATTATATATTATATAATTATAATAATTTTAATATAAAATATAATTAAACTTGTTTCTAAAGTTTATGTTTACTGTGCACCTACCTTTTGTTTCTCTGCACCACTTATAGGTTGACTGGGAGAGAATGCCTATGGCATTAAGTCCGCCTTTGTACACTTTATGTGCATTAAGATTTAATAAATAAATAAATAAATAAAAATAGTGAGATAAGGAATCGTTATGGTCTGAAAGAAGATGTAGTGACGAAAATTGAGAAAGGTATGCTGAGATGGTTTGGCCATGTCGAGAGAATGAATGAAGAACGATTGACGAAAAAAGTGTTTATGGCGAGTGTGAATGAAAGTGTTGGAAGGGGTAGTAGGTTTCAAGACCAAATCAGGGACGTCTTGAAAAAAAGCCAGGTCAAGAGTGCCCTAAACCGAAGAGCATGTATGAAGGGAATAATGAAAGTGGACGAATCAAAACAAGTATGTAAGGATCGTAGCAATTGGAAAGAAATGGTCTCTGCCTACCCCTACAGTAAAGAGTCGTGATTATATGTATGTATGTATATATAATCATGACAGACATTAGACAAATAAAAGAATAACGACAAAAAGCATTCAATAATTGTATGTCTTGTATTCCCTTTCACAACACATATTTAACATTTATAAGCTTTCAGGGGGTGGAGTCTAACTCGCCCACGCATACATGTCTAATGAGAAGAATTGAAACGCTTGGTATTTATTCAGAAGGCCTTGTCCAAAATACATAACGAATATCATATTATTTTTAAATGATCTCGAGTGTGTGGGATGTAATATCATGTAAAGGTTAATGTAAGTTGACATTTAAGCCACTTATCAATACAGAATATATGTATATTTAAAATAAATATAAATACACAAGTACGAAAAACTTTACATACCCGTTTTTAAAAGTCATACATAAACGCCTAGAAAGTTATTTTAGCATGGGAAAAGGGCTAAAATAGGATGATCGTATATTTAACAGACGGTTTACATGACGATTTATAAGTTCCTTTTGAGTTTTTTAATATATAAATGGTTTCCCACTCCAAGTGGTCCACTTGCAAACTAAGCACAGACATGCAAATTATCTTATTTATAAAAGTGTAATATCTATGTACTTCAAATTTATTTTATTTTACAAGTGGCATTAAAATTGTTTAGGGTTTTGGTCTGATTGACTGCCCATTAGTCGTCGTTAGTTGCTTCTTGTTATGAGTTCAATTGTATATCACCCAAATGATTGATTTTTTTCTGAATATTTGTAATATCTTTATTTATATCATCACACTACCAGACTAGATCATCATCATCATCATCATTGCAGCCAAAAGACATCCACTGCTGGACACAGGCCAGCAGCTTGCCTCTGGCAAGTATTTCCAGAGTAGACAATTGTTTAAAAAATCGAATACTGATGATGTTTACAATAATAATTGTAATAACTATAGGCTCGATATTTACACTGGAGAAGCTACAGTATACTAACCAAATAATAAATCATATACCTCTAAATAATCCGAGTATATTTATCTGTCGTTTATAAAATAATAAAACGCCAACTCATAATACATTTGCTCATCACGAACCAATTTGCTTTCCAATAACCCCGACTGATAGACCATTTGAGAACATTCAAATAGATTGATAGCATTACAACCGCTTAACTTTTTATATCGAATGGCCTCCAATATGGATATAGATTTTCAATCGAAATGACTGCAACCAATATATTAGTTGCCTAAGGCTAAGAGGGCTCGTCACGAGATGTCTAGACAGACCTACATTATTAAAATAGCAAAAAGGTTAGTCGACCTCATAGAAGACCGCAGAGCTGGCAGCTACTTCGGACAAAGAATCATTCTAGCGATTCAAAGGGGGAACGCTGCCAGTATCTTCGGAACCTTGCCTAAAGGGACTCCTTTATATAATATATTTTATTACTTGCTTTTTAAGGTTGTTTTTTTTAGTTTTAGGTTAGTTGGTATTTGTATTTGTCTATTAGGTACTCTATTTATGTGTGAATAAATATATAATATCGAACCTACATTATTAAACAAGCGAATCTACCCTTTGTTGTTAGAATTCATTCTTATGTATTCTGCTCCGAGGTTTCATCATCACTATCACTACATATTATAAAACAAAGTCGCTGTCGTCTGTCCGTCCCTATGTATGCTTAAATCTTTATAACTACGCAACGGATTTTGAAGCGGTTTTCTTTAATAGATATAGTGATTCAAGAGTAAGGTTTATATGTATAATACATGCATAATATTGTAGAGAAACACTGATAAATTTAGAGGTTCATCATTGCACCCGTGCAAAGCCGGGGCGGGTCGCTAGTCTACGATAAATTTGCATTGGACTGGCTGTATGATGTTACGCAAAGGGATTAAAGACATTGAATTTCTTTCCGTGTGGTGACGGATTTAAAATACATAGTGTCACCACCCCATTTCATCCTGAGCGTGTCGTAAGAGCCGATGAAAAGAAATGATAAGGCCGAAAACCTGGCCGCAAGAGAAGGAAAACTTGACACAAAACCCTATGCCAACCCGTCTGGCCAGCGTGGTATGCTAATTACCCTCCATGTAGTTGGGTGGAAGCCCGACTCAACAGTGGGTCATTTATGTGCTGAGAAGTAATAGTATATAGTCTAGCGGGTAGTTGTCCTTGTGGTGACGGATTTAGAATACACAATGTGACCACCCTATTCCATCTATACTAATCTATACTAATATATAAAGCTGCAGAGTTTGTTTGTTTGTTTATTTGTTTGTTTGTTTGAACGCGCTAATCTCAGGAACTACTGGTCCGATTTCAAAAAATCTTTCAGTATTAGATAGTCCATTCATCGAGGAAGGTTATAGGCTATATTTTATTTTGAAAAGAATTAGGGATCCGTATGAAAATTGCGATTTTGTAAACCAAGGTGTAAATCGAAAACATATTATGCGTGCGCTGCAAAAACTATTGACAATAGAACAAAATGATGTACTACGGATTTGTAGGTGTTATAAAGATCTACAAAAAAGAGAGCACATATCTAACTATCATAGTTTAGTCACAATAACCGATTTTATGTTCATAAAAAATATGCACGGGTTCGAAGCCCACGCGGGCGAAGCCGCGCGCAAAAGCTAGTAAGTAATAACATGGCTGACAACCTGCTCTTGTCGGCTCATACGACACCCCTAGGTTGGAATGGGATGGTGACGGTATGTATTCTAATTCCGTCACCGATCACATCCGAAGCACACGACACTACACGTAGTCAGTAGCGTAAAAAATTAAAGCGACAACTGGTAATGATGTGGTTACCATGTCATTACCAGCTGTCCCATTACAAAGGTTTCGGAGTACTGTTACAAATACTGGTAGTTAGTCAGGACTGGTGTTAACCCCAAAGAAATTGGGTAGTGTAACTTAATCCATAAAATAGGACCACAAAATTACGATTATACTGAACAGTTAGTACTACGCTACTAAATAAAATAAATTTAAAGTTATGACATTATATTACACCATTTTCAATTTTTTTTTGGTCAGTAACCTTCGTTACATGATCACATGCATAGTTTACGATTCTATAAAGGAAAAACAGACAAACATTCATTTTTATATACAAGAAAATTGTTTCTTTCTTCTAAACAATATTTTACTCTCACAAATTTACATTCTACAATAACTTTTCAGAAGGTGTTTTTCAATCTCAATAACCGTTCTTCTCCATCAAACTTCATATCTTTTGTAAAACGGCTTCACCAAAGAAAATTAGAATGGATTATTCGAGAATGAAAAAGGTTTTTCATAATAAAGGAATGTTTGGAGTGAGCAAAGGCCAATCGTCTAGACGTTGGGCGCCGGCGGCTACCAGCTCTTGGAACAAGGATAATTCTCGAGGGTACCGAGACTTCATTTCTAGTAGATAATGTAAGTTATTGGGTTTAACTAGAGATGGTGTATCAAACGCTTTTAATCAGTGTGCTATGGTTTAAGTAAATTTTAAGCTACGATTTGTACAAATGAAGAAAATAGATGTTTCAGTTTGTAATGGCAAAATGTATTTTGTACTAAAGCCCAATGCACTCACTTGTATAGAGCATTTTTGTTCGTCTAGTCGTCTGGCCCGTCTGGCCAGTGTGGCACAGTAGGCTAATTTCCCTCCATGAATGTGGAGGATGCCCGACCCAGTAGTGGTTCATTTATGGGCTGAAACGACGAGGATTCCTGAGTGGTGCCACCTCCACTTATTTTATAGTGTGGGACGCCGAGATTCAGTGAAACACTTTTAACTGTGAACTTTGATTTTAATTAACGTAAACAACCTCAGACAGTTTACAGAATAGGTTTTAATGTAACTAACAAATAAATACTCTTTAACGTCACACAACAATATAACCCAGAGTATAGGTTCTTACTACGTTTAAAGCTAGTAACAGAATGTGGCTCCTCGCCAATGCTAGATGGTTTTATTTAAACACCCAGAACCGTAATGGTGGCTACAACGGCTAGTGCCTCCAACTATGGCGCCACTGTCGACAGCTAGCATTGGCGGGGACCTATTCATTCTGTCAATTGACCATCTTTATTTTATTATTAATCCGTTAATTATATTTTATGTACTATTTGGTTAACTAGTAATTACAAAACAACTTATATAATTACTCTAGCAACTTATGATTCTAACAATTCGGCCATCCGCAATATTTACACGTCCCCGTGTATGGTATAGCGATTTACAATTTATCAAATCTCTGGAAATCGATGCTTTACACATACTAAGTAACAAAACAGCAAAAGTCGCTTCTACTTTAATGCTATACAACTTAAGATACAGTAAAAGTCGCTTCTACCTTGAAATCGTACAAATGGTAACTTTAAAGATAAAATCAATTAGTTGGTACAAGTCGCTACTACCTTGAAACCACCTTCATTATGGCACAGTACAAGTCGCTTCTATCTTGAAACTGCTACTAATAACCAAAATAATCATAATTTAAGTGATACCTGTCGCTACTAGAATAGAATAGAAAAAATGCTTTATTGTATAAACCAATTATGGCGTTCACAATCGTCATCGGATACATCACTTATAAAATACTAGTTACTACTAGGTCGGAGCGCGGCACCAACCGAGAAGACCTGTCGGAAGAATATCGGTGGGCTCGTCTCTTTTTTTTAAACGCCATATTACAATAACTGTTCTCTTTTAACTAGTTTCGGTTGGTTCAGACGGGCGCTCAACTGAAATATGAATTTTCTAATAAAAAAAGAAATTATAAGTCTTGAATCCAGTGAGCCAAACAGCGGCACCTGTTCACAAGCATAACGCATGTGTCAGCCATCGATCTCCTCAACCATATCAAAGGGAAGTGCCACATGTCGCTACCACTGTTCAAAGTATTTTAGTATTTTTCAATACCTTGAAAGCACCTTAATTATAGCGCAGTACAAGTCGCTTCTACCTTGAAACTGCTTATAATAACTTAACTAACCATGAAATCAGTGGTACAAGTCGCTACTACCTTGAAACCACCTTAATTATAGCGCAGTACAAGTCGCTTCTACCTTGAAACTGCTTTTAATAACTTAACTTACCATGAAATCAGTGGTACAAGTCGCTACTACCTTGAAACCACCTCGATCATGGCGCAGTTCAAGTCGCTTCTACCTTGAGCCTGCCACACAAGTATCCCGATCTCGAGATATAATAAAATAATATAAAACTTATAACTGATTTATAACTCGTTAATAACCCGTACACATGAAAAATCGTTTATAAACATATAGCAAGTAAACATACAGTTAAATGCTGGACAATTACTCACTCCAACGTTTCTCCATCGCTACTACGAGGAGAAGAATCTAGGTTAGTCCTGTCAAACCCAATCAGGGTTTCATTTTATTAACGGCAATCACGGCGCAATATTTACGTTTGCATATCTAATACCGACGTTATCCTATATGGACTTTAATATTTGGGATCTGGTCAGGGATCTGGTCAGAGTAGGTACTAGACCTACTCTGACCAGATGATGGTACTTCCCTGTTCACACTTAGTAAATCACCCACTTTAAATGTCAATGGTGTGCTTGCTTTCTTGTCATGCGAAAGTTTTATTGTTTTTCCTGGTAATCCGTAATGTGTTTATTTATAGTTTCCCTTATTTCGTCAACCGTACTACCGCAACCCATGTGTTCGTTATCGAGATGTGCCTTAATTCGACTTTCAGACATACCCCTTAAGGACGTGGCAAACAGTGCTTGTGCTGGGGTCGTACCGATCCCCTTGTGTGTGGTATTGATTAACCCCCATTGACCCCCATTGTACATCAGGCTCACAAGTCCCATTTACGTTTATCCTGACCCAAACACTTAGCTGTGAGTGCATCAAGCAACCTACGGTTATATCTCTCAACCTGTCCGTTGGCTCTTAGTGTAGCCACAGCGTTGAGGATATGATTGGCTCCTAGTTCGTCAAGGTACGCCTTGAACTTACTACTGGTGAAACAGGATCCACGGTCTGAGATAACACGTTTCGGCACACCGAATATACCGAAATGTTCCTGCAAACGGTCGATTACAATGGATGCCTTCGTACCCTTGACCGGTCTTAAGACAATGAATCACTACATACACTACATATAAAACAAAGTCGCTTTCGTCTGTCCGTCCCCATATATGCTCAAATCTTTAAAACTACGCACCGGATTTTGAAGCGTTTTTTTTTAATAGATAGTGATTCAAGAGGAATTTATATATATATATATATATCGTAAATGCATAATATTGTAGAGAAACACTGATAAATTTAGATGCTCGTCATTGCATCCGTGCAAAGCCGGGGCGGTTCGCTAGTTTAGTTTATGCGTCGATTATGACCAGAATACGAGTGTTCCCTTTGGAGTTTTTTTTTTTTACAAATGGTCATGTCTCAGATTTTCGTATTAAGCTCAAGTGGTTGCCAATCCGCCGTCGCCGGGATCACCATATGTTGCGTCTCCTTTACAATATTCTTTTTAATCTCACAGCCCCTTCATATCTCTCGGAACGTTTTGACTTCCTTAATGACACGCACGACAGGCTTTTGAGGTCATCGGAGAACTAATTTTGAGTGTGCCAGTGCATTCCACAAAATTTATGGACAAATCATTTGTAGTTTGTTCTGTCAGTTTATGGAATGCACTGCCCTTACATATTAGACAGTCCCAATCGCTACTTCTATTTATAAAACTGGTAAAGTAATTTCTTAAAAGTGTCAAGGTATTTCCGTTGAAGTTACTGTATACTACTGTAGCAAATCTTAATATATATATTTCTTGTGTGTGTGTGTATGTGACTGAACTCCTCCTAAACGGCTGAACCGATTTGAATGAAATTTTTTGTATGCGTTTGGGTGGCACCGAGGATGGTTTAGATTCACAAATCAGCCCGACAGATGGCGCTGCAGTCGGTAAACAAATATCATGCAGGACAACGTCTGCCCGGTCAGCTAGTTCAATATATTTTTGAACTATTTGTATTATTATTTTATCCATCTTTTTTTTTGTATATATTTATATATTATACAGTATTTTTAAGTATATATCATGTATATATATATAGGATTTATGAATTAATTAATGCGGACATAAAATTGTCCCAAAAACACTATTTGTGCAAAATTTCCTATAACTAATGTGTTGGTTGCCTGGAAGAGATTACTTCTTAGTGATAAGGCCGCCAATTGTATGTTTTATATAATTTTAACTTTATGTCGCAAATGTACAATAAAGTGTTATCTATCTATCTATCTAAAAGAGGTGTCTATTTTTGGGATTGGATGCAATATAGGTATCTTTTTCCCAGATGCTTTTGAATATGTGCACTCTAAACATGGCTCTACATACCTTCGAATAAACCCTTTTCATTTTACTAAACCAGTAGGTCTCTTTTATTTTAGCGTAAATTTTGTCAACCGCAAAGTGACCAATATCATCTACTGTTTTCCGATATAACTTTTTGTTTCGAACAACGTAATTTTCTATCACATCTGCCACTCTAGCCGACTCGGGATCTGTTAATATGGAAACCTTCCGTTGAATTTCGGAGTCAGCACTTTGTACAATACTCAACCAATCAGTTTCACTTAACGATATTTACTGGTACAGTGGAAACGCCGCTAGGTGTTGGGGTTCTACTCAATGCATCCACATGTACCATTGACTTCCCCGGCCGGTATTCTACACTGTAATCGAACTCTTGCATATCAATCCACCATCTCGCTACCCTAGGACAAGTCACGCTTAATAAATGCCGCCCGAAGGGAATTACAGTCCGTAAATATCCTAAATGTAATGCCGATAAGGTATACACGAAACTTCTGCAGTGACGCAACTACCGCTAACCTTTCCTGGTCATATGATGACCAAGTCCGTTCATCAGAAGTTTTCTGGCGGCTAAAATAAGCCACCGGTTTAAGAACCCCATTTCGGTCCCTCTGCATCAATATACCAGCTATACCGATCTGACAGGCGTCCGTGTGCACCTCAGTAACGGTCACATACAATTAGTGTCGGTTTACTCACTAATTCGTTTTTTTAAGGCACTGAATTCGTTTATCTGCGCTATACCCCAGATCCAAGTCAAATCTTGTCAACAATTTAGTGAGAGATTTTGCTTTAATCGCAAAATCTTTCACAAAACGTCGGAAGAAGCTACATAAACCTATGAATTGTCTATCGCCATGTTGGTCGCGAGATGAAGTTAATTCTATTACCGCTTTAATTTTTTTAAGCACCAGATTTAATTCCTTCTGCGCTTAATTCAAACCCCAGATCGTCCACAACTTTACTAAAAAAACAACATTTCGAGGGTTTAAGGGACATCAGTGTTTTTCTCAATTGTGGCCTTACAACTATAAGACGTATGACCAAACCTCATACATTTGTTACACTTAACCACAGGCTTAGGGCACTGTGACCTTCTTGCAAGCAAATAAAACACTATCGGCCTTTCGCTGTTTGTATTTTTCTGCACGACTTCTGGTCTACCGTCAGTCTTGTTTCGAACATTCCGATCAGTATACGAACTGTTTTTAGCACTATTAAAGAAGGGCAATAGCTGATCTGGACTTTCGAAACGAGCTGCTTCTGCTCCCAAACGAACACTACGATCATCTATCCCGAACCCTAAACAACCGATAGCTCTTTTCCCATTGATCTCGCAACGATTTAGTAACCTGATTTTATCATAATAGTATTCTTCTAATGAATCATTAAACCTAGCGCGTTTAGCAAGCATTGATGTGAGCAATTGTCCGTAATTATCGTCACTAGGGAATGCAAGTTTTAATTTTCCCTGCCATTCTATCCAAGAAAACATAACAGTAGAGAGACCAGCGTACCATTCTTGAGCTAAGCCTCTAAGCTTTGGTAACGCAAAGTGAACTGTTTGAAGATCGGTCCAATTATAGATAACCGCACATTCGTTCACTTTGTGTATCCACATCGCGATCCTTGCAAGCCGAATCAAATTCCGGTACGGTATTTTGATTCGATAATTTCTCATTAGTACCCTTATATCACCAATGGTACGCAACGCCTCAACTAGCTGTGAAATGGTAGCATTCTTATTTATATTAGGGTTATCATTAGAGTTGTTCGACTCACATGCAGACCTGTGTTGATGATTGTCGCCCTTCGGATACACCCGCGCGGCCGTTGCTCTGCTGCGGGACAGGCGCCTGTCGCAGAGTCGCTGGCTGCGCGAGCGGGGCCTGCTGGGTCGGTCGTGCCCCCGACGGCTGCTCCGGCTGCGCATCCGACGTCTGCTGTAGCCGTCGCTACCTAAACGGCGCCGGCTGGCGCGCTCTCGTTCTCGTTGACCGCTCCGGCTGCGCGGCTGTCGTGTGTAGTCGCGCTGAGTGCACGACTGGCGCACGCCGAACCGGTCGCGTCTTCGATGCTCACTTCTACTTCGCGAGCGAGGAGATCTGCGACCACGATACCTGGTCCTGCTGCGCGACCGATATTGATCAGATGCCGCGTTGTCAGAACACGCGACCTTCTCTGATCAACTTCATCGGGCCCCATTTCCCTGAAAAATATCTAGCACAAATATCTGTTTCCAAACTCAATATGATAGTTGAGAACAAATGTTATTAACATTCAGAACATATGACAAAACTATAGATAAAAGACTTCTTTTAACTAAGCCTTAAAACCACTAGCTATTTGCCGATTTGTAAATCAGAAACAAATTAGGTACTTAATGCATTAAAAGCACTTCATCACAAAGGAATGAACAATTAATTTAAAACACGGATAACTTTCCAACATCTATAGCCTTTAAGCTTGGATGCATAATAACACGCATTTCCGCGTTACTCACAAGCAAAGAAACACAATAAGAATGATAAAAATTAAGAAAGTTAAACAAAGGGAAGAAAAAAAAAACCAAGCGTTTTTAAGGTTATGCAAGCACATGGTCATAAACGTGGCACCCGGTTGTAGGTATATCATTGCATTTTAATTTTATTTAAGCTAATGCTTTGTTCTTTTGAGTCATTTTCAAAACAATTTAAACTTCATAGCCCTTAAGGGTTACCACAATACACGATTAACACAAGTTAGCGACTTGAAATTGCAATTATAAAATGTTGAAATGACTTACGGTTTAACTTTTTCACTTCACTTCCAATCCAATATGGTTCGCCTCAAGAAGTACTTACAACTTCTTTACATCCCTTTACTTCTGATATGTGGGACGCCGAGATTCAGTGAAACACTTTTAACTGTGAACTTTGATTTTAATTAACGTAAACAACCTCAGACAGTTTACAGAATAGGTTTTAATGTAACTAACAAATAAATACTCTTTAACGTCACACAACAATATAACCCAGAGTATAGGTTCTTACTACGTTTAAAGCTAGTAACAGAATGTGGCTCCTCGCCAATGCTAGATGGTTTTATTTAAACACCCAGAACCGTAATGGTGGCTACAACGGCTAGTGCCTCCAACTATGGCGCCACTGTCGACAGCTAGCATTGGCGGGGACCTATTCATTCTGTCAATTGACCATCTTTATTTTATTATTAATCCGTTAATTATATTTTATGTACTATTTGGTTAACTAGTAATTACAAAACAACTTATATAATTACTCTAGCAACTTATGATTCTAACAATAGGGAAATTAATATAGGATGCTACGCTTGAGAGACATAAATACATTATCATCATCATTAGCCCATAAATGACCCACTACTGAGTCAGGCCTCCTCCCAACGCAGGGAGGGTAATTAGCCTACTGTGCCACGTTGGCCAGACGGGTTGGCACAGGGTTTCGTTTCAAGTTTTCCTTCTCTTGCCGCTAGGTTTACAGCCTGGTCATTTCCTTCTGTTGGCTCTTGCGGCATCCTCAGGCTGGAATGGGGTGGTGACTCTATGTATTCTAAATCCGTCACCACATGGACAGCTTCACCACACGGACAAGCAGCATGAGTAGTAGTATAGTAAGTATATACACTGACCTGCAATACTAAGTACTACACTTTTAATGTATCATTTTTCCTTAACTATAGAAGTTAGAGATTTAAAATAAAAAACGTTTTACAGCAAATGTTATCAGCTTTCTATGTAACTATAGCAAACTCTACAAACTTTTTTCGAGTCCTTTTTATTTCAAAAGTATATCTTGTGTACTTACAAAGTTATTGCAATTTTAAAAGTGTGATGCCTAGTTTTGCAGCCCAGTATATTTATTTACGAATGACCTAATCTTGCTTAATATGTAAGAGTATACATATACAAGATTAGGTCGTTTGTATGGTGTAACATCGGGACCTCAGTTTGTTACATTAAATCTAGAACAAAAATAGGTTAAGAGGTAAATTTATATAACCTAGATTAGAACTATAAAGATGGCTAGATCTGGCGCCACCAAACAGGGGCACGTCTGAACGAGTTGACGTCAGACCTCCAGACAGTGTCTTGAATTAAATTCATTAGATCACTATTATTTCAGAATGTAAATAACCTACTGCTGAGTATGAAGAAGAAGAAGGATTTAGAATAAATAATGTCACCAACCCATACCATCTTTAGGGTGTCGTAAGAGGCGACTAAAAGGAGAAGGGCAGATCACCTAGCCCCAAGAGAAGGAAAACTTGATACAAACCCTGTGCCAACCCGTCTTGCCAGCGTGGCACAGTAGGCTAATTTCCCTCCATGAATTTGGAGGAGGCCCGACTCAGTAGTGGTTCATTTATGGGCTGAAACGACGACGACTCCTGAGTGGACCTCAACTTATTTTCTAGGGAAATTAATATTCGATACTACGCTTGAGAGACATAAATATATATATATATGTCGGAGGAAGTAGTCAGAATGGACTTGATTCCTGGTTACATAAAGACGATATCAATTAGCCTAGAAAATACTTTGTTAAATCTTAATTTTAATCAGTTTAATTTGTTAGATTTTTCTATTCAATTTAGTTTGTCATCTTTTTAAAAGAGGACGTTATATTATTTTGCATTGTCAGAGCGGAGGGTAGTCCTCGAGCGGGGTCGAGGCGCCATCTTGACGTTCGGCAAAAACTTATAAAAGGAGCGCGATCGAGGTGGATCGGGCATTATGATAGAAACAGTGGTTGCGGTGTGGTGTGTTAATGCTGGAGTGTAGTTAAGATCGGTACCTTGAACCCGCTGCTCAAATAAAAGGTTTAATTAAACAGTTTATTCTCCGACATCAGAAGTGGTATGTAACTCAGTCAGCCCACGTGGAGAAAACAGTGTAGTGATATGTGTGTGTTTCTGTACGCGATGGAAATGACTGATAATGGCGATTCATTGTCACTCTAAAGGAGATATTAAGCTACATGGAGATTGTTCTAACTAAACCGAAAATCACAAGTGGCAGTCATAGTGCGGCGATTAACCAAGTGAACGGGATCACTTGCTTGCGTTGTCATGGACAAGGACACTACGCGTCTAACTGTCCTGAGCGGAGCAGCAGGAAGGCGAGCAACAGTTCTGCGGTCAGCCAGGTCAAAGAATAGTGAGTGGGTCTGGAATTTTACGTCACTCCGGTGAGCAGTTTCCATTTTCTTACTCGGGTAAATTGTATGGTATACGACTTTACGATAGTGTGACTTTGATCGGTATAAGACAAACTTCTATCACGTTAAATTCATGAATTTTGGTCACTGCTCAAGTTGATAATACTTAAGGGGCGCCAGGGACTTTATGAGTACCGGATCCCTGAGCCGACGACGATGGTTAAATTCTTCCAGTTATAAAAAGGTGTCGGTCCCGGGGTCCTTTAGTTAAATCTAGTTGTATTCCGGCCTCCCAGTTTGGGAGCCGGGCAGGTAACTTACTGGCTCCTAACTGAACCCGTAAATACAAAGTAAATTGTATTTATTTAACGAAAAGAAATGCAGGTAAAAGAAAAATAATTAAGGGGTAATGAAAAACCGTCCCGCCTCAGCTGGATTGCTAGGCGGACTCCACTACAGCACGGTCAGCTCCGCAGGAGGCCGGGCTCGAGGAACGGGTCTCGCGTCCAGGCTCCAAAGGTGCCTCTGGATCCTGGCGTTGAGACGAATCTCTCGAGCGGCCACACCTGAAATCCGCCGCAAGGGGGATCCTATTACAAAGTGAAACTATCATGCCTTCCAACAGAAGGAATATGGAGGGCCTACACGGGAAGTCCAAAGGTTAAAACTTTAACCAGTCCACGTGGCTGTATGCCAACACAACACAATGAGCCACGCGGTCCATTTGCATAAGCCGATTGGCGAGACAATAAGAAATACAAAGGATTAGTTATAATGCGTGTAAAACTCACTGTTAAAACAATGGCGGAGACGTTTCTTTCTGCTCTGACCGACGCGTCCGCCTATTTCACTGGCAAATGCCAAACTTAACGTTGATGTTTTTTTATTTTTTTATTTTCTTGTGGCTCTCACGGTTTGTGTTTAGCCAATGTCAAGTCACTTTGTATCATTTCAATATTAATTCTCTCCATCATCACGGGTTTGCCATTTCCCTGTTAGCCACTCATAAGTAATTTCATTTTGAGTGTCCCCCTCCCACGTGGCTAAGATGTTCTGCACGGACGTGGGGTTGGCCTTTGGGAGGGCGTTGATGTTTTATTTGGGGTAATTTGTAATTAATCGTCTGGCCGTCATACATCGTAGACAACCCCACAGATTAAATAGGGATTCGTAAAGTTGCTAGAACACAAGCCGATATTAAAAAAAATAATCTCACTTCCGGTTATTGTGAAAAGATAATCAAATAATATTTGCCAATAGCAGTAAATTAATTAAGGTTTGATTTTATAATAACTATTAAATAATTACAACTCGATTTGTTAAAAACAACTAAATAATATGGGTCAAAACTACCACATCAAACTGCCCAGGTGGCGCCACTAGCTGTCAGAGACTGACGTCCAACGGACTGACATTTAGAGTGACACCAACCTAAAGCCATCACAACATTGTGAATGTAAACAAAGGCAAGTGTAAAAACGTTTGACGGTTTAGCCAATATGTAAAAAATAATTATTTGAAATTCTTTTACATGTTTTGCCTGTTAATTACTTGCGATACGAAATTTAGATTAGACGGGATGTTTTAGCGTTAGGCTTGAGTTCATCGGTCTAGCGTCATATTTTCGGCAGTTTATATCAGTTTTCCAAGATTATGGCACCATTATATGCCTTGATTTGCATCGGTAAGGTAGATTGAGAGCCTAAACATAAGGCGATAGGACAGCAGATCCAGATTTCATGCGATCGAAGTTTCAGTCGGCAACGGTGAAATTTCACAACTTCGATAAAATAGGTGCCGTTCCAAAGGCGAGGTGAAAGGCAAGGCAGCCAGTGCAGTCAATTCAGCGTCAAGCTCTGCGGGACCGAGGCCGCGGTCGGACTTAATCTGTTTCAGGTGCAGCAACGCCGGACATTTGGCAACGAAGGGTCCACGTGGCAACAACGTGGCAACAGCGGAGGAGCTGGCGCGGCAGTAGGCGCAAGCAGTTCGGAGCAGCGCCTGCAGCAGCGGCGAGTAACGAAAGGCATGTGGAAGTTTGCTATGTTAGCAATCCCAGCAGTGCGCTGATGAACACTTGTGAGTCGTATCCATTTTATTATGATTCTGGTGCCGAATGCTCTCTCATCAAACATTGTGTTGCGTCAAAGCTTAGTGGAAAGAGGATAAATAACATTGTCAGTTTGACTGGCAGCTCGGTCAATAAACCCAACGTTTTAGAAAATGTAAACCGTATAGAGCAAAAGCGCGTCAATATTACAGAGTTATCTGCAAACTGGTTACAAGCGGAGCAACAACTAGACCCAGAGTGCAATAAAATTATTCATAAACTCGAAAACGATGATCTTGATTTAGAGCTGTAAAATTTATGATCAAATGTGCTGTATAGAAAAAATCAAAGAAATAACCGTAACATTTGGTTACCAATAGTAGGTACCTAGGGCTTTCTGTTGGTCGGTGATAAATCGTATCCATGAGTCGATTGAGCTATTAATTCGCGGACTTGTATTTGATTGGCCCTAACCCAAGGCCTAGTTGTCATTCATTGCGTTAACGTGTTGTGTTTCTCTCTCATCCGGCGAACTTGCTCTCACTGTGCTGTTTAGTGCTTTTTGTAAACAAACCCATTGATTTGAAAAATATAACTACAGGGTTTCTTACCGGCTCTTCTCTGTAGAGCAGCATTCCGAACCGGTGGTAGTTTCAGTATTAATGTGGATGGACGTAAGGGTTGTGGAAGATCAAGAGAGATGGATGGATTGTAAACATGAGAAATTGTGTATAAAAGGTGTGACTGTAGATATGACGACTGATAGGTGTGTATGGAGACTACCACCTAGCGTGGGACAGGGGTCGTAAGATGATGATAATGGTAACTGTAAATATGATGATTTAAAAGAGTTTTGTGATAAAACCTACGTAAATAAAGTTAATTTTGAGTTTGAGTTTGATTGTTCACTTGGGGTGGGATAAAACCTTAGAGAAGGTATACCAACATTATTGGTTTCCTAATATGGCAAAGTATGTTAGAAAATTTGTTAAGAAATGTATACCTTGTAAAGTGGCTAAATCAAGTAGTGGTAAACAGCAAATCGAGCTGCACCCTATACCAAAAGTCAGCATCCCTATGCACACAATTCATATAGATGCCACAGGAAAACTCAGTGGGAAAAATAATCAAAACGAATACGTTTTCGTGCTCATAGACGCTTTCACTAAATACGTGTTACTTAGACATTCCCTGAGAATTAATGCAGAGTGTGCCATTTACGCACTTAAAGCATCTATATCACTTTTTGGCGCGCCTGTGCGAATAATAGCAGACCAAGGGCGGTGTTTCGCGAATAAAGAGTTTAATGATTGAGTTTAATGAGCACCCTCAAAAATATGTTGACTGTTGTAGAAGTTAGTCCAAATAGGTCATGGCAAGATGCGTTAGGTGATGTTCAACTTGCTATAAATAGCACGATTCATAGGGTAACTAAGGCAAGTCCATTAGAATTGTTAATAGGTAGAGTAGCTAGACCACTAAATTTATTAACTATTGACGATCATGAGATTGAGATAAATTTAAGAGATTAGGGAACAAGCTGACAAATTAATGAAAAATAATGCACAGCTTGATAAAGTAAGATTCGATAAAAATAAGGCAAATGTGACTAGATTTTCGGTAGGAGATTATGTTTTAGTAGAAAATCATGAACGGAATCAAACCAAATTGGATCCTAAATATAAAGGACCTTATGAAGTCATTGAGGTACTTGACGGTGACAGATACCATCTTAAGAGTTTGAACGCTAATCGAACTTACAAATACTCGAGAGAACGCCTACGTCCACTCCCCCAATCATATGTCCCTACTGAGCTGAATCCATGCTTATCAGATAATAATGACGGTAAGATCTTTGGACTAGTTTAATAGTTTCATTAATTAAAACATCATATGGCTATGTGCCTATGTAACTTCACGCCTTTAATACCTGAGGGTGTGGTCAGCGGCAATTATGCCTCGACACGCTGGATTATTTTCGAGTCTCAAATGTAATAGGTGGCGAAACCTATTGTCATACATGGGGCACAACGTTGTTAGTCATCGATGCTCATCACACATAACTTCCGGAAAGTCATTGGTTGAGCCAGGGTTCTAACACAGAACTTCTGAACTAGAAGTCTGAGTACTGAACCACTAGGCCATCGAGACTTATGATACGAAAGATGGTCCGTATCGAGTCTAGTCTCTTCTGAGAGTGAGAGTCGCCTCTTACTCGACGCCCACGTGAAAAGATGGGGTGGCACTATTCTCTGGAGCGGTATGTTTGAAGTATGGTGGGTCGTGGTAACAGCGTGGTGGCTTGTGGGCCATATGCAAAACATCTTAACAGTGCTGGTAAACGTATCTAAATGGCGAGGTGGCCATCTAGATATTTAAACAGGAATTATGTGAAGGGCGAGGTGGCCAAGTGGACAACAAATGGCGAGGTGGCCCAACGAACTATGAAAGGCGAGGTGGCCAAGTGGACAACAAATGGCGAGGTGGCCCAATGAACTATGAAAGGCGAGGTGGCCAGGTGGATAACAAAGGCGAGGTCGCCTTTTCGTTATCATGGAATCTGTTTAGTAAACGGCGTAAAGGGGCACAAAGATTGGACGCTCGTTGAGATTGAGAATTTGACGTTTGATATCAGACTACATGAATGTTAAGGACCATATTCTACTTGGTCAGGAGTGGCCGAACCATGTTACCCAAAAATTTGTTTGTATCTTTACAGATAATGATGATGCTCACCCTTCAACATCACACGAGGACGTGTGAAACGTCAGGGTGGCCGTGTCGGAGGAAGTAGTCAGAATGGACTTGATTCCTGGTTACATAAAGACGATATCAATTAGCCTAGAAAATACTTTGTTAAATCTTAATTTTAATCAGTTTAATT
The DNA here is from genome assembly GCA_905475355.2 of Clostera curtula. NCBI lineage: Eukaryota > Metazoa > Arthropoda > Insecta > Lepidoptera > Notodontidae > Clostera > Clostera curtula. The sequence continues at coordinate 5,356,707 of FR997799.1, forward strand.
TGTTAGATTTTTCTATTCAATTTAGTTTGTCATCTTTTTAAAAGAGGACGTTATATTATTTTGCATTGTCAGAGCGGAGGGTAGTCCTCGAGCGGGGTCGAGGCGCCATCTTGACGTTCGGCAAAAACTTATAAAAGGAGCGCGATCGAGGTGGATCGGGCATTATGATAGAAACAGTGGTTGCGGTGTGGTGTGTTAATGCTGGAGTGTAGTTAAGATCGGTACCTTGAACCCGCTGCTCAAATAAAAGGTTTAATTAAACAGTTTATTCTCCGACATATATATATACACACACACATATATATATATATATTATATATATATACATTATCATCATCATTATGAATGACCCACTACTGAGTCAGGCCTCCTCCACATTCATGGCTGAAAACTTAGCCTACTGATTTGGGTTGGTGACATTGTGTATTGTAAGTCCGTCACCACACGGACAAACACGTAAACATTATATATTATCCTCATTGCTCATCATAAGTAAACAATCGCAAATTCAATTAAAATAATAATAATTACTCAAATCTTGATTATAATATCAAAATTCTCCATCCAATTTCACGACCTATAAAATTGTCGGTTTTATTTAAAGTATTTGGTACGTAATTGGTAATGTAATACGCAAAGTGGTTGCCCGAAGTTGTTGAGAACAACAGCTGTAACAACGCAGGAATCCTTTTGACCAAATCCTGCTTTACATCCCACATACCGCAAGTTGGTGCGTATCTCAAGAATTACGCGGCAAAGTGAACTTTGTACGCGTTTGTAAACTTTATCGTGCACATGATTGTTATTTAATATGTTAACGAGGAAGTAAATGGTTTACGGCGACGATGCGAACAAAGACTTTCAGGTTTTGGAATGGAAATTTTGATGTAATTTGTACCGTAATCAAAGCGTTGACGCGTATTTTTTCCTTTTTAAAATATAAACCGAAACCCCTGTATTAGGTTTAACCTGTATCGCGGGGGCAGTTTACAAACATGTAATTCTAATTCACAAACACAAAATATAACACCCACACTCGGAGCAAGTGCCTCTGGTTCACACAAAGACATTTGCCCGACCCCGGAAACGAACCGGAGAAAGTTGAAACTTTGAACCGTTGATTGAAAGGCGGCATATCCAACCCCTAGACCCACAAGGCTGTCAAGGTTAGATACTATAACTACATATTATAATGACTGCCTCGTTGGTCTAGTGGTTAGATGTGCCGCCTTTGGATCAACGGGTCCCGGGTTCGATTCCGGGGTCGGGCAAGTGTCTTTGTCTAAACCAGAGGCACTGGCTCGGAGTCTGGGTGTCGTTTCTATCTATAATATGTATGTATTTACATAAAAAATATTATATAAGTAGTTTATCATCCATCTCGTTACCATAACACAAGCATTAAGTTGCTTAGCTTGGGACGAGATGGCGTTGTGTGAAATGTCCAAGGATATTTATACTAACTAATGATAGATACTTAGAGTTCTAGATACCAGTATTAACATGGAACGATTACGGAATCCGCGACTTATCTAGCAGGATAATAAGTAATCATTTAGTCTGTGTGGTGACGGATTTAGAATACGTCACCACTCCATTTCATCCTCAGAGGATACCCTTACAAGGGTAAGAGCCGCCAAAAGGAAATAAGAAGGAAACTGTCACATGACAGCTGGTCTAATCTACTACTACTAGTAACACTAATAGGCCCATACAATAAACCCACTGGTGCAGTCGGGCCTCCTCATTTTCCATGGAGGGAAAGTAGACTAATGTGCCATGCAGGCGGCTTAGGACTGGCTTTCTTTTTTTTTTTAATTATTTTGTCACAACACCACAGACTTGTAGTCCGCGTTCCTTTTAGCAATGAATGGTAATTATTTGCTCTTCTTTTTTTTCCTTTCCTCTGTCGTACCCAGCGCCTTGGCACCTGGGACATTGGTGTTTCATTTACCTACTCCCAGTAGGTGCTTCCTTAGCTTATGTTTGGTGTTTGGTAGCACTGGCTTTAGTATCGTCTATTCGTAATACCACAAAAAGCTTTAACGGCCTAATATTGGGAAGACTGTCCACGAATGTGGTGGCGGCTTTAGAATTTAGAATGTTACCAAGACATTCGATTCTGAGAGCGTCGTACGTGGCAATAAGGGCAAATGGCAGACGATCTAACCTCAAGAGAATCAATATCTCGGATACCTCTCAGTTGGGGGTTGCCCGGGATATTTGAGACTCGAGCACAAAGGTGGAGATCAAAACCCCGACCTAACCACTAAAATCACAATTTTTACAACTCTGTCGCGCTAAAAACACCTCAATCTTACACTGTCCTAAGTACCGCATAAAACTTGTTGTGTGAGTGGTTACTGCAAAAGAACTACATTGAAACTGAGGGTCTCTTAGCTGGCACTCGATACGGGTTGGGTCTCCTTGATTTGCTACTTTCTATATAATTACACATAATACACACAATATATATGTGGATCACACTTTCCTCGATGCTTGGGTTGCTGTGTTAAATACTTATAACAGACATACTAATCCTATTTATAACATTATAAAATTAATTTTAATGTAATCAACGAATATTCTTAGCATGCTTATTTTATTTTATCTCGTTTAATTATTTTGTATCTTATTATAAATTTACTCAATTGCAACAACTAATATATTATTAAACTAGCGACCCGGCCCGGCTTCGCCCGGCAATTGTGCATGTATTATACATAAACTTTCCTCTTGAAACACTATCTATTAAAAAAAACCGCTTTAAAATCCGTTGCGTAGTTTAAAAGTTTTAAGCATACATAGGGGCGGACAGACGACAGCGACTTTGTTTTATACTATGTAGTGATTAATCATATAAAAATTGTTGGTGTAATTATCGCGCTGGTGTACAATTTGACTATAATATATCAGACTTATTTCAGGTCAACACACAGGCTTATTTCACATCACACAGGCTTGCCTGGTTTGGGATCTATAGTGTAATTATTACTCCGTACACCATATTTAAAATAAATAAATAAAATCAACGAAATGTCCTTCCTTTAGAGAAGCCCCAAGCTTCTAGGTGCCAATAGACCTGCGCCCCAGCATGGCACATTATGCGTACTTTGCTCTATGTGATTGGATTGACGATGATATTGTATCACCCTTTATATGTATAACATACAAAGTTAAAAACAATTCTCCCTAATGTATTACAAAAAGGATGGGTAAATGGTATCTGTTTAGGGATTGTGTTTGAATGGGCAAAGCTTTACAGCCCATAAAAGGGACTCATGAAAAACACTTAATTACCGGAACTTTTAATAGCCTCACTATATATCTAGTTACCTAAAATTAATGGTTGTAATTTAAGTCAGTTGTAAACCTCGATAAACAATAATGGTTTTTACAGAGACCCCCCCATTCCATCCTGAGGGTGTCGTAAGAGCAGAAACAAGGAAATGACAAGGCCGAAAATCTAGCCACAAGAAAAGGAAAACTTGTTACGAAGCCCTGTGCCAACCCATATGGCCAGCGTGGCACAGTAGGCTAATTACTCTCCTCCAGGCCCGACTCAGAAGTGGGTTATTTATGGGCTGAGTAGAACTAGTAGTAGTAGATATTAAGATATTAAACACGTTTCAACTGACTTATAGCGCGTATTGTAGTACATCCTATAATTACCGATGTTTCGAATGCTTTGCAGCTGTCTTTAAGAGTACAAAGAAACAGTTAAATCTACAGTAACTATAAATAATAAATATCCTTGGACATTTCACACAACGCCATCTCGTCCCAAGCTAAGCAACTTAATGCTTGTGTTATGGTAACGAGATGGATGATAAACTACTTATATACATTTTATTTTGTAAATACTTACATATTATAGATAGAAAACACCCAGACCCGGAACAAATACTTGTAGGTCGTATAATTACTGATGTTTCGAATGCTTTGCAGCTGTCTTCAAGAATACAAAGAAACAGTTAAATCTACAGTAACTTTTTTGATCGGGAACGTTCCCTGGGTCTGTTACCTATTTGGCACATATTTTAGTCACTGGCCAGCGTGGAACAGTAGGATAATTTCGGGCTCACTGCGGAGACGGGTCTCCTCCAAGTTTAGAGGAGACCCGACTTCGCAGTGAGCCCGAGTGAAAGCTTATGTTGAGAGAGAGAGAGAGAGAGATAAAATCTTTATTATGCAAAGAACACGGCGCACTACAGAGAAATACTGACAATAACATGTAGGTATGTACCACACACAGTAATAATAGCATATAACTAACTATGTTGATGATGTACGATACTCAGAATGGTATGGGTTATTCTGTAATGTAGATCCACACCATGCAGAAAAGGATATATAAAGTTTGTGTAAGATAATATAAGTGTATAGATAAAAGCGTTCATTTTCATTCTTATTTTAGATTAGGTACCCTTGAATATGTTTCGTATGCATGAAAGGTCAGGTCGCAGGAATTATAGATGAGCAACGGTTAAGAGACGCCATTTTGATTTGAGCCGGACGGTCAATCGGTACTGTCAGATTGATGGATTGGGAAGGACAACTACTTTAAGGATTTGGTAGCTTATTTTCACAATTTTTCCAATATACATTTTGCCTGGAAGAGATCGTGGTGTACGATAAGGCCGAATGTAAAACACATTCTAGTTGACTTTATAAAGTATGTTTATTGTTGTATCTTCTCTGTGTGCAATAAAGAGTTTATGAATAAAATATAAAAGTCGAACTTAAAAGGAACTTTTTTTTATTTAAAAAATCGTTATATTTATAATTACCGTTTTATCTTCAGGCTCTTGTACCACGCTAGGTGGTAGTCTCCATACACTTCTATCGGGTAAGACAACCGATCCACATTCACACCTTCCTTACACATTTCCTCATCTATCAGACCATCCATCTTTCATCCCCCATTCAAACTGAAATAGACACAGATTCGGAATGCTGCTCTACAGAGAAGAACCGGCAAGAAACTCTGTAGTTGTCTTTTTCAAATTATAGGTCTTGTTTACAACAAGCACTAAACGGCATAGAGAGCAATGACGATTTAATGATTAATTATCATACAGAAGCATCAACTTTATTTAGAACGCAGGCTGTGCAATTCCTCTATCTGTGTGTAAAAGTGTCGTAGGTAGGTAACTAAGTACATAGTCCCCAAGAAACATTTTTTATTTGACGAATCCCCTGCACTATGTGTAACCTGTACCACGGGGGCAGTTTACAAACATGTAATTCAGGTTTACATTAAGACACTTGCTCGACCCTGGAATCGAACCGCAGACCCGTGCTCTGAAGGCGGCTCATCCAACCCCCAGACCAACATGGCGGACCACAGAAGACAGCTACGAAGCCTGATGAATAATAACCACGGTAGCTAAACAACTCAAAGCTGATGGAACGCGCGTTATATGATTAAAATTTGATTCAGAAAATTCTCGCTCATACTCAAGGAAAAATATTTATGACGAGGTTTTCACGATCTTTGCACATTGCAGGAAATGAATTCTTGAAGGTTCCGATTGTGTGTTTTCATTTAAATCCCAACGTTTCAGGCACTTTGCAGTGTCCGTGGTCGCGGGACGAAAAGAAAAGAACACGATTAGAACCGTCAAAAAAATATATACAGAGAATTGCCTTCAGCACACTCTATCCTTCACTTCGGATGACTATAGGGTTTTTGTTACACCCCGTATATAAACCGCCGTAGGCGGGATTGCCAGATGACGCTTACACCACCCTTATTCTAGTGACTCACGTTTAAAATTAATTCCTGTCTTTGTTTGCGGGTGATTCAGTCTTTTGTTGGTTGTTATATAAAGCGGTTTAGAAATTAAGACAATGGACTGATATTCTACTGATATACATTCGGATTTTGAAAGGTACACTCTTTTCTGTTTAGAATCGGAATACTACTGTTCCACTTTACAAAACAAACAAAGGAAAATTAATAAAATCTATGATATCTATACTGCTTCGGATATTTACTTTTTTTTTCTTCTGTTGCGTTCGCAATTTTTACATTGCCATTATCAAGTTAGGATATTTACTTACTAGGGGTTACCCACAGTTTTCGTCTGCCATAATTTGAAATTGCCTCAGTTCTTTTTTTCGCAAACAGATGGCTCTATATCAATTTAAAATACGTTAAAACGGTTTATAAATTCCTGCATATAGTTGTTGTGTTACTTTCAGAACTACATTTATAATGTCAGTAAGATGTATACTTTATTGCAGAAATAATAAGAATACAATAGAATCTCGGGAAGAAAAGAAACAGTTAACAATGTCTTTCAATTTTGTCCGCTAATCAACTTTTATTTATTTTCCCAAGAAAATGTCACATTGAAAACAAATATAACTACGTAAGTACTTACTTAGTTAACTACTAAATGAACTATGCTCCTATGAAAAATAAAGATGAAACGAAAATGAAACAGGAAGTTAGCCAAAAGGTCCATTTGTTAGCTGAAAACATTAAAACTATAATCAACAATTCATCATATACTTTCTAAACTTAGCAGCTTCAATTATGACAAATTGTACTGCAGGTAGAAATTTTCTCTTGCAAGTGGACTAAAAATTCCTGCGAGCTTAGAATTTCGGTGGGAATTTTTGCGGCGGCAAATGTTCCGAGGCTGACTAATATCCAGAGGGCCCATTAAGGCACTTCACTTAAGGGACACGTAGGAGCCATTAAAAACTTTTCGTTAAGACGTAGAGTCTTGACATGACGTGGTTTGCTTAAAGGGGATTGGGTGTACTAGTTTGTTAAACGTAGATACTGAATGAAAATAGTTATTTGTGCAACAAGAGAGCAAAGACGTTTTTTGCTACGAGTGCTGATATTGAATCCCGAGTAAGCGAAGGAATCAATGATTGAATCACGAGCGTAGCAAGTGATTCTAAAGTTGATTCCTGAGTGCTGCGAGGGATTCAGAGGCACGAGATGCGAAAAAATTTGCTCTCGTGTAACACACATAACTTTTCACTTCAGCAGCGAGAACACTATAGGAAATGAAATATATTACGTAACATTTTTGAAACTATAATTAAATATTGTTAAGTTAAATATCAGTTTTTAAGCAGTAAATACTTATTTTCGTTTAAATACAACAATAAGTTAAAAATTCAATAAATTACAATAAAATATATAATTATCATTTTTGCTAAATTTCTTTAGTTAGTACGAAATTCCGAACGTGTTTGTCTTTGAGGTCGGATTAAAAATCGGAGTAACCCCATAACGAACTCCTTTCATCTAATCGAACTGTTAAAAGTACGTCTAGTTTGTATTTAATCAAATATTTATAGATCCCATAATATTGCTCTATCAATTTAATATTTATAATCTGTACTTTAATGCTTTGTATTGTTTTCTATAGCGCTACCTGCTAACATTTGCTAACTTCTTAACTCTAACGCAACTTATAACCAATTAATTTAACTTTCATAATCACACGAGATTTCTAACACAACACACTTGTCATTGGCAAAATCATCGGTATATCGATGGAAGCCAAAACCTAAATGAAGAAGAAGAAGAAAAATCGGAGCTGTTGGTGCTGGCCGCTGGGGCTTTGTCTCTCTCTCTCTTTTCTATTGGCGGGAAATAGATAGAGTGTCAATGTTTCGAATTAGAATTAAAAAGTTACTTTGTCTCACTCAGTGAGCAAAATCGCATTTTGCCCACTGTTTTCAGTGAGCAAAACCTACATGTTTGAGCTACTGAAGTGAAAAAAATATTTCTTGCTTCATAATAAACATGATAATTAATTCAAGAAACTATACAATGTAACGTTTAAGCTCAATAATAGTGTAGACACATTACCTATCGATAAGTTTAAAATTTGTATGTAATTCTTTTTTTAATTTATACGGAACCCTATGTCACCTCTCCTGGCCAGCGTGGCACAGTAGGCCAATTACCCTGTATCTAATTGGAGGAAGCCTGTCTCAGAAGTGGGTTATTTATGGTCTGAGAATTAGCAGCAGAACCTATTACTCCAGGGCTAGTATTGGTTATCTTTTTAATCTTCTTGTTGATCATACAAGATTTAAAGAATAATCTAAAAAGCATTATTTCTTCACTACATAGTATAAAACAAAGTCGCTGTCGTCTGTCCGCCCCTATGTATTAAATCTTTAAAACTACGCAACGGATTTTGATACGGTTTTTTTTAATAGATAGAGTGATTCAAGAGGAAGGTTTATATGTATAATACATGCATAATTACACCCATGCGAAGCCGGGGCGGGCCGCTAGTTTATAATAAAATGAATTAATTGATACAAAACAGCAAAAAATGTCCCTTAACACCAAACCAAAATCAAATTTGCATTGAAAACTGCTATCAATCTCTGCTAGTCACTTTCAGATTTAACGTAGCTATTAGAGCAATTTATGCGGTTACAGCGTTATAATAAAGTCCTATTTTGAAATTGCACTCGTCACAGATCATTAGGGCAGCTTATACGCTCCCTTGAGACGGGCACGCCCTCTTAGCGTATATAAGTTAGAAAGAAGAAGATTTGAGTCTCAGCATAGTCTTAGGGTGAAAAAAGGTAACACCGAAAAGCTCGGTCAGTTTACGAGTCCTACCTACTTGGCCAATAAATAAATAAATAAATAATAAATAAATATCCTTGGACATTTCACACAACGCCATCTCGTCCCAAGCTAAGCAACTTAATGCTTGTGTTATGGTAACAAGATGGATGATAAACTACTTATATACTTTTTTTTTGGAAATACATACATATTATAGATAGAAATGACACCCAGACTCCGAGCCAGTGCCTCTGGTTTAGACAAAGACACTTGCCCGACCCCGGAATCGAACCCGGGACCCGTTGATCCAAAGGCGGCACATCTAACCACTAGATCAACGAGGCAATAAATGACTGACTGAGGATTTCCAAAATAAAAAGGTATATTTTTTTTATTGCCTTACATTTAATAGGTAATACAACTCAGCCCATAAATTATTCACTGCAGAGTCTGGAGGGTTATTAGCCTACTGTGGTTTCCCATCAAATTTTCCTTCTCTTTCGGCTAGGACTTTGATCTTATCATTTCCTTTTTTGGCCTCTTATGACACCCTAAGCATGCAATGGTGTGATGCCAACTTCAAAAACTGACGACGGAGAAGTTCAAGCTGCAAGGGAAGAAAAACTTGATACCCTGTGCCAACCCGTCTGGCCAGTGTGGGACAGTTGGCTAATTTCCGTCGTCGCGAAGCATTTTCTCCCACTGGGCAGTCGAGGAGCGCCGTTAGTTGTAATGGGAAGGTTGCGGCGCTAATTGCCATATTTTCGAACCCTGGAGTACTACGTACCCCGAACTCAACAACCAGCCGTTCCATCCATTCATGAGAGAAAAAAACGTCGGATATCCATGAGGAAATAAGTCTAATTTCCCTCCAATTGAGAAGGCAGTGAGTAATTAATGGGCGTAGGTGAATTGAGTTAAAGTAAGTGATAACTCGTTATAGTATACTAATTACTGTGGCTAATCGTTTCCCACGGATGGCCTAAACCCTTTCTCGTTGCCGAATACCATAACATTGGTTCATGATCATCATCATCATCATTTCAGCCAAAAGACGTCCACTGCTGGATATAGGCCTCCCCCAAGGATTTCCACAAAGGCCGGTCCTGGGCCGCCCGCATCCATCGTTTTCCGGCGACCTTAATCAGGTCATCGGTCCATCGTGTGGGAGGCCTACCAGCACTGCGCGTTCCGGACCGCGGTCGCCATACGAGGACTTTTCTGCCCCGGGCATCGGGCGTCGGTCCTGCGCGCTATGTGCCCTGCCCACTGCCACTTAAGTTTGGCAATCCTGTGGGCTATGTCGGTGACCCTGGTTTTCCAGCGTATCTCCTCATTTCTGATTCGATCTCGCAGGGAAACTCCGAGCATTGGTTATTTCCAAATAATTTATTATAATACGATACAAGCCAAAACTGTGAAAGATATTTTGAAGGTGCTTTTGCGTTATTGGTAAGAAAAACCTAGTACATCCTGCCATAAGTAGAGAATATAAAGAGACGGAAGACAAAACGCTGCGTCTTAAAGTACAATAGTCTTCACGGCGTGACGCCTCAATCTCCTCACTCCTCCGCCTCTCGGATATCCTAGGGCTGACAAGCAAAATTTTTTCAAGGATAATAGTAATATTTTTCAGTATTCAAGAAAATATTTCCGTAACAAGTGAAAGCAAACGAGTATTTTCAAGATTAAAAATATAAATATCTGTAAATTATTATAAGTAATTGTATTATTCTAAAGAATTTTAATAAAGGAACGTTGTTCATTGGTTGATAGTATACTATTTTTGGTGCATTGCCCACTGATTTTAGTATAAAACAGAATCAACATAATGGAACGATAAAAAAATGTCCAGAAATTATTAATATATTTGTTCATCCGTGTCCGAGTCTCATTCCATCCTGAGGGTGTTGTAAGAGCCAACAAAAATTAAAATAAAAATTTAAATAAACTCCCGACACAATAACCTTTAAAAAGTAAAAAATAAAAATAAATACTTCGCGTTGGGGGACCACTCCCACTTATATATTACCTGACCCCTGGTCCCCCAACGCGAAGTATTTATTTTTATTTTTTACTTTTTAAAGGTTATTGTTTCGGGGGTTTATTTAAATTTTTAATTTAATTTTTATTTTATACTTTTTATAGGTACATACTTATAATAATGTAGATTTTGTTAAATTGCACGTGATGCGCTTTCATTTGAGACCCCACTCGATTATATTTGCAGACATTCGGTTATTCTTCCCCACTTTCACCCCTCATAACTTTTAAACGGCTCACCCGATTTTCATCAAACATGTCTAAGAACACTCGCCCGTAACTCACCTTTCATACAAAAAAAACTTTATTGAAATCTAAATGAAACCCTGTGCCAACCCATTTAGCCAGCGTGGCACAATAGCCCTTCATGTTATGGGAGGAGGCCCGACTCATCAGTGGGTCATTAATGGCCAGAGAAGTAGTAGCGTATTTTTGTTTTTAAAGGGACTATTATTGTTCCTACACATTGGCACTGCTTTAAAATATATACGAAGTATTCGAAGTGTAATCACTGATTGTGATTATTTAAATTCACTTACAAGAGTACAGCCCTGCCGTTTGACTGTGAGCGGTGCCTAATGAGAAGCGTTGAAACCTAAAATTTGGTGCCAGCTCGAACTCTGAAGAGCTCTAGGACCGTTGAGTGCTGAAACGCCGGCAACTAGAGCAAGCGTTGTGCCAGAGAAAAGTAGGCTCTAAGCCTAGTAAAGTAAATATCGTTTAGCACTAGTCGGTTATCTTCAGTGAGAAATGGTGTTATTGATAGAATTTTAGGTACAAGCTTTTATAACGTAGCTTCGGTACTAAAAGGACTTGTACAGATAAATGAAGTTTTGCACTTAGAACTAGCGGCCGTTCAATGTAAGTATTGTCGTATAAAGGCACGCCTAACATTCGTCGTTTCAGCCCCATGAATGACCCACTACTGAGTCGGACCTCCACCATATTCATGGAGGGAAATAAGCCTACTGTACCACACTGGCAAGACTGTTTGGAACAGGGTTTGTATCAAGTTTTCGTTCTCTTGCGGCTAGGTGATTTGCGTTCCGCCTAATATTATTAAAAATAGTGATCCAGAACAGAATTATAAACCCATAAGATATCGTTTCAGTTATAACTTTTTTGTAATAGCATATTGGAGAGTTCAGAACGCAATCGATCTGCAGATTAAGCAACTTTTGCCCCTACTGGATGTTGAATGGGTGTCCAACATTTGTAGCAGTTGTCCTCCGTGCCTCGGGGCATGTAAAGCCGACCCGGCTGCCATTCCACCATCTATGGCAGTCGTTACACGCAGTCAGTAGTGTCAAGACTGATCAAAACATACCAACAAACAACCGGTAATTACCGTTTGTCCCACTACATGGGACTTGGTAGGCAGACGGCAATCGCTCCGTGTAGCCGAACAACTTGGACTGGTGCCAACCCCAATCAAATTGGGGAAAAGGCGTGGAGGTTGAATATTGGAGAAGACTTACTCATATGCCATCCGTTATGATGATGATCTTCATACTTTTAGTTTGTCCTAGGTGCGTTGCTACGCCACTAACTAAAATCTTTTTTTAATACGCTTTTATTAGCTTCGCTTGTATGTATGTATGTAACGGAATCTTTGAACATGATTTTGTCCCGGTTAAAAACGTCGGATTAACACGAAATTTGGACCGATGACAATTCAATATTTTAAACATTTTTACCCGTTATCATTAATAGAATAATAATAATAACGGTGGTCAAGGTAGAACACCGCTCTTCGATGCAATAGCTAATAGAGATGTAAATTTCATAAAGCTATTGCTATATTTTTAGTGATTATTTACCAATAGCTTTATGATATTTCAACTAAAAAATAAATAATAGTTAAATAAAACTAAAAAAATACGCTTTTATAGAAAATCAACCTAAAAAATTGAAAATAAATTTCAATAAATTTGAATTAAAAATTGTGTCAGAAAAAATGATTTTATTCTAATTTCAATTTTTTAGTTCGATTTTCTATAAAAGCGTATTTCTTTAGTTTTTTTTAACTATTATTTATTGGTTCAGTAGTTTATGTGGGCCCTTGCGCAACACTTTGATGATCATCACATGATCGAATGCATAGTTTAGGATTCTTTAAAGGACATACAGACAATCATTATTTTTTTAATTAGAAGAGAAAATATAATCAGAGAACATATAATCACATTTCTATGTTTAAGCAATACAGACAAAACATATAGGTACGCAGTTCCAGGGCTATCAACCGAGTTTCCAGAAGAAGAAAAAAACTAGAAAAGATGTGACGACCCAGAAAAACGTATTCCAAAACATGACAGAAAGTACCCCCAAACAATGAAATTAATTAAACATCAAATACTTTGTTATGTTAACAAAAGATTTTCTCAATAATCAGACCTTCTTTTATAACGCAAAGATTTCTTTTAATCACGGCTCGGGAACTTTTAAGGTTTGAATTAAAAACGTTGATTAGGTAATTAGGTTATAAACAGCGGTTTAAAGTTTGTGTATTGTTTGTTTCCCAATATCGAGCTCACAAATGACAATAAAATTTAAATACAGAACTGAAATGCCTACTAAATTTCAGTTCGAGTTAGCAGAGCAGAATCTACCACTACTATGGTAGAAAGTTAGATTTTTTATACATCTAGCCAACCTATCACCGTTTGTATCCTTTTCCTCTTACGATACCCTCAGGATGGAAAGGGGGGAAACATTTTGTATTCTAAATCCGTAAGGGGGAGTTTACAAACATTAAAGTCACGGATACGAATCACACCCAGACTCTGATTAAGTGCTTCTGGTTTACAGAAAGACACTTGCCCAGCCCCGGAATCGAACCCAAGGCGGCGCATCCAACCCCTAGACCAACAAGGCATTGATTATGTTTCACAGTGATGTATATAGGTAAGCTATATTGAACTAATCCATTATTATCATGTTATCAGAAATAATGGAATAATAATTGCTTCGAATTTTCATAATTCTACATTCCTTAGTTTATTATACACGGAGATTACGATCGAAATGGATTAGAGATGGCACTCAATATTTTTGTAGTAAATGATTTTCGTAATAATAGTACTTTTTGTAAAATTGTAAATAAACCTCAGAAATAATCGAACTGACGATTTGTAACGTTTATATGCGAAAGAGATAGAAGGTTAATCGAATATGTAATTAAGAAAATAGAATAATAATTTAATACTAGTCATGAAGACATTTAATTGATTTCTTTTATAATTTTGTGCCACTTGCCTTTTTTTGCGTCTTGGGGCATTTTTCATGCTTAAGTTATGCCTGATATTAATGTTAGCTTCACTTGCAGAGAGTTGAGTGAAATACGATAAATGAAATACAATGCTTAAAATATATTCAAAATTCTTTAAAGGATCACCTAATTAAACCTAAATAACCTGACCCTTGCTCTAAGTGTAACCTGATGCGGGGGCAGTTTACAAACATGTAATTCACGAACACAAATGACGCCTAGCCTCAGAGCAAGTGCCTCTGGCTTAGACAAAGACACTTGCCCGACCCGGGAATCGCAACCCCGACCCGTTGATCCAAAGGCGGCACATCTAACCCCTATACCAACGAGGCATTAAGCCGAACGTCCACCGCCAGCTAAAATAAGTTGGTGGACGCACATGTATGAAATACTGGCTCAACTATGCAAGCTAAACTTAACTAACTTATTTTACGTTGGGCTATAAACACCGATTTACAAATTAATTTGTAAATCGGTTTATAACTAAATGACGACGATAGGAGGTAGCAAAAACTAAATAAAAATGTACAACCGAATTGCGAACCTCCTCCTGTTTGAAGTTGATAAGATAACTCATTTTGTCTATAATGTTGACCAATGTGAAATAGAACCAACATTAACTTTAACAGAACTAAGTGCATGCCAAGCATTCACATGAAATATCATTTGACCTGATACCGAAGAATTGAGATAAATTTTTGCCATATTTTTGGTGGCATGAAGCCAACATTTTGAAGTTTACTTTAGGTTATGGTATAGCTGAATTAAGTACAACGTAAATAGTCTGGTTTTAAATTATTGTCCATATTTTCCTGTACATTCTAACTTGTTCAAATAATATTAAACAAATATACTACGGACGGACGGTTAGGCACAGGGTATCAAGTTATCCTTCTCTTGGCTCTTGTGGAGGTTATCGGCCTAGTTATTTCCTTTTGTCGGCTTTTACGACACCCTCAGGGAGGAATGGGTTGGCGACATTGTGTATTCTAACACCGTCACTACATGGACTCAAATAAAAAAAGAATCATTATTAATGATCTACATTGGTATTTATTCTTTAGTAGAAATGTGGTCTGTTAACTAAACTTGTAGTTAATGTGGCAGAAAAAAACACCCTCCTTCGTTACGAATTCAATTAATCTAATTTAAAAATAGCTATTGGTTAGTTTGTTGAATGTTTTCTATCTATTATATTCTTCTAGTTAAGCTATAAAGTATTTTCTTCCTTTGCTTGATCGAAGGTGAAATTCCTATAGATAATAAATAGGAAAACGCTTTAAACGACAAGGGAAAACCTTGGGCTGTCTTTTGTAAAGGCGTATTGTTCTGACTGAGTGAGACACTCATGCAGCTCTATTCTTGTGCTTTAAAAAGAAACTTAATATAAAAAAGATAAACAAAGGTGTGCTTAACTTTAAACTGATTTGATTTTACCATCCCTTATTGTCAAACCGTCTGTTCCGAAGAATAAAGTTCTATCCGGGGACGGTGCAGATTATGTAAACCACAGGGAACTAACACTATTGGCCATAATTAAATAAAGAGGTTCCGTGTTTTAGAATACAAATCACCACCCCATTCCATCCTTAGGGTGGCGTAAGAGCTGACAAAAGGTATTGACAAGGCCGATAACCTAGCCGCAAGAGAAGGAAAACTTGATTTGAAACCCTTTTTTTTTATGTTCACCCGGGGTAAAATCCTTTATGGACTTTGCCGGAGTGAGGGGAGTGAGGGACTCTCCCCCATAGTGGGGGCCTACCCACTAAACCTCCCCGGGGTGCTCCAACTCGCGTCCTGTTGCGGCATTGTGGGATCTGATGCAGAACCACGCCTGATTTGAAACCCTGTGCCAACCCGTCTGGCCAGCGTTGCACAGTAGGCATTGACCCTCCCTGTGATGGGAGGAGGCCCGACTCAGCAGTGGGTAATTTATGGTTTGAGTACTAGTAGTAGTATTATGTTATTTATTAAGAAAGGCTTTCTTACTCGAGCGAAACTCGGAATTACTTGCTTCACCACCCTGAGATCCTCAGGGAGAAGCGATACCAGGTTCCCTATCAACAAACATTGTGTGTCCCATAACTTTATTGACTATTGTAATTAAAAAAAAAAATATCCTTGGACATTTCACACAACGCCATCTCGTCCCAAGCTAAGCAACTTAATGCTTGTGTTATGGTAACGAGATGGATGATAAACTACTTATATAATTTTTTTTTTGTAAATACATACATATTATAGATAGAAAACACCCAGACCCGGAACAAATACTTATAGGTCGTACAAATATTTTTTGTGTGTGTATAGCAGCTTATTCTAAACCCGTCATCATGCGGACATATAATGTATATTATTCATGAATACGATACCCTGACAACGGAATGGGCTAGAGACATGTTTGCCATTTTCTGTTGCATTTTTTGCCACCTCGTAATGAAAATGTACTTGAATTTTTGTTCGAAGCTTATTTCAAGTAAACCCAAAATTGATGAGCTTCCATTAAGCACCTAAAGGCATTAACATCACCGTCTAAAGTTGCTTAACATAATTACTGTCACTGTGAAGGAGTTCAAAATCCTTCAAGTCAGTAAGCAAAATTTAGCAGAGTTGTTTCGTAACAAGTGCTAAGTAACTTAGAACTATGCAAATAAAAATATAATATTTAGTCTGTGCTATGCTCGCCTGAGGGGTTAACACAGGGTTTCGTATCAAGTTTTCCTTCTCTTGCGACTGGGGTTCCGCCTTATCATTTCGTTTTGTCGACTCTTACAACACCCTGACGATGGCATGGGGTGGCGACATTCTGTATTCAAAATCCGTCACCACGTAGAATACAACGCAAGACCAATAACCTCTAGGTAAAAAAATATATTGATAAAATGTATGTTAAAAAAACTACTCGAACTGAACAAATACATTTATCTTGTATGTGGGCACTTTCATCCCACTTCATTGGTAGTTCTATGACGTCATAAATACTTATCTCGTGCAATGTGCGTCATAGAAAATAAATGAAGGGCACATAAGGACAAATATGTTCTTGCGACCAGCATGCTATATACTTTTCACAAGAAATCCTACACCGCGATAGCGAAGTTTACAGAGCAATTAACACGATTAAGAAATCCCCGACTACCGGAACGAATGTGTTACTAAAAGACATATGGTACAATTTGTTCAGTATTTAAGGTTAGCCTTCGATTCAATGTTTGACGATGCAGGTTACTAATGACCTACTTTATTCACCCCCACAGGCAATTATGGGTCAGTTATAAATGGATATTGATTATTATTATAATAGGTATTGGTTGACATTAAAAGTTCAGAAAAGTAAAAGTTACGGTATATTTATTTTAATCAGTGGACATTCATAGGCAGATATATTTTATAACATCTGCTTTTTATGATCCGTAATACGTGTATTCTCCGTGTGATGACGGATTTGGAATACAACATGTCACCAACCCATACCGTCTCAAGAGTGTCGTAAGAGGCGACAGACCGCAAGAGGCAGATCACCTAGCCACAAGAAAAGAACACTTGATACAAACCCTGTGGCAACCACACTTGCCAGCGCGGCACAGTTGGGAAATTTCCCTCCATGAATACGGAGGAGGCTGGACTCAATGGTGGGTAATTTATGGGCTAAAACCATGACGAATACGTGTATGATCCATGTCGACGGGTTTACAATACTCTTTTTTTATTATTGTACCATCTCATTCTTATCATCAGAAAAAGGAAGAAAATCTAGCGAAAAGACTTACAATGAGACGCGGGGGGCAATGGAAATCGCTCCGTGTAAGTTATCTAAATTCAGTTGCCCTAATGAAATTCGAAGAAGGCAATGAAGAAGAAGAAATTCTTTAGTCAACGTACCCGACATCCTTAGAAAGGAATGAGAGACAATGTGTGTGCCTTAATCTGTCTCTACACGAAAATCAGTTCCTAGATATGTGTACATAATATATACCATATATATATACAGGATCTATATACCATAAGCACTATACACTAAACATGGGATGAAGACGAAACTTAAATTAGAAAATCGTCAAAGAAGACAGAAGGAATGATTGAGTATTATGAACCTTACGCACTTGAAAGATGTCTCTACATGCATTGAAAGCCCCAATATCGCATATATTCGAGGTGTTGTTTTAGAGAATCTTAACAAATTGACGAAATCTGCTGGAATATAGTTGTGGAGACACACATTTGGTAGAGTTTCATAGCAATCATATGGTCAGATGTATCTGCGTAAAAATAATCTCTAAATTATTTTGTAATTTGTATTTAGAATCTTTAATATTTGCATTCACAGACACGTAGTGTACAGTTGCACTATTGACGTAACTAAGAATCCTAAAGAATTGCATATAAAGCCCGTATGAACAAACAGAATTTACATTCTCAAGGCTACACTTTAGGTGTAATCCAAATAATTGCTTAGAAAGTTGTATCAGTTGATTCAAATTAATGTTAAAAACAAAAAACTTAATCTATTTCAACAGCTATATAACATGCGATATCTGTCAACTTCTACACACGTTTTACTATGAAAACAATAACGGATAATTGGCTACAACATTTTTCTCACAACTTGCGTCTAAACAATACTTGAAAGCACGGTTGATATATTGAAAGTACATATTGAGCAATCCGTATCGTAAGCTGCTCCTTGAAGACACGTCCCACCCTTCAGAACAACCTATTCATAGAGACACCTCGTAACACGTGCAGTAGCACCATACAAAAAGAAGACTTACGTCATTAAGACTTAGGTGTAGTGCAAGGAAAGCTGGGAAGAAGCATGATTTAGGAGGCATTAGCGGGGTCGTCGAACGGCGTCGGCGTCGGGAGGGGCGAAGGTTTCGGCGCGGTATCGATCGGATCGCGTACCTTCCTGCGGCCGCAGCAGAGCATCCTCCGAGCGCGGGACTGGCCGCCCGGCGAAGACTTCAACCTGGTGAGTTTTCGCCACTGCATGGGTGCAGGTTAGCGCGGCGGTGCAGGGAGCGGCCGCGGGGCCGACTGCTCGCGCATCGCGACGCGCTCCGACGCGGCTGAACCGCGCGAGCCTTCCTCGCGAAGTGCCCGCCGACCGGCCGCACATGCGCCCTGGTGTAGGGTACCAGCCCTCCCCCCAACTTTACTCCTCGCGATTAATAATTCCGACTACGCTACCAGTGCGTATGTGGGTTAGTTTTTTGGCGATCGATGCGATTCGGTGCGAGCCGTTTCCGGTCGCTAGCC
The DNA here is from genome assembly GCA_905475355.2 of Clostera curtula. Classification (NCBI taxonomy): domain Eukaryota; kingdom Metazoa; phylum Arthropoda; class Insecta; order Lepidoptera; family Notodontidae; genus Clostera; species Clostera curtula. The sequence continues at coordinate 5,375,843 of FR997799.1, forward strand.
CGTCGGTGCACGCCGACACTGGCTCGCCAGACGACCTATTACTCTCTGACATCACCCCTTTGAGTGTCGCGTTAGCGCGGCTGGAGTCCTGATGTAGGTCAGTCGATGTAGAAAATCATTTGCGAGGAAATAGGTGATCTGACCTATTAAACTTTTATTGCTGCTCTAAATGTCTGCAGACGTAAATTGGATCCGATATGGTCTTCATTACAATGTTACTGAAGGCACTTTGATCTTTCGATAATGTTAGGTTAAACATGGCAATAACATAAAGGTCATTATGTAAAAAATATGTTCATAACAAAATATTGTGTGCCCTAAGTTTATAGTGCGTGTTAGGCTTATTTTAATGAATGGGAAACCCAGACGTCCTCGTAAACCTAGGCTTCATAAAATTACAATAGTAAGTAGCATTTAGGCTGGAAATATTCATTGAGGTATTCAAGTAGGAACACGCTATTAGTTACAAACATAGTTTCTAAGCACCTATGTTATCAGGTTTCAGGTTTCGTTTCAAGTTTTCCATCTCTTGCGGCTAGGATTTCGGCCTTGTTATTTCCTTTTGTCGGCTCTTACGCCACCCTCAGGATCGATTGGGGTGATGACACTATGTTTTCTAAATCCGTCAGCACACGGATAATTAATATCTACTTCGTAAAAAATGCGAATGAGAAATATTTCAACAACATCAAAGTTGTAATAAAATACGACGGAACTCTCAACTTTGTGCCAATTAATCTTAGCGAATATCTTACACACGGCAGCAATTACGTGTTGTAATATTAGGGACTGTAACTAGAAGGGTTTCTATTAGAGGCACTTAGGCACAGGGCCCCCTACTGTTAGGGCCCAGGGGGTCCTTGCTTCATTAGCTAAGTTCTTGCAACGGTGAATTTCTCCTCAGTAGCTTCAGATATAGTTTAAAAATAGTTAGAGATATATAGATTTTTTCTTTGATGTAGATTTGTGAATCTAAACCATCATAAGTGCCACCCAAACGCATACAAAAAAAAATCATTCAAATCGGTTCAGCCGTTCTTGAGTTATAAAATTACAACGAAAAATGGCATTGATTTTTACAGATATAGACTAGCGACCCGCCCCGGCTTCGCACGAGTGTAATGATGCAAACCTCTAAATTTATCAATATTGTGAATGTATTAAACATATAAACCTTCCTCTTGAATCACTCTATCTATTGAAAGAAACCGCTTCAAAATCCGTTGCGTAGTTTGAAAGATTTAAGCATACATAGAGACGTACATACGACAGCTACTTTGTTTTATACTATGTAGTGATTGTGATAGTGATGATACATCCTCGCGATCCAGACAATATTCAGTATTTTCACTGAAAAAGTATTTTTACATAAAGCAATGGGCCCCATTTGTTTCAATTTTAGCAAGGCGACACAGTCCGTCTCTGTATGGACGATAATAAGCTATGAGCTAAGGTGTGGGTCGTATCCGGCGACCACAACAGCCCGTTCCAACCACAAGAGGAGTGTAGAGGGCCGCCCAATCCTTTGAGGGTACCCTCCCTGATCATTTTTGTATTTAAAGATGAATTTATTAAATTTCAATAGATTAATTGTCTCAATACAGATGTGACTGCTTTCTAGCTATAAAAAACTTTTGTGTCCAATGGGGTGACGGTTCGGTTTCAGTGTGAGAAAGTTAAAAAACTTTGTTGTATTTGATTGGTATCGGATGCAGTTGCCTCGCATTTTGCATAGACATTTTATCTAAGTCGGTTTAATAGTTTGGCAGAAAACTTGATCTAAGATCTAATCTTGATTTTGTAATTATTTTGACGACTTTATTATTCGAGTCCTTTTAAACGCATTTAAACGTTTATTTGTGCAAAAAAACGAAAAATAAAAGATTTAACAAAAAATGTAAACCGACTACAAAATAGGCATAAAACAACCATTTGAAGTTTGATGAAGTTTGCACCAACATTTGTCTATATGTGATATAGGTATGCTAAAGGCCCGACATCAAAGAATAGATAGAGTTCATTGTTTGCTTATAAGTATATATTTTGAATTGTTAGTGTATATTTGATTTTATTTGTATATTTTGTCCGTGTGGTGACGGATTTAGAATACACAGTATCAACGCCTCATTCCATCCTAAAGGGTATCGTAAGAGCCGACAGAAGAAATCTAGCTGGCCGGCTAGCTAAAAAGGCCGAAAATCTAGCTGTAAGAGAAGGAAAACTTGATACAAAACCCTGTGCCAAACCGTCTGGCCAGCGTGGCTCAGTATTCTTATTACCCTCCATGTAACTAGAGGAGGTCGTCTATGGGCTGACTAGTAGCAGTAGTAGTAGTTTAACGTCTAATTAAATATCCTAATAAATAAATATCCTTGGACATTTCACACTACGCCATCTCGTCCCACGCTAAGCAACTTAATGCTTGTGTTATGGTAACGAGATGGACGATAAACTACTTATATAGGTACTTTTTTTTTGTAAATACATGCATATTATAGATAGAAAGCCCCCAGACCCGGAACAAATACTTGTAGGTTGTACAAATATTTCTTCCGTGCGGGAATCGAACCCGCGACACGCTGCGTAGCAGTCGATTTATGACTCTTGCGAAGTCTCATAAAATAAATTCGTCGCATTATTTACCTCAGTCAATACATGTTTGTGGGAATCGGCGTGGAATCAGCCATAATAGGGCCACAAGCCCTTAATTTCGGAATAGCGTGGTTCTCCAAAGAATTGATTATAGCAATTTGTTGGTTTATATTTACTTTAACTCCCGCCTTGCGGCGATTTGAAGTGAAGAAAGTTGACTGGTGCTGCGTAGATGTTTTCAAACTCATCATCATCATCATTTTAGCCAAAAGACGTCCCCTACTGGGCATGGCCCCCGCCTTGCGGCGATTTGAAGTGAAGAAAGTTGACTGGTGCTGCGTAGATGTTTTCAAACTCATCATCATCATCATTTCAGCCAAAAGACGTCCCCTACTGGGCATGGCCCCCGCCTTGCGGCGATTTGAAGTGAAGAAAGTTGACTGGTGCTGCGTAGATGTTTTCAAACTCATCATCATTTCAGCCAAAAGACGTCCCCTACTGGGCATGGCCCCCGCCTTGCGGCGATTTGAAGTGAAGAAAGTTGACTGGTGCTGCGTAGATGTTTTCAAACTCATCATCATTTCAGCCAAAAGACGTCCCCTACTGGGCATGGCCCCCGCCTTGCGGCGATTTGAAGTGAAGAAAGTTGACTGGTGCTGCGTAGATGTTTTCAAACTCATCATCATCATCATTTCAGCCAAAAGACGTCCCCTACTGGACATGGCCTCCCGTAAGGACTTCCACAAAGGCTGGTCATGAGCCGCCCACATCTATCGTATTCCGGCGATCTTAACAAGGTCGTCGGTCCAAAGTGTGGGAGGCCATACATGACCCACTGCTTAGTCAGACCTCCTCCAACTACATGGAGGATAATTAGCCTATTGTATCACGCTGGCCAGACGGGTTGGCATAGGATTTCGTATCAAGATTTCCTTCTCTTGCGCCTAGGTTTTCAGCCTTGACATTTCCCTCTGTCGGCTCTTAGAATACCCTCAGGATGGAATGGGGCGGTGACACTATGTATTTAAAATCCGTCACCACACAGAATCGTATCTAACCTAAGCCACCTTTATTACATAAATCTTTTTAATAAAACAAAGAAAAGAATAACTAATATATTTGGTCTATTTAAATAATAAAACATTTTTTAAGTACATTTAATTTCACTTAAACATTCCAATTTGATTAACTATTCTGAAAATTAGAAGGACTTTACATATTTTATTATTTTTTCTTTTTTTTTTGTAATTCCGTTACATTTGTCGACTTGAACAAACGATGCCACCAGTCCTTTTCCCTATAAAAGCATTGAAAGGGGTGACTAAAGAACTGAATTAGGTACATAATTAGCCAAATGACATTTAACATGATTAGGTTTAAACCTATTTAGGAATTAGATACATTCTGTCTAACACTAATCTATTGTTTGTGGGGTATATTGGTACCTCTGCAGTTGACCCAGTTTTATCAATCCTTTACTAATTTTATTCCTTTAAAAATTCTTCCTTTGACGGTATTGGTTCAATCTTGTAATGTGGACTGACTATAGGGCACTCCTCGACGCATGCTCCACTTTCAGTGTCTCTCATGGTTCCAGGGTTACACCAGCAATCACAGTAGTGCCTCCTAGCCGAGTGAGCACTGGGAAGTCCACAAATCACCTCAAAATTACAGTCCGACCCAGGATTGTACTCTCCCGAAGGACATTCTGCTGAAATAATGAAAGTATAAATTACTTATTACTTACTGCATTGAATTGGACAAGATTTTTTATTGCTTTACATACACATTGTATAGTATTAAAAACCAACTATGACTCAAACCAATAAAAAAATAAACAACTTGCACAGCAAGAGAGAAACTAAAGAAACAAAACATAATCTAATTCCTACTTGAAATTAGATTACTAGAAACTAAGTATAAGCTGGTATAAGGAATGTTTTGTCACCAAACTTAGGCATCCTGAGGGTGATCATGGTTACTGCTATTACTATTCAGCCTATAAATGGCCCACTGCTGAGTCGGGCCTCCTCCAATCACATGGAGGATAACTAACCTGCGTCACCGTCAGACGGGTTGGCATAGGGTTAAGAATCAATATTTCCTTCTCTTGCGACTACATTTTCGGCCTTGTCATTTCTTGTTATGTGTTGTTACGTTGTTATGGGCTTTTACAATTCACCACACGGACAATAAAGGTGATTAAAGAAACGCAAATGAGAGATCAGCACAAGAAAAAGATTACTTGCTTCAAATGCTTGGGGAAATGCTTTGTGCAAACCGCTGCTCCTCGCGGGTCGGGCAGGGGAATATGTGGGACTCTGGAAGCTACTCGTCTACCCACTAAAACGCCAGCGGTATACCATCACACGACATGCTTGGGGCGCCACAGATTCGCGTAAACGCATTCCACTGAAACAAGTTGTGGGAGGGCGTTTTGGGAAACTTGGACGCCCTCAGTCTTGATACAACCCGTAACCAGCCTCTTAGGCCCGAGTGTCACAATGGCCTAGGTTCCTGCCATGATCTTAGAGATAGCTCGACTTAGCAGTGGGTATTTTTGACTGTTACCAGGGCTGGCCCATCCATGGGGCAAGCAGATGCTAAGAGCCAGAGGGCACTGAAGTCCTACAGCACGTGACGCATTTCTACCTAGGTATATTGTAAGTAGTAAATTAGTATATTACCTAATAATAATATTAATATACAGTCCCTGGCCAAATTATTAGGCGCACAGTATTTTTTTAGTAATTTTATGTTTCTTAAGAGTTTGCAATATTGGCATATTTAAACTTATCAAATCTAATCGGTAATTGATTGAATAATATAAAAATAAAAGGCAAATCAATTTAAAATAATAAAACGGTACAATATCTCTCGGCTAATAATATTTTACATGAAATCTTGCAGAGCGTCTAATAATTTGGCCAGGGACTGTATATAAATTAGTCTAAATCCTAGATCTAGATAATGTTAACTGTATTTATGAACGAATTCCAATCAATGAAAACTTCTAAACCCTCTTTTAATATATTATATTTAAATAAATAATAAATAAATAAATATCCTTGGACATTTCACACAACGCCATCTCGTCCCAAGCTAAGCAACTTAATGCTTGTGTTATGGTAACGAGATGGATTATAAACTACTTATATCCTTTTTTTTTGTAAATACATACATATTATAGATAGAAATGACACCCAGACTCCGAGCCAGTGCCTCTGGTTTAGACAAAGACACTGGCCCGACCCCGGAATCCAACCCGGGACCCGTTTATCCAAAGGCGGCACATCTGACCACTAGACCAACGAGGCAGTCTATATAGACGTACGATCCAGTAATATATATTAGCTGTAAGCTTCCCGAAAGTAATAACATAAAATCTAACTTTAATCGAAGTACATTTCAAAGAACAATATCGGTCAACTTGGAATGGGGAAATAAATGTAGGAATACTTTAAATATCTACCTATTACAAATGCCTAAGGCATTTAGTCCGCCTATGCTTAAATGTTGTGCAGAAGCGTTTTTTTTTTAATTATAAAACAAATTCGCTGTCCTCTGTCCGTCCATAAGTATGCTTATATCTTTAAAACTACACAACGGATTTTGAAGCGGTTTTTTTTAATAGATAGAGTGATTCAAGAGGAATGTTTATAATACATGCACATTTCACCCGTACGAAGCCGGGCGGGTCGCTAGTAAATAAATAAATATTACGTATACCGTACGTTATTATCTGTCATAGCTACAGTTACAGTACTGTTGACTATCTATTCAGATAACCCTTAACACTCTATAGAGAAAGCTTATCAGCAAATGTAGGGTAGGTGCCCGCCCTCATTTGATAATAAATAAAAAGATACAATCGTCATAGAGTTCATCAACAAAAAAAAACATTTAACAACTTTGATTAAAACACGGTATCCGTGTGGTGACGGATTTAGAATACATATTGTCACCACCCCATATCATTCTGAGGGTGTCGTAAGAGCCGACACAAAGGAATGTCAAGTCTAAACACAAGTAGGGTAATTTGATACGAAACGATACCCTGTGCCAATCCGTCTGGTCAGCGGAGGCACAGTTTCTTGCCGACTCTTCTCTGTAGAGAAGCATTCCGAATCGGTGTTTTTCCGAATCGAGTCAGCATGTATGTGGGTGGACACAAGGGTTGGAGGAAGGTGTGAATGTAGATATGAAGACTGATAGCTGTGTATGTAGACTACCACCTAGCGTGGGACAGGGGCCGTAACGTGATATTGTTAATTTTTGACTGCCTTTGGATCAACGGGTCCCGGGTTCGATTCCGGGGTCGGGCAAGTGTCTTTGTCTAAATCAGAGGCACTGGCTCGGAGTCTGGGTGTCATTTCTATCTATAATAAATGTATGTATTTACAAAAAAAAATGTATTTAAGTAGTTTATCATCCATCTCGTTACCATAACACAAGCATTAAGTTGCTTAGCTTAAGGTGGATGCTCCAGGGTAGCCCGCGAAATTCAAAATTTCTTACGTTTTTTGCAATTTGCAGGGCAGTGCTAGGTTGTACGATGATGAACATTTGATTCGCGGCTGTAAGACGTATGTAGTTACAGAGTTATAATAATCAAACTCATCAATATAATTTTCCAAGCTCATAAAGGTGCAAGAATGACTTTGACGTTGAAAAAGTTTTTCTTGCACCTATATGAGCTTGGAGGGTTGTATTGATGATGTTGATGATTATAATTCTATAACTACATACGTCTTACAGCCGCGAATAACATTTTAATCAACATACAACCTAGCACTGACCTGCAAATTGCAAAAAACGTAAGAAATTTTGAATTTCGCGGGCTACATTGGAGCATCCACCTTAAGAGCATAAGAGTTTTGTGATAAAACCTACGTAAATAGTTCTTTTTGAGTTTAAGTTCGACTTTATCTTCCGTGTAGGGCCGAGTCAGTAGTGGGTCATCTATGGGCTAAGTCGTAGTAGTACTTATATCACGGTAGAATTCAGTAGTTGGGCTGCTAGCTTGCTTGTTTTATACCAGTAAAATGCGAGACAGTGGACGTCGATGAAGATGATGATGAAGAAGATGCCTCAAGCATACGGCCCACCTAATAGAATAGAATAGAAAAATGCTTTATTGTATAAACCAATTATGGCGTTCACACTACTACCAGGTCGGAAGAAACTCGGAGAGCTTGTCTTTTTTTTTAAACGCCATATTACAATGACCTTGTATATAAAACTAACTAGTTTCGTTCGGTTCCGAAAGGCGCTCAACTGAAATATGAATTTTATAATAAGAAAAAAAATATAAAGAATTTATAGTATAATAAAAAACTGATATAACAAGTCATGAATACAGTGAGCCGACCAACCCCAAACAGCGGCACCTGTTCACAAGCATAACGCGTGTGGCAACCATCGATCTCCTCAACCATATCAAAGGGAAGTTGCCGACCCGCCACACGTCGCTACCACTGTCCGAAGTATTTTAGTGAGCATAACAACTCACAGGATTGACGTCCAAGAATTAATGAAGTTAAATTCATATATTCATTTCCAGTAAGCTTGCCGTTTTGAATCCAAACTAGCAAAAGTACATGTTTTTTCCAAGATATATTTGATAACATGAGCTCGAGCAGATTAATCCCAGGCTACTGGGTCACTCAGAAGGTCTAAGGTAATGGTAAACAGTTACCGACAACTATGAATGTGTGCAATGCCTAACGTGTCATTCACGCACACAGTAAAGACGTTTCCAACACCTTTCTTATAGGACCCGTACTGAAGTCTCGTGGGAAAACGCCGGCGGGCAATTCATTCCACAGTATAAGTGTTGAATGAAACTAGAGTTAACTTTTCTCTTGTTTATTAAAATTTATATCTAAAATCGATAAACGTGTACGCCGATACACGGTTATTCAACAAACATGTACGTAAACCGACGGGCACTAATTCGAAATAGACTCACAGTAAGTCTCTAGTTTACACAAAGAGACTTGACTGACCAAATTCAAAGACAGCACTCAGTTCATGGGCAATTTCTAATACCCTACTCCTCGGAGTGGGGTTAGCGGTTATGTGGGACTCCGGAATGACAACCCACTAAAACATGTCTCATTGGGACGACACAGGTTCGCGAGGACGGAGTCCACTGTGGGGCCCCGAGGTGTCCGTTAGGCGGGTAGCGGCTGTCGGGGGGCAGCCCGGGTATCTGGGACGCCCTCAGTCATTTATGGTCATTACGGAATGACAACCCACTAAAACATGTCTCATTGGGACGACACAGGTTCGCGAGGACGCAGTCCACTGTGGGGCTCCGAGGTGTCCGTTAGGCGGGTAGCGACTGTCGGGGAGCAGCCCGGGTATCTGGGACGCCCTCAGTCATTTATGGTTTTCAACATTACCAAAAATAATCTCTATTTTGGAGACTTCTCTGTCTTCTGGACCACGCTGTCCAATAGTCATCATCAACATAATTTCAGCCCATACATGACCCATGGGCCTCCTCTAAAATGAAGGGAAATTAGCCTAATGTACCACGCTGGCAAGACGGGTTGGCACAGGGTTTACATCAAGTTTTCCTTCTCTTGTGGCTAGACGGTCTGCATCTTGAGTTCCTTTAGTCGCCTCATACGACACCCTCAGCATGGTGAGCGTTGGTGACATTGCATACTCAAAATCCGCCACCACACGGACAATAATGCTTTCGCGTAAATCTTTCAACAGGTGGTAGATGATCATATCAAGATGGTAGGTGATCATATCACCATGGACGTCGAATTCAAGGCATATTTATGTAAATCTGTATCGGATATCTACATAATTTAAATACGTCTACAAAGATTCAACACACAGCTGTGTCCGAGTCATCCCACTAATTATGAGTCTTATTGTTGTTATAACTTGTTTCTGAGTCATACATATGTACTGAGTAATAGACATTGTAGGTACTTAATACTACTTGAGATAATTTTTAGTTTTTATAGTCTTATTTCTTTTCCTCTCATAGGTTTATATTTAAAATTCCTTTTTTAAACTACCTAGTTAGTTTATAATATTTTATTTTAATATTAAGTCTTTAATGTTATTGTTGTAGTAATTATAAACGATATGTTCCAAAAACGGACTATACTTCGCCTGGAGTATTCCTAAGCTCTATTTAGATAAACTAAACAGGATGATGTAAATAAAAATATATTTTGTTACACTAGCTTCTACTTCGTCTTCGCCTCATTTTCCTCTCTATTTGTTGACTTTTATCGTTACTGCTCTGTTCTTTCAGGTTAGTTGCGTTACGTAATATAAAGCATAAGTCTCTCAGGAATCCCGACTCACTCCCGATATGATCCGTCCTTAACCGGGTAGTTTTTTAATATGTCCATGAATTCTCGAAACTTACAGACAAATGAATCTGTCTTTTTTAATTTAAGTATGTTAATATAGCTGATTGTTTGATTAATAAAGTAGGTACATACACTGTAAGGGACATAGGTACCCTTATAATTTATAAATACCAAGAATATCTTTCAGCTTACCAATGGATTGTTTAATATAAATAATAAACAGAAGTATTACGGCTGCAAATCTCATCTTGCGGAGATGAACGCGTCACTTCACAGTTATCACTGGCAATGCACTGTTTACGTGACCTTCTGGACAGAATCATATAGCTGAACCAATTAGTATTAGTAATAATTAAAAATAAAACCGGTCTTCACTACGTACACAATAAAATATTACCTCAGCAGTTGCTTAGATATGTATCTATTGTTTTTGTGAGATATATATAATATCTTAGTAGTTTCAGGTATTATTTTTTTCTATATATTTAAAACTCATATAGCCATAAACTTAAGTGGCAGTGGACAGGGCACATAGCTCGCAGGACCGACGCCCGATGGGGCAGAAAAGTCCTCGAGTGGCGACCGCGTTCCGGGAGGCGCAGTGCTGGTAGGCCTCTCACACGGTGGACCGACGACCTGGTTAAGGTCGCTGGAAAGCAGTGGATGCGGGCGGCCACCGGCCTTTGTGGAGATCCTTGGGGGAGGCCTATGTCCAGCAGTGGACGTCTTTTGGCTGAAATTATGATGATGATGATGATTTAAAACTCTTTTTTGGTCATAACCTATTGTCTGTATTGTTGTCTATCGTTGTTTCAGCCTCTTTCAAGTTCGTGGAGATAAATTAGCCTACTGTGCCACGCTGGAAACATGGGTTGGCACAAGGTTTGTATCAAGATTTTCTTCTCTTGCAGCGTAGTGATCTTCCTCTTGCGTCCCTTTAGCCGCCTCTTGCCACATAATCAATGCTGACAGTAAATTTAAAACAAAAGCAGATTCAATGCATCAATCGTGCGATGTTTCCAAGGCAACAGCAGTAACAATCCCTTTTAAAAATCATAGTGAAATTCCTAGGATTTCCTAGGAACTGGTCTTCTATTCTATCTATTCTATTCTATTCTATTTTGCAGCTAGATTTTCTGTCATATCGTTTGGTTTGCTCTTACACCCTTTAGGGTTGAATGCGCAGAGCCTTAAACTGCCGCGATATAGGCGGGCCAGGGCTGCCGCCGCTATCTGAGGAGGCTCGTGACGTGGCCCTGTTTCGGACAGTCGAGGACCACCGTTGGTTTTAGTGGGTAGGTTGGAGCGCAATTACCATCTTTCCGCACCTCGGAGTCCCACATAACCCGACTGGCGTATAGCGGTCGGGTATCCATGTGACTGTGTATGGGTATGTGTGGGTATAATTCCATCACTACACAAATAGTAGGTAAATAATATGTACATATATGTCGGTACCTGAAAAAAAATTATTGTACAGCCTTTTCATTACAGGTATTCTGGGTAAAGAAACAAAATAGGTAACACAAAACTACACAGTGGTCTTGGTCAGTTTTTATTAGATCGCATCTTAAACACTAAGCACATCGACATTCTGTTTATCAATATATTTTTAACATTGTGCTGTTAAAGACAATCTTTAGAAGAACAAAATTCGTAGCGGAATAAATTGAATGGAAGAATTTGAAACATGATCATGATCATCAGTTTATGTGCCTCATGCGGGGCAATCCACGCGATTGGTTGATGACCACTTTACATCACGGAACTTTTTGCTTATTATGTTTATCCCCTGCTCTACTATTATTTTTATTTTTATCGTAATAATTGCATGTAGTTTAAGTGCTAGTGGCATTTGCTAACGCAGGTGTTTGTGTCCATATCTCTATATGTTCCAGGTATACACCAACAGTCGCAGGTATGCTTGGGGTAGGAATGCGCGCTTCTGGGCGCACAGGATGGCTCTAGTCCACAGTTGGGCCCAGGATCGTATTCACCCGGAGGACAATACGCTGGAAATAAAGGGAAATCTATTAAGTAAATCTGTGTGGTGACGGATTTAGAATACATACCGTCACCACCCCATTCCATCCTGAAGGTGCCGACAGAAGGAAATTACAAGGCCTAAAAACTTGCCGCAAGAGAAGGAAAACTTGAAACCAAACCCTGTGTCAACCCGACTGGCCAGCGTGGCCACAGTAGGCTAATTACCCTCTCTCCGATGGGAGGAGGCCTGACTCAGCAGTGGGCCATCTATGGGCAGAGTAGTAGTAGTAAGAGCTAAGTAAAATATAGTAATAATTTAGCTATAAAACTCTATATCCATACTAAAACACTAATAAAGGGTCGACGGTGCCAAGGATATAGAGAGGTAGGTACTGTCTGCGCAATTTACCTTTAAAAAATATAGTTACTTTTTTAAATGTAGGTATATCCAAAGTGTCATATCTTGAGAAATAACTACAGGAAAACTAAGGCACATAAAGAACGACAAATAAGTCTATAGGACAATAATAACTGTTTTAGCTTTATCACTTTCTTCTTTTTTATAAAAACGAAAGATACTTGGCTGGTTTTCTCTAGAACTCGTGCTTTGTAATAAAATTTGGTTTAGAAATAAATAGGAACTACTTCTTTGTTTACGAACTCACTTCGGGTTATAGGCTTTCAACTTCTGATTTCCTCTAAGCGAATGTTAACATCAGGCAGAAAAAACAACAGAAGAGGTTTGCTATTTTAATCAAAGACACGCAAATGGATCTTAAATTTATGGTTAAATTTAAAGGCGGTGAGGAGGATAAGTATAGCAGTTATGCGCGTGAGAGCCTTTTTTCATGGCTATTTGTTGCCTTCTTACATTTACAAACCCGATAAACGGTTTTTTCTTGTGGTTCGCATCTTAGGTCGACCGACACATATTTAAGAATTATTTTTTAACGATAAAAAAATTAAACCTGCTCTTGGTTTAAACGATATAAACATCAAATTTACAAACGCATAGGTATGACATTCAGACATATGAGGAAGTGCATCTGGATTTTTAAGAAAGTGCGAGGGAAACTTTCAAATGTTGCAATTGATGGTCAGTGATCATGTACACCTGCAACACAAGGGAATTTAAAAGTGCGTTGCCCATCTTTTAAAATAAAAAGGACCCTGCTGCCAGCATAATGCCCCCGCGGACCTGGGTGCTGACGATCTTATGACAAGCAGGAACACAACACAAGCTAAGGATGGTGTTATTTGCCTGCGGTTTTCTCTAATGTTATAGGTACCTCCCCAGTTGAGCAACAAAGTTTCGAACGTTATCTTGAAACCCTAGTTTTATTTATACGCGTACGTGTAAGATTTCATATTCTTATGTAATGTTGCGTTATGATCAGTACCTGTTGCAGTAACAGGTCTCAACTTGGAGGCCGCAGATAAGTCCAAAACATTTAACAATTTTAAAATTCCTCGTTTTCAACTAAGCTAGCAACCAAATATCTTAAAAACTCACCAAAAGCTATGCTTAGACTTCCAAGAATGAGCACAAGTGTATAGAGCTTCATAATGGCTGCAGTCACTAAGAGATCTTCGATACGAATGCTTCTTAAGGCATTGAGCGATACATAACATAAGGGTAGGCTCAGACTACCGCGCCACCGGACCTCATAATATTTCAACTTAAATTACTGTTTTCACTGTGTGTTTTCACACACAATACTTATACAGTACTGTCGTAGGTAGTATAATACGTAGGTAGTAAAAAAAAGAACACGGCGACTTTTCTTTTAAAATATTTATGTAGGTACGTGTGTACTCATGTAGTAACGGATTTGGAATACATGGTGTCACCACCCCATTCCATCCTGAGGATGTCGTAAGAACCAACAAGAGGAAATGACAAAACCTAGTCGGAAGAGAGGGAAAACTTGATACGAAATCCTGTGCCAACCCGTCTGGCCAGCTTGGCAACCCTAATTACCATCATATCGCGCCCCGGACTCCCACATACCTCGGCTCGTCTGTAAAGGTATCCAATAGGATTTCCAACGAAGAAAAAGCTGTACCTAGTCTTAGGTATGGAAGTACCTACTCGATTTCACATCGAATCTAGATAGGTAGGTACCGAGAAAAAAAAATGTGTGTATTAATACGTATACATGAATGTAGGTACTATACATGAAAACAATGTGCCGTTGCCTTCATAAACCCCGATAGTGAAGAAAAAGTTGATAAGGGATTCTTGAGAAATATTATTTATCGGTGGCAATAAATATCTTGTCACTAAAATATCGATTGGAGTTTGAATTTATTTATGGGTGGGTATTTTTCACTGGGCATAATACTCATTCTTATTTGCCTACTTTTTAATGTTCTCTTGTAATGTAAGAAGTTCTCAATTAATGTTTTTCTACGTTAACGCATAGGTAACTCCGTTATTTATGAACCGGTTTGGAATATTCTATTGGTCCCAAAGAAATTTTATCGAAATCGGTTCAGTCATCGTTTCCGCCTACATATCTCCCGCTACTGAGTCGGGAATCCTCCAAATTCAAGGAGGGAAATTAGACTACTATGCCACGCTGCCTAGACGGGTTGGTACAGGGTTTGTATCGAATTGTTCTTCTCTTGCGGCTAGGTGACCTGCCTCTTCTGTTCCTTTAGTCGCCTCTTACGACACCCTCGGGAGGGTATGGGTTTGTGACAATATGTATTCGAAATACCTCATAACACGGAGTCGGTCAATCGGTTCAATAGTTTGCTATAAAACTTGAAATAAGTGAACAAAACAATTCGTCGCAATGCATATTTGGGTATTCTTAGAGGGCTTGTTATTAATTATTGGTTCAGAGTTTTATAAGAAAACGTTTTAAGTCAATGCCAACCTATATTGAGACTAATGTCAATTATAATAAAGTTCACGCAGTTACCCAGCCGTTAGGGGCAAGCCAGGTTATGAGAGACGACAGGGCATAGAATAATGGAAATAACAGTCACAATCTACCCACTCAAACCAACTTTCTTCGACTGATCGCTCCAGTAGTCTTCACTGGGGAGCGATATCCCAGTGGAGACTGCTGCATATCATCAATACATCAATTTTTATGAATGTTGTTGCCCCTAAGCTTGCGTGATGGAAAGCAAAGACAAGGTCGAAGATGGAGCAGGCAATTCAAGTAAATGCCCCGTCCGTCGGACACCGTCCCTCACATACACACGACGAACGAAACACAGTAAAACTGCTTTGCGCCGGACTTATATGTGCGAGTGGTAGCTAGACGGGCGGACCATAAGATCCTACCACCATAACAAAATTATTCTCAAATAAGTTATAATATGCTATGCTCGGAGTTTCCTTGTGAGATCGAATCAGAAATGAGGAGATACGCAGGAAAACCAGGGTCACCGACATAGCCCACCGGATTGCCAAACTTAAGTGGCAGTGGGCAGGGCACATAGCTCGCAGGACCGACGCCCGATGGGGCAGAAAAGTCCTCGAGTGGCGACCATGGTGACGTGGGTAATTATTGAGCAGTTTCAGCAACTAATTTACTAGATATACCTATAGAATTAGCTCCCAACTCTTTGTGTTTTACGTTGGAAAACCTCATCTCAGCATATCCGACCGCAAAACGCGAGCCGGGTTATGTAGGATTCCGGGGCGCGGAAAGATGGTAATTGCGCCCCAACCTACCCACTAAAACTAATGGTGTCCCTCAACTGCCCCAAACAGGACCACGGGTTACACGCCCCAATAGGGCGCATGCTCCGTGACCCGGATGGCGCCTTGGCCCGCTTTGATGGGGAGCTCTGGATGCTCCCCAACGCACCGAGAGGCACGTGCGGGATATTGCACGTGTCCCCGTTAGGCGCTGGCTGAAGTGGCGCCCGACCCACGCGGTTGCGGCGGCAGCCGTAGCACGCCTGCCTGGCCGCCCCTCCGCTGCACCACGCCGTTCGTCACGGCAGGTTAAGCCTCTCGAAGCAACTCTTAGGACAGAGTCCCCAGAGCCAAAACCCACCACGACTCCATGTGCCACTCTTCGTCTGGCCTCTCTCCGTGGGCCCGCCCGGCATGGGTGACCCTGAGCCAGTATGGCCCCAACGGATCCTAAAGGCACGCAAGCACCCTCACTACAACAAGGTGGCAGCATAGTCGAGGGTGAACTCCCAACCCTGAACTTAATTTCTAAAACACATATTATTCAATTTTCTCCTTTCCATTGTCTGATTTATCATTTATCTATTATTTTGCAAGTATTAAGTAACAGGAATTGTGACGATGGATGAAATGACCACATTCACAGTTGATAACAAAAATACTTAAGAACTTGTTTATTTGCATTACAGCATTTTGTATCTACAATACATGCTTATTCAACAACTTAAAAATCAAATATACTACATTAAACATACAATTCATTGGGTACATCATTTTTAACTTAATATTACGTGGATTTATCAAGATTTTCACCAATGTCATGTTTTGCCACTCAGCAAAAACAGCTCAACTTTTATTCACATACAAGACTTATAAAGTGGATAGTCTTAATCATTTCTATGAGACAACTCACATACATCGATGTGGTGACGGATTTAGAATACATAGTGTCGCCACCCCATTCCAGCCTAGGGATGTTGTAAGAGCCGACAAAAGGAAATGTCGAGGCCAATGACCTAGACAGAAGAGAAGGAATACTTGATACGAAACCCTGTACCAACCCATCTGGCCAGTGTGGCACAGTAACCTACTATGTATGTGGAGACGGCCCAACTGAGCAATTCATCACACATGGGCTGGGTACTATAGTATTTGTAACTCACATACACCATATTTTTTAACATAAGCTTAAGATTATGAAGGAGTAGGAGTGTTATCAATTTGGCTGTGCTGTCTTAACTTCGCCCATGGGTCTTGCAGCATAGAGGGGTGTAGATATGCATCAATGTTGTTTTTGTCATAACTGAAGCTGTTGCTGGTGTTACTCTGAAAAGTATTAATTTCTAAATAAAGTGCTCTATGAAACCACCTAAGTCCATGTACATACTTATAGGGCAGCTGCCAAGCCGATTATCATTCTGTAGATCATTCTACAGAATTTTGATTTTGAACTGATCATTCAATTCAAAATCAAAATCATTTTGTTCCTTTGTATGATAGCATATTAATATTGTACGTAGATTGTATGATAATTTCATATACATTCTTTCTTTATAAACACGAATTATCCTGCTAGATACAATAATTTAGATCAAATTCAGTCCCATGTATGATAATTTTACGGCCCTGGTACGATAGTCAGTCGGCTTCAGGTTGCAAACACTACTACTCAGCCCATATGTGACGCACTGCTGAGTTGGGCTTCCTGCAATTACATGGAGCGTAATTGACCAGACAGTTTGGCACAGGGTTTAGTATCAAGTTTTGCGTCTCTTTTGGCTAGGCTATCAGCCTTGATATTTCTTTTTGCCAACTCATATGACACTCTGGATGGATGGTTTTCTACTTATATCTAATTAAGACTTCAGGAGATCTACCTTTCAATCTAAACTGATTCAGTTGTTGAGTTGTACCTACTTCTAAGTTGGTACTTATTGTGTAACCTACACAATAACTTACCCCAAAACTACTATGAGAGTTGTTCCCCCATCTTTTGTTGTGGCCACCCCGCCGCTGTCCGCTGTGTTGGCGATTATTGTGGAACCTTTGTTGTTGATTTTGATTTCTGTCTTGTTGTTGTTGTTGCTGCCATTGTCGATTACGCATAGGTGTACTCTGATTTAACGGTATAAAGTCGTCGGACATTTCTATTGAAACAATGATACTGCGACGGAATTATTGGACGAACGACTAACGAACTTGGACTTCGTGAACGAGTCTATAAATTTATTTATTCGGTTTAATTGCTCTATTTCTTTTACTTACACTGATAACAATATTACCATATCTTAGAAATATTTTCCCCAACCTTAAGTTACAGGGCCCTAAATCCCCAAATTAATTTTACAAAATATGATGGTTAATAAAATATTATAAAAAATGACATGAATATTTATATTCTGATATTATATATATATTATTATGTTTCCATCGTTTAATTAAAGTGTTTTTGGTTCTGACACTTTGAAATAAGATAAAATATAAGTAAAAAGCTCATATCCAATACCCATAAAACATCAATCACATGTATCTAATCTATTCCCTAAATTTCGAGGAAAATCCATAAGTTCTTCTTCTTCTTCTTCATTTAGGTTATGGCTTCCATCGTTATACCGATGATTTTGCCAATGACAAGTGTGTTGTGTTGGAAAAGTTCGAGTGATTAATTAAGAAAGTTAAGTTAATTGGTCATGAGTTGCGTCAGAGTTAATAAGTTAAATGTTAGCAGGCGGCACCATAAGAAACAATACAAACAGTTGAAGCACGAATTAAAAATATTCAACTGACAGAGCTTTACTGAGAAAACCTTCGATATTAGTTAAAGCCAATCTATACGTACTTCAAACAATACAACAATACAATTAAATGAGATGAGTTTGTTATGGGGTTAGTTAAATTTTAATGTTATTAATACTAAGGAATTTATAAAGCACTTTCACAACAGGTGTATGGACAATTGACAACAGATAGGGGATATTGACAGGGCGGGGAATATTAACTGGCAAAATGTCGTAAAGAGGAACTACTAACTTAGGACAGGAGAAAAATAGATGTTCTAAGGTTCCCTCTGCAAGTCCACACTCACAAAGAGAGTGGTCCCGCACCCTAATCTTGGCTAAAAATACAGGTGTACAGACAAAACCCAAACGTAATCGGATAATTACAGATGTAGCAGTTTTGTTAACATTTTTAAAACGAGAAAACCAAGGTTTTGAGGGGATTTCAGGTTGGATAGAGGCATAGTATCTACCTTTCGTACAACTTTGGGATTTCCAAATATTATTCCAGGTCTTCATAACTGCAGGTCTAACAAGGGAGCGAATATCACGGGAGTAAGAGGAATTATAAGAGTCACATCCCATGCTGACAGCAGCTTTTGCACACAAGTCGGCTTTCTCATTGCCAATAATACCTGTATGGCTAGGGATCCAGGCTAAAACCACTTGCTTCTCCATATTATGACATTTAAACAGCAGTTCTTTAATTTTGAGCGTTATGATAAAATTTTCTCGGGACTTGAAAGGAGTTTTTATAATGTCCTGGAGGCAACTTAAGGAGTCTGAAAATATTATAACTTTCGAAAGGTTATGATGTGATACTACGTACGACACCGCTTCCAATAGAGCAATGGCTTGTCCCGTAAATATAGAACAGCTTGTCGGGCATTTAAAACTTAAAACAACTCGAAACTTGGGTAACCAGACAGCGGATCCAACGGAACTGCCTTCTATTAATTTGGAGGAGTCAGTGTAAACTTGAATCCAATCGGACCAGTCTTTTTCTATGATATTGTTAAAGATTTGATTAGCACCTGGGACATTTTTATCAATACCAAAATTTAACAATACCTTAGGCTGAAAGACAAGGCAGTTGAAATCCGTGTCAAATAAGGGGTTCCTATATGAAGTGACGATTGGATGCGTGAATTTAACTAATTTATTATAACTATTGACTAGACATGGAATATCCTTGAGAGACCAATAAGGGGAGGAACGAACGAACTCGGAAAGAATAGAAAGAAGACTGAGGAGAGGGTGGGAGGAGTATTGAGCTATTTTAAGTAAAAACCGATCGGACAGATATTGTCTTCTGAGGTATAAAGGCGGCTCTAGAGATTCCACTTGAAGAGCAATAGTTGGCGAACATTTCATGGCGCCTGTTATTATTCGAAGGCATTTCGACTGCAGCCTATCTAAACGAGCAAGAGCAATTTTGTTACACGGTTCCAATAGAAAACTGCCGTAGTCAAAATGACTTCGGATGATGGCATTATATAAGAGCCTTTGGGTTGAAGGGTGAGAGCCCCATCTGACCCCAGACAGGGCACGCATAATGTTAATACTTTTCTCACATTTATTGACAATATGATCCAAGTGATTTACGCCCGATAATTTAGTATCGAGGATCATGCCTAAGAATTTTGCGTTCGTTTTGAAAGATATAGCTTCCGAGCCCAAAAAAGGATTTAAAGGTGGGATGTTACGTTTTCGGGAAAATACTACTGCGTTACATTTGGGAACTGCTAGAGATAAGCCATGGTCCGTGAGCCACTGGTTGAGGTAATAGAGGGCTGAGTTCAAACGGGAAGTAGCATCACTAAAAGACGTAGATCTTGCGTATAGGACAATATCGTCGGCATATTGTAAAATTTTGCAAAAACAATTGACGGAAGTGTCAAGGTCTGAAGTGTATATGTTGTAAAGCATGGGGCTTAAAACTGAACCTTGGGGTAGACCTTTCCAAACCAGGCGTGAAGGAAGTGAAGTGTTTTCAAGACGGATAGTTATGGTACGTTCCATCAAAAGGTTACATACGGCATTTACCAATCTCTCGGGGATACTCAGCTGCAACATTTTCTGTCTGAGTAGCGGAAGTTGGACATTGTCATATGCTGATGCAACGTCAAGAAAAGCTGCGATAACACTCTCGTTACATGAAAACGCCAGCCTGACATCAGATGTCAGTATACTGAGATTATCTAAAGTACTTGAGCCTTTTCTAAAACCGAACTGGCTAGTAGGGAGTAAATTTTGATTTTCTATAATCCATTCCAGCCGATTTTTAATAAGATTTTCGTAGATTTTACTTATAACTGGGGACAAAGCTATAGGTCTATAAGAATCGGCAGAATTTGGGTCTTTTCCTGGCTTGAGGATCGGTATAATTAATTGGGATTTCCAGGTTAAAGGGATTTGATTAGAGACAAATATTTCATTTATAATTTGGAGTAATATATTCTGACTGAATGCAGAGGATTTTCGAACAAAGGAATAAGGGATTCCATCCACGCCTGGGGAAGTGTCACGAAGTTTATCAAGGACACAACTGAGTTCCGAAAGGGAGAAAATATCATTCATTCTACCAGGTGGAGAGCAACTAATTGGATTTGGAAGGCAGTTTGCCGTGGGAGCAAAAGGAGGGGCTAGCTTGTCAAGAAAAGAACTGATCCATATACTGGGGTCACTTGACACTGAGTTAGTGTCTTTATAGGATCTTCGGAAAGCTTTGATTTTCTTCCAGACAGCTGATATGGGTGTTTGAGGGGAAAGTGATTCGCAAAAGCTCTGCCAGCCAATTCTTTTCTTTTTTGCAAGCAGTCTGCACGTTTGAGCGGCAGTTCTTTTAAGGGCTTAATAGGACTGTAAAGACATATTGATCAGATACATGCGTTCAGCGTCCTTACGCTTGCGGACACTCTCTGAACATTCTGCATCCCACCAAGGTGGAGACGGAATTAGTCCCGAACTTAAACTTTTTTTTTGGAATGGACACATCGGCGGCTTTTAACAAACAGTTAACATACCTATCATATAGGTCAATAAAATTATTGGAATTTACAGAAGGGAATAAAGACAGTTCGAAGTCTAAAACTGAGGAAAATCTGGACCAGTCGGCTTGTTGAGTGCGGTAATTTAAGAGGGGAGGCAAGGAGGAATTATTTATTGTGATTGCTGTTTGTGGAAACATAATTGCGATCGGAAAGTGGTCGCTGCCAAACGTGTTAGGAAGGACTGACCAGGTTAGAGAGGATACCAGAGCAGGGGAAGCCAAAGTCAGGTCAGGAACACTAGGATTGGAAAAAGGTGAGGTTCTGCGGGTTGCAGATCCATCATTAAGAATACACAAATTAAATTTATCCAGAACGTCCAGTAAAACTGAGGAATACGGATCGTTGCAGTGACAACCCCACAATGTGTGCCGGCAGTTAAAATCACCTACTACCATCATAGGGACAGGGATGGATGATAGGATTGATTCCAGTTCTGAGAGTACAGAGTTATTGCATCTAGGAATATAGATGGAAATTAGAGATATATTAAGTACACTCACAGCAACGATATTGAAATCAGCGTTACGTGGAGGAATTGAAATTCGGGTAACTGGTAAAGAAGATTTAACCAGAACAGCAGAACCTGCAAAGCCGTCATTTCTGTCATCCCTAAAACAGGCATAACCTGACACCCCAAAACGAGAATCAGGTCTCAGCCAAGTCTCAGAGATAGCAAAAGCAACGGGATTGAACTTGTTTAATAAATAAATAATATCATGTTTTTTATGATGAGCAGACCTACAATTCCACTGTAGGATCGTCTGGTCCATCTTGGTTCTCTGCATTTGATAAGAGCTGTCTAAGTAATAAGATAACATTGTTCGGTAGGGCGTCGCTGAATTTATTTAATATATTAATGAGACTATATGAGAGAGATGCTATCAAATCGTCATTAGGGGACGGAGTAGGAGCATCAACACTTTCTTGCAAGGCGCAGCCATTTGGCTGGGAGGATTTGGGTGAGATAACGATACTTCGATGAGCATTAACATCATATGACTTTCCTAATTGAGGCTTGGGTTTTCGAGCAAAGAACACAGTTTTTTTGTACGACGACTTAGAATTTGAAGAGGAAGGTGAGTTGTAAGCGGGGGTTGGACTTATTACATAGTTAGGAATGGGGCGGTAGGAATTAGATTCAGGCGTTTGGGTGGGTGAAGAACGGCCTAAGGCATCAGCAAAAGATAGTTTAGGTTTAGGGAATCGCCTTGACGCTTCCCCGTAACTTATATTTTCCTGCGACATAACTGTTTTGATAGACCGTTGCCTAGAGTGTTCAGGGCATTTAGTGTCTGTAGCTTTATGGTTGCCTCCACGACATAGGAAGCAGGTGGATTCTGAGTCTGGAGTAGTGCAAGCATCACCAGGATGTTGTTGGGCGCAACGGAAACAGCGTGGCTTAGACCTACACTGTACTTTAGTGTGTCCGAAACGACAGCAATTATAACATTGAATTGTTGGCAGTTGGTACACTGAAACTGGAAGTGAGGCCTCATAACAGTAAATTCGTTCAGGAAGAATTTGACCAACAAATGTAAGCATTACAGAAGAAGATGGGATCCAGGTGACAGTGTCGTCTTTCCTCGATTTCACGTTAAGCCTTCTGGCTCGGATAACTTCTCCGCAGTTTCTTGGTGTTTGAATACCTGATACTAGATCCTTTAAAGATAAGTCAGTGGGGATGTCCTTTACGACTCCCATACGGGATACTAAGAATCGAGGAATCGATGCTTGGTATTTGTTGTTAAGGATATCATTATTTACGAAAGAATTAGCGTCTTTAGCAGTTTTAAATTCTACAGATACTTTGTTTCTACCAACAGATTTAATTCCCCCTTCAACGATACCCGGGATATTATTTTTATGGAGTAGTTGCGCGAATTTCAAAAGTTTCAATGAATCACCGGATGCAGGATCGGCCACTAATTTAGAGACTTGAACAATGAACGGACTGTTATCATATTCATTATATTCTAACTTAGACCCTTCAAAGCCCGGTTTTGAGTATACCGACTGTATTGATTCTCCAGGGTAGCGTTGTTTTTTCGTTGTTTCATTGACATTATCCGAATCAGCAGACCGTTTCAAATGTCTACCTGTATCTATATCCATTGATGAATCAATTGACAGATTTATAATTTTATCGGGGGGTAAACCGCCCCCGTCCGGCGGTTCATCTGCGTCCATTTCCTTAGCTAGGGAAATGAACGCAGCTTACCTTTTTATATACACAAGCACACAAAATAACTCCCTTGCCCACCAAACACCACAAGAATAGTTAGAGCACAACTTATAACTTTAATAATGAATTTGGTAATGAGCCAGCAAAGTTTATGAGTTACCCGCACAGCTTGTCACGAACAAAAAAAAAGAATCCATAAGTTGAGAACCTTGCTTGGCAGCTGTCAGGTAAGGTGTTTTATAATTTGTATTGCTAGGGACGTACAAAAAACTAATGTATCTTTCTGTCAATCCCAATAGACTCGATTTTAAGAAATCAAGTTATTAGTGAATGAAACCGCTCCCGCTCTGAGGAGAAAGGTTCGATCGTGATACCCGAGTGAGATTACTACAGTCAGCTGCTCTTCGATGTTGTGTCGTTGTGTTTAGTATATTCAATTCCTTTGTAATAATTGTCTTTTAGAGATGTGTAACTCAGGAGTGATTGATTTAAAATATGTATATTTTTTTGCTGTTAATATTAAATTTCTCTCTGCTTTTTTTTAGTATTCACCTCTACCAGCACTCCCGGAGTGCAACCCGTTGTTTTTATTATGAAACTATAAACGTAGTACCGGCCTCATCTAATCAAAGAAGAAAAATTAGCCTACACCATGGTGGCCAGATGGATTGGCATAAGTTTTCGTAATAAGCTTTCCTACTCGTGCGGCTTCGTAATACGATATCCGCAAGATGAAATTGCTGGTGTATTGATGACACTATTTATTCATAATTCGTCACGACATGAACATTAAAGACAGGATCTTCAGAACTTGATTTTTATTGCATAAAAATTGGTGGATAATTGGAGGGTTTTACTGATCATCATCCTACATGCATAGAGCCGGCTCTACACTCGCGCCGCGAACTGCTGGTCAATTTAGACATAAAAAGTGTAGTCAAATAACAAAAATTCCCACAAAGCCAAATTTTGGTGGAGAGCTGAGGTGTACCATTATAAATAAAGTGTCAAAAGTCCCCATCGACCCAATGCGTCAAGAATTATTCGGGGCTAACTGTCAAAATTTGTTTTTTTTTTAATTTTCTTAATTTTTAATTTAATAGTAGGTTTTATCAAAAAATACCTCATACCAAAGTTGTAGATCTTAAAATTCTCTACAAAAATAATCCCTATAATTTTTCCTAAGTTACCATTCCTGAGATATCGTGATTCTAAAAAATGCAAAATGCAAAGTTAAATGCCGCTAAGACAAAATGCATTAGGTTTACTACCTCTTACTCAAAAAGCGTTACTAAATTGATATTAAATGATAAATATTTAGACCTAGAAGATTCAACAAAGTTTTTGGGCATCACTTTAGATTCCAAGTTACAATGGAAGCCCCATATTCTTAAACTTGCCGATAAACTTAGTTCAGCAGCCTACGCTGTGAGACAGGTAAGACGGCTCACCGACGTAGACACCGCGAGACTCGTCTACTTTGGTTACTTCCATAGCGTCATGTCATATGGTATTCTGCTTTGGGGCAACGCCGCAGACATTGAAACAGTATTTGTATTACAAAAGCGTGCTGTGCGTTCCATTTACAATGTAGAACCCAAAGAATCAGTTAGGAATAAGTTTTGTGATATAGGAATTTTGACTGTGGCATCGCAGTTTATCCTTGCTAATATCTTATTTGTGAGACAGAATATCAGTCAGTATAAGACCAACTGTGATGTCACTACGTCCACTATCCGGACAAGGAATAGGCATAAACTAGTGATACCTCACCACAGACTGCAGAAAGCCCATGGATCTTTTGTAGGCCTCGGTGTTCGCTTGTTTAATAAAATTCCTGACGCTATTGTCAGTCTACCTTTCATAAAGTTTAAAAATGTTGTTAAATCTACTTTAATTAATAAAGGGTACTACCGCGTCAATGACTATCTGTGTGACATTGATGCCTGGAAGTAACTGTCATTTTGTGCCTGTGCTCTGTTCCTTTAGCCTCTTGAATAATATATCTCACTTGTACGTAGCATTTAGACAATCTCATATATTGTACACTGTATGTGTGAGCAACGACGCAATGGATAGCTATTAATTCGCGGACTTGTATTTGATTGGCCCTGACCCAAGGCCTAGTTGTCATTCATGCGTTAACGTGTTGTGTGTTTCTCTCATCTGACGAACTTGCTCCCACTATGCTGTTAAGTGCTTTTTGTAAACAAACCCATTGATTTGAAAAAAAGCAACTACAGAGTTTCTTGCCGGCTATTCTCTGTAGAGCAGCATTCCGAACCGGTGGTAGTTTCAGCATGTATGTGGATGGACGTAAGGGTTGTGGAAGATCAAGAGAGATGGATGGATGGATTGTAAACATGAGAAATTGTGTATGAAAGGTGTGACTGTAGATATGACGACTGATAGGTGTGTATGGAGACTACCACCTAGCGTGGGACAGGGATCGTAAGATGATGATGATGATGATGATGATAATGGTAACTGTAAATATGACGATTTATAAGAGTTTTGTGATAAAACCTACGTAAATAAAGTTAATTTTGAGTTTGAGTTTAAAAGTCACATTATACACATTATACATGCACATAATATACGCCACATATATACATAATCAGGCACTTTAGACAAGTATAAACACCTATTAGTCATCATCATCATCAGCCTATTTCAGGCCACTGCTGGACGTAGGCCTCCCCTATGGCTCGCCACTGAACCCGGTCTTCGGTTCTATGCATCCAGTTACTGCCGGCTGCCCGTCGCAGATTGTCGCTCCATCTAGCAGGGTCAGTAGTCCCACCCTACGTTTGCCAGTACGTGGTCTCCACTGTAGCACCTGTTTGCCCCAGCGGCCGTCAGTTCTACGACAGATGTGGCCAGCCCATTGCCTCTTCAGCTTGCTAATCCTATGAGCTATGTCGATGACACGTGTTCTCGCTAGGATGACTTCATTACATGTCAATGTTCAATGAACATGTCAATCCGATGTGTGTGAAGGTTCTACCCTCGAAGTTGTTGACCATTACGTTTACCCGGGACACACTGTCCAGCTTCGGGAAGCTGCGAAACATCTTCTCTTCCAAAATACCGCAGTGCCTGAAGAGGAAAGTCTTCAACCAATGTTTATTGCCAGTGATGACATAAGGAACAGAGACGTGGTCGCTCACTATGGGCTCCATCAGAAGGCTCAAAGCCACCCAAAGGGCAATGGAGAGGGCTATGCTCGGAGTTTCCCTGCGAGATCGAATTGAGAAGATACACAGGCAAACCAGGGTCACCGACATAGCCCACAGGATTGCAAAACTTAAGTGGCATTGGGCAGGTAACATAGCGCACAGGACCGAAGCCATAGGGGGCAGAAAAGTCCTCGAGTGGTGACCGCGTTCCGGAAAGCGCAGTGCTGGCAGGCCTCCCACATGGTGGACCGATGACCTGGCTAAGGTCGCCAGAAAACGATGGATGCGGGTAGGCCCAGGATCGGCCTTTGTGGAAATCCTTGGGGGAGGCCTATGTCTAGCAGTGGACGTCTTATGGCTGAAATGATGATACAAGCGTCTACCATTTAGGTTACTTGTGCTATTTCATAGCTCGAAAAGTTTTGCTATATTTGCAATAAACTTTTATCAGAAGATGAAACAGTTGTGGTTGATCGAGGAATTCCAACTTTAATCGCGGCTAGTTTAGTTGTTTTTCAGAATAGTATACTATATATATTTGAGACACTAATAGGTGTATAAACTTGTCTAAATTGCCTGATTATATCTATACTAATATATAAAGCTGCAGAGTTTGTTTGTTTGTTTGTTTGTTTGAACGCGCTAATCTCAGGAACTACTGGTCCGATTTGAAAAATTCTTTCAGTGGTAGATAGTCCATTTATCGAGGAAGGTTATAGGCTATATTTTATTTTCAAAGGAATTAGGGATCCGTATGAAAATTGCAATTTTGTAACCCAAGGTGTAAAATCGAAAACTTATTTACGCGTGCGCTGCAAAAACTATTGACAATAGAACAAAATGAAGTACTACGAGTTTGTAGGTCTTATTAAAATCTACAAAAAAGTCCGCGAGAGCACATATCTAACTATCATAGTTTAGTCACAATAACCACTTTTATTGCATAGAGATAAGCACGGGTTCGAAGTCCACGCGAGCGAAGCCGCGCCCAAAAGCTAGTTTAAAATAAATACGTGGGGTTTAAGTGCTTGTCATGTACAATGTGACTTTTAGAATCACGATATCTCAGGAATGAATATCTTAAGCCCGCTCTACACTCGCGCTGCGAACGGCCGCGATAGCCCGCGACAATTGTGAATCACGAGTGTAGATGCTGTTCACGCCTTCGCGTTCGCGCTTCGCACCGTTCCCCGATCAGTGTCGGTTTTTTGGCTCGCGACAAAGGATTTGCTTTAGAAATCGCGCCGTCGTCCATCACAGTCGGAAACACGCGGATCACGGCGTTTATTCTCGGCGCGACGTCACGCGTGAGTGTAGAGCCGACATTAGGAAAAGGACCATTTTTGTAGAGAATTTTAAGATCTACAACTATGGTATTCTGAGTTCTTCAAGATTTATTGGGTTCTCTTTGTTAATTTTTTTAAGTTTTCCCATATTAAGGTTTCAAGTTTCTTTTTTACTTTCCTGAAAATTTGCACACTCAATTGACTTCTTAATTTACTTAAACTTAATTATTATCCCCTAATGTCAAATATGACAGATACTCGAATAAGAATAGCGAAGTGAATTGTCACCAATATTTAAAATATTCGATTCAATTTAGAGAATTCGGTTAGAGAATAGAGTAGAGTAGAGTATGTTGACCGGACTAGTACTGTCAAAATTTGATAGAACGCAGGTTTTGTTCGCATTTTCGGAATTGATTATTTTCGGATTTACGCATAGAAACAACTATGTTGTTTAATGATTCAGTGAACTGTTAGTAGAAATTTAGTAGCCGTCGGCTACTTAGTGTGCAAATATGTGGATTCCTACCAAATCGCCGAAGTTGGCTGTTGGTGAGCATTTTTAATCAATCGCAGTATTACGCTCTCCGGATACGTCCTGCCAATTACAGCGGAAACCATAATAACGTGTTAAGAATTTCAAGTATTTAGTTATTCTTCATATAAGGAAGATAAATAATTTAGCGTTAACTACTCACCAAGCAGCTGGGTCTGAATATTCCAGAGTATTTTTTTATTAAGCCCTTGTGTACTAAACATTACATGGTCATTGCCTTACACGGAAAATAAAAACTTCCTTAAAGTTTTAAAGAAATGAATGAACAAATAAAAGATTGAATTTGTTGTTAAATTTGTTGTGAACAGAGTTTACAACTATCTTTAGAGAGGAAGCTTTGTTATTAAAATAATAACATAGAAATAACTTTAAATTTCATTGGTTAAACTATAGTATAAGCACCTAGTTTCCGTGTGTTGATGGATTTAGAATACACAGTGTCACCACCCCATTTTGCCCTGAAGGTGTCATAAGAGGTGAAAAAAAGGAAATGATAAGGCCAAAAACCTAGCTGCAAGAGAAGGCCAATTTGATATGAAACCTTTGTGCTAACCCATCTGGCTAGCGTGGCGTGTAGTTGGAGGAGGCCCAACTCAGCAGTGGGCTGAGTAATAAAAATATATAATTGGCACCTACAATTTGGTCAAAATTTAATGTAGATTTGGATATCAATATAAGAGATGCTTTATCTTTTCAAACTCCTCCCTAAATAGAGGGTTTCCTAGGTTTGAAATTGTCTGCCTCTGGCACCATAACTTCTGAATAGATAAACCATTATAAGGTTTTTTTTTAACAATTGATTTTTTTAAGTAAATAACTAGCCATTAGGAAATATTAACCTATTTTATGATGATTGCTCTTATAATTACTAACTAATAACCTTACACCCCTAATTTTAAATAATACCAAATTAAATAGCCTTTTTAAATTGTGATTCTTTTTTCAATTATTATTCGCACACCTATTCATACTGTATTGTTCTTGATACTTGGAAATGTTTTTTTATTAATGTCTTTATTTAATGTTTATTTAAATATTTTCAGCTGTCTTTAACTGGAAAGGTGATGTCAGATCAGGGTTGCCTTTGGAGATTGGTGAAACAGTACAAATATTGGAAGAAAATGGAGGTAATAAGTTCCCGAAGCTACTTTTATTTTTACATTTAAAAAGTCGTGCTAGAGAATGTACACTTTGGCATTTATAGAGTGTGTCATAAGATGTGTATGTTTGTCTATGGAATTTTGATCTTAAATTGATTCCAGTTTTGTTTCCTCTCTGCTAAGCTAAGCTAACCTCTCCACCAGTGTGGGGATTTCTTTTTAATTTTCGTCAACATAATTACCAGTAAAACTGTTTTGCTTTAAATCAGGTTGGCCATGCATTTTGATTGTTTTTTTTTTAATTTTATACCTGGCTGCACATTGCTTTTAATTAGCTTTTTATTATAGCCTGTTTGCTGTACTAAATTAATTACCATCCTGATCAACTGCTGTAGTAAACCACTTATAATTTTTCGCGTTTTAGTGTTTGAAGTTGGTTTACATTGCCCCTAACGACATGTAAAGACTGCCATTGGTGGTCGAATTTATTGCTCTATATATATGTAAAGCCT
This sequence comes from Clostera curtula, assembly GCA_905475355.2. Taxonomy (NCBI): domain Eukaryota; kingdom Metazoa; phylum Arthropoda; class Insecta; order Lepidoptera; family Notodontidae; genus Clostera; species Clostera curtula. Next base: position 5,406,073 of record FR997799.1, read on the forward strand.
TAGCCTATAGATGTCGCAGTTAAACGGACGGCGGTTTTAGTAATAGCTTTACAAATAGGCCGTTACAGTCCGCGCCAATCTTTATGGCCGGTCTGAATCTTCATCAATCTTTATGGCAGGGTACGCCCGCGCCCGCCGTTTTTCACCCGCAAGCGCCCTCGTCACCCGCTTGTTAGTGTGAGTGAGCTGCGTTCGTATTGGTTATGAAATGTACGATGCGCAAGTTCTTACCCACGCCTACATTCAGACCGGTCATAAAGATTAGAGCGGATTGTATATCGAAAATCGAAATCATAGGCTAATTCCAAATTTAAAAAGTATTAGAATCGATTTGGAATCATGATTCAATATTTTCCTTTATCGATTTTTATTTTATTTTAATTCATAAGATTTTTAACGCCCTGTGTTTGATTATAATTTGTTCAACTTTATTATTATTTTTCGGATTAAAATAAGTATTCCATACTGTCAGTTTTATTTTTTGTTATGATGTCTTAGGTTTTCACGATCTTTACACATTTCCTGCAATATTTTTTTGTAATTTCATCTTCTCATTTAACGTATTAAATTGTTTTTTTAAGGCTGGTACAGAGGCTTTAGTACCAAGAACCGATCAGCATGGGGTATATTCCCGCACAGTGTGGTGTGCCTTCGACCTTGTACCGTGAAAGGCTCTGGCGCTACCGCCATTGCTGAACTCAAAGATGACCCGCTTGTTCGAGAAATCGCTTGCGTACTGAGGGAATGGGCTCGATTATGGAAGAAACTTTATGTGGTAAGTACGATTTGTGGTTGCTACATGGTAACAAATTAAACATTTAAGACATGACCTTGGTTTACAATGACCTCGACCATGGGATGGATTAAGAATACATAATGACACTATACTGTTTATGGTAGTTTCAGTATGAATGTGGGTGGACGAAAGGGTTGTGGCTATAGATGTAAAAGACCGATTTTAAACGTTTAAAACCAAATGAGGCGGTTTAAAACCCCAAATAAATCGTTTTAGACGATTTAAAACTCGCCTACTAAATTATAAGAACTACACTTCATCATCGAAAATATTTGTCACCTGACGTTACGTTTAGTTTATACTTATATCTACATTACAATACTATACTTATTAATAAATAATATTACGCACACATACATAGACTTGTAACAGATCAGACAAAATGTCGCCCGTGCGCGCATAGGTATCACACATTTCATTTTACAGTTTATAGGTATATATACCTACTCCGTTCTATTCCTTCTTCGGAATATTAAGAAAATATGGTTATATTTTAAGAAAAACATAGTAAAAAATGGCTTATTTCGGTTTAAAACCGGTTTTTTCGTTTTAAACCGATTGATTTAATTGGTTTAAAACCGGCCTTACATCTATAGTTGTGGCAGATCAAAAGACATGGATGGTAAGAATGAGGAATTGTGTATGAAAGGTGTGAATGTAGATATGACGACTGATAGGTGTATATCTGATAGATTTATAAGAGTTTTGTGATAAAACCTACTTTAATAAGGTTCCTTTTGAGTTTGAGTTTATCCGCAATATGCCTTAAGAGGTGACTAAAGGAACGCACCAGGCTGAGGAGCCGCAAGAGAAGTAAAACTTGTAGGCTAATTTTCCTGGATGAAATTGGAGGAGGCCCTACTCGGCAGTGGATCATTTACCTATAGGCTTAGATGATGAAAGTTGCATTAGGCTTTTGACAATACCTCATGAATATTTGTAATTCATGATATTTTGGAATTTGTATACCACCTGCATAAACGCTAGATTAAAAATAACTAGTGGCTAAATTAGCAATAACTTTGAGTACATTTACCTGTTCGAAGTAAACTCACGCGCTATATTCGTAACCTTGTTTATGAAAGTATTTATGAAATATTAGATGATTTTTCGGCTTCATGCTTTCTTAGGTTTTATGGATTAGCCGTGCATAATATATTATTCCGGTGTATATTACCCAATATCATTTTGAGTGTCGTAAGAGCTGACAAATAGAAAAAGATAAGGCTGATACTACTACTACTACTCAGCCCATAAACGACCCATTGCTGAGTCGGGATTCCTCCCATTACAGGGAAGGTCATTAGCCAATCGTGCCACGCTGGCCAGACGGGTTGCCACAGAGTTTCGTATCAAGTTTTCCTTATCTTGTGGCTAGGTTTTCGGACTCGTCATTTCTTTTTCATTACGACACCCTTCGGCTCGAATGGGGTGGTGACTCTATGTATTTTAATCCGTCGCCACGCAGAATACAACAGACAAGGCTGTCCTTGTTAGTTATTAGTTTTCAGTCTATTGCGACTAGGTTATCAGTAACCTAGCCGCTATAGACTGAAAACTTGATACGAAACCATGTGCCAACTTGTTTGGCCAGCGTGGTACAGTAGGCTAATTACCCAGCATGTAACGGAAAGAGGCCCAATTCAGCAGTAAGTCGTGTATGGGCTGAGTAGAAGAATATTACTTTCATTTTGGAGTTAACGAAAGCTTTCCATGTATGTCTAACTAAACTAAAGTGATTACATATTGCTGCAGTAATAACTCATTAATATCTATAAGTTTTTAATTATAAAAAAAGGAATTAGACTTACTTTCCATTTGCAGCTAAAATTCACACCATATTGGTCCATAGTCCATAGTCTTAGGGCATCCCTCAGGGGTCAATTCTAGGGCCTTTGACAACAAATATTAAATTTATTCAGGGGGGTTTTAAATCTTTTCTCTGGAACCTATAGCCCTATAGCCCTCCAAAATGAGGATAAGGATCCTATGCTTTAAATGGTTTTGTATCTATCAGATTTTTACTATAAATCATGGATTCCACTGAAAATTAACCGACTAGCTATAGTTATGATTAATACTCCGAGTTGCATAATGTTTCTCGGGCTCTCTGTGCTGATTTCTCGATATATGTCACTTTCATCACCGGCTAGTAAATCAATGTTTTAGTGGTTCACCGACTTCAAAAATGCAGCAGGAGGTGTACTGAATTCGTCTGTTTTTTTTTTGTGGGTTGCAGTTGCTTGCCATTAACTTATCTTATTAGCGTCAAAATCAAAATCAATCAAAATCAAAATGTTTTTTATTCGAATAAATTCTTGCGAATGCTTTCAAATAGTCAAAGATTTAAGAGAAAAAAAAATTAAAAATAAAAATCATAAAATAAAATTAATAATTTAGTTTTTACCACCGGTTTGGAATGCCATTCCATAGAGAAGAGCCGGCAAGAAACTCCATGGTTGCTCTTTTAAATAAGAGGGTTACAATGATGGTGGTACAAACAAGTCTGACAGGTTAGTGAAAGCAATAACACGCATAAACATGTAGCACATTAAAAAATAAGAAAATAAAAATTAGTGAAATTACACAAATTACATGGTGCGTGCTGAAACTGCACTCACATACTGTTTACAAAACTTCACTAATGTAATGGCTGAAAGATCAGAGCTAGACCATAACATAGCCGACGTTACTCCCATGCGTCACTATCTGATAGATAGTCATTGACTTGATAGTACGCTTTTTTAATTAAACCGGACTTAACGTAACATTTAAATTTCTCGAACGACCAATCCAAAACTGCTTCCGGTAATTTGTTGAACAGGCGAATTCCGAGACCTACAAAAGAACCATGTGCTTTTTGTAGCCGGTGGAATGGAGTAACTAACTTATGCCTATTTCTTGTCTGGATATTGGAGGACGAGACGTCACAATTTTTTTTAAAGCTACTATAATTTTGTTTAACAAAAATTAGATTAGAAAAAATGTACTGTGACGCTACAGTTAAAATCCCTATATCTTTAAAGCGTTCTCTCAGTGATTCTCTAGGTCCTAAATTATAAATTGCACGTAGCGCGCGCTTCTGTACAATAAATATGTTTTGTATATCAGCAGCATTACCCCAGAGTAGGATCCCATACGACATAACGCTATGGAAGTAACCAAAGTAAACGAGTTTTGCCGTGTCTTCGTCAGTGAGTCTCCTAACCTGTCTAACAGCGTAGGCGGCTGAACTAAGCTTCCCCGTAAGAGTTACAATGTGAGGCTTCCACTGCAATTTACGATCTAGAGTGATGCCTAGAAACTTGGTTGAATCTACTATATCTACTTGCTTATCATCCAAATCTAGTTTGGTATCTATTATCTTAGTATTCGGTGTTACAAATCGAATACATTTAGTTTTTACAGAATTCAGTAGCAAATTGTTTGTTGTGAACCAGTAAGATACCTGACTAAGCGCGCTATTCACGTCGTCATAATTAACGTTTTTCCGGTCAACTTTAAATACAAGAGATGTATCATCAGCGAAAAGCACGATATCGCAAATGTCATTAATAAAAAATGCAAGGTCATTAATATATACCAGAAATAGGAAAGGACCAAGGATGGACTCTTGTGGCACGCCCATAGACACAGGCGATCCATCAGACTTAACTCCATTAATGTCGACGAACTGAATTCTATCACGCAGATACGACGCTAATAAATTGATCGCATTGTATTTAACGCCATAGTGTTGAAGCTTTCTTAACAAGGTTTCGTGATGCACACAGTCGAAAGCTTTCGATAGATCACAGAAAATACCTATGGCATCTTGCGAGTTCTCCCAGGCATCATAAATATGTTTTAAGAGCGCAGCACCTGCATTCGTCGTAGAACGACCTTTGGTAAAACCGTATTGTTCACTATGCAATAATTTATGTAAATCGAAATGACGAAGTAATTGCTTTAAGATTAGTTTTTCAAAAATTTTACTTAGAGCTGGCAGAATAGAGATTGGACGGTAATTGCCAGGCTCTTTTTTGTTACCAGCTTTGAACAATGGTGTGATTTTACTATGTTTCATTAAATTAGGAAAAGTACCCACGTCTATACATTCATTAAAAATATCTGTAAGGTATGGGGCAATCTCGTAAATGATGCTATTAATGGCTAGTGTAGACATACCCCACAAATCTCCGGTTTTCTTAGAATTAATGGTTTTAAAAGTATTTATAATATCAATTGCTGTAACGTGAGTGAAACTGAACAGGGCTGAACACTCCTTAACATTATTTCTGAGTAGGTCTTCGGCATCGACAGGAGAAGAATTCAACGGAGCAGTGATTTGACACGGTATAGATGCAAAAAAGTTATTAAAGGTTTGAGCCACTTCATACTTATCAATTATTAATTTGTTATTTACAGTTAATTGGAACATGGATTCTTGTGGCTTTGATTTTCCAGTTTCAGCATTAATAATTTTCCAAGTTGTTTTTATTTTGTCCTCGGATTTTTTAATCTTACGGCTTATGTGTAGGGACTTTGCTGTGTTGCAAACTTTCCTAAAAACTTTTGAGTAAGACCTAACATAATCGTGGAACACTGAATCAAAATTCATCTGTTTCATGGAATAAAGATTATATAAAGTATTTCTACTTTTGTAAATGCCTGGTGTAGCCCAATCACAAAATTTAATTTTATTTCTCATAGTAAAAGTTTTTAATTGAAATACATCATCGTATTGCCTTTTAATAATATCAAATAAGTTCTTATACAAAGTATCTGGATCGCCACGTGCAAGAGTCATGCCACCAGTCATCTTGGATATATTATGTTTGAATAATTCTAATCTGCTACATGTGACTGGTCTAGTAGTAAACTTAGGGCATTCGGCTGTTTTTAGAAAGGGTAGAACAATAAGTTGCCCGCTATGATCTGATGATAGGTCGTTTAGAATTGATTTATCGACCATATCACAGCTGCAGAAAATATTATCCAGGCAAGTAAATGTAGTTTTAGTAATTCTAGTTGGCTCACAAAAAGCGTGAGTCAATCCGAATGACTTAAACAGGCTAATAAAGCGAGAAGTTGACGCTGATTCAACAAGCAAATCTATATTGAAATCACCACATATTATTATATCTTTACCGCTATTTACTGTAATTCTTCCTAAAACTTCCTCCATTACTATTTCAAACTGACTGTATATACCTGATGGAGGGCGATAAACGCAAATAATTATATACATGTCAAGTTCTACACAAGACAATTCGATCGTGCGCTCTATTGAGAGCTGCACAATATCCTTGCGTTCTTTACATTTTAAATAACTTGACACTAATATAAGAGACCCACCACGGATGGCAGATGATCTACAAAAAGCACTAACTACTTTGTGGCTCATGTTATTGCGCCCAAGCTCATGATCTCTCAACCAGTGTTCCGTAACACAAAATACCTGAACTTTGTGATAGTCCAGAAAAAGATCAACCTCTAACTGTTTGCTAGTCATGCCCTGTATATTTTGGTGTACAATGCGTAAGTGAGAGGGCATGACTGTTGTCTTATCTAGTTGTTTAAACAACCAGATGTGTCCGATGAACTGCGAATAGCACAGTCTGTCAGTGTCCTATTACTAGAAGTATGTAAAAAAATTCCTGTGACATAGTCAACAGGGTGTAAATTATAAGCTATCAACGTAGCCATTTGTCTCTTATCTCTAGGGGGCAGGTACATAGTATCCTTTGTCAACTTAAATCTAGATATAAATTTGTTGCAGTCAAAAAATGATATCGCTTTGTCATAGCGATGAGTTAGATTATAAATAAGCATATTTAAATTAAATATGTGTCTATTTTGATTGACTGTTAAAGACTGCGAATAAGGAAGGGCATTTATAATAAATTTACAGCCATACTTGGCATTGAGCTCCAATAATTTATCTACCAAATTAATGATGTGTAACCGCTTAACTGAAATGCTGTTACCAAATAAAATTATTACAGTTGTGTCTTTATTCAAATTATGAGGCTGGATACTATGCGTTAGAGTATCTAAGGTAATGCCAGGCGAACACATGTTATATATAGGTACATCACATTTGTCTTTCAAGAGTGAGCTAAAACCTTGACCTAATTTGTCAGAGTATATAACAACTTTAGATGCCGCTGTACAGGGGCGCACATCTTGTTGTGATACATTACAAACACTTACATTGCATAATTCGCGTCGGAAGGCAAATATGGGTTTATTCTTTGACGAGTTACTAATTTACCAAAAATGGTTATCGTCGTCAAAAACAACTAAACAAAAATTACCTTTAGACCAATAAATACCAAAAATAAACATTAATGGACGGGCCTGAAACTTTACGCACTAAATGTCTATTTGCTGTGTAATTTATACTATTAATCTCGATCTTAAAACTATACTTTCTAAGGCTTGCATATAGTATTGTCTGAAAGCAAATTTAATTTTCACAGTGTACACTGTGAAAATTAAATTAACAAACAATAAATTGGCATAATAACTTGTTTTCTATGTGTACTTGGGCATGACTCACACATCGTGTGTTCTTTGTGTGTTTTTCTCAAGGCACAAAGGTTAGAAGCCATGGAAACAGTTTTTAAAAGAACATTAGCATCTGCCTATTGAATAAAGTTACTTTAAGTGTTAGTCATACGTCATTACGGTACAAGGTTTTAAAATACTTTTCAAGCGTTTCCTAAACAGTCTTTACAATTAGCCAATAGTTAAAATGCTGTGTGGGGATATTTTTTTTAATCGGCGTTTGTGTCTTTGGCACAAACGCCGGCAGTAGTATTACACATACATGCTTAATTTTTTTTATTTATTTATTACAAGCAATAGCTTTTACATATCATTTGTTCCCGGTGTAACCAAAACCTACACAGATTTGTTATAGTATTTACAGTGTGGCGACCTATACCTGAGGGTGTCGCAAGTGGAGACTAAAGGAACGCAAGAGACACCACCTAGCCGCAAGAGAAGGAAAACTTGATACGAACCCCTTGACAACCCGTCTTGCCAACGTGGCTCTACTATTACTACTTAACCCATAAATGACCCACTGCTGAGTCAGGCCGCCTTCCGAAGGGAGTTTTATATCAAGTTTTCCTTCTCTTGCGGTTATGTTATGAGCCTTGTCATTTCCTTTTGTCGGCTCTTACGACACCATCTGGATGAAATGGGGTGGCGACATTATGTAATCCGTTACCACACGGCACAGTAGGGTAATTTCCCTTGATGATTTTGGAGCAGGCTCGACCAAGTAGTGGGTCATTTATGGGCTGAACCGAAGATATACAGCCAAGATGTCACGCTATTAGAAAGTACTTTATCAAAATCATTAGCACAGCTCATGAAAGATCCATTGCTTTCTTCGGCCTCCTTCAATGACATTAAGAAAAAATAATTGGCCTACTGTGCCACGATGGCTGGACGAGTTGACATAGGGTTACGTATCAAGATTTTCCTGCGGACGGACATCACGGACACGGAATATAATTTAAATATCAAGACCAAACAGCTATTACCAAACATAAGCTAAGGAAGCACCTACTGAGAGTAGGTTAAATGAAACACCAATGTCCCAGGTGCCGAGGCGCAGGGTACGACAGACGAAAGAAAAAAAAAAGAGCAAATAACTACCATTCATTGCTAAAAAGAACACGGACTACAAGTCTGTGGTGTAGTAACAGAATAAAAAAAAAAAAAAAAAAAAAAAAAAAGATTTTCCTGCAGCTAGGTTTGTCATTTCCTTCTGTCGGCTCTTACCACACCCTCGGGATAGAATGCGATGGTGACCAGCGTATCTTGCCTTAGCCGATACCTGTATAAAAAGGTGTTAGGGGCCCAAGGGAAGGGTTAACCCTTCCCTTGGGCCCCGCTTTATCGTGAAAAGGAGATTCCTTTTTACACTTTCGTGTCATTACTAATCTTAATTATTAATTAATGTGGCTTATTGAATAGTAATACGAATAATCACTAGATAGTATAAAACAAACTCGCTGTCGTCTGTCCGTCCCTATGTATGCTTAAATCTTTAAAACTGCGCAACGGATTCTGAAGCGGTTTTTTTAATAGATAGAGCGATTTAAGAGGAAGGTTTATATGAATAATACATCCATAATATTGTAGAGAAACACTGATAGATTTAGAGGTTCATCATTGCACCCGTGCGACGCCGGGGCGGGTCGCTAGTTTAGATTATAATAATAACAAAATGCAATCTATCAAAGACTGTGGACAAAAATGTTGATTTGGTACTCTAAATCCTCGCGCACAGGTTCGGTTAAATTATTGAATTCAAATGGAAATTTATTTTTAGGAGCGTGAAACCTACAGGTTCAGTGCGGTGGCGAAAGTGATGAGAGAACTCTTAACTGGTCGGCGTGCGTTGCTAGCGGGCACTCTCACTCAAGACCAAACCAGAGCTTTAAGACTAAAGCTTGTGGCTAAGCTGGACTGGGGAAACCGGTAAGTATTAGTATATACTACACAATTCTATACTACTTCTACTCAAGCCATATATGATCCACTGCTGAGTTGGGCTGTCCTCCAGTTGCATGGAGGGTAATAAGCCAATTGAGCCACGCTGGCCAGAAGGATTGCCACTGGGTTTCATATCAAGTTTTCCTTCTCTTGCGGCTTGGCTTTCGGCCTTCTCATTTCCTTTGGTCGGCTCTTACGACACCCTCAGGATGAAATGGGGTGGTGAAAAGTCGTGTTTGGCATGGGAATCGCAGCGCTACTTGCAGTCGCAATGGCGACTAAGAAGGAAGGCCTTTTGGATCAAGTCTTCCAGTTGAACTAAAAGAAGAGTTTGTCTGTTACGTATTCATCTCCAAATGATTTTATATTATACTGTAATTTTTTTTCTGCGAAAACTCGGTTATTAGGTCTTGCTATTTGTTTTCTAAGTGTGTGTTGCCACTTACCAGTGATGACATATAGAACAGAGACGTGGTCGCTCACTATGGGCTCCATCAGAAGGCTCAAAGTCACCCAAAGGGCAATGGAGAGGGCTATGCTCGGAGTTTCCCTGCTAGATCGAATCAGAAATGAGGAGATACGCAGGCAAACCAGAGTCACTGACCTACCCCACCGGATTGTCAAACTTAAGTGGCAGTGGGCAGGGCACATAGCTCGCAGGACCGACGCCCGATGGGGCAGAAAAGTCCTCGAGTGGTGACCGCGTTCCGGAAGGCGCAGTGCTGGTAGGCCTCCCACACGGTGGACCAATGACCTGGTTAAGGTAGCTGGAAAGCAATGGATGCGGGCGGCCCAGGACCGGCCTTTGTGAAGATCCTTGGGGGAGGCCTATGTCCAGCAGTGGACGTCTTTTGGCTGAAATGATGATGATGATGACTTATTTTCTAATACACATGAACGCTACTTCTGCTGCCAGCACATTGCTTCTTCTGATGGAGCTCTGGTGACTTTACTCACGCCCAGGAACGCAACACCAGCCAAGGATCTTGTTATTTGGCTGCTAGGCTGAGGGCAGTCGGGCGGCCCCGTGACCGTTTTACGTTTCTGTATATGGAACTCGTCCGTCTGGTGACGGATTTAGAATTGGGCTAGGGTTGGACGTGCCGCCTCTGGATGGGCAACTGTCTTTGTGTAAACCAGAGGCACTTGCTCTGAGTCTGGGTGTCATTTGTGTTCGTGTTTATCATGTTCGTATATTTCCCCCGCGATACAGGTTAAAAAAAAATGTGTGACCACTCGTTTTCATCCTGAGAGTGTCCTATGAGTCGAGAATAGCCGAAACAATAGTCGAAATGACAAGCCCGAAAATTTGCCGCAAGGAAAGGAACACTTATATGAGCCAAGTCGTCTGGCCAGCGTGGCAAAGTAGGTAATGACAGATATTGTCTCCTAAGTATGTTAATTCGCGTTACCTCGCATACGTAGAAAATGTACAGGGTGTAACAAAAACTCTTCAGTCATAACGCAGGTTCGATAGTACTACCGATAAAGACATCGCGTGCAAAATTAGAAGAAACTGGCTCGTTGGTCTAGTGGTTAGATGTGCCGCCTTTGGATCAACGGGTCCCGGGTTCGATTCCGGGGTCGGGCAAGTGTCTTTGTCTAAACCAGAGGCACTGGCTCGGGGTCTGGGTGTCATTTCTATCCATAATATGTATGTATTTACAAAAAAAAAAATGTATATAAGTAGTTTATCATCCATCTCGTTACCATAACACAAGCATTAAATTGCTTAGCTTGGGACGAGATGGCGTTGTGTGAAATGTCCAAGCATATTTATTTATTTAAAAGGGAAGCGTTTTTGCTGTCTTAAAATATTGTTACCAGCTGGTGCTGGTAGTAAACCTAGAGAAATAAGCACAAACATTTTATCGAACCTTGTGGAACTCTGATTACTAAGCTTAGTTAACGATAGCTTTCACTGGAACTCATGAATTGTGATAATAACAGATTTAGAAAAATATCGATATCTCACTCATACTTCAAAATAAAAAAACAGTTTAAACACGAAACTGTTTTTACTGCTTAGCTGTGTATCCTCACTTCGGATGGCTATGAGGTTTTTGTTACAGCCTGTAGAGAAATTCCTGGTATATTTTAATCTTTGTTCTCCAAGGCCTCAGAATGGATCCTTGAGAGAGACCTTAAGATTATGTCGATTTTGGCTGCAAAATGAAATTTGTCGATTGTCATTAAACTTTAATTTCAGTACTGCTAGATTATTTCATAAAAAACTACATGCTTACGACTATGCGAATGCTGGAGTGAATTGTAAAAATAAAACAACTGTTTATCTATTTGTATTCGTTTAATTACAAGTATCTCAAATAACGTTGGAATAGTGTATGGGTTTACAAAGTTTATTTATTACCTTACGCGTCTATAGGAAAGATGTACCTTAACTAATGAGCAGTATATAATATACTTATGTCCCTCATATAATCGTACCAAACAGCTATTGTACCAAAACGTATGGAAGACAATTCTACAAGAATATCGTATAATGATATTCGATTCGTATAAATACCATGACTGGAATCTTATTCTACAAAAAAAATATCGAGATGCCATATTAAAATGCACCAGTAGGTACTTAACGTTACTCCGATCATTCATAAATTGTCTTACTTTTAGCACTGATATTGATCAAGATATAATTGAGAATAATGTCATTGAAGTGTAAATATGAAGTTATAGACTTGCTATTTGAAAGTGAAAATAGTTACAAGGTGTTTCATGGCACATTTAGAGCAAATTATTATTACTACACTTCACCGTAGAGGATTAACAACATTTATCAAAATACTTCACGATACCTCAGATATCTTTATATACTTGACTCTAACATGATTTTGAATAAGAGATATTTGACTAAGGAAACTTCTTCCATACTACTGTATGTGTCTTAAATACGCTGATGGCACCAAAAAGTGCGCACCAAAGACTAATTATAGTATTTTTCATAAAATCTAGTTACTTATTTTGCTTTAATTGCTTAACTGCATAATCGATATGTGTATTCTCAATTGTTTTGTCATCTCTTATTTAATAAAAACGTTTGTTTGACGTTCATACAAGCAATTCAAGTATAGCACTAACTCAAAACGTACAGCCACACACTAATAATATTACTACAGAAAATAAACGTTGCTCATACAAAAATGAAAGCAATTTGTCTAAAAATAAAGATTTAATGAATTCTTAGCTTAATACGTACATAATAACAGCACGGTGCGGCGAGTCAACGTTTTAGTATATTTGTCTATGGCGTACTTAAATCTATATCAGAACATTTTATTGTCATACAGTTGATTTGCCCGCCCCGCGTCCATTTTTGTGCTCGATTCTCATAATAAGTGACATAATCTATATTCTTAAAATAGTAAAATTACATATGAGATACTGATTGCATTACGTTGATCATGCATTTAGTTCTTAAAATCTAACTTATTATCTAGTACAACTTTCAAAATAAATGTTAATTATAATGACAAAACATTGCGCAGTCATATATCTCACTTACATGTACACTTTCCGCGACAGTTTCAGTGTCTTTCAAAGTCAGTGGTTTACAAAAGTAGATTCAACAAATTCACTCTTAATTTTGACCTAATTTTAAAGCTCATGGCGAGAAGGCAAACTTTGTCTTATAATACACAGGTAAAAAAAGGAATGTCATGGTCAATGTCGTTGAAACAAAATTTCTCTTATAATTACAGCGGATTGGCGGTTTTCCCAGTTTTAAACTATGGAGCAATACATTTTGACCTGATGCGATAATCTGCGTCTCGAAAATACGACTTGTGAAATTATATTTGCTAATTTTGTAAAGGAACCTTACTGTGTCCAATTTCTCAAGATGTATGTTCGAGACGAATCAAATATGACTGTTTACGTGTTTTACTTAGTTTTGTTATACTGCTTGGTTATTAAAACATAGGTATCGAAGCTTCAATTTGATCAACGAAATTCCAGAATACATTCAGTTCTATCCAATTATCTCTTTTGACATTCAAATTTCTTCAATCCAATTCAAATTTATTTGCTTTTGTATCTATGAAACAAAACTAAGTAAAATTGTTCCCATGTATTGCTCTTGCCCAGTCTCGCATATTACGTCTCCGTCTCCTTGGAGAACTTGTCAATATCGGGATATATCGGTGCCATTTCAAGGGTCGAAGGAGCTGATGGTGCGTTGGAGTTCATGTGGAGACGTCGGGAGAGCTCGTCTAGTACTTCGCCAAATACTCGTAGAGACATGTTCTGTCCTAGCAGATGCAGTAGTAGGAAGTCACCCACCTGGACAGAATTGAGTCACAATGATGTACACTGAATTTCCTTTTAAAGAGAGTATAAACGGTAGCGCTTGTCTTTCAATAGGGATTATTTAGGAAAACTTCAGCAGCTCACTTTGTTTAACTCAAAACGCAAAAGTTCGCACCGTGGCGCCATTGTTATTCATACGCTATATATGCCTGGAAGAAATTGCTTTAGCGATAAGGCCGCCTAACTGTACAGTGTCTGTTTTTGCTTTTAATTCTCGTGTTTTGTAACTTTACATGTGCAAAGAAGAATAAATAAATAAATATTTTTTTTCCAAAATAACAGTAATTCTAGAGAAAAAATAAGTCATTTCAGCTAGGTTGTACGTAATTCAAATTTTCTTTTGAGATATTTTACCTGAGTTTTCCTAACGAGAGACTCGACTCCAGAAGGGGTTCCGAAACGGAATCGTCTCTTGAGAATAGTTTCACGGGTGCTTGGTAAAATAATCACCGCGGCTGAGTAGACCAAAGCCAAGCCGGAAATCACAGATAGGCATATAAACCTGAAAAAAACATACGAAAATTATAATTACAATATAAGGACAGGTGCACATGATTTGCGAATGCGCAAGAAACTGCAACTATCTTCCCACGCTGGTAATATAAGTGTTTTTTTAATACTTAATATTATGCATTTACATACTTGAAGAAAATTAACGAAGGCGTACTCACCAGAACCACAGGAAGATGAAAATCTTCTCATTGAGTATGTTTAACGCTAAAACACAGAGCGCATCGTGTTTCTGGATCGAACCGGACGCACCAAACTTGTGGAACGTACATTTCGTCACTCTTGGAAATACCTCGATCTGCAATGTTAAGACAGTATACATTTCTACGTTGCACATAAGTAAATATTTGCTTTCCATCTAAAGACAAAAATAGGCAATATATGACTAAGTGTCATCTCTTAGACTTACCATAGGATCGGTTCGTTGCTCTTGGTTCATATTCGAAAGCCTGACTACATCAGTTCCATAAGTCAAGAAAGTGCCACCTAGGAACGTGTCCAGGAAGAATATGTTCCCGACCTGAAACATTTGTGGATCGGGATGAGAACATAAATCCTTGAAACATTTAACAAAACCATGGTAAAATAGTTATCGATTTGTCAACTTACAACATTAGCGAAGTTCAATACTTCGCAGAAGAAGTAACCGAAGGAGTAGGAATTGTGCATGTGCAGAGTATCGTACAGATACTGAACTAGACGATGCTGTCAACAAATACAAATAATTACTACCTATATTAAAGACGGACGAACGAAGACGATGTTACCTTTAGTCTGGCTTAAACTGAACCAGGCAGAGACCTCATAATCCAAAGGCTCCAAAGCTCAGATCGGGACATAACTTATCATGTCGTAACTATCGATGTAGTGGCTTATATAACTAACATTCTTTCTTTAATTTGTCTTATTAGGGACGTCCATTATGATTCATTACTCTGGAGTCGTCTAGCAATTGCTCCACTTGAGAAGACAAGCTACCTATGTTGACGTTGCTAATTGAGGAGATGCTGATGTCATTCCCAGATCCGTGTTTAGTTGTAAAAACTATATAACATTTTTTATACAGGGTGTAATAAAAACCCTATAGAAATCGTAAGTGAGGGTATGGACCTAATACAAATAATTAATGTGTTTCCAACTTGAAATAAGTCAACGAAATAATATCAAGGTTTTTCTAAATCAATTTTTTATAACTTTGGTAAAAATACTATCTAGCTAGTTCATCATGTAATCCAGATTGAAGACATGATGTTTGTTTTTTGGTTTCTCTTTGTTTTTGGCCCTTCTTAAAACCAGTTTCCAAGAAGAAACAGTCTTTTTTTCCCGAAATTTTGCACATGGTATCAGCAATACCATCGATCTTTTCATAACTTTCTTGGTCAGTTACAGCGTCATCTATTTCTGTATTTACTTACATTTACATAATTTCTGTAAACTTGTGTATCTATCATATCCATTTACATAAAATTGCTGACCTTTACTTGAGTAGCAAGATAATTTGATGCTTACCAAACGATTGTTTTTATCATCGGCGATAGAAGCGGCAGTACCACGGATACCATCCGAGATCATGCGGACTTTGCCTTCTTCCCAGTTCTTCCAAATCCAATGTGGAATATAGAACAGCAGCCCCTGGAAAGAGAAATGCGAATACTAGGTTTTAGTTTCCCATTTGCAAGTGAAGGGTTTGCTGGTAACAGGGTAAATCCTTTCTACAACTTTATTGAATCATTTAAGTTGCTTAACCAAGTTCTCAGAATATTGAACATTTTCCATACTTTTTCCTGTTTTGTGCAGTCTTGTGTCAACTTTGAGTCACTTATTTGAGAAGTGTAAATATGGTGATTTATTTTTATTTATTACTGAACATAATACGTCCCATCAAAACAAGGCGTTATCCCGGAAAAAGTAGTTATTTGTTTGTGTATTTAAATATTAGCAGTACCTAATTTATGTATTTGAAGAGTTTCGATTAAAATCGTTCCAAATTGAAAGCAGATAAATAAAATCATCCTTAATAAACCTATTATTAGGATTTATGGAGATACGCATCAGGCTCTTTGTAAACTCACCTGGAAGAAGAGCATAAACGGCACCCATTGGTAGTAAGAGTGTATACGCTTTCCCTCATCTTCTTCGTTCCCTAGGCCAGGATGTACCATTCCTTTGTCGTGAACATTTGGCAGCGTGAAGGTGTACGTGATCCAACAGAATGTATTGATCACGTGGCCTGGAACGGCTCCGTCGTTAATGCAGGAGATCGGGTCGCCTGGAATAGATAACCGTTGTCAATTGTTTGTAGCCGCTAGGGTCACCGTCGCCTTGAATTGATTTTCTACTAGTATGAAGTACGTGTATAGTTTCTTTTATATATTTTGCTTGGGAACAGGGCCCCTAGCGAAGTGGTTTAACACGCTATGGTAAAAAGCGACTTGGCTATCGCAAGGTTTTTTGCTTGCATTGGTACTAATTAGTTATTATGTTGTTAGGTTACGGTTGTAATGTGATTAATGGTCATTATTATGCAAACTACTTCATTAGTATTTGTATTACATGAAATTAGGGCAAATATGAGGAAAATAAAAATAGTCTCTAAATAATTTCAACAAATGATCTCGTTACGATATTTTATGATGCACAAAGCTATATTCAGCATTATATTATGCCTTGTAGTTTTGAAGTTAATTTCTTTTACTGATACTTTGGTATTTTTAAATTACTCATACACAGGTTATGTTGCAAAATGTTGTAATCGTTTTACTTTTTTAAACAAGCCCGACGGTTCAGTTCGCTTTTGTGGTTTACCTGGCGACGAAAAATGATTTTTGTTTTATGCGTGACTCATAATTGTGCAATGTCTGTCGAATCAAGTTTTCTATATTATTCATTGGTGAAAGTAGACACTTGCACAAGTTACAATACAGTTTAGTGTCCCTTCTTCCGCCCTTGATAAGATTGTTTAACTGTAACTTATATATTGATTGGCCATTTACATAGGTATTTATTTCATTCTACACGTTTAATGTGCTAAATAAATCGGTCAAGAGTTTTGAATGCGTAAATTTGATCTCGCGACCATTCAATTATAATCAATTTAGACTTGTTAACAGAGTCTTTGAACCGACTTATGGCACAATTTTAATGAATTAAAATTTTACGGTTACTACAGTTAATTTGGGGTTGCACAGGTCCATGGAATTGTTATACATCCCCAACCATTTTCTGGCTTTGATAAGTTACGACTAAAATAAATAGTGAAACCAAGAGAACGGGATATTTTCCTTTATTCTTGTTTAAGTTGTTCCTGCATGGACAGGTCTTTGTAAACAGTACGGTGCAAAATACACTTGGAAGACACATACTGGGACCAAATATTTATCTTTTGCTTACAAAAAGACCTGCCTTACACCCGAATCGTACCGACCCAGAAAGACGCAGATATATCTACCAGCCTTCTCAGAGGCGTTTTAGGATTATAAACGGAAGAGGGCAGTTGTGTTTTGACACAAACGTGCATGCATTCGAACCTTGACATTGCGGATGACGATCATCTGACCTGATGGGTGCATTTGTTCAGCGCACCTACAGTTAAACAATCGACCCTGACTCAATTCACCTTGGCCCACGTTAGGGATCCATTTATTCATTGCAGGCGTATTTCCTTCTGAATATTACTGTAACTCTGGTAATTAAAAAGAATTCAAAGCAGACTAATTAACCCTTGCAAATACGTAGTATAGACAGGTCCTATCACGTACAGCAAAAGATTAAGATGTGATGTCTGAATAGTGGCTGTGATTATATGGAGACTAACGTATTAGAACAGGTTTGTTTGGTTTTTTTAATGTACAGCAAATGTTGAGGGTGGATTTTTCTAATCGACTTGCTACTATAAAAATTAATATACCAGTCTTAAAATACTTCATATGACGTTACGGGAACTTGTCAATGCTTGTAGGTTTAAATTTAGGTAGGGCAACCAGAAACTAGAAAACACTAGTCGGAAAGTAGATAACACTAACCGATAAGCGTTTTTTCGTAGTCTTTAGTGTACTATACTTACGTGACTTACAAGGTCATTGTAGTAGGGACTATTTGTGCACACAGTACCTACAGCTATTTTTATACAAACATATAATTAACACGCCGAAACAATATTTAAAGGTGAAAGATCATATTCAATTGTGGCGTTTTTAAAATTGTTTCATAAATGGTTGGTTACGTAGCAAATATGCAACGGAAACGATATCCTGTTCGGTATACAGAGCTTGCATTCCGGGGAATACGCGACGAGTCATGTTATTGATAAATACTGGGAACGTTATTATGACGTTTTCATTTTTGAGGTTGACGTCAAAGAAACTGAAGACATTTACAAGAATCTTGTCGATCATATTTATCAAATAATTTTATTAACGTTATGCTTTTAATAAAAATTACCACGCCGTCTACTAATGTAGATAAACTTGAATGTTACTTCATATCCTTAAATCATAACCGAAGACAAGAAAGGATTGATTTTAAAAAAGTGCTCTCGATAATAAACTTTTGTCTGATTAGAGGTTACGTGCTCCTGTTCAGGTACTCTTGCTATAAATTTTGCCATAAAACTCGTAACATACATACTTATAATCCCCACTTGCTACGATCCGAACATACTTCTATAGTTGCGATTCGCAATTACTGAGTAGTCATTTAATAGCAAAAAAGAGATATAGCTAGTCCCTTATTGGCTGTTTAATTCGGTATTATTTAGCTGTGCTTTTGTTTACGTTGGTGCCAAGAAGTAAAATATTAAAAATAACTAATAATCTTATTAACAGCTAAGTCTCACTATGGAAGATTGCTGCTAACAGTACAAGCGTTGTCAGCAAAACTATTATATACCGTTATGTCTTGACTCAACTGGAGAGATGTCGGATTTCATATGATGAAGTCACTTCGCTCGCTAATGGATTCCTAACAAGCACATGCGATCATTCGTTTATTTGTCTTTTACTATCAACAGAAGCTGCAGGATTCTTGAACGAATCCAGAATGTCTTGCGGGATCAACATATTAAAAATAGTCAAAATATCATGTCAAAATATCATCTGTCGGCAGTTATGAAAAAAAAATTGTTTACATGGGTTGTCATTTCCTGATATGACTACCAATGTACCTAGCAGCAAAATAATGTTGGGTCGGATACATTTTAATTACTGCGTAAAAAGTAGAAATGCTGATAGTGCCCGTTCATTATCTTAATTGTAACAATGTACTGATTTGTTTATGCTGCAATTAGAGCTTTCTGCACAATGTTATAATTAGACATCAGGAACATACTCTTTGACTCGTATTGTAATGGCGGTGAAACTTTAATATGTACATAGGAAACTAAAATCTAAACACCTATTTGTTATTACAATGCATCGATATCTACTTAATCCAATCCGACTAAAGATTTGCTGCTATGTATGTATACTTACGGGTTTATGCATAACAACTGTTTTATCGAAGCTTTAAAAACTATCTCTGACCTTGTAATTGAACAGCCTAACGAAATAGACAGCAACAAATTGAATAGCTACACGTGTAACTTAGTGAAGGTTTATTAAACGATAATGAATACAATGATAACCCATTACAGAGGGCTATTTTGACGAATATATTGTGGCAGTATTCTACTTACTATGTAAACGGAGCATAGCAATGTGATCATGTCTATTTGGGTGTAGATAAAGATAAGGCTCCCGTACAAACTAACTGTGACGAACTTTCACTGAACCATCCAACTAAATATGACATCTCATAATGACAGTACTGAACTATGTATGGTCCACTAAAAACCCAATGCGCTCGCAGTTATTGTCCCTATATTGAAGCATATAATACTCTAATATTTATTACGCGATCGTTGTATATTGGGGTCACGGTAAACAGCGTCGTATGAACTGTCAGATAAAATGCACAGACTATTTACGCTGCACGTACTGAGATTGTAATATAGGAGCGGGCCTGCGTACTTTTATTAGCAAAAATAATGTCAATGCTTGTAAGGTATTGTAACAGGTTCAGCGAACGGAGCTGAATTATGTTTCATGTTACACGATTCACTTATCATTTCATGAAAAACTTATCTTCAGTCTGTGTCTTTTTGGTAATTGCATTGAGTTATCGGTAGGTTAAATTGTCCACTATACAGGGTGTCCCAAAAATAGCACGCCACAGCGACACTGGAAGTACTAGGTCTATTCCACAAAAAAATGGCGGAAATAAAAAAATACCATTAGTCATTAACATTAATTGACGATTTTGTTACATGGACCGAAAAAAAACGGGTAATTAAAAAAAAACTAGTATCTGGCCATCCATGAGACTTTCCTTCAGCCATTTTTTTGTGGAATAGACCAAAAGCTAGCTAACTTCCAGTGTCGCTGTGGCGTGCTATTTTTGAGACACCTTGTATAATGGCTATATGTATAGTATGGCCAAGAATAAAATTGGTATGGTACATCAGTGATCGATAGCTAAGTTCCATGTCATTGAAGGAGTATCCATTAGTGTGTTTATTATAGGTTGAGATGCTGATGACGATAATGAAGTTTTCGCAATTCACTGTAAGTAATACATGTTTAATGGTTTCGAATAAATTATACATCCATGTTACAATAAGATGGAGATATACTTCCTTTAACCCGGCCAAATAACTAAATATATAGGCAAAATATCAGAACTGCTTTAATCTTCTGTCCATCAAATTGGAGACAGCTTGGCTCAGCTGGGTAATTTATTGGCTACTAGCGACGATGATGAACCTCTAAATTTATCAGTGTTTCTCTACAATATTATGCATGTATTATACATATAAAACTTCCTTTTGAACCACTCTATCTATAAAAAAAACCGCTTCAAAATCCGTTGCGTAGTTTTAAAGATTGACTGCCTCGTTGGTCTAGTGGTTAGATATGCCGCCTTTGGATCAACGGGTCCCGGGTTCGATTCCGGGGTCGGGCAAGTGTCTTTGTCTAAACCAGAGGCACTGGCTCGGAGTCTGGGTGTCATTTCTATCTATAATATGTATGTATTTACAAAAAAAAAATGTATATAAGTAGTTTATCATCCATCTCGTTACCATAACACAAGCATTAAGTTGCTTAGCTTGGGACGAGATGGCGTTGTGTGAAATGTCCAAGGATATTTATTTAAGCATACATAGGGACGACAGCGACTTTGTTTTGTACTATGTAGTGATAGTGAAGATAGCGAACATGCTTGGAGCCATGGTAAAATAGGATTAAAATTATAGCTTTCTGACATGTATACAGTATACTTGTTTGAAAATTGGCACATGTAAGATTTCAGGGTGTCCGCCGTGGATCTTTATTTACTACTTAAATAGGCCAAGACATTTCTCGTCCTCCATTATCGGTTTCTGGTCTTAAATTATCATTTTTACGTACCTAAAATATACGTTGGTGCACAATTTATCATCAAAAGTATGTGCACTTAAATTGCATTGTATCGCACAGGCAAAATCAACATTATTTAGTTTGACCTCATAAAATGGTACAATAGGCTCAACACTGTTATTGCAAATTGAACTTTATTTGTCGTCAGTTTTGTGCAACTAATATCACGAATCTATTATTTGGTTACAGAATGATCATTAGGCTGAAGTTCGTGATTAATAATTATAACTTTAAGCTTACTAAACGGATGCCTTGGTGCGATGACATGGTCGTTCGATATCAGAACAAAGTTCATTATCTGTTTAGTTAGATAAACGTTTCGTAACTTTTGTCTATTTTTATGACAGTGTCGACATGTTCCGAGTGATCAAGTCTTGTAAACAAATAAAAATTATCGTTAGTCCCTTGAAGCTACCTAACATTAGATTTTTTTGTGTGGTAGCTCTGTAAAAAATCCTGACCCAGGCCAGATATATTTTTTTAAACAACAGTAACTTGCGCGCGCAGTAAAAGCGCAGTGCTGGTAGGCCTCCCACACGGTGGACCGATGACCTGATTAAGGTCGCCGGAAAACGATTGATGCGGGCGGCCCAGGACCGGCCTTTGTGGAAATCTTTGGGGGAGGCCTATGCCCAGCAGTGGACGTCTTTTGGCTGAAATGAATGAATGAATGAACTTGCCTGACCTCAAAATCAAACCAAGGACTCGCCCAAAGGAATTCCAATCCCTAGTTAGACTACAAAAGCATCAAGCGTCAGAATTGTAAATTTCTCACTCCCTTTCTTTATTCAATTTAATAAAATCTTGAATGTGCAATAAGCACCTTTTTATCGCCTTAGCAACGACATACTACATAAACATAAACTCGGTAACAGTCAATCTGCAGGTCTGTTATCGTTCGTAATTGCAATGGTGTTATGATTACTAACACTGAGCCGCAGATGCGATTGTTCGCTTGTGGAGCAAAATATCACGGACTGCATCGGCAGCGATTAAATCTGCATGTGCTTAGTCGAACATTGCCCTCATATCTAGAAAGAGTAGGTATATGACCTAGCTAAATATGTATATGGGAACAAGTCAATTAAAATTACTTTGCTTGGGAACATAACAGATGGTTTCGAATTCAGAATAGCTTTAAACTGTATTTAGTTATGACGATGTTATGTCTAGTGTTGTCTGGTAACATGTATTTCTTATTGATCCATAAAATTTCAGTAAAAATTGATTCTCAGATTAGAAAAGATATAAATTTTTAATTTACCATGTATTGATGCTTACCAGAATCTATGTACCTTTAATTTGATTTGAAATGTAGTGAAAAAAATACATGTATATTTGTGTATACTTCTTTTGTACTCGGTAGAAAGATTACCATATTAATTGTATTGATTGGAAAGTTACTGACAGTGAGGCATGACCTAATGACCTGTTAACTGACTTCAACATTCGTGTAAATATCGTGAATGCTTATGAGTGCAATTGTTTGTTTAACGTATGGCAGAGTCAAGACCTAGATTCTTTGGTTGTGATTGTCATGGTAATTATGTACTCCTAACGTTTCCAACCAATAGATATGAACGTCATTATTAACAATCCGCGAATATTAAGCCAGTAAAAACGAATAGGTTTTTCGCAATTTTATCCTAGTCCCTTTTTTACTCCGTCCTATGAACCAACGCAAAGCCTGGCTTTTTTGTCTACTCTTTCTTCCTTAAGCTTGTCTTTCGGAATGTTAATGACTAATGAAAGCGCATAATGTTTCCAGATTTTTATTCTAGTATTTTTTAACGAAATCTGTTAAATTATTCGCAGACAGTTGTCTGACAGACAGTGTTTCTTAAAATATTCAATTCCTTTAATGTAATAAAATCAAGAACGTAAGACTTAAATAATATCAAACATCATTTAAAAGCAAGCAATCATGATTACAGTATGTACTTGATAACTCATTTAGGATGAATAATTCAGTTCTCCACGTGCTGATGTGATTATAGCCTACTAATGGTCATCCCAGCTAATAAGTGTTGCTTACAAGTGGCTGTAGTAAGTAGTGTAGTCAAAGACCATACGATAACGATAACGTAAACATGCATAGCGCCGAGCCTAATTAGAGCACACATTGACACAAAAACATATACATATTTTAAATATTTATGACATACTCGTAAGCATTAAATATATAATTATTTGTTGAGCTGAATAAATTTCAAACTCTGAAGGACTCATTTTTTAATCTAGTTATTTGAATGCAGCATTGATTAGATTTAATTCTTTTCTGTGTATTATTTATTGTCTTTTGTTCTATTTACTTTGCCACAATCCTAAATATTTTCATATATTTTTAGGCTTTGTTGTATCTATCTTAACCAGTATAGAATTATACCATAAAATATTCCTCCTAGTCCAGCATTTAACCCATTATTGAATCGGGGTTTCTCCAACTATGGAGGGAAGCCAACACGCTGGCTAATCGGGTTTTCTGAGTTTAATATTGTTTGTACCTTCTTGTGGCTAGATAATCTGCTTACCCAGTTCCATTAGCATGGTGACTACTTACGTGGTTCAAAATCCGTCACCACCTGGATATTTATTCTATGAATGGCTACACCTGTTGCCCAACAATACGAAATGTTGAATAGTCTAGTACAAGTTCAGCAACCGTTAACGCTCCACTGAATTGAATCTTATCACGTACGTTTACGCCTGTTTGTATTTTGTTTGTACAATCAATTGACGTCTTAATTTAGGTAACTGTTACGTACGGGGTGGCCGTACTGAACAATGACCTGAAAATGATTCACAGCTTTACGGTAGTGTAACGAGATCACTGTCTGGGCGGTCAGTTATTTCTGTTTAGTGTGTTTGTGTTATGTGTTCTCTGGGTTACGGTCTAGGTCACACATTGATCTTGAATTATTGAGGGTTTTAGATAAAGATTTCGCGCAAAATAACATTGCGGTTTTAGACTAAGTGTAGGACGTTTTCAGGCACGTAGACACACTGATTATAAGTATGAAGAGAAAATCTATTGATAAATATAAATAGAGATTTGCAAAAAGACTATGCTAAAGGTAATCTAGTCGACTAAAATAAATTTGAAGGAAAGACATTACACAAATTTCCTGTTTGCTGCAATTTGTTCTGAAATCTTCGTGGGGCTCATGCATAACACTTTGCTGAAGATCATCACATAATCAAATGAGCTTAGTTTGCGATTCTATAAAGGACATTCAGACAAACGGTCATTTTTATGTATAAGAAGTTGATACACAATTCCTTTTCTATCACTTCTAAAGATACTGGAAGATTCCAATGCACCCGTGCGAAACGTAGTCAATTTAATATTGAACTGAAATCTTACCAACTTTCCCGGGAATTTTCGACATTCCTAAAAACTATTGCACTTTCTAGAATGTTACGCAGTAGTTAATTATGGTTTTGCTCTGTGAGCTCTTTAATTATATGAACTCCACGAAGTTATGGTAATATGAGGTTAACGACGCAAACCAGATATTTTTATTATCCAACTGGTTTATTATACGCTATAAATAATTCAAGCGGTAACTTAAAACATCAAACTTATTGTTTTAATCTCACAGCAATTACTTCGTTCTATGAAAACATGTATTTAGAACATGTGTCATAAAGTTAATAAACTCTTTTGTTATGACGTGATTTCATTTATTAGGTATGTCAAACAAGTGACGGTCTGTTGCCATAGATAGATATATTGATCACCTCCAAGTATACAAACAGTAATTATTTACATTCTATTACACCGCCTCCGCGTGGTGACGGATTTAGAATACATAATGTCACCACCCTCTTCCATACTGAGTGTGTCGGAAAGCCGAAAAAAAGAAATGACAAGGCCAAAAACCTAACCGCTAGATAAGGAAAACTTGAAAACGAAACCTTGCGCCAACTCGTCTGGCCAGCGTGGAACTGTAGGCTAACTACCTTCCATGTAATGTGAGGAGGTTCGACTCAGCAGTGGGTCATTTATGGGCTCACTAGTAGTATAGATAGTTGTTTGGCTTTGCGTGCCCTCCGAAGTACGGAGGTATGTTGTTGTAATATGATGGTCACCCATCCAATAACCAGCTGAGCGAGAGACGTTCTATAGGGTACATCAATTGCACTCCTCATTATTGTCTTACTCTCTGAATGTACTATTACAATGTGTTTGTAAATGGACTCACCAATAAGGTTATTGGCGGTGACAAGAACGCAGCACAGGAATAATATGGCTGATGTGACTCTGTAGTGAAGTCTGAATGCCATATTGTCGATAACAGCTTTGTCGATGAGGTAGCGGACCTTGACGAAGCCCGCCACCGACGACACTAAACCGAACACCGTCATGTTGGCTGTGGCTCTTTAGATTACTGAAACAAAAGAAAACATAAATATAACGAACATGATTAATAAGATGTTGGGTTAAATTTCAAGTTATTATTATTTTATGAAACACTAGCGGCCGGTCACGGCTTCGCACTGGTTGACATATACTTTTTAATTGTTTTTTTTTTTGCTTTTAATTTAGACTAATTTAATCGGTGATAATGTAGCATTCAAATGGTGAAAGAATTTTATCACTTTTTGTATAACACACTTTAACATAGCATTGATGAAGTCGTACATATTAATGACCGTAATAATGTACGACACACTGGCTAAATAAATGTGCAAAAGTACGAACACAACGAAATATGTAAATTCTATTTTCTCCACTGAAATTGAGCTATGTCGTCTTTAAACAATTTTGGAGTATGACCGTATTTTTTATAATACTTATGCGTTTTGTTTTAGTTTAAATCGGTCCAGTACTTCTTGAGCCAATTCGTTACAAACATACATATAAATCTTTCCTATTTATAATATTAGTGTAGCCTATACCCGCGGCTTCGCCTGCGTGTGCTTCAAACCCGTAATTGTAGCCAGTGTTACTGAGGGATATTATGACATGGAGAATACTAATGGTGAAAGAACTTTATGAATCGGTCATTAAAAAAACAAATACATACAAATTTATCTTTTTTATAATCTTAGTATAGATATAATTCACGGTCACACATGGCATTCAGATCGGGAGCGTGATGGGAAGTGTTTCTCGTTTACACAAATGGATATACCTACTAGCCTTACCGGAATCACACTGGGGGGCCATAGGCCTAATGGCGGCCTCTACATTTTTGCGAATTTGACACAGGCATCTAAATTAACCTTTAACGGACTTAAAAAAGGAGGAAGTTACAATTAATTTGTATTATTTTTGTATGTGTGTCCCGCATAACTCAGTCATTCATAAACCGATTCGAAACATTCTTTCTTATTCGATTGGTATCATACAGGTTGGGGTTTTGGTTATTTTTCGCCTTATACTTTTTTAAATTGATTTTGAAGTCAGTTTTATATATTTATCGATATACTTACCATCATCATTGGTAAATAATACAAGAATATGTAAGGTATTGTTTACGAATCTTTTACGCGATTATTACACATTGTAATTAAAGTGTCTTTGTCTAAACCAGAGGCACTGGCTCGGAGTCTGGGTGTCATTTCTATCTATAATATGTATGTATTTACAAAAAAAAATGTATATAAGTAGTTTATCATCCATCTCGTTACCATAACACAAGAATTAAATTGCTTAGCTTGGGACGAGATGGCGTTGTGTGAAATGTCCAAGGATATTTATATTTATGTAGTGCAATATTTAATTCCCGAAGTTTCGAATGCTTTGCAGCAGTCGTGGTCGCGGGAGAGACTTCGGTAGAAACATTGGGAATGTAATCTACACGCGATAAATCCGTTAAAAGTCCGTAATTTCGAGCATTGTACTCTTAGACACAAGACTCCCACTATAAATAAATGGACGCGACTGACGCCGTGACAAGTGCCATGCAGCCATACGAAATTAGAACTTAAACGGTAAATTTTATCGGTATTTTGATTCGACAAATGTGTGTAACAGCTGTGTTCCCTCCCTAAACGTCGCATACGATTTACTCGTGTATATTTTCTAAGTAGGTGCCAACAACCGTTAGGCGACAAGACTGACGAGCATTATGAATGTATCGATGCTAGGGCTGGTCTTCTCAATCAATGACCTCACACATTATTCAACTTGAAGGCAGTGTGGCTACCTGACGCCCACGCTACGCTTTGACTGGTTCAAGACTGTCATTTTTTCCGTATAGTTTTTACAGCTATCCTAATTGAACTTCGAATGTAGTATTTATAAATCAATTTTATATTGCAGTGTCTCCGTTTTAATATGTCCGTGTGAATAGGAAGAATGTAGTTTAGCGGTCAATTTATGATAAATGGATTTCACCTTGGCGACTTCTTGATCTCTGTGTACGCGGTGCCCTATATACTCGTATGTAATGTGTCTTGTTCGGATTAACCGCAGAGGGCAATAATTACAAAATAATTACATATTCATTTTGGTATTCACGTTCATGAATTAGGCGTGATTGCTTATTATCTGTGAAAATACCGCCATTTTAGAGGCTTTATTAACTTACTTGTGTAAAACCTAACCGTAGGCATATTCTAATATAGTAAATTCTCGTGTAACGGTGTTTGTTGTTAAACCTGACTAACTTGTTAAACGACCGATTTTGATGAAATTTTATATTCACATTTGGTAGGTCTGCGAATCGGACAACATCTATTTTTCATCTCCTTAAATGTTAAGGGTCCACTTCTAAATTATTGTGTAGACAAAATTTGTTTTTTATTTTTTTATGATACAGCATACAAAAATACACACAGCCATACATTTTCACCTCTCTACGATCAACCCCTATTTTTAATAGCGATGTTTATATGGTAAAATAACGTTGCCGTCAGCTAGTTTTTTTTATACAATTCTATAGATTAATTTTAAATATTGCAATATTTACATAAACTTAAATAGAGTTTTAACCGCTTTCGTACTTAACAATAGCTTTGTAATATGTTTTCTATACGCTCCAATATGAATGTTTATACTGAGTGATTGAATTGTGTGGCCAGTCTCTACTCTCCACCATTTAAAGGGACTAGAACACTAGCTGGTACTATTTCGCTAGCATAATTGTGTTGAGATTGAATGCGGTAGAAGCGAATGGTGCGGCAGCGCAGGGCATGTGGCGGGTCGTCGACCGGCGTGCGCCTCCTGCGTTTTTAACCGCCCACCTCCCCGTGCCCTCGCCCCTGCTTTACCTCAGCGGACCCTGGCTGATGCATCGCCTGGCAACGCGAATTTTACGCGGAAACCAGTTTGAACGGCGACAATCGTTGCCAGTTTTGCACGTCTTGATATTACCAATCGATTAGCTTCGGATGAGAAATTTTGTTGCGAGACCCAATCATTCGGCACTTTTCGAGAAACTCTCTTTGGCAAATATTTAAATTGTTCGTCTAATAATTGTTGAAAGAATATTATTCCAAAATTGATACATATTTGAGGTGAACTTGTTTGTTAACGCTTTGACTGATAATAGGACGGGAGGGGGCGTGGACTCGGTAACATTCCGTAGTTTATGACATGCGATGTTACTGTCGGGAGCGCTCCGTTCAAAATCCGTCCCTGAACCTTTGTGGCGCTCTTTCCCGCGTATCCTTATTTCTCGCTTGCTTACCTACTATGATTTATCATCAACATTTTCATTTGGTAACTTGGTTTATTGTATACTAGCGACCTCGCGCGGGTGCAATTATGCATGTATTATACATGTAAACCTTCATCTTGAATCACTCTATCTATTAAAAAAACCGCTTCAAAATCCGTTGCGTAGTTTTAAAGATTTAAGCATAGATTTAAGCATACTAAAACAAAGCGTCTTTGTTTTAGTGATAGTGATACGCGTGTAGTTAAGCTATGTAGAAATTCTACATAAAGCAGCTGTTCTATTCATTTTTGCGATGTAAAAACATTAATTACAAAGTATTTTCAGTAAATCTTGAAGTGAAGTCAAATGTCAATGGCAATAATTTCTTTAATTTAATAATAAAACATTGAACTTTGGGAATAATATATGTACTACGTCTATTTTCAGCGGCATAAATATCAGCCTTAATTGCTAACAAATACTACCATAATAACTTCGTTCCATATGGCACGCGTTGACTCGCGACTGAATAGGCACTAATTGCGGTAGATGTAAGCCACTTCCATACGTATGCAGACGGTGTACATTTAAATATTATACAAAACCAACAGGTCTCGTGGGAAAGGAATCTCGAACCCTCGTCGATACGTCGCACAAAAGCATTTCATCAGAAAGCGTAACCAATGACATGAAACGATTGGTCCAAATATTAGGTAACAACGTGGAGATTTTGCACTGCAAGTGAACGGTTGATCTGCTGTAGTTCATTTCTGATTCGGTAGACGCAAGCTGATTTCTCTTATTTCATTCTCATTTACTTCTTTGCTTTAGTAACATTCCATACCGCATTCTTTACCTCGTGAACGTCTCGTTGAACACGTGGTGTTATTATTACTACGAGTACTATGTGTTAATATTATAATATGTCTCTTTTATATAGATAAGCTCGATCATCGGTCATTACATCCGCGATGACGGGGTCTGGTTTTGGTCACGGTTTGCGGCTGTTGATACGGAAATGCGTTTTAAAACTTACCAGCGCTGCGGTCATGTTAAACTGGTGTTATGCAGCTCAAATTGCATATGCTCGACCTCAACTACTCAGTGGTCGCTATTCCAAATATAGCTTTTGAATATGGCAACTGAATGCCTAAACAGGCAGTATTATGTTGTAGTTTTAAAAATTGTTAATATTATGCACCTTAGATTTCATAGACCTATTTTTAAGTGTAGAAACCGCGCAGTCAATTGTATGAAAGGTTATAGAAATCGGTTGCCCAAATTTTATGATACCAAATAAAAAAACTTTATCAATGTACTTATGTGTAAGAAAAAAAACACCGTATAGTAACTCTATTTTTTAGAATCACTCAAGGCAGTATATTATTTCCATATTTCTTTTATGTAAATAATTAATAAAAATTTTAGACTTATGACACACTATGTCCGTCATCAATAAACATGATTACTTAGCAAATGCAAAATTACTCGTTTAACAACCCTATGATTTTGTCCAATCCCCCTAGATATGTATGTCTTGCTTCAAATAAAGTAAGTTCTATTCATCACCTATATAAGGATGTTCCTAGATAAAAATTGTTCATGTACAGTTGTAAACAATACCACGCATTGTCAAGCTTATACGGGCTAATTGATAGCGTGTGCTCTGCGTACGTAACGAGCAGCATGATCGACTTTCGAACTAATGCTGTATTTATCTACATGACTATCGCTTCTATCATAATTAGGTTAGAATGGAATTTGGTAGTAGTATTGTCTGTCGTATCTGCTCCCTGTTTTATTTAAATGTTTACCCGTGACGCAATTGTCAATTAGCAATTCTATCACTTATTAAGAAAGACGATTATTGCAAGTTCGAGGTTTCAAAGGTTATCGCCAGGCGCCTGGGAGTCATTGTGAATGCAGGTGCCGTAACCACTCACTCGTGACACGAATAATATGTTAGACCGGTTGAAGATGCCACCTTTTTTAGCTTCATATTGTAGAAGCTCACACGGTACCAAATGAGGAACCGATAGTTCCCTACTATTTCACATGCGTGATTTGAAATTCAAATTTGTTGTACGGTAAATATTTTTAAAGCATTCGCGAGGATAGTGTATTACTACTCACAGTTCAACTTTGCGTCGGGCGTTAATGCCTATTCGATGCAGTTGCGATAGTACAAAAATCTATTGACACGTGCAGAATGCTCATTTACTAATTCTTTAATGTCCCTCAATTATGTACATAGTCGCTCCGACTTTAATTGTTTCTTTTTTTGCACGGTAACATGTCCGGGTTGTTAAGAATTAAGCGGGCAGTGGTTTAATTGTTTTTATTTCTTCATCAAACGTATCCTTGGGTTGAACGTCTTCATTGAAACATCGTGATCTGTGGTATTTGCGTGCCTATAACTGATTGTCATTTCGTATTTTTAAATGTTGCATTGTTTCTCATTCATATTCATTGAGGAATTTAAACGGAGAACGTGGTCATTATTCGTCAGTTTAAAAAAATTAAGATGTATCCCTTTCACCTGTGTCGCTTTGTCCATTCTATTCAAATATTGTAGCTGGTAAATAGGACAGCGTCCCTTACCCGTGCTCGCTCAGGTAAAGCAAGACATATTGCTACCTGTGACTGTGGGAAACTCCATACCAGTGACTACGATTCATAACATCATTACCTTAATTCGAATCTTCAATCGCTTGCTTGTTATTTACTCACCGTTCCAACCGAGACAGCCGGTTGGATAAAAAAGAAATGGGATGACTATGCAACAAGGCTTTTGTTCCCTCACATGTATGCTGTCAAACAACATTCCTCGCGGCGCCGATCTAAGTTCAAACTCGACTCAATCCACAAAACTTTTGTGACACAACACTTACCTTTTAAAATCTAACAGTTACTTTTCACTAGATATCGTCTTCGAATTTTGAGCGTCAATCGCCCGCTCTTGGTACACAACACTATGATCACAGCCTCACTTAAACGTCTAAAACTAGTTTACTACAATGGGTCAACGTCATTGTATGACAAGGGAGAAGTCGTATGTAATGAAGCGGTTTGAGTAAAACGAGTGGCAGCTGGGGGCTCGCAGCATGAAGCACCAGCTGCGCGTGAGTCGGAAACACAACTGAACAGAATGAGCGCCCGATTGGATCGGCCTCGTACTCGGCGACTCGTGGGGTTTCACTACCGAAGTTCGGCGTCTGTATTGCCTGCGCGCATAGTCGCCTGTCCCTTTCTTTCTCGCTGGACGGCATGCGAACTGACGGTCGTATCTCTCATTCTAAAGCTAAAGTGCACAGTAGCCGGTAGCCGCAGTCCCCGACAGTGAACCAACGAGTTCTGTCGAGGGTTTTGACTTCGGCTTGAGGTTTCTCCTAGGGCAATACTTCGATCTCTCACATGCTGATTTTTTTTGTGAGACCGATGACTGGTTCCGACGACCAGACAGTGCTTACGGCTATTAATTAACACATTTTCTGCTTTGGTCATTTGTCTAACTGCTCTTTTAAATAAAGAGCTGGTAATTTGATCAAGGTAATTTTAGTCCCTTTGCTGTAAGAGTTCCAGTTGTTATATGAACAATAAGTACCACCACATTCCAACCTGAGGGTGTCGTAAGAGACGATTAAAGGGATGAAACATGATCTGCTTGTTTTTGAGGAACTCAAATATATAAACTCTACGCGAACCTGTCCCACTAATTTCCCTCTATGTTGTCGGAGGAAGCCCGACTTTACAGTCGCCTGAGATGATAATGATTATAAACCAATTTAATTACGTTTAAATCCCGAGGTGGTGAAGGATCTTACATTTATTGTCATTAATTGAACCTTGTCGTCATTAAGCGATGCACGTAGTCAAAGATTTGTCTATCGATTTCGCCGGAACACATCATCGGAATGGTTGGAAGCTGTTCATCATCACTATTAGGTATACAAAATGTCTTAATTCTGCATTGTTATCCTATTCTTTGCTAATGTGAATATTGGCATTAGCTTCCATTGTTATAATGATTTAAAGGTAGTCATTTGTAAAATATTTATCGTTTAGATCATCTTATTACTATGGACTAATAAAGAGCGAAGTGTATATCTCTATAATTACGGGGTCAAGCCAGACGAGCCACTGGCCCAAGGCGTTCTCATTGGATAGGCATGCGTCGTGGTAACCACTAAATAAGTATTTCAAATCATGCCAATGTGACCCATAACCTGGTAGTCATAAGAACCAACATCGACGCGTTGAAGTGTCTACCTGTTTCTTGGCAATGTAAAAAAAACTTGTGATATAGTCGAGTTGTTGATTTTACCCGATTGCCCATGTTCATAACTTCTATATTGCGCCATGATCTTCGCCAATAAAGTAGGAAGGCAAAGAGGAGAAGCTAGACGACGAAAACGTCCATTGACAGGAAGAAAATAAATCTTCATATCAATCATCATATATTTATATACATACATACTACTACATACATACTAGCTGACCCGACAGACGTTGTCCTGTCTGAACTATGAATATTGAATTCGAATTGGAATAATTAGTAATAAATTAATATACCGCCTTTTCTTATCGATTCCAATCCCTTATTTAATGTAATTAAAAAAGAAAAAAAGTAATTATGCCAAAAATGGTGAACCGTCGGGACGAACGTCAAATGTTTGACAGGTAACAGTTTGTATGGGAAAATAAAATTGTTGTTTTTATTATTTTACTTACAATATCAATGTTTTCTCTAGACTCTTAAACCTTCCCTGGACTCACACGAATATTTCAAGACCAAAATTAGCCAAATCGCTCCAGCCGTTCTCGAGTTTTAGCGAGACTAACGAATAGCTATTCATTTTTATATATAGAGATGAGGTGTAATACTACTACTACTCAGGATGAGTGATATGAAAAGGATGAGTACATACATGACCCCCACTATGGAGTCGGTTCCCATCCAGTTACATGGAGGGCAATTAGCATACTGTGCCAAGCTGGCCAGACGGATTTGGTATCAAGTTTTCCTTCTCTTGCAGCTAGGTTTTCGGCCTTGTCATTTCTTTCTGTCGGCTCGTACAACACCCTCAGGATGTAATGGGGTGGTGACACTATGTGTTCTAAATCCGTCACCACACGGAGGAGCTGTAATAGAATGTAAATAATTACTGTTTGTACACATGGAGGTGATCAATATACTTCGCACGGTTTTGGCTGCCGGATTTTGATAAATTACCAAGATCATTCTCATCCCACTCAATACTGATTCACGTGAGTCATAAGGAACAAAAAACCGCTGAGAAACCATTACTTAATTGAACGGTACCAACGAATATTTTCGACTGATGATCTGGATACAGTAGCTATGTAACATAATAAATAAATATCCTTGGATATTTCACACAACGCCATCTCGTCCCAAGCTAAGCAACTTAATGCTTGTGTTATGGTAACGAGATGGATGATAAACTACTTATATACATTTTTTTTTTGTAAATACATACATATTATAGATAGAAATGACACCCAGACTCCGAGCCAGTGCCTCTGGCTTAGACAAAGACGCTTGCTCGACCCCGGAATCGAACCCGGGACCCATTAATCCAAAGGCGGCACATCTAACCACTAGACCAACGAGGCAGTCATAATAATAGTAGTCATAGCGGATAGTCCGGAACGTGTTCGATCTGCATATTAGGCAACGGCTGGCTGTACTGGGTGCTGGATGGGTCATCTGACCTCCATGCTTTGGAGGGTCGTAGGTCCCGGCTGCCTTCTACCACCTATGGCAGTTGATCTCGTAGTCGGTAGCGTGATACCTGACAGCTGGTCTAACCAAATAATTACCGGTAGTCCCACTTGATGGGTAGCGGGGGGCAGACGGAAACTGGTGCCGGCCCCAAGGGAATTGGGAAAAGGCGAGGGAGATAAAGAAGAAATAGTTTTTTTTTCAATATACAATCGTTTTTAATAGTATATTCAACTACCGGCTCGCCCCGGCTTCGCACCGGTTCTGTTATAGTTTGACATTGAGTATTACACTACATACATATTTATAAATTTGTCTAAGTATGTGTTATTCCGATGTGTAAGCTATATTGTTGTAAAGATTCATCATAATCCGTTCAGTCGTTTTTGCGTGAAAGAGTAACAAACTTGCATCCATACATTCTTACAAACAAGTTTTCAATATGAGTGAAATTCATCTCTTTTCTAATATTAAGTGTGCCCAATAGTTTAATAAAAATGTTCGTGCAACTATACCCACAATTTCGGAGAAGTTGATTAAATATCTTATGTCATATTGGACTGAATATTTATAGCATACACAATTAAATACATACCTGTTACTAATAAAGTCCGATGCGCCAACTAGCCTCTGCAAAACTTGATTTACCTGTTTTGGCTGTCACACCGAAATCTATCTAGCTTCATCTCGTTTTTGACTGTGCCTGGGTGAATGATACTCGTTTAGCAAAGAATTCGCTAACGTACACTCCAAAAAGCGGTTAGGGATCGAAATCTTATTTCGTTCGGTGACTTTTTCGTTTAATAAAAAATAGATAGATATTTTACCTCGATACGGTCTACTTTTTACAGACGTTTTTTATCAAGTTGTTTTCGCTAAGTGGCTTTTCTTGTACGTACATCAAAAGAGACAGTTTGATACGACGTGGACAAGGGGCGCACCGCACCGTTGTATGATTTTTGATATCATTATCAGCTTAAAAACTATACTGTAACCCAGGATGGATTAAGTGCATTTTACACACACACGCACACATATACAGTGTACCCTTTTATAGAAAACTGAGGCTGTGTTTAAAAAATACGAGTTTGAAGCGGTTGGGTATTCTTAAATGAATTCGAGCATTATATTTAGCATATCATATAATCATTATCTATCCATTTGGTGACGGATTTAGAATACACAACGACACCAACCCATATCATCCTTAGGGTGTCGAAGAGACAACTAAGGAAGGCAAGACGCAGATAGCCTAGTTCGCCTAGTTGTAAAACAAGGAAAACTTAATACAAACCCTGTACCAATCTGTCTCGCCAGTGCGGTACAGGAAGCTAATTTCCCTCCATGAATTTGGGGGAGGCCCGACTCACTAATGCGTCATACAGATTTCGCGTATTATTTTAAAATACTTATTTGCATACGATGTCCTATTTATAGTTGTTATTTAGTTGCGTAGGATATTTCGTTATTTAAGTAATGCTATTTTACACAATGTAACTTCCGAAGGTTTAGAGATTCGTAACCATATAAAATTCACACAGTCTGAAGCATCAGAATGGCTCGGGGAAGCTGTGGAATGTGTGAATCATAACTTAATCAAATCTGACTTTTTATATTAGATACTTAGAAAAAATACTCGCGTCACGACACCGCATACAAAAACAACATACATTCAAATGAGAAGCTTCTTCATTTTTGAAGTCTGTTAAAAACTAGACAATGCCATGGTCCTGTCGGGTATCAATATTCGATTAGTGAGGTTGTTGAACTTTGAATATTTAAGTAGGTGGGTCTTGGAGCCTGCTATGTCAATTGATTCTTGACCATGAGTAAAAAGATAAAATGACACAACGACGCGTAGTCGCTTCTTTGGCTTTTTGCATGTATCGTTAATGTACCTACATACACACGTATTTTGATGGCGTGACATATTGACCAAGCCACAGGGCTAGGTTACCTGACGAACGTTTCGAAATGTACGTTTTGCTAGAATGGAAAGATTTTTCCATTCTACTATTTGGAATATATAATGTCATCGCCACATTTCAACCTGAGCAGACTATAGGAAATAACAAGGCAGAAACCCGCTAGATATATAATCCCTGTGCCCGTCCTTCTGGCTAGCGTGCACACAGTGACTTTTTGTTCGAAAGCTGTTTTTAGTTACGCATGAAAAAATGCTTTTGTTTGAAGGTTATCACTTGTATTTTATCTGTATCGGGGTTAAAAATATCATTGTTGGTTCTTTCTCTGGTCATTCATTAGGCAGAAGTGCAACTTTAATTTGACTGAAATGAAAATTGTTGCTTGCGCCCAGTTATCACGCCACAGCCAGATTTGCCAGCCACTGTCGCTTAAATAACTGGTTTGGTGACCTTTCTGAGTTGCATATTGACTGGGCCAAATACTGAGGATCCGTTTCGCTGATCAATCTATTGGTTAACATTAGTTATAACATAATACGAGGAGGATGTCTGG
Source organism: Clostera curtula (assembly GCA_905475355.2). Taxonomy (NCBI): domain Eukaryota; kingdom Metazoa; phylum Arthropoda; class Insecta; order Lepidoptera; family Notodontidae; genus Clostera; species Clostera curtula. The sequence goes on from FR997799.1 coordinate 5,443,486, forward strand.
CGGATAGTGTGGAACGAAATTGATCTGCAGAGATTGGACTGCGTAGGGTTGGATGTGCCGCCCTTGGATCACGGGGTCGGGCAAGTGTCTTTGTGTGTACCACAGGAACTTGCTTTGAGTCTGGGTTTCATTTGTGTTCGTGAATTACATGTTTGGAACTGCCCCCACGATACAGGTTATGACTAGCGCGTCGAATGGGTCATTTACGAAGTTTCCCAAAAACAGACGGCCCGCGCAGTCAAATAGTGGTCGTTTTAGAGGGTAAACCGGTCGCAATCACCATCTCATCGCGACCGGGAGTCCCACGTATCCCAGCCCGGTCCCCCGGCTGGGGACCTATAAAATTTTTCCCCCAATATAAAAAGGGGCGTCCTTTAAAAAAAGTCATCGTCTAGCTTAGCTGGTTGGTAAGTTTTCCATCACCTACATCTTCTATAGGTACTTTTGACGGCAAAAGGGGCCTAGCAAAGTGACTTTCGAAACACACGCTTTGGTACTATAGAAAAGGAAAAGGCATCGGATTGACGCATCCTGTCAATGTCAATGCCAATGCCCATACATTTTATTCTATTCTACCAAAGCGTGCGTTTTGAAAGCCACTTGGCTACAGAGTCAGTTTACGTTTGTTCAACTAAGGCAGTCGATACACTAACTCACTATCGTGAAAGCTGATAGCTGATCTAACCAAGTTATTTATCAGTAGTCGCACTAAATGAGCATTTGAGGCTAAATGGCAATCGCTGTATAAATATTAGTTTTTAATCAACTTAGGTTTGACCGTGGCTGAACCCAATGAAATTGAGAATAGAGTATAATTATATAGAGAACTAGCTGACCCCTATTTAATTACATGGCAAACGTTGTTTTGCCATGTAACTAAATAGGGGTTGATCGTAGGGGGTGACACACGTATGGGTGTAAAAATTAGTTAACAACCTATTCTCATACCTACTGAATATACATATGAAATTTCATCAAAATCGGTCAAGTCGTTTCGGAAGAGTATAAACACTAAACTGTGACATAAGAATTGTATATATTAGATTTCCAGATCCATCCATCCCCTGTTACAACTGGCAACAGACTGATTTTAGAAGATAAGGTCAATTAAGTGCACGAAACATCAGATGCTGCCAAATTTTTGAACTGATAAAACATCGTCTGTACTATACAGGGTGTAACAAAAACCGTAAAGCCATAACGAAAGGATCGATAGTACTGCTGATATAGATACTATGTTCAAAATTTATAGTAAAACCATGTCTCATTTTTTCTTGAAAATTGCATCACCAGCTGGTGAAGAAATTGTTGTGACTCGCGAAATAAATCCAGAGAACCCAAGAAACATACAATTATAGCGAGTTGTTTGATCTTCAGTGGAACCCATGTTTTATAGTAAACATCTGATTTAGAAAAACGTTTTTAACACACTCATACAGTTTTCACAAAGAACTGCTTCTTCTGATTACCTCTATCCCTCATATCGGATAGCTATAGGGTATTTGTTACATCCTCTATATATTTTAATGGTACTATGTTTGGGAGTTTACGAACACACAGTAAAAGTATGATACAGAATTTTATTATCTACTAGCTGACCCGGCGAACTTTGTTCCGCATTATAAATATTTAAAACAAAAAGAAAGTTGGACATAGGATACCTGAGATTTTTATCCCGTCCGTATAAAACCTACTTTAACAAAACGCAACTGACAGCGAAACGTTATGTTGTCTATAGTTTAATATGGCCGAAAATTTGACAATTAGAAATTTTGAATTCGACTTGTTTATTGCAGGAAATGATGGCTTCACGGATATGATCGTTTTATTTTATTCCCAACGTTTCAGACACTTTGCAGTGTCCGTGGTCGCGGGACGACTGGATGGCATATCCGTGAAGCCATCATTTCCTGCAATGTGTAAAGATCGTGAAAACCTAAGACATCATTTCGACTTGTTTATATTGTTGTAATTCAAATAATATCTTTATAACTTGTCGCCTATGTGTTATTCTGATGTATAAGCTATATTATTGTAAAGTTTCATTAAAATCCATTCAGTAGTTTTTACGTGAAAGAGTAACAAACATCCAGCCATCCATCCATCCATCCATCCATATTTACAAACTTTCACGTTTATAATATTAGTAAGATTATTTTATTATAATTAAGTTCTTTAACTTTGATTTACTGCTTACATTGCGCAGTAATAAGTTACACAAGTACTAAATACTACAAGTATTCTTTGGTAATCTTGTGTGCGTGTGTATGTGACTGAACTCCTCCTAAACGGCTGAACCGATTTGAATGAAATTTTTTGTATGCGTTTGGGTGGCACCGAGGATGGTTTAGATTCAATTTAGAACAAATCAGCCCGACAGATGGCGCTGCAGTCGGTAAACAAATATCATGCAGGACAACGTCTGCCCGGTCAGCTAGTATTAACTAATATTGGTAGTGTTCTGGTTTCCCAGATCAGGTTACCTTTTTTTACCAATTTAGATTTAGCCCAACTAGCCAGATTCAGAAACGACTGTCGGCGAAATCTTAGTTACGTTTACGTCATGAAGAATCATGTTACCATAGCAACCATTCTGCGGAAAAAATTGCGTCACTATATTTGAAATATGAGATACAAATACACACAAGTTTAAAAACAAGTATAGAGTATATATACGATATATCGTGTGTGGAATTATTGAATAATTATTTCTATACAGACTTACTGCAAAGTGTATCATCTATGAAAGAATCGATGTAATTCTCAGCTATTTAGACATTATATTTTGGACCACATAATTATTTATTCACGAGTTTCAAATTCTTGTATGCTGCAGGCTGGTTGATGCGAAAATTAGGGACGATTAGAAGATTCACCCAGACGCATTCGGTGTTGCTATTTCGAATAGGCTAAATGTTAAACCTACTGTGAAACAGTGTTCATTTAATGTATGGTTACCGCATTGGACTTGATTTGGACAAAACATTTTATTTGATTGGTATCGCATTCCGATTGGCGCCCTAATTGATTTCGTTCCAATAAATTGTTCAGTAAAAAAATATGTTAATATTATTTAAAAATGGATCAAAAAGCGAATAGTAGTACTACTCGTATATAAAAATTTGAAGTCGATACCTATTTAAATCGACTCTGAAATTAATTAGGATGTAGGTAATCCTCGGGCATCGACTTTAAATGTTTTTTTTTTGGGTTTCGCTGCATCTGCCGTGCCTATTTTGAAATCAGTTTAATTGTTGATAAAAACCTTATTTCTACGTCACTACATAGTATAAAACAAAGTCGCTGTCGTCTGTCCGTCCCTATGTATGCTTAAATCTTAAGAACAACGCAACGAATTTTTGACCGGTTTTTTTTAAAAGATAGAGTGATTCACGATGAAGGATTATATGCATAATATTGTAGAGAAACACTGATAAATTTAGATGTTCATCATTGGACCCGTGCCGAGCCGGGGCGGGTCGCTGGTTTATAATATAATCATGATTTAAGAACTATTATAACATAATTTAGGTACTATATATTTATCCATTCAATCGTGGATGTGGACTCACGTGTGACGTCGCGCCGAGAATTCACGCGGTGAATAAACGCCATGATCCGCGTGTTCGCGACTATGATAGACGACGACGTGATTTCTGACGCAAACCCTTTGTCGCGGGCCAAAAAACCGACACTGATCGGGGAACGGTGCGAAGCGCGAACGAAAAGGCGTGAACAACATCTACACTCGTGATTCGCAGTTGTCGCGGGCTATCGCGGCCGTTCGCGCCGCGAGTGTAGAGCCGGCTTATGAAAAACACCATAAAGAAAGTGTCGCTAAATAATATTCCTAACATGACATGGTTAGGTTCAAGGGGACCTTAAATATTCCTTGAAATTGTCATTGGCAAAGTCAGTTACTTTAAAAAGTTCTATGGATCTTTTCTTAATGATAAAACATTCATGCGGTCCAACAATACGTCTCACTGGTGGTGGTCATGCGGTTGGTTACATATAGTTTCTAGAATACCTGTTAGTCATTCGAATATCCTCACGGCAAATATCTTGTATGCAAAAAAGGTAGTTTTTTGTTCAGAGATATTTTAACAAGCCAACGAGAGCCTCATTTGTGATTCATGATAGACAATCTGAAGCCTAAGTGTGATGTGTATAGAATACTAAATTACCACGAGATTCTCTGAATATGGTACTCGTATGATGAGAGATGTATATAATTATGTTTCTTCAAAATCAAAATGTATGTGGTGGTTATAATGGTTCCTACATTTTACCACGTGGAGCCATACCATATGGCTATTGTATTTTTCTACCGTACTTACCGTACGTTACCACTTGTTACATGGAAAAAGCCTGTGTAGACTCAAAATCACCAAGGTTGCTCAATAAACCTTGACAGGGCAGTGCACAGAACTCTATACTTTTTGCAATAGGTATTGCTTTTACTCAATATCGCACGGAAAACCATCAATTCGGGAAAGTTTTTCTAAGTTTAATAAAATGATCAAAAACAAAACAAATTACCTACTTATTTTTCCTTTTAACGTTGGAAATCCTCATGGATAGCCGATCAAAAACACCAGCCGGGTAATGTGGGACTCCGAGGTGAGGGCATATGTTAAGTTACCCACTAAAACCAACGGTGTCCCTCGACTGCCCGAAACAGGGCCACGAGTTTCACTTCCCATAATGGGGAGAATGCTCCGCGACCCAGATGGGGCCCCACGCTTTGAGGGGAGCTCTGAACGCTCCCCAACCCATCAAGAGGCACGTGCGGGACATTACACGTGCCCGCAAAAGGCGTCGCGGAAGTTTAAGGCTCTCGAGGCACCTCTGAGGACAGAGGAGTCCCCGGAGCCAAAAACCACCTCGCCTCCGTGTGCCGCTCTTCGTCTGGCCTCTCCCCGTGGGCCCGCCCGGCATGGGTGACCCTAAGCCGGTATGGCCCCAACGGATCCTAAAGACACGCAAACCCCCTTACCTCAACAAGGTGGCAGCACGGTCGAGGGGGAAAGTACATAACTTTGGCATTGTTTAATAACATTATATAACTGATTTTGTGCCAGTAATTTTAAAACCCATTACAAAAATTGTACTGAAATATGTTTGTGATTCTTACATAATAGGTTACTTTTATGTTCAGTGTAACGTTAAAGGTTATCATTTATCTTATCATTTCTCAGGAAACTGGGGCTCGAGTTGGTGCCGCGCCGGAGTGCAGAAGCAGTTGACCCCGAGGATATGAGCTTGGTGGAACTTTATCGGGTGCACGTGGATAGTGCAGAGAGGGCTGCAGCGGTGAGTTTGAGATACCTGATATACTGGCATCATCACAAACGCTCAGAACCAGCCCTAATTCAAAAGAGCCAAAACCGACAGGTTATGTGCTATTGATTGTCGATTTTGTTTGTTTGAATCCGGGACGTATGCTGTCCAAGCGAAACAAGCACTTGTTGATTTTTGTTTTACTCAAATTTAAAAGGAACTTTATTTACGTAGGTTTTATAACAAAACACTTATAAGTCGTCTTCATATTTAAAATTGCCAATATACGCCTTGTTGGTCTTGGGGTTGGGTTGCCGTCTTTGGATCACGGGTCGGTTCGATTGCGGGGTCGGGCCAAGTATCTTTTCAACCAGAGGAACTTGCTCTGAGTCTGGTTGTCATTTGTGTTCGTGAACTTCATCTTTGTATGCCCCTGCGATATAGCTTTTACCAAATGCAGAAGTTTCGTTAAAAAATTGCATCGTTTTCGGTGGGCACGTCGACCGATAAAGCAGGTTTTTGAACCGCTGATGACACATATATTGTAGCTGCTTTACTTCAAGCGTTTAGCAAGTGACAAGCTTAAGATATTTATGTAATTCAATATTTAACGCCATAATAGTTGTTTAGAGAAACGAGTTGAACGATGACACTTGTTGTTGACAAGAAATACAGTCATTGTTTCCCAAGGTCTGCTGTCATACCAACTAAAGATTTAATATGGACACACGTTTTTTTTAAGTTCAATAGAGTAAGTATCCTACAATTTCTAAGATTTTAGGAGTTAAAAGTAGTTCTAAGTTAAATTTATAAACACATTTAACTATTACTGTTACTGAGAGCTAGCAGTAAGATGTAGGATGGTCGGCCAGGCAGGACCATGACATTGTAAAACATTATTTTGACAAAGCTTTTTAATTCAATTTTTTTTATTCGAATTAAAAAGTAATGCTTTTAAAAAAAAATACTATTATACATTTTGTCTTTACCGCCGGTTCGGAATGCCATTCCACAGAGAAGAGCCGGCAAGAAACTCCTTACTCCTAGTATTAATTAGCTGAGCAGACTTTACAGTGTCTATGGAATATTGCATAGGCTAATAAAATTATTGCCCGCATAAATGTATGTTACGGCCTCGCCACAGCGATCTTGCCGAACGTGCAGACAACTGGTATTCACGTCACATAGTCGAGCATGATGATATAATCCTTCCATTTTAAATGTTCACAAGATTGGCTGAATTGTAATGTCCAGAAAAAACTTGGCAGTGGGGTCAGCGTACCTATTTTTTTACCCGTCTCTGATCAACGTGGTTAGTACTTACGCAACAAAGTAAAAGCAGGTTTCTTGGTCGAAGCGGTATTTCGCGAGGCAGACATTTATACTTCAAAAGTAAAAATATACCGACATGCAAAGCAGCGACGGCATATTCTTTTGATATTGTACGGAATAGTCTCAAGTTTACGCACATCACAGAGTTCACATGTTGTCCGTGTGGTGACGGATGTATTTAATACATAGTGTCACCAATAACCTAGCCACGCGAGAAGGAAAACTTGATACTAGACCCTGTGCCAACGCCTCTGGCCAGCGTGGCCCAGAAGGCTAATTACCCTCCATGTAATTGAAGGGGGCCCGACTCAGCAGTGGGTCATTTATGCGCTAAATAGTAGTAGTATAGGGTTCACAGGTTGTGAAGTTAATAAATGGTGGGGTGAAATATTTAGAATACTTCATCATCATCATCATCTGTCCACATTAGTCCACTGCTGGACATGGGCCTCCCCTTAAGATAATCTATACTAATATATAAAGCTGCAGAGTTTGTTTGTTTGTTTGTTTGAACGCGTTAATCTCAGGAAATAGTGGTCCGATTTCAAAAAATCTTTCAGTGTTAGATAGTCCATTTATCGAGGAAGGTTATAGGCTATATTTTATTTTCAAAAGAATTAGGGATCCGAATGAAAATTGCGATTTTGTAACCCAAGGTGTAAAATGGAAAACTTTTTTTATGCGTGCGCTGCAAAAACTATTGACAATAGAACAAAATGATGTACTACGGGTTTGTAGGTCTTATCTACAAAAAAGCGAAAGCACATATCTAACTATCATAGTTTAGTCACAATAACCGCTTTTATGTTCATAAATAAAATGCATAAAGATAAGCACGGGTTCGAAGCCCACGCGGGCGAAGCCGCGCGCAAAAGCTAGTAATACATAATACTTAATGTCATCAGACGATTTCAACCCGAGGGTGTTGTAAGAGGCGAATAATGGAAGGCAACAAACAGGTTGGAAATCTAACTGCGAGAGATGGAAAACTAGATAAGAACTCTGTGTTGTGTCCTTTCTTACCAGCGTGGCACCGTTGACTTTTGACGTTGACAGTAGCCTAAACATATCAGTCCGTATTTAAAAATCATTAAAACTCCAAAAAGTTATTTAAAACAGTGAATTAAGTGGTTAATTTCCTCTACATATCACAATACACCAGTGAGAGTGTTATCTTTAAACTAAGTGATCTAATTAAGTGCAATTATACGTAATATTACAAGTGACTTAAACTAGACCGATTTACATTCTGCAAAAAATATAACGGCATTGAAAGTAGTGGAGCTCAATCACACTGCGCATAAAACCCAAAAAACCCAAAAGTAAGTGTTATAGACAGCACAAAGTTGTTGATTTAAAAGTTGATACAATGATAAACAGTTAAATCAAATTTTAACTGACACATTCGCCACAACTCAAGACCACTGCCATCTGTGTACTTAACGGCCAATTATTAAGAAACGGCTAAGTGAAAATAAGAAACTAGCAACAAAGCGACGATTAATTTTGCTCAGTAATACAACTGATGCCGTAGCTCATTCGGCGAGACCACGACTAACGGATTTGACGAGCAAGCGGTTCGCATCCCAGCGGAAGTCCAATTTTTGTGAATTATTCAAACGAACACACCGAAGACTATTACTTTATACAAAACAAAAAAAAAAGGGTAACAAAGATATGAACTTCCTAGACAACATAACATTCCGTAGGACGCATCATAGCTCAACGGCCGAGAATGAGAATTGTAATTTGAGTGGACCGACGTCACCATCGCATGCTCATAATTTAACTAATGATGATAGCCTCAGTCTGCCTGATCTTTCAACCGACCAAATTGAGACTCAAGATGTCATAACACAACTTAAAGAACAAATCAATGTACTTACTATAGAATTAGCTAAAGCTAATACAAAAATAGAACGTCTATCATCAGAAAAAAATGAGCTCGAAAGAAAATACGACGAACTACAGCAAAACCAGGAAACGATACCTCACGCAAAAACAATAAACAAAAAGATAAAAACGGTTCGCGCGCAAACAACCTCGGAACATCATGATAAGCCCGCTGCAACGTATGCGACAATACCCCAATTGGAGAAACACACAACCAACGACAAACAATCACGTGACTATGAACAAAAAAAACCTCCCCGTAAAATCTTCATGCTAAGCAGTAACAAGAAGAATAAAATGTTGCAATTATCTCAAACCATCTTTCACACACATTATGATATATTTCACTACTTATTAACTAATGGAGATACCAAAAACATGCTGAAAAACTTGGAATTTAAGCTACGAGATTTTACTCTACGGGATTATTGCATTGTATTTATCGGCGAAGAAGATTTTAGAACAACAAAGGATTATTTCTACATTATATCTATCATACGAGAAATCCTGAAAAATATTAAACACACTCATGTAATCATTTGCACGCCAACCTATAAATTCAGTTGTCAAGCAACTATGTTCAACTGTAGAGTAGAAAATTTTAATAATTTATTGTACCTTGACATATCAACACAAAGTTATGCATATTTTTTAGATAGCAACAAGCACCTAATAGCAGGTTATCAAACGTTCGATAGACGATCGGGAGAAATTAATAATAAGGGAATGTTAACAGTTTTTAGAGACATTTATTACTTAATAAATGAAATTCAACGGACAAATAACACTTACAGCTGTAAGGAAATTTATAACTGTATTGAGGACGGTGACCCATTTGAAGAAAATAATGAAATATTTTTTCGTCCAAAATAGTATAACCATAATGCACCAGAATATTGCAGGTCTTTTAAATAAGTCCGATCTATTGATGTTACACATTCAAGAACTTATTAACAATAAAACAAAATTAGACGTACTTTGTATAACTGAACACTTCATATTATCAGGCCAAGAAACATTACTAAATATAGCCAATTATAAGCTTGCAGCATGTTATGCAAGAGACACAAAAAAACGCGGTGGCGCTTGCATCCTAGTTAGACGCGACCATGACTTTATTAAATTACAGAACATTGCCAATCATTCCATTGCAGGCGTTATAGAATGTTGCGGTATAGAATTACAAAAATATAAACTAAAAATCATATGTATATATCGTCCTCCGTTTAGAGAGAACTTAGATACATTTTATGAAAAATTAAATATAATTCTGAGAAACGTATCAGGACCTAAGACCGAAATAGTGATATGTGGTGACTTCAATATTGATACGCTCAAAAAGAACAGAACTACACTAAACTTCGAATGCCTTCTAATACAACACAACCTTAAGTTGGCAATTTACGAACCCACCCGACCTAGTAGTCAAACCTGCATAGATAACTTTGCACATAACCTTAAACACAAATTCAAAAGTGAAGTAATTGATTTCGGTATATCCGATCATACAGCACAGATTTTTAAGATTGAAGTTGAAACGACATCTTCATTAGTATCGTGGCGCGTAGATATTCGCGACATCTCAGCTGAAAACTTAAGTATCTTTAAAGGTCATTTACGTAGTCTTTCCTTCTCACAAGTTTACCTAACAGACAACTCAAACGAAGCATATTCTAACTTCATAGATCTATTCCTGCTGCTATATAACTTATGTTTTCCAATAAAAACAGTAAAGGTGAACTCAGTTGATAAGGTAAAATGGATTTCTAAAGGTATACGTCTCTGCAGTAAAAAGAAAAGGACATTACTTTGGAAATATCGACAAAAACCAACTACAAATAATAAATCCAACTACCAAGAGTATTCAAGGAGGCTGAAAAAAATTATCAATCTAACTCAAAAAGCTCAAAACAATAATTACATTAAAAATTCTACCAATAAATCGAAAGCAGCTTGGCGTCTAATTAACCACAATAAAAACAGACTGGAGCCGATAGCAAAGATTATCGAAGGGGACCGAATAATCGACCATCCAAAAGATATAGCTGAGACATTTAATACATTTTATATCGATCAAATAACAAATAATAATATACATTACAACAAAGACATAAATATTCTGAAAAACAATACACATTCCCTATTTATGGCACCAGTTGCTCCTCATGATTTAATGCGTATAATAAAAAATCTTAAGAATAAAGCAAGCACAGGCTACGATAATGTACAAACAAAGGTGGTTAAGTATGTGTCTGATGTTATAGCTGAGCCATTATGTCACATAGTCAATGCTTGTATAAGTGCTGGCAACTTTCCGGACGACTTAAAAACAGTAATCATCAAACCGTTCCATAAAAAGGGCTGCAAAGAAAATCTTACGAACTACAGACCAATAGCTTTAATACCTGTATTCTCCAAAGTACTCGAAAAAGTGATATATGAATCTATATACTCCTTCCTCTCTAAATATAATATTCTGTGCGACGAGCAAAAAGGTTTCCGGAAAAATAGCAGCACCAACCTGGCAATATATAACCTTATAAATAACGTAACAACCAATATGGACAACAAAACTCCTGTTTGTGCAATATTTACCGACATGTCTAAAGCTTTCGACCACGTTCATCATAAAATCTTGCTAAATAAACTAGAGGCCTGCGGTATCAGAGGGAACATCTTGGATTTACTAAAATCATACTTGAGTAATCGGAAGCAATACACAGAAATATCGAGAATAAGCTCAAATACGCGACGGCAAACTAAATACATTTCTAGTAGTAGAATAATAAAATATGGTGTTCCGCAAGGTAGCATTCTAGGGCCGCTGCTATTCTTGATCTACATCAACGATCTTCCACGACAAACTAAACATCCCATGGTTTTATTTGCAGATGATAGCACAGTTATTATTAAGTGCTCTAATAAAAATAGCTATAAACTAGAAGTAAGCAAGACACTCGGTACCATCGTAAACTGGCTCAACAATAATAACTTATTAATAAATTTACAAAAAACTAAAATAATGAACTTTTACCAACGTTTAGAGAAAAAGTTAAATCTTAAATATAAAGGACAAATCATAGAAGACGTAACAGTAGCTAATTTCTTGGGCATACTTATAGATAGCCAATTATCATGGAAACAGCAAGCAGAAAACGTATGCAGGAGGCTTAGCAAATCTGCTTATGCACTTTTTCACCTCTCTAAAAAGGTTAATATTGAAACAGTGCTGATAGCTTATCACGGAATGGTTTCTTCAATATTAAGGTATGGTGTAATTTTTTGGGGAAACTGTACAGCCAAAGAATTAATATTCAAGTCCCAAAAGCGCTGCATTAGATCAATAATGAACTTAAAATCCACGGACAGCTGTGTAACCGCCTTTAAGACCCTAAATATTTTAACCTTCCCATGTATATATATTTTAGAGGTGGCATCTTTTGTAAAACAAAACTTGCATCTATTTCCCTCATTACAAGACACTAGAACACGTTCGGTAAACCTTCGCACACAATATGCCCGTCTGTTAAAAACTGGCGAATGTAAAACTGCACTAAGGCAAAAAAGCATTCTTTGTATGGGTCCAGCCATCTTTAACAAATTACCGGCCGAATACAAAAATCAAACACATAGGCAATTTAAAAATAGTTTGATCAGTTTTCTCATGCAAAAATGTTATTATTCCGTTACAGAATTTATTGATGAATGAGTGTTCAATATAGTAAGTAATATATATAATTGTACTTTATGTTTATTTTGTTCATTGCCACAGTTATGTTTACTCTTATTAATATTGTATAATGATAAATCTAATACATATAAAAATTGCACGCCGTAAGGTAGAATGTAGCTGGATGTACCTGTAATAGTCTGTAATATCTCTTATAATGTACCTACATTGTACGCAATAAATGATTGATTGATTGATTGATTGATTGCATTTGGCACCTGACTTAACCGGACATACTAGTGTCTGCCTACCGCGGCCCATGTTAGTGTTTTTTGGCGGTTGGCGCAGTGGTTGAGCGATCGACTGCTGCGCAGCATGTCGCGGCTTCGATTCCCCGCACGGAAGAAATATTTGTACGACCTACAAGTATTTGTTACGGGTCTGGGTGTTTTTTATCTATAATATGTATGTATTTACAAAAAACAAATTTATATATGTAGTAAGTATATCATCCATCTCGTTACCATAACACAAGCATTTAGTTGCTTAGCTTGGGACGAGATGGCGTTGTGTGAAATGTCCAAGGATATTTATTTATTTATTTAGTTATGGAATTCTAGCCAACAATATTGGTAGGTATTCGCGTCTTCCTTCCGCGGCACATGTCAGTGTTTTTGTTATTTTACTTATGGCATTCCAGTAAACAATATTGGTAGGTACCTACTAGTAATAACAAACGCGCTCATACATTTTAGCTCCAGACTTTTATCATTTGTCCCACTATTAATTCAACCTTATTTCCACTGTTTTTGGTGTATCTAACCTATGCTATTCTCTGCATAAACCATGGTTGACTGGTAGGGAATGCCAATTGGCATTTAGTCTGGAGTGGGTGGAGTTCCTGCCACTGTCGGGCAGAATCAGTATTTTCAAACATTTCTTCCTTAAAAGCTTCAAACACGCCAGAAGTGTCAGAAGTCTTAGAAGTAGCTGCAACTGATTTCCAAAATTGTGCAGGAGCTTTCAAATCCAATAGCTTAAATCTTGTTTTAATTTGTTTTGATGTATTGTATTTTGTTTTTGATGTATAGTTTTAACTAATGGACGCGCAGAGGTCGAAGTTCAACCATAATTAATTAAACTTATAGTTATATTCTCAATTAGAACACATACTTCACTATCACTACATAGTATAAAACAAAGTCGCTGTCGTCCGTCGGTCCCTATGTATGCTTTAATCTTTAAAACTACGCAACTGATTTTGAAGCAGGTTTTTTTAATAGATAGAGTGATTAAAGAGGAAGGTTAGATACATGTAGATGTTCATCATTGCACACGTGCGAAGCCGGCGCGGGTTGCTAGTTAACAATGAACAAAAGAGTGTTTACGCGTGTGTCAAATATACGGTTGTGTGTTTAGTGTTTTCAAACTGTTTTAATGAATTATTTAATAAAAAAATTGCATCCTGCACTCCTCTATAAATGTAAACTTATAAGTGTGGGAAAATTTCATACTCTTCCGTCCGCGCAATTTACGTAAAAAAAGGGTGCAACGTTTGAGCTTCGTAGATTACCTACTAGGTTCTATCTTTTCCGCATCAATAAACACTCAGTATAAATAAATAAATAAATATCCTTGGACATTTCACACAACGCCATCTCGTCCCAAGCTAAGCAACTTAATGCTTGTGTTATGGTAACGAGATGGATGATAAACTACTTAGATACTTTTTTTTTGTAAATACATACATATTATAGATAGAAAACACCTAGACTCGGAACAAATACTTGTAGGTCATACAAATATTTCTTCCGTGCGGGGATCGAACCCGCGACATGATGCGCAGCAGCCGATCGCTCAACCACTGCGCCAACAGTGTCGTCAACAGTATGGGAGTAAACAAAAATCTTGAACAATTCTAACTCCATGAGTAATTCTGCGCAATAGTAGAGTTTTGGATCTTTTTAGAAGTGATTGGCGGAGAAGGTCGACGTAAGTCATGCGATTGGTTGGCGCGAATTTTCCCCCACCGCCCTGGTGGTTTTTGGTACAAGATATTTTTAAGCTACTATACTTGTTAAATTATTAGCGTAGTTAGACAGTGCTTGACTCGCCTGACACGCAAGTAACACAAGTTTAGTGAAAAGACAAACCTTTTACGCTTATATTTCTTTGTGGAAAGAAATCCTAGAAGCCTATGTCTAACCATAATGTCTTTAATTGTAATGATGATGATATAACTTCTGTCCTCTAAAGTTATGGTTCCTACCAATACATCTATGATGTAATAAAAAAATTTATTGCAGGAAACAAGTCTTCATAATATATTATTCATCAGGGACTTTCTGTAAATTGTGTACAAGCATATGAACACGTAGGCAATATACCTATTCGAATGACTTAATAAACAAAAGTTACCTTTTATTAGTGTGCATGTTTTTAAGCTGTGGCAAAGGAGGAAAAAATTGTTTTATTGTAATACACATTGCAATAATGCATAATAGAAAGTCCGTAAACCACGGTTTAGTCAGAGCTATTCTCACAATTCCTGTATACTTAGTCATTAGTTCGTCTATGTGACGAGCATTGCAATAGCTTAAACTATTATTATAAAATATTTAACTTTTGTACGAAACTATGTTTAAATCTGTTAATATAGCTAGTACCCGCGGCTTCGTTCAACGCTGTGGCCGTGGATGGTTATTGGTGATGATAATAAAATAGAATAAGTTACTTCTTATAGCATTAGCGATCAAGCATTAGCCCATGAAAATCCACCCACCGGTATCGACGATTAGCCGTATCAAAAGGAATTTCACACACCAATAGGAATTTCACACACACACACACACTGTGTTAGATATAGGTAATCAGGTATTTTTAACAAGTCAGCAAGCCTTTACTCTCAAGCCTTACTTAGATGTCTAGCCTTTTTAAGGCAGCCACGATCCGAGTTATTTATGAGGTCAGGTTTCATAACTGGTATCACGACCACATGTAGGTTATGTGTTTTATACCTCGCTTACAACTTTCAAGTCATTAAATACTTTGATGTCGTTTTGCGCCAAACGTGGGTTGAGGAAAATATAATGTTTTTTAGGCATTAACAACTGTATTAATGACGGGTTAAACTGAAGGGACTTAAACCGATTTCCTTCCTTTAAACCTTTCGTGAAGTATGAGCGAAAATCGATCAAGATTTGTTTTTGGAATTGGAAATCGTGGGTTCCACATGTAACGCGCCTGGAAATTATCCTGGATGTTTCACTCGTTGGGAAACTTCACGTAATTTGTTCATCAATTATTTAAATAAGTTATGTAGTGTTCTATAATACTTGACATAAGTGATCAAATCTACCGATCACCAATGGCCACGATCCTCACTCATGAGGGACTACAGAGAGAGTACCTAAGACACCTACATCAAATTTTTTTTTATCGCTTTCGTTGTTAACTACTGCTATAAGCACGTTTCTGAAATCGATTGGAATACTAACTGTTTGAAACCTGACGGCTGTATACAGAAGGTTAAGCGGGATATTTAGGAATGATTTTTTTTCTTTTTAAAAACGTATTAAAAGTTATTCGATTTTAAAAAAGGAATTTGCCTTTTTATACGCAGTGGCGCGGTACACTACGAAGAGCAGGCGGTTCCGGCAGTAGCTTCAACTCCGGGACATTGACAAGCAGCTCTTCAATCAATTCCACACCTTCCGCATCACAATCTCACCATCTCATGTGCAGTATGAGAGACTTCGGCCACACTGCGGGGGGCGATGAAGCCGAACTACTGCTATGGCTACACGACGCCAGAAGAGCTCAACCTCTCTCAGAAAGGTTCAGAATAAGGATTGCAAGAGACGGCTTTTCAAACTACGTTGATCGGTTGCACGCCAATAGTACGCTTTTTGCTGTGAGTATGTTTTATTGTTATATACTACTAGTCCCAGTTGTCCCATCAAAGAGAAGGGTTGGCACAGGGTTTCTGGTTTCGGTACCTTCTCTTGCGCCTAGGTCTTCGGCCTTGTAATTTCCTTTTGTCGGCTCTTACGACACGCCCAAGATGGAATGGGGTGGTGACACTATGTATCACCGTTGAAGCCGGCACAACACGGAATATTTATTATATGTTTGAAAGTAAGTCAACTTATCGTCTTCGGTATCCCTGTATAACGAAAGTGTTTTTAACATGGCTACAGATAGACAAAGACTAATTCCATAAATTATTATAAAAACGATGAATGATTTTCCAGATTCAGGTATCACTACAGATCTTGTAGTCCAAATTCAATACCTGCAACCTCATTTCATGTTAAACTAATCATTATCTGTAGAAACTTGCGAATAGCATTAGGTAATAAACATAATATAAGCGAGCAATTTTTCAGGACCTCTCAACGACGGATCTCACTCGTGAGCTATGGCTAGTGGCGTGGGTAATAAGGGTTGGGAGGTGGGCAGGTGCTGGAAGCAGTGGAAGTGGAACGGGAGAGCGAAGGGGGCCAGTCGCGAGACGACCACTGGGAGCTGGCGTATTACCTCTGGCGGAGTTCCTTAGACAACCCGGACAACATGCCAGCGAGAAGGAGTATACGTTTAAGGTCAGTTCACTGCTTGGATCATTAAAGATCTCTTAAAGGTCTTTATTTATTGGTCTTTATTTGGTACACATTGTACGGATCAATTATAAACCCACAATTAATCCAATATTTATTCCTTTTCCAGGTTTACCAATGTGAAGAGAAGGATTTCCATCAACTACACGATATGTTAATAAGAAAGCAAACGAACAAATGCAATATATTACCTGGGCAACCGAACTATGGTAAGATATATGTCACGAGATTTCATTCATTCATCTTCAAATATGTTCATTCGTTCTTTGTTCATACAGCGCTGAAATTCGACCCGCCAGATCATTCCAGGTCCCCACGGCAGGAGGCCCAACGTTGAGTAGGTCATCTATGGGCTGATTAGTAGTAGTAATAGCATGGGAGCTAAGGAGCTCTAGCGATCCTACTTTCATACATATAATCACGCCTCTTTCCCGTAGGGGTATGCAGAGACCACTTCTTTCCACTTGCTACGATCCTTACATACTTGTTTCGCTTCGTCCACTTTCATTATTCCCTTCATACATGCTCTTCGGTTTAGGGTACTCTTGACCTAGCCTTTTTTCAAGACGTCCCTGATATGGTCTTGAAACGTCCGCCTAGGTCTTCCCCTTCCAACACTTTAATTCACACTCGCCTTATACACAAAACAATACCAGCGGAGGGTATGCTATAAGTTGGAGGTTATTTCCCCAGTGGGAAATCTCCAGTCAGAGCGATGCATGTCTTACGTATTTTTAACTTTTATACAGGCATCGTGGTAGCTCTGAGGTTGCTGACAAACGCGGGGAGCATATCCGAAGCAGTATCCTCAGGTGCCACCATAACGGCGAAGCGCGGTTTCCCTGACGTCATCATGCCCGGTGACGTCAGAAATGACCTCTATATGACGCTGGAGAAGGCGGAGTTCGAGAGAGGAGGAAAGAGCACGGCAAAGAATGTTCTAGCAACGGTTACAGTGCACGATAGCTCTGGACAGGTCATCAGTGTGAGTATATTATTGCAAAAGGATTCAGGAATAGTATATTTCATTACAAGTGCGGAAAGGCTGTCATTGCAAAAAGTTTCGACAAATGTCTACCCGAGCCGAGGCGCAGCCGAAAGCGAGGGTTGACAGTCGGAACAAGTTGCAATGACGGTTCCGCACTGAACGACTATTTTTAATACAGTTGCGAAAAAATGAAGCAATTTAATAAAATAATAAAAACACAATAAACCAACTAACTAATCATTTATGACTTTTAAACAAAAATGGCGCCAACCGTAGAATATAAGCAGATATTTTTTTTCTTCACCCATTCTAGTAGGCAAAAGCAACTATGTATGGTCATACAGCCAAGTCTTCAGTAGATTTTTTTTATTGATATGAAATGAAAATGAAATTTAATGAGATGAATTGAAATGAAACCTAACCTAACTCATTCAATCAAATCATTAAATCTGATTTTGAAAAAATTTGTAAGTAGTTTCTTTTTAGAAATATACGTATTTGCATAAATCATAAAAACTTCTATGATTTTTTTTAGTAAAAACTTCATGGTTGGTTTTTCCTTTTAATAGACATTATTTTGACAGTTGGGAAAGAGAACGCACTAGTGCGGGAATGGCAAAAAAAAAGCACGAGTGTGTAATAGCCCACTTCCCAAACGCTATACGTCCCTGCAATACGCCAAAAAGTGGCGTATTAAAAAAGAGCAACTGTATTAAAAAAAAATTTTTACTAAATAAAATCATATAATTATCATCATATTACTATTTTCCCTGGTTTGGATTTATGGTGGAACCATTGGTTATATAATTTTTCGTTGTAAATATAGTGGACCTCAACGTATTGCTACATTATTAACCACATAGCATCTCAATACGCGTTTCACGTTTGTCAAGTATTCTGTGATGTAAAATAGGCTCACTGGCAATGTAATAACAGCACTATTACATTGCCAGGGAGTCTATTTCACATACTGGAACCGAAATGGACCATTGTTTTTAATGACACATAGATGAAAAAATGAATTGCTTAAAAAACTATGCTTTATGACTGCAGGAATGCGTGTGGGGAGCAAGTGGTAGTGGTTCCACCTCGTACGAGTCCGTGGTGTTATACCACAACAACAGTCCCGCATGGGGCGAGCATCTGCGCTTGACTGTACCACTCGAGACCTTCACCAATGCTCACGTCAGGATCGAGTTCCGACATTGTTCTAGTAAGTTCTATTCTAAAGCCGGGTCCAGACGTTTGTAACGCGTAATGTAAGATTACGTGGAATTTGGCGTCAACAGTGTGGAAGGCACACGAACTCAAAATGAATTGTCTACGCAAATCTATCATGAGCCAAACGAGCACTGCGAGTGCCTTTGTTCGCGCAAAAGCCCCCCAGCCGATGGATCAGCCCGAGCGACGGCGCGAGCGTTACATGTAATGTTCGTAGTGCCGTCCACACGTAGAATTCGTGTTACATTACACGATGGATACATTACACGTTACACTCGTCTGGACCCGGCTGAATATGGAAGGACGAATGCAAGATATCTAAATGATATTGAATTGTATTTTTAATACACATTAAAACTAGTGTCTAGTGTTGAAATTAAACACTTTTTAACGGATTTATCGCGTGTAATTTCAATGTGTAATAATAGCGAAATGGCAATTGCAGTTTAATTACTATTTATTTATACTCATAAAATTGTGTTTCATTTCAGCGAGAGATAAAAATGAAAGAAAACTATTCGGTTTCGCGTTCGCTAGACTCATGGAGGCAAGTGGCGCCACCTTGAGAGACGGCGCGCATGAGCTTTACGTATACAAGTGTGACGACCCTACAAAGTAAGTGTAATATAAGAATTCTCCAGCATTTAATACTTGCTTTCATTACAAGGTGTGACAAAACCGACATAACCATAACAGAATGAGCGATAGTACTGATAAAGACGGACACAGTGCATTTTAGCAAAATATACTGTGTGCATTTCAAGCAAAATTACGCACTTGTATTTTCTTAAAATTTTGTTTCCATTACTTGAGAAATAACGACAGACAAGCCAAGGAACATCGTGGAACCCGGATTACTAAGCTGAACTTTGTTGGTTTTAACTAGAACTAGATGTTTTATAGTCACAATCTAGTTTAGAAATACGTTGATATCTCACTTAACTATATATACTAATTTTAAAATAAAATATGTGTCTGTAACACAATAAACATAATACATATCTATACTCTATACTAATATATAAAGCTGCAGAGTTTGTTTGTTTGTTTGTTTGAACGCGCTAATCTCAGGAACTACTGGTCCGATTTCAAAAATTCTTTCAGTGTTAGATAGTCCATTTCTCGAGGAAGGTTATAGGCTATATTTTATTTTCAAAGGACTTAGGGATCCGTATGAAAATTGCGATTTTGTAACCCAAGGTGTAAAATCGAAAACCTATTTATGCGTGCGCTGCAAAAACTATTGACAATAGAACAAAATGAAGTACTACGAGTTTGTAGGTCTTATTAAAATCTACAAAAAAGTCCTCATATCTAACTATCATAGTTTAGTCACAATAACCACTTTTATATTCATAAAAAAATGCATAGAGATAAGCACGGGTTCGAAGTCCACGCGCCCAAAAGCTAGTTTAATATATGCTCCATCCAACCATGGCCATTAATGACCATTGCACATACTAAACTGGTTTCTGGTGACCAAAACAAAGATGAAAACTGGTTAATAGTGCAAAATGTATGAATTTCAGGCTGACATCAGCTAGTTATTTGTCATTGCCATCGTGTTCCACCGACTCAGGCCGAGCGGCATCCGTCAATGGCGTGGTGCCAACATTCCAAAGGAGTTCCAAAGAGAGTTGCACGATTAGTACACTATTATGTTCCACAAAACTCACTCAGAATGGTAAGCTAACATGTTTTTGTGTGATTGAGGATATTGTTACGACCGTGGGCAATCAAGATGCCGATTACAACAAGAAATAGATTCATAATTACAAAAGTCAGAATTCAACACAAAATTAGAAACGAAACACAATTACTAGCACTTGTTATCGCCTTTAGTCTTTGCGCTGTAGCATGGTGCGGGTGCCAGTTTCAGTAACATTTCGTTTCACTCTTGAAAGTTGCCGCAATTTACAAATTATGACTTAGTATTACAGCTGTACCACATTTGTACGTAATATATTAAAACATTAATAACTGTAGTAAATTAAATTAAACATACTAGAATGTTCTAGTTTACAAATATAATCAAATTAGATGAAAAATTATGCGAAAAAAATGTGTATGACGTAACGCCATAGACGTATTTAGTGATGGGATGTACTGCTACGATGGATAGTCGATATTTTTCATAATAAGAAAAGTATATTGTGCGTAGGCCATTTTTTATTGTTAAAATGGGTCTATAATTTATACAACAGAACATTTATAGGGTAATGTTGCATAAAAGGTTGCTAAGAAAAAAAAAACGAAAACCCGATTTTGATTATTTTATATAAATTCAAACATAATTATGTATCCATAAAACATTTAAATTGACAAGTTTATACACGTAGTTGCACTAGAAAACTGAATAACACACACATTTTTATAATAATATTAAAGAGAACTAAATTGATGCCGCGAGTAGCGATAAAATGAATTCCATAACGTCACATCCCTACAAACGTCGTACAGGCAACTGTCACCCACACCATGCTACAGCGCAAATAGTATAATAGGTCGCACTCGTAACGCAGTTAAAATGGAATTGTCCCTGTGTGCAGGTCGACCGTTATTATATTGCAAAAGTCTCGGATAACTCGAGATTGTTCAGGGCAATTCCCACGCTAAGGACCCGGTGTAATGTAAACAATACCATTAGAATGCAATGTAAGCAACACCATTAAAATGCCGACACTTACACAGGATTGCACAAACAGACGTTATTGTTACTACACAAAAGAAACTAAACAATTGCGTAGGAAACAAAAAAATAAATAAAAGGTTGCAAGCAATTAGCCGTTGTTTACCATTAAGTATTTCTCGGAAGTCCGAGCCAGAAATGTCGGTACAAAATGCAATACTAAAATTGGCCCATCTGCGGCGTAACAATATTATAAAGGCAATAAAAAACAACTTGTTCAAAAAAACCAAGTCTCACCACTCAGTGCTTCTATGTATTACCAAGTCGGTTACTTTATACTTAATTCTTTACTAACGGTCAGCGTAGACAGAAAGGAGGGCAGCGGAGAGGACTATATTAACGCACTTGAAAATAAACTTTAAAGATATCACAATAAAGTGCATAAATGCTTGAACCTGACAAACGCGTCCTCGGAAGATACGCGGGAATGCCGAAACCGCGAGGATTATTCCTCTCTGTATATGCTGACTCATAAGGGACATTCTTTAAGTATTAAGTTATTACGTTATTGGCTTGCTTAACAACATCTTATCAATTTTACTATATCAAACCTAGACCATATCAATATTAAAGATCTTTTATGTTATAAATAAAATAGATTGACTTGGCCATCATATGAAAACAATGTATCTCACAAGTAATACATATTATATGACGGATTTAGATAACATAGTGTAGCCATTCCACACTGAGGGTGTGGTAAGAGCCGACTTAAGGAAATTACTTAGCAGAAAACCTAGCCGCAAGAGAAGAAAAACTTTACACGAAACCCTGTGTAAAGACATCTGGCCAGAGTGGCATCGTAGGCTAATTACCCTCCATGTAACTGGAGGAGGCCCGACTCAGTTGTGGGTCATTTGTGGGCTGAGAATTAAGTAAGTATCTACAAACTATGACATTTACCGATGTCTTACTTAGTCATTGAAACAGAGAATCACTCACAACACAATCACAGAAAATCACAAACCATACGATCGCCTAACGTTTTAAAAGAAGATCGTCGCCTACCTCTGCTCCTTCCCGTTCCTCCTAAATTGGCTAACTACCATTGCCATCGCGTTTTCATGACCATTTGCTATTTACAGAGGATCTCTTAGCATTACTGCAGTGGCGTGCCCGACCTGAGAAAGTTCAAGAAACTCTTCTCAGAGTGCTAAGGCTTGGGGATGGCCTGAGCTGCGAAGAACTAATTAAGTTTCTGCGTGACGTCTTAGATGCATTATTTGCTCTATTCTCTACTGAAGATGGCAACAGGTGAGTTCCTGTTTACAAGCTTGTTACTCACGAACACAAATTACGCCCACAGCAACACAAATAATGACACACACAAAGACCACGTGATCCGACGGTATTAAAGTTGAAGCCAAACGAGTGTAATTTTTTAAGTTGTGAGTCGGGTAAGTTCGGCGCGTCATTTCTGTTGCAATCGGTTTCATACAAAAGTCCAGTTCGTGCCACACGGCGAAGCAAAATGAGTTGAGAGCTGACTCACACGCATAATCCGACCGAATTGAGGGGCGAGGGGACCGAGGAAAGCGTCAGTCAGGTAAAGATTGCCTGAAAGTCAACGACTGAATAAAATGCGCCCGTGTGTCAGCCCAACAGAATTTCTGCTGGGCAGAATTACGCGACTCACAAAATTACGCTAGTTTTGCCTCACCCTAAAGAATAGGACTACTTTGTCGACTTAGACTTACCCGAACCACCAGTTTATATTAGGTTCTGTGAATAATAAATACAACACACAGCTGGAGAGCTGACAACGAATTATGGGAAGGTCCTCCACGCAACTCGAAAAAGAAGGTAAGGCATTGAATTGTCACTGCGTGAACCAAGAGTGACAGGTCTGGCAGGGTTACGTTCTGAGCGCAAGATTATAGTTAGCAACCGGGTGGTGCCGGATTTAGAATACACAGTGTCACTCCATTCCGTACTGAGGGTGGCGTAAGGCCGAAAACCTAACTGCAACAGAAGGAAAACGAATTCAAATTTAAATAATTTATTTTGCTTGGGTCACGATGGACACTTAGAAAAAGTCAACACAATATTCATAATGATTCTATATAATACAAATGGTCTACCATCTACCACCAGTTCGGAACGCGACCACTGCTGAGAACAACTGGCAAGAAACTCAGAGGGCTTGTCATTTTTTTTTGCATTGCGGTCCTATCTCTTATGTATATAAACAATAACATAATTGAATAACATAAAAATACTGGCACTGAACAGCTTAGCCCCAAGCAGCTGTGTAATGCGGTAATATGCTTTTTTGTAAAGTTTTGTCTTGACCGTCTTTTTAAAAGCACGTGATACGTGATACGAATCTCTGTGCCAACCCGACTGCCCAGCGAGGCAATGTACGCTAACTACCCATGGAACTGGAGGAAGCCCGACTCAACAGTGCGTCATCTATGGCAATACACATTTATTGAAGACATATAAATGCAAGCACAATGGTTTGTAGATGACAACTTATTTGACACTTTTTATTCCAGTACGCCGCATTCCGGAACGGTGTTCCTAGTTTTGATCTCAATATGTAGCCTATTAGACGAGAGTCGTTTCCAACACTTCAAGCCAGTTCTAGATGTATACATTGAAGAACATTTTTCAGCTGCTTTGGTGTACAAGTAAGTGTGATTAGATTTATCGGTTTATCTCGATTTCCGACTAAACTACAAGGCTTATGGAAAAGACATAAAAATAATAACAAGCAAAGCAAGTAAAAAGATCTAAAACTTTTGTATACACTTTTTCCACAATACCTCAAAATTTATGTGAAAAGTTGACAGGTTTATAGTAGGCCTGGGTCTCATGTACCCGGAAATCATATCTCAAAGAAAATATTCTGCCTGTCGAAATTACTAGAACTCGACTAATGTGACAACAGTACAAAACTAACCCAACCAAAATCTCATACCATACATGTTTCCGATATGTAATACGACTGAATTACGAGTCTGTCACTATACAGGGGTCTACTCTCGTCGGTACAACATTGCGCCGAGTGGGCAGCAAGCGCCGAAGGGCAAGAGCCAATACGCAAATGCCTCCGATCTCTAGCCGCAGTATTCAGACTAGCGGTTCGGTCGCGTCGTCTCTTCGCAAGTGCAACGGGCGGGCAGTATGAAGACAGCTTCAGAAGGGACGTCCGGAATGCATTGCATGCTTTGAAAGCATTTGCTCAACATCCACACAAGGAGCATTTGGCTCCGGCTCAGGTGAATTATGCTAAACCATTTTACTTAGAACGCAGATATGTTATGGCACTACTACCAGGCTGAAACGCGGCACCAACCGAGAAGACCTGGCGGACGAAACTCGGTGGGCATGTCGTTTTTTTTAAACGCCACATTACTATGACCGTGTACATATAACTAGTTTTATTTGGTTTCGAAAGGTGCTCAACTGAAATATGAATTAAAAAAAGATAGGATTATTGAATCCAGTGAGGCCGAAAAGCGGCACCTGTTCACAAGCATAGTGTACATCCCGCTGATACCTGATTTTGTGTTGAGCGTAATTTTGTTTAAGCGTAATGCGGCTACATTCAGACCGGTCATAAAGATTGGCGCGGACTGTAGTAGCCGCCAAAAGATATCTCGATACTTAAAAACGACTCATGCTTATTGTGATTTTAAATTCTGACACTAGATATTGCCTGCAGGTAGCGCTAATGTCGTCGTGGGCAGGCGTGACTCGCGAGGTATGCGGAGCGCTCGGTGCAAGCGAGGCAGCTCGCGTGGCAGCACTAGTCTTAGACGCGCCACCTCATCACCCACCGCCGCCACCTGCGTTGGCCCGAGCTCGTCTGCAGGCCGCTCAAGACATGCTCAAGGGCCCCTTGGGAGAGGACCCGGGTAAATATAAACGGCACTTTTATTAGTGGTTTTTTTATTCAAACAGTAACTTTACGAAAATACTTTTTACTTTTTTTACTTTTCATTGAAACCTACTCTTGTACCAAACTATTTTTACAGTGTTTTTTGGGACCTTGTAATACATAGTGGCCTTTTTTAATAATAAAATAGTTAGCTAGTGAATATTTAGGGCCGTTTAGGTTCGGAAAACTAATTATGTAATAATAAAATGATCCATACAGTAACTAAATTCGCTAATTCGAAAATCTTAATTGTGACTGTACAATATTTCAATAATTTCATCAGTCATCAAAATAAAACTGGACCCAGTCCTGTTAGTTTACCATAGGATAAAAAAACAGCTCCTGTACAAATATTAGACAACTTCAATGACCCAAAATTAAATTTAATGTAAATTTAACGGTGGTCAACGCAATTCCTCAATATATATTATAGCCAGATTAAATAGATGTAGTCCTACCTCACTTAAAAGTGCAAACCGTAAAGTAATACTTTCTTCAATTTGCTTAGGCTTTTTCTATTAACAGTCTTCGCCAGGCGTCATATAACGCTGACACATCAAATTATTTACAGAGGCTAGAAACATAATTCTCACAACCGCCTGTCACCATTTACGCGTGCACCTGGCCAGGCGAGATGAACTGTCACAATGCTCTGAAATGATCGGAGAACTTGTTGCACTGCTGTGGAAGAGACAAGACCCTGAAGGGGCTATGGACGATGACGAGATAGACCCAGATGTGGATGTGCTCTGTTTAAACACTTTAGATGTTCTTGTTGAAACGGTTCTGCATCTTATCGGGGGAAACTCTCCAGTTCTTGTGAGTAAAAAAACAACAATAGTACCTACCTTTATTAGTTTAGGTTAATCACCGCTTTTCTGGTTTAGTCGTGACGACAATGTTGTAAGCAAAACGTTTTCATAATTTCTAGAACTTTCTTCTATCTCATGGAGCCAGAGGTGAACTCGCCTTTCGATCTTTATTTCAAACTAGCTGTTCCCGGCGCGAGTTGCTACGCCACTAAATAAAATAAATTTGAATGAAAGATATTACACTTTTTTTTTGTCCAGGGACCTTCATTGTCTTATGCACAATACTTTGTTGATGATCATCACATGACAAATGAATAGTTTACGATTCTTTATAGGACATACAGACCTATTTACATATGTATAGTTATGGAGGCAGCATGCGCTCGTTATACTTAAGTTACAGAAAGAGTATTCCCTGTTACGGGTAAACTATTTATTTTTTGTTTGAAGGGTGCCATGGTAGCTGGTCTTCTTGGTGTAATGGAACTGCTGAAGCCGATACATTATCAGCGACTGTGGAGCCACCTAGCGCCGCATCCTCATGACAGGAAACCGCTGAAGGACTTCTTGATGCGGGCTTTTCTCGTGTTTAGACATCTTATTGAACAAGACGTACGTTTTATGCATATCTTTATCAATTAAAATCAGATTCAACTATTTATTTGTACTTTTAGACAAATAAATAGGCAATCTAGTCTCGGAAATTGAATAATGTAAAATACACCCGTTAAAGTATTTAATTTAACGTGTTCAATGTTAATAATCACGAATACCTAATAAATCGTAAAATTACATGTCAGTTTTTTGACCAGGTCTTCCCCGCCGATTGGATGGTGCTTCGAGTACAAAGTTGCAAAGTGCTGTTGTCGGCACTACAAGATCTAGCTCAGCCGTTGTTGGAAAGATTTTTGGGAGATGAACCCCCACAATTTGATTCCCAGGTACAATTACTATTTTAACTCTCACTATACTCGGTTCACGTTAGCGAGCTAATAGCAGAAATGTAAGAGAGCCCGTAATTGGTTAGAGAGGAGATACATGCGCACCGGGTGAGTTTACATGGCGGCCAAACCTCAGTCAACATTTGTCTATTGGTGTCGTCGTACTGTGTGGTCGTTTTATAGTAACAGCACTTAATTTTTTAATTTGATTGAAATTGCCTGACGCTTGTCATTTTATTTGTAAAAAAAGAACTATCATAGTAGGCTCAATTTCGTAATAAATCCTTGCACACTATAATGTGCCTCACAGAGTTGACGTTTACGAATAAAACCTAATGTATGTCCCGTGGAACTAATTTGGTACTGTCTTGCGAATTCCGTTTGAAATGATGACGTCATATATTTTAATTATCAGCTGTGGTCGGGCTACATGGAGCTAGGAGTGGCCCTGGTGACTTCGACTGCACTTCAACCAGAACGGTGGTCGGGCCGTGGGCCAGACAGGCCCAGGATGCGGGCCGCGGCCGGTATGCGAGTGCTGGCCACGTGGAACATGTTGGGTGAATATTTTATTAATATTATATATCCGTGTTGTGATGGATTTAGAATACATAGTGTCACTACCCCATATGAGGGTGTCGTAGGAACCTACAAAAGGAAATGACAAGACCAAAAATCTAGCCGTAAGCGAAGAAAAACTTGAAACGAACTTGACTGCCTCTTTGGTCTAGGGGTTAGATGTGCCGCCTTTGGATCAACGGGTCCCGGGTTCGATTCCGCGGTCGGGCAAGTGTTTTTGTCTAAACCAGAGGCACTTTCTCGGAGTCTGGGTGTCATTTGTGTTCGTGATTTACATGTTTGTAAACTGCCCCGTACACCGCCGACTGACTATTGGGAATATAAAAATCAATTCTTCTCTATATAGGTCCAGCACAGTTGCACCTAGTCCCGGGCGCGGTGGGCGCCTTACTGGAGATAACTCTAGTAAGCGAGTTGCGAAGACCAGCCCTTGGTGCGTTAGTGGCTCTGATGGCGGCTGAAAGGGCACATACAGGGGAGGCGAGAAGGACTGAAGCGGCGTTGGTGGACAAACTGGACTCTTTGGTGGCGGACAATAAGGCGGACGACCATTACCGTAGACTGTTTGATACTGTGTAAGTTGCTGATTAAAAAAAAAGTATTCTTTGGTTTTTCCTAATGTTATAGCGACAAGACTTTATTGGGCTAGACTTTAACTTACTCATACTCATACATACTACTTAGCTAGATTGTAATAAGAATGGTGCAGTCTAACCAAGAGTTTTGTCGGCTCGTGCGACACCCTCAGGATGGAATGGGGTGGTGACACTGTGTATTTTAAATCCGTCACCACCAGTGTTAACAGTTAGGAGCGATTGCCTGTACTCTTGAGTCCGTATATTATTTGGTTAGACCAGCTATCAGGATTCACGCTATACCTCGATCGCGTTAAGAACGCAGTGAGCAATGATTGTCCGCCGGCTTAACTACGCGTTTTACTGTTACCTTTTATAAAGATAACTAGACTCTGATCGCGGTTTTGTTCGCATAGACTCAAATCCTATTGCAGTGACAGCCAACACGCTACTAGTCTGTCAAAATTTTTAACTGCTTAATTTAAAAATTCTAGTATGTCCCAAACTCAAAAGGAACTTTATTTACGTAGGTTTTATCACAAAACTCTTATGAATCAACTAATTTAAAATTACTAATATCATCTTACGGCACTTGTCCCGCGCTATGTCTACTACCTAGGTCTCTATACACACGCATCGGTCGTCATATCTACAGTCACACCTTTCTTATACATTTTGTCGTTCTCACAACCCATCCATCTCTTTTGAAAACCCACAACCCTTGTGTCCACCCACATTCAGACTGAAACTACCATTGGTTCGGAATGCTGCTCAACGCAGAATAGAATAGAAAAAACAATATTTTTGTTTTACGTTAAATAAATTACGTTTAATATTATGATGTTGTTTTTAAATTTAAAAAGGCAGTCTCATTGTGGGTTCTTTACAAGATTAATTATTTTGTTAATGATCCGGAATCAGATGGATGCGAACCGGTCTTAGTGGAAAACCCTGGGGGAGGCCTATGTCCTGCAGTGGACTTCTTTTGGCGTAAATTATGTTGATTATGATCTAATACGCCGTTTTTGTAATAAATGTTTTATTGTACACGCAACACAGGGAGCATTTGAGTTCAGTGTGAGTATTTACGAGTTACCATCGCAATTACCAGATCAAGATGTACTAATTACTGTTTCAATTAATTCTAGTCTATACAAATAAATAAAATTGGAGTGTCTGTTTGTAATATTAAAATAACCGCTCTTTATTAAGTGCATTTGGATGGATACAGGATATATATACCAATACAAAATTTTATCAATGTTTGTCTGTCTGTTTGGGGTAATCTCTGAAATGCCTGGACCTATTTGGACGGGACTTTCACTGGACTTTCAGGTAGCTGGTGTAACAAGGAGTAACTTAGGCTACTTAGGCTTAGGTACTTTTATCGACACCCCCCCACCCCGCTTTTCAAGAGCCTATACTTACTGAGTTGTCCACATTTTTAAAAACCACTCGGATGAAGTCGCGTGTAACAGCTAGTACTTAATAATATTTACTGGCGCGACATTTATGTCCGTTATTTTTGTAGACATTTTAAACTTGCTTCTAATTAATTCAATTCCATGATAAGATTTCATTTGTACTACCGAAACTGTTGACACAGTTGACAGTTTCGTCAACTGTATATAATTATAAAAAATATATATTACAGTGGCTGTACATTATTTAACATGTATGATTGTATGAAATTATCATCGTTATGCCCCAGTTTGATGGAACGAGTTTCCACGGAAGGATGGCGGGAGGCCGGCGCGGCATTCGTGGCTTGTGTGACGCGATTGTTGGAGAGACTCTTGGACTATAGAGCTGTGATGCAAGGCGCCGAGCATCGGGACAAACGTATGGCTGCAACTGTCAATTTACTTGTGAGTATCGCTTATTTAATGTCACTACATATCACTACATACTTACACTTATGCAACTTGTTATGATTAGTAACACATGTCTGCTTTAACCTTATTTATTAATCCGTGGACAATAGTGTGGGTTGTATGTTTAATAATCTTATCTTTTATTTCCTAATTGTACTATTTTTAGCATATAACTGTTTTTTGTCCCAAATAAATAAATAAATATCACTACATAGTATAAAACAAAGTCACTGTCCTCTGTCCGTCCCTATGTGTGCTTAAATCTTTAAAACTACGCAACGGATTTTGAAGCGGTTTTTTTTAGTAGATAGTGTTTCAAGAGGAAGGTTTATATGTATAATACATGGATAATTTCACCCATGCGAACCCGGCCGGGTCGCTAGTTGAAAATGTGATTAAACACCTCTAGTATTTTTAGCTATGACACTTTTTATATTACCGCTTATTATGTATTTTTTTAAGCCGAACGTCCACCGCCAGCTAAAATAAGTTAGTTCAGTTTTTCATACATGTCATACATGTACTTCACCTTCGGTGGACGCACATATATAAAAAACTGGCTCAACTATGCAAGCTAAACTAAATTAACTTATTTTAGCTGGCGGTGGACGTTCGGCTAATGCCAGCAATACACGTTGGCCGAGCTTAGGCCAACGCGAGCGTAGGCAATACAAGGCAAGTGCTACTGCCTACACGTTGGGCAAGTGTATCGAAATCAACTAGGCGAGCGACACCGAGCGATGGCCAGACAATGCAAATATACCGTCTATACGTTGGTATTGGCGTTCACTCGGTCATGCTGGGCCAGCGTCTATTGCTGGCTTAAAAAGCCCCTGTGGCACGGGTTTAGAATACCTTGTTTCAACAATCCATTTCATCCGGAGGCTTTCGTAAGAGCTAACAATATGAAATGGCTACGCCGAAAACCAGTAGTCATTTCATGTAATTGATGGTAGTCCATGGTCTTATACGGGCTGAGTAGTAGTTGTAGTATTTTTATTCGTTGGTCTAGTGGTTAGATGTGCCGCCTTTGGATCAACGGGTCCCGGGTTCGATTCCGGGGTCGGGCAAGTGTCTTTGTCTAAACCAGAGGCACTGGCTCGGAGTCTGGGTGTCATTTCTATCTATAATATGTATGTATTTACAAAAAAAATGTATTTAAGTAGTTTATCATCCATCTCGTAGTTGCTTAGCTTGGGACGAGATGGCGTTGTGTGAAATGTCCAAGGATATTTATTATTATTATTTATTATTGGTTAAATTTGTACGTTAGTTGAGAGCGCTATTTACTCTGCAAACTCTAAGGGTCCAAATTATGACCGTGGGTCATGCAGCTTATAGACAAACTAAAATCCTTATTATATTTAGAAATGTAAAACATGCTTCAACCGTTAATAAAAAAGGCCAAGTTACGTCGGGCTTTCAAAGCCTATAACATTCTCAGCTTGTTGGTTTTACTAATTCCTTGTTCGTTCCAATTAGTTTTTTAAATGTAGTCTTTTGTTTTAGAACTTCTACAAGAACGAAATAGATCGCAAAGAAATGTATCTGCGCTACGTGTATAAGCTACACGACCTTCATATTGCATCAGACAACTTTATAGAGGCTGGGTGTACACTGCTGGTAAGCATATTTTAACATTATTTTATATATAGAAACGCTATACATAAACGTATTCCTAACCGAAAACTTCACAATCGAACTCAAAACTTTTAGAAATGGCAAGTACCCATTCGGTATTTTACTTCATAACTACTATCAGAGGATTAGAGTCGTGGGCGTGGGTCCCTACTGACACAGTTTAATTCTAACTGTGATACCGATAGCAAAAGTGAAAAGCCAAAAAAAAAGTGATAATTTGCAAGTGATTTCGGTTCGATCCCCGCGGGTTCGATCCCCGCACGGAAGAAATATTTGTACGACCTACAAGTATTTGTTCCGGGTCTGGGTCTATCTATAATATGTATGTATTTACAAAAAAAAAGTAGCTTATCATCCATCTCGTTACCATAACACAAGCATTAAGTTGCTTAGCTTGGGACGAGATGGCGTTGTGTGAAATGTCCAAGGATTTATTTATTTATTTATTATTCCATTGGTGTTCAACTAGTGTGTATATTTTGAATGTGTTAGTATGAATTGAATGTTTGGCTGAACTGATGATAATATTACACGATTGACTTTTACAGCTATACGCGGAAACACTCAATTGGGACAGCGATCAAATCGGCGTAGACCCGGAACACCCTGAAGTAGCTGAATGGAAACGCAAGGAGGCGATATACAATCAAGTATTGCAGTATTTCGACAGGGGAAAAGTAAGTGTTTTACTTCATAATATACTAATACTTTGCGATTCAATTTTGGCACCTCCTTTCCAAAAAGAATAACGAAACCCCTGCACTAGATATAACCTGGCCACAATTATTGTGTAATATTTCAATTTCTTTTGTATGAATGCTGTAGGATGCGTACGCTTACTGTTATAATATATCGGTAATCTTTGCCGTTCGTAAAGTTTTTTTTTAAACAAATCTCCTGTACTAGCTATACTTGTATTGCAAGGGCAGTTTACAAACACACGTAATTCACGATGACACCTGGGCTCAGAGCAGCCTGTGGTTAATACAAAGTCCCGGGATCCCAAGGTGGCATATCCACATATTAAAATTTATGATATATCCAGTTTATAAGCTTACTTTCCTCATTTCCAGTGTTGGGAGAAAGGTCTGCCCTTACTCCGGGAGCTCGCGACCCTATATGAAGTGAAACTCTGCGACTATCCGCGTTTGGCATCTTGTTTGAGGACTCATGCGACGTTCTTAGACTCTGTGATGGAGCAACTGAGACCGGAGCCAGAATACTTTAGAGTTGGATTCTACGGAAAAGGGTGTCCATTATTTGTTAGGGTAAGTCCCATTTCTTGTTTAGTGTTTGTCTTTTTTTAATCTACGTAGTGTTTGTAATATTGTGAGATGGAGGACCATCAGTATTTTCTTTCAAATAAAATCAGACTTGTCATCTCCCTATTATATACATATTTTACAGGGTGTCTGTGGATGGCCAATATCGAAACTATAAGCAATATCGAAAAACGTACAAACAAGTTTCCGATTTACCGATTTTGATGAGAACTAAAACTGCATGAAATATATATTTTTTAATATTATTCGAATCCTAAATTCTGAATGGTCACATCTTGTATTATAACACGATCCGATAGAATCTAATAAAGAACAAATAAAAGCACACTGTATGACTGTTTTCAGAACAAGCAATTTGTGTACCGCGGCCACGATTACGAGCGAATCGGCGCATTCACTCAACGCCTGCAGTCGGAATACGTTGCAGCCCACATACTGATGCGGAACACTCCGCCCGACGAATCTATTATATCCAATGACGGTCAATGTGAGTACTATAACTTCAGTGAGTAGTGCTCATTGGTATAAATAAAATACAATTGATGTCTATTTTAATTGTAAGATCTATGTCATGTGTATTTTTGTCTCTTGCACAATAAAGAATCTGTCTATGATTAAGATAAACCATAACTCTGGCTATAGTTTCGGAACCTTACAGATGTAGAATACGATTATTAATATTTAATACGATTTAGAATACGTAATGTCACGAACCCATACCATCCCAAGGGTGTCGTAAGAGGCGACTAATGGAACGCAAGAGGCAAATCACCTAGCCGCAAGAGAAGGAAAACTTGATACACTCTGTGCCAACCCGACTTGCCAGTATGGCACAGTAGGCTAATTTCCCTCCATGAACTTGGAGGAGGCCCAAGTGAGTAGTGGGTCATTCATGGGTTGAAACGGCGATGACGACAGATGTAGAAATACTTACAAATAATTGGAGTATAGAAAGGAAATCGGATAGTAGGCTAATGCCACTCCATGTCCCCACTGGACTGCCTTGTTAGTCTAGGGGTTGGATGTGTCGCCTTTGGATCATGGGTCGTCTGTTCGATTCCGGTGTCGGGAAAGTAACTTTTTGTAAACTAGAGTCACTTGCTCTGAGTCTGGGTGCCATTTGTGTTCTTGAATTACATGTTTGTGTTTGCACTGCCCCAGGTTATACATATTTCACGAGCTTCGTTAATACCTAGAAACTACATTGAATTTCTAACATTTTAGACATTCAAATCTGCAATGTGAAGCCAGTCCCTTCGCGGCGTGCATGGCCCTCGGGGACACCGGAACAAGTGAAGAGATTCTACGCCTGCAATGACGTTGATACATTCCTTTGCGATAGACCACTACACAAACCTCCCATAGACAAGGATAACGAGTTTAAGGTATGCTATTTTTTGGAATGATATACTTACGAAGGAGTTTTAGAATTAAATAAATTTAATGATCAATTGATTTGAATTTGAATTTGATTATGAATCAACGGGTCCTGGGTTCGATTCCGGGATCGGTCAAGTGTCTGTCTAAACCAGAGGCACTTGCTCTAAGTCTGGGTGTCATTTGTGTTCGTGAATTTCATATGTGTAAACTGCCCCCGCGATACAGGTTATACCTAGTGCAGGGGATTATTTTATTTAAAAAAAAAATGTTAATATCAGCGTACTGTTGAAGCGAACATTATCATAGACATCACATTTATTGTTTTTAGGCTATGAAGTTGTATTACAATATTATGTGTCTTCCTTAGAGTCTCTGGATAGAAAGAACGACGTTGGTGACCGAGAATACTTTGCCGGGGATCCTGAGGTGGTCTGAAGTTTTCTCCAGGTCTGTTGAAGAAATACCACCGGTTGAAGTAAGTTCGAATATTTTTTGTTTGTTATCTAGCTTTAATCGCCTTTTCTGCGGAGAAAGAAAAGTTCATGTCATTATTTTGATAACTTTTTAAGAATAATAAGCACATGTATTATGATTTTTTTATGTCAAAATTTTTTTATATTAAAAATATGGAAGATTTTTATGTTTGTATCATTCCATCCTGAGGGTGTCGTAAGAGCCGATAAAAGGATTTATGGGTTGAGTAGTATATAAAGAAAGAAAATTATTATTACAGCAATATACGTGTTATAGGAAACGTGATATATATTTACGTTACTCTGAATTAGGCAACACTCTTCATGTTTATACCGCAGCGAGAGTCTGTTTGTAATATTAAAATAACCGTTTTTTTGCTAAGTGCATTTGGATCTATTCATGATACATATATCAAAACAACATTTTATACAATTTTTGTCTGCCTGTCTGTTCGTTATGGCTAATTTCTGAAATGGTTGGACCCATGGTGACCGGACTTTCACTGGCAGATAGGTGATGTAACAGGGAGCAACTTAGGCTACTTTTATTGACACCGCACTTTTCAGGAGCCCATAGTTAAAAAGCTTTTCACATTTTTGTGGCGCACTTACCGTTTTCCTGATTTTTGTGTGTTTTTCCCACAAAATACAGAATAACTTAATTGTTAACTACTACGCGGACGTACAGCCCTCGCCAATCTTATGGCAGCTCTGAATGTAGCCGTCGGTGTGATCTTCCGCATCGTACATTTCATAACCAATACGAACGTAGCACACTCACACTAACGCGCGGGAGGCGAGGACGCAGTCTTCCACCTGCCTCCACACCACGCGTACGTGTCGTTCATACCTCATTCTGTGCTATGCGCAGCGTAATGCGGCTAGGTTCGGAGCGGCCATAAAGTTTGGCGAGGACTATAGTCGCAGGTAACAGCTAGTCGAAAATAACTCTGATCATAACTTTAATCTTACAGTACGCTTGCGAAACAATGGAATCAACAGAGCGCGAACTACGCAGCCTTATCTCACAATACACGGCCGATCCTACCCTCAACATTAACCCGTTCTCCATGCGACTCCAAGGCACGATAGACGCAAACGTTCAAGGGGGGATAACAAAGTACGAACAAGCCTTCCTAACTGCGGAGTTCGCAAGAAATGCGACCCCAAGGGAAGCCGCGGCGTCGGCTAAGCTGAGGAGACTGGTGTCTTCTCAGTTGGCTGTGGTCGATGCCTGCCTGAGTCTGCATGGGCGATTGGCACCAGAAGACGTTAAACCTTTGCACAGGTACGTTATAATTGTTATTTCGTTTGTATAATGTGTGTGTTCTGTTCTAATGTGTTTACATGGCCAAATCAGTTAATATGAGTGGGGTGAAAAATAATGCCTAAAATGTTATCGATATTACACTATGAAAAGATGTAATAAATATTACGCAGCCCATAAATAATTTCTTTTAGAGCCTACTTCTCAGCCCTTATAAGACCCACTGCTGAACCGGGCCGCCTCAAACTACATGGAGATACCTAGCCGCAAGAGAAGGGAAACTTGATACATTTCGTATCAAGTTTTCCTTCTCTTGCGGCTAGGTTTTCGGTCATATCATTTCCTTTTGTCGGACGACGCCCACAGGATGAAATCGGGTGGCAACACTAATTATTCTAAATCCGTTACCACATAAAACCATAGGGTCTAAAATTCCCTAATTTTATGGCTAGAAATTAGTCTACTGTGTTATAAAGTGTACATTTATATAAGACAGTATGTATGTAAT
The DNA here is from genome assembly GCA_905475355.2 of Clostera curtula. Lineage (NCBI taxonomy): Eukaryota > Metazoa > Arthropoda > Insecta > Lepidoptera > Notodontidae > Clostera > Clostera curtula. Next base: position 5,480,397 of record FR997799.1, read on the forward strand.
AAAACGTGTGTTAATAAAACAGGCGACTAGTGGAAAGATTCAACCAGCTACGACAGAATCTTGGACCAGGATTGGCTCGTGCGAGACGGCAGCTTTCTGAAAGCATTGTCAAGTAAGTGAGGTGCATTACACAATTAAACATAGCGTTTAATTAGATTTGAATTCTTAAGACACCAAAACACAGTTTGATGTGGAGATGATTTTAAATATATAATACGATACAATACGTTTCTGGTTATACGACTACCTTTTAATTATATCTACGTGTTCCGTTAGTGTATATTTTATTTTATTCCCAACGTTTCAGACACTGAAAGTGAACGGTTCTGATCGTGTATATTCCGTGCAGAATATACACGATCAGAACCGTCCAGAAATAATTTCCTGCAATGTGCAAAGATCGTGAAAACCTAAGACATTATTACGTCTACGTGATTTTACACACATATAGATATATCTGTATAGACTTTTTTTTATTTGAGGCCCCTTCACTCCGTAAATCCTGTATCACGGGAGCAGTTTACAAACATGAAATTCACCAATACAATTGACACCCAGAGTCAAAGCAAGTGCCTCTGGTTTACACAAAGACACTTGCCCGACCCTGGAATTGACCCGGGATCCCCGGTCCATGCAACCTCCAGACCAACAAGGCATACTATACATCTGTATAGAGGTCGGGAGGGGGCGCCGTGCGGCAGGTCGTTTTCTTCCCTGCAATATTGTTGAGGAAGGCGATGGCTGCCACATGCGTCATCCTTGTGAACAGGTGCCGTTGCTGGGGGTCGGTTGGCTCGGGCATTAGAAGGTTACTAGATCTGGCGGATGTTTAGCCGTTTGCGACTATTGCGCGAGTTTGCTCTCACAAATCTGTCTTATCCCGGCCTTGTACCTAAAAATGGCGATCTAAAAAGAGTAACTACAGAGTTTCTTGCAGACTCTGCTCTGTAGAGCTGCATTCCGAACCGGTGGTTATTGTTTGACTTGCCAAAAGAGCTCTAATGCGCCAACTTGATTAAATAAGTTTTGATTTTGATAAAGTTTCAATGTTTTTAGCACGCCGCTGCCACCCGTTCCCGCGTTGGACAAACGATCGCAAAGTATTCAGCAGACGGAGAATTATTATGACGACGGTCATCTATACGATAAGCCTGTAAGTAGAATATTAAATAACTGGCTACATGTTCAACCGACTTCAAAAACGAGGAGGTTCTCAATTTTATTGTATGTTTTTGGTCTGTAGGAGGGTAGTGTAGGCTGTGTGCATAAAACCTCAGAGACGCGCGAGCAAAATTCAAATAATTAAAAAATATACATTCTTTAATGCATTTCTATTGTTTTCATACACTAATTTGATCATGTCATTTTTCTGTGTTGAAATATATGTTTTACTGTATTCTAATTACGCATTCATCATTTCTCTGGTTTTAAAATCTACTATCTTTGTACAAATTTGGCGGCAAAGAGTATATAATCACTACGTTCTAAGAGACGGCACTACGTACATATCGCTTTAGCTCACGCACACATATACAATCTTTTGAGCCGTTAATTCTAACAACACAACAGCGCAATATTCGTAGGAGCTACCAACATACCGAATAAAATAGAGATGTAATAAGTACGATGTTTGTACAATATCGATACTTCTGCTAGAGCTGTATTTATCGATATAGCCGATATCGAAACCTCATAGGTTTTATGCAGTGGGTTTATTATCATAAAATTAAAAATAAATGTTTAGAAATTAGATATATTTTTATTACATTTATTACAATTTTAGTTACTAAATGATAAGCAATAGTAATCAGCTTAACGTTAAAAAAGTGTTTTATTTGGCTGGAATCGATAAGATTCAATTAAGAAAATATAATATCAATTATCAATTGATGTAAAAAGACAATGCTTCTGTGGTAAGAATATATATAGGATGAATTAGATTTTTTTCTGTCCTGAAGGTGCTGAACAGGGTAACTGAAAGAAAATGATAACTGGAAAAACTAGACGTAAAAGATCGAACAATATACACATAGCTTCCAATAGTATACAATAATGTTATGTTTTGGTATTTGTTTTGTTCCTGAAACAGGTTACAGCAACGAATAGAACGAAATATAGCTAATAATGATATGTTCTCTAAATATCTATCATAATATAATTAAGTTTCAAGTTGGTTCACAAGTAACAAGGCGTTACAATACTGTGGGTCAAAAAAATATTTTTCTTTACTTTTTGCTGAGCTTTTTTACTTTTATCAGCAGAAACACTTTCATTCTTTACAAAGCTATTCATTTTTACAATTTTACAACTTTTACTTGAAAAGATAACATAATATTGCATAATAAAATTCATGCATGTCTTGAAAATGCGGTTTATATTTAAACCACTTAAAATCACAATTTGTACTCAGCAACACAATACTAGATCGCGCTATATTTTGCGTGCCTGATAGTGTTGATCAGCGATGGTGGCTTCGTAAAAATCTTTTATTTACAGCGACATCTAATTCAGTTGTTGGATAAACCAGGGATTTTTTGTTGTTTGTGGTTTTACCATAATTTAACATGTAAGGGGACCTAGAAGTATGATTGAAAAACTTATGACTAGCTTCCTAAGTCAACAGCATTGCTGATTATCAATGCATTGATAATTATCAATTATTAATTACTAGCGACCCGCCCCGGCTCCGCACGGGTGCAATTATGACATAAAAACCTTCCTCTTGAATCACTCTATCTATTAAAAAAACAGCTTCAAAATCCGTTGGGTTGTTATGAAGATTTAAGCATACATAGGGACGGACAGACGACAGCGACTTTGTTTTTTACTATGTAGTGATGATAATTAATTGAAATCGAACAATAGTAATCAAAGTGCTGCATATTTTAGGCACAATGAGAGCAATTGTTTAGAACGGCAATTAAATTAGCTTAGCTAGGTACTTTGCCTAGACCACAAATGGTCAATATAAATTTACAAATGTTTATGTTCATCGCAACATTCAACCTTGACGATTTCTCATATGACCCATATGATTATTATGTGTTGATCTCAAACATCGCTTATATTATTCAGAATAAAGACATATCTCGTTGAGCTGGTTCTGATTTATTTTCAACTAGCGACCCGCCCCGGCTTCGCACGGGTGCAATTATGACATAAAACCTTCCTCTTGAATCACTCTATCTATTAAAAAAAACAGCTTCAAAATCCGTTGCGTTGTTATGAAGATTTAAGCATACATAGGGACGGACAGACGACAGCGACTTTGTTTTATACTATGTAGTGATACAATAAGAATGTTCCATAGGTACTGCAACAATAAATGTTTATTAATGAAATAAATATCACAAAATTAACATATACAATAAGGATGTAATTATATGTGTCAGATATGAAAATAATTACATCAAATTGTCATAAAAAGGCCTCCCCTAAAGAGCGCCATAGCGCCCGGTCTTCTGCTTGACGCATTCAGCTGCTGCCCGCAACAAAAACCAATTATGTATATTGAATCAGTATTTATTTTAGCCTCCTTGAGTAAGATATCTATAGGCTGAATAGTAGTGTATATTAATTCACAATATAAAATTCTCTTTACCTGATTCAAGACCTTCTTTATTGCTATCTTTTATATGAAATGGAAATTCAGTTAAAATCTCATCAGGCAGAATAGGATTGAGCAGTTCCAATGTGGGAATAGCAGTCTTTTTCAAGTGGGTGCCTTTTGGATTGCAAGAGACTGGAGAAGTATGACCCAAAAATATACTTAATCTGGTGTAGCTTTTCAATAGGTCAATTAGCTTAGTCTTCAATTGCAGCATTCCCACACGCACAACTGGAATTGTATAACATAAGAATTAAAAGTACATTTTAGGCATTTTTTTTTCATTTTAGGATCTCACCGTTCAGAATTGATAGGAAATTTACTTAAAAATACATTTGATCCACAGTTTCTCCCATTATAGCAATTAGCACACTTCTTGTTGTTGCTACTCTCCATACTTACTTAGCCTATTTTCCTATATTTCTTATAACTTTATTTCAAGCAATAAAAATGTTTCAAATAGTATTGTACATATTTGTCTATTCAATGGCTATTGAAAAGCCAATGAAATTGTGTGATGAATGCTAATATTATTCAAAAATTGGTTGACGCTATGAAACCTCTGTTTTGATTTAGTTATTCTTTTGAGATTTGGTTAAGATTTATGCGAGTTAGAAATAATGTCTGGAGTTAACTTAACACATGTTAAGAATTTGTGTTAAGGCCGTATTACAAATTCATCTGTTAATTTACTAATTACAATAAAAAATAACAGGTGTCGTTAATAAAATCACTTACCAAACATACACAAGTGAATTAGAGCCTCTATCTCAAACACACAAAACAATCACGTTGATACGGAGGAACTTAATCAACTCAACACAATCATCAAACACAGAAATTCAATAGAAATGGAAAAGATAGTGAAAGTCGGTTTATAACAAAGCAAAATGTAGTTTGAAAATTGTGGTTTGTCAATGTCAAATTGTAATGCTACCAACATTCATATCGCAACTATTTTTTTTTGCAATTGTGGTACCTTGGGACGTAGTGACTTTGCAAAATGGCTGTTAGTAAAATAGACCTTGTTGTAAGGAATGTAAGGTTGTATTTTGACAGTTTACTTTATGAACCCTTTTCTTGTATGGATGTGTCTACCCATTGTTTGGCGGCGTGGTTTAAACTGGAGTCTACAAAAGTCGACGCGCCGCCAATCATTTCACAACTAGCTAAATTTCTTTTTTTGTTTGTTCTACATAATTTGTAAAAGTATGTTGTTTTTTTGCTGTAATGATGATGATGTTTCTAGGTTTCCGTAGAAGATCCGTCGGACCAACAGAGCATCATGTCGGTCAGCGCCCCCGTAAACGACAACAGGGATATTGACGATAATTCCATGATCAAGTCGGCTCCTCCTCTACCTATTCGACCAAAATCCGGTGACCCAAGAAGCCCCACTAGACCACCGCTGGAAAAATATCGGTGGGATTTTAAATACATTCTAACCGCTATCTATCATCTTGTGCAGGTGTAATTATTCTGCTAACTAGTTCCTTTAGTCGCCTAGTGCAATCCACCCATGGTGAGGTCCGTGTGGTGACGGATTTATAATACATAGTGTCACCAGCCCATTCCCTCCTAAGGATGCAGTTGTCTGTGCCATTGGCGGCGTGCCGTTCGTGTGTATGAGCGCTAACTGTGCCAAAGTTTACCTTCTCTTGCGGCTAGGTGATTTGCCTCTTGCGTTACGACACTCATGATGGAATAGCGTGGTGACACTATGTGTCCTAAATTCGTCACCACTCAGACCAATAGTCTTAAAATTATATTAAAAAATATATATATATAAGTATATAAAATTTTATTAAAGTCACAAGTTTTCGTTGGTGGTAGGATCTAATGGTCGTCCCGGCTAGCTACCACCCTCACATTTAAGGGCCCCCGCGCATTTAGGCGGCCAGGCCGCGCGGCACGTTGCGCGGCCTGGCCGCATAATGCGCCGATTGGTCGCGGCGGCCAATAGGCCGCGTATGTGACGCGATGTTTTTCGTTGGCCGTGCGACCAAAACTTGGCCGCGTAATGCGCGCAGCTATATACATCGTAGAAGAATTAGTTGGCCGCAGCGACTTGGCCGCGCGGCCTGGCCGCATAATGCGCGGAGGCCCTTAGTCCGGCGCCAAGCAGTTTTACCGTGTTTCGTCGTGTGTATGTGAGAGCTGGTGTCCGACATGGCATTTCCTTGAATTGCCTGGCTCCATCTTAGACCCTGTCGTTGCTTTCCATGACGCAAGCCTAGGGTCAAAAGCATTCAAGTCACTAATAAAAAAGTCGGAGTTTAATATTGTTTTATGTTTCTTTTTTCCAGGGACTCGATTGATGGCGAATTAGTCGATGCTTGTCGCCACAGTCGATCTTCTTGGAGTGAACCTGGGGATGCGCCGCCTTTGCCCCCACGCGTGTCTGGTGTGTAGAACGGGGTTTTATTATTAACTACCTTTGACCCTTAATAATCCGTGAGACTGTAGATTTTTTTATGTGAGAGCACGCAGAGGACTGCATTCCGCCTGATATTAAGTGGAAATGCAGTCCAGAAGTGGAGGTATCTAGTGATAAACTATACGTATAGCACTAGCCAGCCGAATACATAGGGTGTTGTAAGATCCGACAAAAGGAAATGTCGAACACGGTCAAATACGCTCAGGACTGGCCTTCGTGGAAATCCTTGGTGTAGGCTTATGTACGGAAGTGTTACACGCCCATAAGCCAAATATATTATCAGAAAAATTTATTAGTTATAAAAAGAAGATTCTAGATGTTTAAACCGTGTTTGGTTCTTTCTTTTCCTTTTTCTTGATTTCTTATTTAAGTTTCTTCTTTTTTCGAAAAAAAAAGATATACTGGCATATACTGTACTTAATCGAAACGAACATCGTTGTCTGCTCATTTGATATCAAGTCATCTGTGAAAATTATTGTGGTTAATGTAATACACAGTTACTTAAATAAGGCCCTTCGTACACAAGGCTACGCAAATCTTCGATACTCAACGAAGTCGCCATACAAAGCGAGTCGCGGGACGAATGTCGGCGACGCGACTCGTATACGAACCTCAATGGATTTGTATGGCGATAGTCGCTTGAAGACTAAAATAGTTGAGTATCGAAGATGTGCGTAGTCTTGTGTACGAAGGGCCTAAGTCTACAAGTAAGATATAGTAACAGTTTGTTTCCATAAATAAAATTAAATATGGCTTATAACAGGCGAAGACAGTCGGTAATTATTTTTATTGTTAGGTGACAAACGATCGTGGATAGAAGCGCCCCCAGCTATTCCTCGTCGCGGCACCCGCTCAATAGAGGTCGCTGAAGACGCACGTGATTCGGGCGTGAGCGTGGACACCAATGCCTATACGAACGCCGATGAACACAGGCATCATCATAAAGGTATTATATTATTTTTATTATACCCTGTGCCAACCCGTCTGGTCAACATGGCACAGTAGGCTAATGGGGGAGCCCCGACTCAACAATGGGTCGTTTATGGGTTGAGTGGTAGTAGTCATTGCCCATCTGTCTAGGAGACGTGATGCTAATGAGAAATTACACCTACCTGGGGGCGAAGCATTCGTATTATTTTGAAGCGAAGCCCTCAAGTGGGAGAAGTGAAACTCGTGGCCCCGGGAGACACCGGAAAGTTTTAGTGGGTAAGCTTCAGAGCACTACGGCCTATTTTTTGTCTCGGGGTATAATCCTTTATGGACTATCTCCGCCAGCCTCGGGATGACCAACAGGGGTTGTGTGGGAGTCCCCTCCGCTTCTGTGAGGAGACGGAGGCATACCCACTAAATGTCCCCGTGGGCCCTGACTGTATCTCCATGGGGTTACACTACTGCCTGACGGGTTTTCTCAGATACAATAAATAGAAAGCAAAATTGCCGCCACTAAATGTTGTAGGCTGGAACGATGATGACGATTCATATTAAGTTCATATCATTTCTAATCAATATTCCTTCGATTTTTATTACCCAGACCTGGATTTGACAGTGGACTCGCTACGCTACGAGGAAATAATCTCCATGATGTCAGAACCGCTTCGAGTTGACGAAGGCGAGCGCCCGCCGCCTATACCGCCAAAAGGACTAGGCCACCTCAGTTCCTTTGACTCGGGTCACCACGAGAACGGTGAATCACACTGCTAATATTGCAGTATTCGAAGATTGACAAAGTATTCCCACTTTTTAAGTCTTGTGTTGTCTATAGGAATGTACCAAATAGTATGTCGAGATTTATAGGTTTAATACAGTGCAGCTTTAGACATGTTCTTCATGTATGGGTAGGGTCTGCACGTTGCCTTTCCCACTACAGTGGGCAAATAAAATAAATAAATAAATATCCTTGGACATTTCACACAACGCCATCTCGTCCCAAGCTAAGCAACTTAATGCTTGTGTTATGGTAACGAGATGGATGATTAACTACTTATATAATATGTAACCCTACAAATTATATCGTTTAATTCGGATATTAAAAAAATTTGTCGCCATGGTAACAAAGCGTTTAAAAGATGCATACTGCTATATGATGTCCTTTATTCTTGAATGGTCAAGAAACCATAGTAGCGTAGACCGGCCAGTCAATTTTAGGTCGGAAAGATCCATCACAGATGTATACTTTTTGTGTTACATTGGGAACGTTACCATATAACATGCACATAAAAAACTGCGACGTAGAATCAAAATTATATTTTAAAGCCAGGGTCATATTAGTTTAATCATCCCTAGCATATTTATCTATAATTCTAAAAAGAATATTGTTTTTAAAAAATATGCACATAATTGATATACGATTAAATTAATGCATTTCTGCCATGAAATGTAAATGCCTGCCAAATCGAGCATAGCAACAATCGTCCGAAAAAACGTTGCTATTCTATTCTTCATGTAGTGAGGTAAAATAATAGTATATTTCATTACAAGGCCGAAGGCGAGGGTTGACAGTCGGAACAAGTTGCAATGACGGTTCCGCACGTGTACTGAACGACTATTTTTAATACAGTTGCGAAAAAATTAAGAAATTTAATAAAATAATAAAAACACAATAAACTCAACTAACCAATCATTTCTGAAAAATGGCGCCGACCGTAGAATATAAGCAGAGATTTTTTTCATGGTTGGTTTTTCCTTATATTAGACATTATTTTGACAGTTGGGAAAGAGAACGCACTAGTGCGGGAATGGTAAAAAAAAGCACGCGTGTGTAATAGCCCACTTCCCGAACGCTATACGTCTCTGCAGTATGCCACTTTTTGAGCAACTGTATTAAAAAAAATAATTAAATAAATAATTCCACAAGAAAAGGAAGTATAAAAACCTTGTGGCAAACTACTTGCCAGCGTGGCACAGTAGGCTGATTTCACTCCACGAATCTGGAGGCGGCCCGACACAGTAATGAGTCATTTATGGGCTGAAACGATGACGATGACGAAGCATTAGCGACCAGTTAAGTTATTTTTAAATTCCATAAGGATTATGTCAAGCGTCTTTGGTAGTTGTACACATCTACTTAGTATTTATGCATATCATTCCTCAAAATTGTATATCTCTATGCTTAATTTTATGCTAAACCAATCTGCGTATATCCATTTTATTTTGTACCAATGAATGAGATATGTTTAAATTATACCGGGCTGTATTTTTTATTAAAAAAAAAAGGATTTTATTTTCAAAATATGCGCTATCGCTATACTTTAAAAGCGTAAATTTGCAATTAATTGACTGTAATTTCTATGGTTAATTTTTTAAGTATTATAAAAAAAACATGTGATGAATTAAAAGGTACACGTTTTAATTCTTAATTGACTGCGTCTATTTTTAAAGATTTAATTTTGATATCTATGTGCTATGAAATTTATTTTACTATAAATTTATATTTTACAAAATTATATTATATTTTTTTAATGTATATTTTCTAAGTATACGCCTTTTTTCTTCGATATAATTAATTTTGGATTTTATCTACGTGTCAAAGATTTTAACGTACTACAACTTATAAAAAAAAATTGTTCAAAGTAACTACAAAGCAGCTTATCATAATCAATTTATTTGCTCAATTAATTCCTTATCACAGCTTTTTGTATACATAATAATTATGGATATTAATTATCTATGTCCGCAGCGGCATTAAAATGGATGCAAGGAAATACTTAGCGAGAAGGGTGCTTATTATTTGGCCCATTCACTCATGTGCAATATGTTTCTTGTTATAAAAACTATGTTATACATATTATGCTTCAGTATTGGTTCATGTGATTTCATAGTTAAATAAAGAAAGAACATCTATTTTTTGGATTCTGCAATGGCAACGAATTCAAACAAACAAGACTAGTAACTAGGTATAAAATATACCTGTATAATTGATAATTTAAGTAATTGAAAGCCAAAAAGAGAGATTTTTAACCGTACATCAGAAAATTGCATAATAAACAATCTTAAAATTTTCAGTAGTAACAAATGTGTTTTTTATTTTTGGACGGAATTTATATTAATAAAAAATACGTAAAAACTAACATTAACTAGCTACCAAATTAAAAAAAAAATACTATTACAAGTCGTTTTTGTTTAAAAGCTATAGCTATAAATTTATAACACCCCTTTTCGGGGTTAAAAAGTACTGTTTTCTACATAAACCTTGAATTAAGACGCTATTGCAGAAACCACGAAATTAAGTGGATTTATCTTACACATATAATAAGGTACCTTAAAGGCTTCATAATTTGATCTCGAACGAACATTATATTTGCTTAACCAAAAGTTTGAGTGGTAAATATTTGTCATATTTAAAAATGTACAAGTTCACTACTTGTACATTTTTAAATATGACAAATCCGAGTTTTCCAAAACATTATCAATAGTAATTACTTGACTAACATTTTATTCCATAAGAATATTTAAGACAACGTGTTTACAATATGTCTAATGACGCACAAATCTTGTTATAATGCATTTTTTTACATAATTACCAACTAAAAAAACAAGTACATATATTATAGATTTGTATTCTAGCATTCGCATTTTTGTATTAAAATCTTTGTCTTTCCAATAAACCAAGTGATAATTTTCGTACATTATAAATTTAGATTTTCTAAAACGTTTACTGCATCTAAGTTCTAGTTTTTAAGGTTGACATTTCCAACGAACAATTTGATAGTTATTATTGAATGTTTGAATATTTGCTATTGTAACTGCAATATAGAAATTGTATTTTAAGTTTACTACATTTAGCAAATATGTATTGTATTTCTGTTGGAGCGAGTTTACCAATTGTCAAAAGTATTTGTGTTGAAGCGAGTTTCTAGCCACGAAGGAGGCAGACACCAAAGATGTAATAGCCAAAATTCTTGTTTGGACTTGTAGTGCTTGTAAACGGCCCGTATCTTTACTGCAATGTAAGGCCGCAATACTACACACTACAGACTCTAATTATATTTCGAAAATTCTGTGTGAAAAACTAATCTTCTATGAAATACTTGAAACGATTTAATTATCTACAGTTAATTGATCTCTGAAATTATGTTTTCGATGTCATGTTAATTGCGCAGATGAAGTTTGTATTGTAAACAATCACATTATCCTTCGTGAGCCACTTCAATCTTAATATTTTCGACGAAATGTGCATTGATTGATGTTTATTTACTCTGATATATGAAATATCGTTGTGATTGCACCGACCTACTTAATAAAGCTCTGTCTCCGCACATTTTTCGTAATACATAACGTGATTTGTTGTATAGTGAAAATGTAAAAGCAGAACTGAGATTGGTCGTTTTTCGACTAGGTTATGTTTTTGAAATATATTTTTTCTGTGCACCATTGTACTAGCGTAATAAATAATATTACCATCCATGCGATATACCATCAGATAAGTCCTCTTCTTCCAAAGAGCTTAAAGCCGAACGTCCACCGCCTGTTAAAATAAGTTAGTTTAGTTTAGCTTGCATAGTTTAGCCAGTTTTTCATACATGTGCGGCCAACAACGGTGAACTAACATGTATGAAAAACTAGCTCGACTATGCAAGCTAAACTAAACATAACTTATATTAGCTGGCGGTGGACGATCGGTTTAAGACTCAACCGACATCCCGCCTGTGACTGATATCCTTGTGCTCCCTGTGACAAGCTTACATAAATAAGAAGTTAGTTGGACATAATTTGGACTAGCTACTATGTGGCTTTTTTATTTGTACATCTTAGATGCACAAATCTATTCACCCTTATCTGAGGTTTGCTCTATACAAAAAATCACTCTGTAGATATGGATATGACGGATTATATTTTTCAACGTAGCTTGTTGCAATCATGGCGTTCTCAAATGAGATATTTTAAAGGTATTTAAAAATGTATTGACTATTTTGTATGTATAACAAGTATTGAGTTACCTAAGCTGAATGGTTTTTGACTGATATTATAGTTAAGAATAGTTATGAGTGATCATTGTATTCCTTTATGTTAACGTTACATATTTCTCAGTAGTATTAAGTTGATAATCGCATATTTAAAGTTAGTTATAGTGTAATATGTAATCGTACCAAAAATTTCTTCAGCTATTTTTATAAAGATAATTTAAAAATACAATTCTCAAATTGGTATTTATGATGGTTTAGTATTGTATAAATTATACGGTTATTTATATACCTGCTTTCCACTGTAAGCAAGCGAAGTAGACTGTTTTCCAACACTATAAAAATATATCTATTTGAGTGTGTACAAATTCATATATAGCCGCGATAAAAGTTTCTATAATATACCAAATGTGTGTTGTGAATTGCGCAATTAATAAATAAAAGTTTAAAAAAAACTAAAAAAATACACTTTTATAGAAAATCGAACTACAAAATAGAAAATAAATTTTAATAAATTTGAATTAAAAATAGTGTCAGAAATAGTTATTTGTTATACAAGAGTGCAAAGTTGCTTTTTAACCGCGTGTTCAATTTTGATGACCGAGCAAGCGAATCTTTACTTTATTCTCTAGCGAATAAAAACGGCTTTTGCACTCAGATATCGAAGAGCAAAAATACTTTATTCTCTAGCGAATAAAAACGGCTTTTGCTCTCAGATATCGAAGAGCAAAAATACTCTTTCCGAGATTTTCTATAAAGGTGTATTCTTTAGTTTTTTTTAACTATTATTTATTTTTATGTTGAAATATCATCTAGCTATTACTAAATAATCACTAAAAAATATAGCAATAGCTTTATGATAATTTACATCTCTATTAGCTATTGCATCAAAGAGCGGTGTTCCACCTTGATCACCGTTGTTATTATTCTATTTTTGATAACGGGTCAAAATGTTTAAAATATTGAATTGTCATCGGTCCATAATAAGTATGCCAAATTTCGTGTTAATCCGACGTTTTTAACTGGGTCAAATCATGTTCAAAGATTCCGTTACATACATAGATACATACATACATACATACATACGTCTGAAGCTAATAAAAACATATTAAAAAGTAGTTAGTGCTTGTTAAATTCTGGAAGAAATATTATTTTCGTACTTAACGGTTAAATCAACACACGGAGTGTTGATAAAAGCATATATCTAGTTAAATTCTAAAGCAGCTAATTTTAGAAAATTTTCGCAGCTCATAAATGTTCTACTACCCTAGGTTTCTGCCACTGTTTATCATCTTGCAAAAATGCTTGAAGAAGGCACATAATTGACAGATATTTTGTATGCTAAAACGTCCCACAGAGCAAATCTAATGCTGCAAATGAATTGAAACCTTTACGCCCTTAATTTACTACGCTTTTTTCATTTTTTGAATGTGAAAAGATATTTATTTACAATATAGAAGTCCTGTCATGGTTATAAATGCACTGCATTGGGAATCATGACCTAATTTTTTTGCCAGTACTGTAGCCTGCACACATGCACACTTTTACATGTGTAAACCACATTTATTTGTCAGTCTGCGGGCCTAGGCTTACCTCACGGGGTGCACTGGGAGGAATTTTTGTCACGTTGTAGGTGTTATAAATTTAAATAGTTCACAGATGACGCCAGATCAAACCTTACTGATCTTTTAAGACTGTTCAAGTCTGTTCTTGATCGAATTAAACATAAGAGGTGATGGAAAGTTTATAAAGTCCATTTTGCAGTGGAATGCAGGTGTAAGTATTGGATTCGAATATACTAATAAGGTCAAACGTGTCGTAGGTAGGCGTCACGTGAAATTGTCCAGTACAAACCGTAGCTTGGTTTCGGGGAGACCACGCTATCTAGTGATGATGTAGCCATTTATTAATTATTGTGAACAGGCGAAATAAATATTTAGTTGATGCATGAGTTCAAGTGTTTTATTTGGGTGCGAAGTTGTGTCATGATTTTATGCCATACGCCGTGAGGACAATTACAATAAAAACTAATTTCGTGTGATACTGGTTGTCATCTATCCGTAATTCATTGCGTAAACGTGTAGCGTGTTTATTTATTTATTTAATCCTTTATGCAATAATGTACACTTCTCTCATCTTGCGAACTTGCTCTCACTATGCTGCTTAGTGCTTTTTGTAAACAAGACGAATAATTTTAAAAAAGCACCTACAGAGTTTCTTGCCGGCTTGTGGAGCAGCCTTCCGAACCGGTGGTAGTTTCGGCATGAATGTGAGTGAACGCAGGGATTGTGAGCGATCAGGGGAGATGGAGGGATTGTAGGAGTGAGGAGTTGTGTGTGAAAGGTGTGAATGTAGGTATGACGACTGATAGGTGTGTGTGGAGACTACCACCTAGTGTGGGACAGGGACCGTAAGATGATAATGGTGTTTTTAAATATGACGATTTATAAGAGTTTTGTGATGAAACCTACGTAAATAAAGTTCCGTTTGAGTTTGAGTTGTAAAACCCCGACGGCTTGGTAGTATTCTAATAGGTTATTATTTCATAGTTATCCTTTAGTTGTTGTATTATAAAAATGTTAAGTTATGAACTCGCGGGTCGCTAATTGTAAATAAAAAATAAAATTTTAAATAAAAAATATGTTCCTTCTAAAAAGTGTTAGGACAATGTTAGTTGCGAAAGTAAAAACAAATGATAAAAAAGCAAATTGATTGAAATTGCAAATGTTTTTAGGCTTGAAACGCGTCAGACACATTATATTCAGTTGTCAAAAACATCTCCATACATACAGTAGGTATACAGGGTGGTCAAAAAGTCGTGGATCAAACGAAACCAGCGGTTAGATGGGGCCATCAGCAGCAAAAAATTGTTCTACGGGAGGTCCTTAGGGTCAACCCCTGCAGAGTTACAATAGATTTTGTGTTTTTATGAGAAATTGTCTTTTTTTTACTAAAACTTGATAAAATTCGAAAAAATCTACACCCTGTATCCTTTTTATAATTTTCACTAGATTGGTACTGATGAGCCCTTTCGTTAGACATGCTATTTATGGTAGTTTATTGGGTGTGTTAAAGATAACATTAAGTTTTCCGAAAGACATAATTCTTAAATCAAAACTTGTTACTTACTTCGGACCCCACTGTGAAAAAAAAATACTCTACAGAAAAGTGCCACTGTATCACAATTTTTGGCGCATTCAATAGGGATTCTAAAAAGGTATTACACATGGCTATGCGTGGCTTCGATATCTTTCAAGGACGATCTTTCGTAGCAAGGCCAGAGTTAATTCATACATAAAACTCGGTTAGGCCTACTAACCTAACCTTACCTAAGCGTGATCGTTTTCCGGACTACAGGGTCTTTATCGTCGTTTCTGCCCATAAATGACCCACTACTGAGTCGGGCCTCCTCTAAGTTCATGTTGGGAGATTAGCCTACTGTGCCACGCAGCCAAGACGGGTTGACACAGGGTTTGCTTCAAGTTTTTCTTCTGTTGCGGCTAGGTGATCTGCCTAATGCGTTCTTTTAGTCGCTTCTTACGACACCCTCAATATGGTATGGGCTGGTGACACCACACGGACAATTTATTAGAATTGTATTCTTTATGTGCGTACTAATTCGTACATGGAGGGAGTCTTACCGGGTCAGCAAACCCTGTGCCAACCCGTTTTGCCAGCGTGGCACAGTAGGCTAATGTCCTTCCATGAATTGTGAGTAGGCCCGACACAGTAGCGGGTCATTTATGGGTAGAAACGAAGACGATAAAGAATAAACAATGTCACCAACCTATATGGTATGCATATGGAAGATGTCGTAAGAGGCGACTAAAAGAACGCATTAGGCAGATCACCTAGCCGCAACAGAAAGTTTTCCTTCTGTTGCGGCTAGGTGCAAACCCTGTGTCAACCCGTCTTGGCTGCGTGGCACAGTAGGCTAATCTCCCAACATGAACTTAGAGGAGGCCCGACTCAGTAGTGGGTCATTTATGGGCTGAAACAACGATAAAGACCCTTTAGTCCGGAAAACGATCACGCTTAGGTAAGGTTAGGTTAGTAGGCCTAACCGAGTTTTATGTATGAATTAACTCTGGCCTTGCTACAAAAGATCGTTCTTGAAAGATATCGAAGCCACGCATAGCCATGTGTAATACCTTTTTAGAATCCCTATTAAATGCGCCAAAAATTGTGATACAGTGGCACTTTTCTGTAGAGTATTTTTTTTTCACAGTGGGGTCCGAAGTAAGTAACAAGTTTTGATTTAAGAATTATTGCTTTCGTAAAACTTAATATTATCTTCAACACACCCAATAAACTACCATAAATAGCATGTCTAACAAAAGGACTCATCAGTACCAATCTAGTGAAAATTATAAAAAGGATACAGGGTGTAGATTTTTTCGAATTTTATCAAGTTTTAGTAAAAAAAAGACAATTTCTCATAAAAACACAAAATCTATTGTAACTCTGCAGGGGTTGACCCTAAGGACCTCCCGTAGAACAATTTTTTGCTGCTGATGGCCCCATCTAACCGCTGGTTTCGTTTGATCCACGACTTTTTGACCACCCTGTATATTATTTCATATAAAAACGATTGAATGGAATCCTATAGTATAAAGATATTTGAAGTCAAGGTGCGTTTCTCACCGCAGATTATTCATTCTTGGCTTCAATTCGTTCGGTGCCTACAAAATTTAAGATAAAAAGGAAAATAGATAATAACTTGGGTACGATTTTTAGAATAACTTGAGGTACCTATCTAAAAAGACGGTGTTACCTTTGTCTAGTTACGTTTTTCTTATAACAAAGAAGCCCTAATAAAATTGAAAGTGCCGACGATGCGTCGCCATTGCGTTGTCATGCGAAACAATTATAATATTTAACAACGGAATTTCCAACTAATATGCACTCTTTACCTCTTAATTGAGGGTAGTCACAATGGACGCGATCCGCCCACGGACACAGATGTGAGCGCATATCATCTCATGATAAATGCTACGACCAAATATGGTAAGACAATTTAACGAGCTTACGTACCGTACAGCCCCTAATTTATAATGTAAATAAAATAATTTTTTTTTCACTTATCAGCAATGCTTTCTTTATATATCTTTCTTTATATAAACATATTGGTAGATAGGTACATAATAAGACTTAAAATAATTCACGTATTTTGAAAGTTATGGAATAAGTATATTCTATAGGTTGAAGATGGAGCTGGTACCAATTCCATAAACGTTGACAGCTTACTAGCTGACCCGCCAAACGTTGATTTGCCATACAAATAGTTACAGAACCCGCGGCCTAGCTTGCGGATGTAATTTTTTAAAATCCATTCTTAGCTGACCTCTATTCGACGAAAACGCGAGAAACTAGTAGGTAAACAATTATGGAATTAGAGGTAAAAGTCTTTTATAGGACAATTGACAAATTGACTGTCTCGTTGGTCTAGTGGTTAGATGTGCCGCCTTTGGATCCACGGGTTCCGCGGTCGGGCAAGCATCTTTGTCTAAACCAGAGGTACTGGCTCGGAGTCTGTGTGTCATTCGTGCTCGTGAATTACATGTTTGTAAACTGCTCCCGCGACACAGGTTATACCTAGTGCAGGGGTTTCATTTTTTTTTAATAAAGAGTCATTCTTCTACCTTGTTGATCTAAGGGTTAGACTGGCCGCCATTGGATTACGGGAGCCTCCGTTTGATTCCGGCGTCGGGCAAGTCTCTTTGCCACAGGCACTTGCTCTGATTCTGGGTGTCATTTGGGTTCGTGGATTTCATGTTTGTATACTACCCCCACGATACAGGTTTTTTTTGAGGTAAGTGAAAGGAGAAAGAGGCACCTAAGTGGAATTCTTATGCAGGTAAAGAAAACAAATGCTACGATTGAACCGACGTTTCATCAGTGGATTATGAATATCGTGTATACAGAACACGATGACTTAGCTACGCCCCCTCCGGTGCCCTTAATGGATCCACAGTCTATATTTGACAATGTTTGACACCATAATGAATGAGAAGAGTAGACCCGCGTTATGACATGCTCATTGAAATTATCAGAGCCTTTGATGTTGCGAATATAACTCTAATACCTTTGTTCTTAAGCGCGTCGTCCACGCAGAGAGAATAGAGCTAGACAGCTTTACAACTAATCTAATCTATACTCTAATTTCTACGTACACGTAGCCGAGCCTGTCTACGTAGACTGTAGTGACACATTATCTAGGGTAGTCTCGCTAATGTGTACACGTCGTAGATTGCCCTATGACAGCTCTCTCTTTGTAATTTTAATCTATCGTGGACGAGGCGCTTATCGTAGGTATCGTCTCGTCAATAACTATTGCAGTGACCAGAGATGGTCTTGCTATTATATTGTAAGGTACCTACTAATTTTTTTAAAGGTAAAATAATAGTAAAATTATAGTTAGAAAGAGTAATTTTAAATAGAAAAATATATTAAAAAAAATAGTAAAATTTTATTTATATATCTTTTTTACTTTTGGATCATTAGTATAGTATATTAAACTATATATATATTATACTATATTTATTATAGCTGTGTTCGTAATGTTAATTATTTCAGGGTTTAGAAGTCTACCGGTGAAATGCTGGCTCCCAAAACAATAATGAATTTTGATAAAATGAAGTCAGTAATCTGTCACTAGTTGCCACAATATCATCTAAACAAACTTGCGTGTATTGGAAATGTGAAGTTCAACGGTATCTTAATTACTAGTATTACTTACTGTAAATAGATCCCTAAGTAATGAACTTGATATCGTTGTGAATACCCGGTTTCCAGATAATTTATTTTGCAACTTGCTTTACAATATCGGGTTGTAGTCTAAGTAGGCAATTAATTGGTAAATGTATGTATTATTAAATTATTATTTTACTGTAGGAAAAATCTAGATGCTAGCATATATACTAACTACGTATAAAGACTTAGCCTACGACACCATTCAAGGTTCTGTCTATTTCTAAATAGGCATAGCTAAGCTGTGTTTACTAAACAAATTGTGACCTCAAGCCCTTTTATCCGCAATCAACACAGCACACATAAGCGTTAAACATATACCTACTGTGCCACGCTGGCCAGACCGCTTGGCACAGGGTTTCGTTTCAAGTTTTCCTTCTCTAGCAGGCTAGGAATTGTTATTTCCTTTGGTCGCCTCTTACGGCACCCTCAGGATTGAATGGGTTGGTGACACTATGTATTCTAAATCCGTCACCACACGGAATTAATAATAGAATACCTTTAGTTTAAATTTAAGCGAACATAATAAAACCTTTTTGAATGAGCGTCAAAATGTCAGAATAAAAAACAAGAAAATATTTAATTGATCGTCCTATTCGTCATTTCAGCGATTGACGCAAGGATTTTTGTTGTTGAAAGAAAATAGATTTTCTTGCTAAATTCCTAAACATTTAATCTAACTTAATCGGAATGGCGGTTGTATTGCCAATGGAATCGAACCCAGAGACCATGAACAAATATCTCCAAAAATTGGGAGTGCCCGAAAAATGGCGTATGGTTGACGTGATCGGTCTTGAAGATGAATGCCTGAACTGGGTACCACGCCCGGTCCTCGCCGTAATTTTACTGTTCCCAGTCTCCGAAACCTACGAACAACATCGCCAACAAGAAATTGAAGCTCTCGGCAAAGGTCAAGAGCTACCAAAGGACGTGTTCCATCTTAAACAGGTACTAAGCAACATTTGTGGAACGGTTGCTTTAGTCCACAGTGTGGCGAACAATACTCAGAATATAGAACTAAAAGACGGTCTCTTGAAGAATTATATTAAAGATGCTGAAGGGCTTGACTCGTCGGCAAAAGGAGTGATGCTGGAAAACTCTGCGCCAATTCTGGAAGCGTACAAGGAAATAATACAAGCCGATTCTCCTGATGGGATTAATGCAGAAGAAACTGTCAATAACCATTTCGTTGCTTTTATTCACAAAGACGGGACTTTGTATGAGCTTGATGGACGCAAGCCGTTTCCAATAAGCCATGGGAAAACGTCTCCCGAAAAACTACTTGAAGACGCCGCGAAGGTGTGTCGCAAGTTTATTGAAAGGGAGCCGAATAATATCGGCTTCAATGTTGTTGCTCTTGTCCCATCTCCATAAATCTGCTTTCTTAGAACGTTAGAATTAAATTGTTTACTGTTTGACTGAATAAACTATTATTTGGCTAGAAAGTGTTTAATTCAACTCGTGTATTTATGGATAACCACACAGGACACAGATACACACGTCAGTCGAGACTTTTCTGATTGCAAATTAGCGATACAGGTATCTTTTGCAGAAGGTATTTATTTGTTACTTTTTACCACATTATAGGAAACATTTTCCACGGTGACTTCTCAACTATCTCATCATCAGCATAATTTCAACCTTTATATGAGTCGCTACTCGCTGTTGATTCAAGCCGTCTCCAACATCATGGAGGGAAATTAGCCTAATGTGCTACGCTGGCAAGACAGATTACCACAGGGCTGACATCGAGTTTTCATTCTCATGTGTTGCTAGTTGCTTGCCTTTTGCTCTCCGTTAGCGTCTTACGACACCGTCTTAGTGTGGTTATTAGTGAAATTATGTAGTACTTGATAGGGTTTTGTTTTTACTAATAAATAAACTTTGGATCAACGGGTCCCGGGTTCGATTCCGGGGTCGGGCAAGTGTCTTTGTCTAAACCAGAGGCACTGGCTCGGAGTCTGGGTGTCATTTCTATCTATAATATGTATGTATTTTAAAAAAAATAATTATATAAGTAGTTTATCATCCATCTCGTTACCATAACACAAGCATTAAGTTGCTTAGCTTGGGACGAGATGGCGTTGTGTGAAATGTCCAATAATATTTATTTATGTATTATTTATTTATTTTAAAAAAAAGAATTAGTTTTCCATATGTATACTTAAACTCGACAGGAATTTTCTTTACGTAGGTTTTATCACAAAAAAATTTTAATCGTCATATTTAAAATTACCAATATCATCTTACGGCTCTCCACTAGGTATCGGGGGAGCTATTTACAAACATGTAATTCATTTACACAACTTATCCAGACTCTCAACAAGTGCTACTGGTTTAGACAAATACACTTGCCCGAACCCGGAATCAAACCGGGGGCCCGTTGAACCAAAGGCGGCACATCCAACTCCAAGACCAAAAAGGCAGTATATAACGTTAACATAAATGTTAGTATACTGGGGCAACATTAATGTGATAAACACAGGCATGTCTTGAGAAACATCGCCGAGAAAGTAGCGGCAACACGCGATCTTTCGCTGTCGATCTTCGCGAAAAATAGCATACATTAATTCTCTTCATTAGCAAATACCGACACACTCAGTCAACGTACGACTCTGTACGGATGTCGATTTAAGGCTTTAATTCATAATATTAATCTCGGAATACTTAACAAATCGCCGGTGTTCGCAACCGTTGCGACGGTGCACTCTCGTCTCAATTAAGATATCAGCACGCACTGCAAACACGGTACCCGCATTCCTCCTGGAAATCCTCTATCTTCGGAAACTAATTAAAAATTCGCCGCGCCTCGTGGTCCGGTGTCCAATCGGAATATAACTTCATTTAAAAACGAGCAATCTTGTCGAAGATAAGGCGAGCGAGAAAACAACGAAGAGCACAGCTCGCCACACGCGGCCAAACAAAAACAAACAACCAAAGAGAAGTCCAAACTTTTAAGTGGAACGCGAGAGAATTCCCTGGCTTAACTATGTCGATACTGGGAAGGATGCGACTTCGGTAAGTCACGTCACCGAATAAATGACGCAGGCACTGAAATAAATATATAAATATTGTGTAAATAAAGAAAATAAGACGGCGGGGACCCGAAATGCTTAAAATATTCAAATGAAGCGAGGCGAGGTAAAATACGAAGGTGCGCGGGCCGAGTTGAGCCCAATTAAATCGGTGCCACTGAGGTAGAAATTAAAAACAAAAGGAAGATGATGGGGGTCGGACGCGCATTTTTCTCATGAGTATTATTAGCGCGTTGTCAACTGACAAAAAATGGAGTTAGGGGTTGTCGTGTCCCGATCATTATCGAGGACATCCCGCGTTTTGTATTGTTTTGATAAGTGTGATGTGCACGCTCAGGGACGTTTTGTTGACATTTTATATTGGCCATACACACTTGATGGATACATGAGGCCGTCAATTAATTACAGTGAATTTTAAACTACATTCCTCGATGCTGACCTTTTTCGGGATCGCTTTGTTCATTTAAAAGAAGAACTCATACGAACATAGATGTTCAAACACCAGTCTCTTGCTCGTCTCTATCGGTTGATCACTTTTCTTGAGTCTTTAGGCAGAAAGGGATGGTCATCTAGCCATACGAGGTGATATGCCTGGCAGGGGGCCGCGGTGTCTATCATATGTCCCGATAACTGTATCTAGTCGGAAATTTCTTAACCGTGCGAATCACTATCACTATCACTACATATTAAAAAACAAAGTCGCTATCGTCTGTCCGTCCCTATGTATGCTTAAATCTTAAAACTACGCAACGGATTTTGATGCCGTTTTTTTGAATAGATAGATTCAAGAGGAAGGTTTATACGTATAGTAATACATGCATAATATTGTAGAGAAACACTGATAAATTTAGATGTTCATCATTGCACCCGTGCGATGCCGGGGCGGGTCGCTAGTTGCTATATAAAATTCGCTATCGCGGTGTAGGACATTTTTGGTAATTCTCGCATTTGTAAGCGATATTTTTTGAAGTTGGTGAATTGTGTAAAGTACCTACTTATGTAGCATGCTGGTCGTTACAAGTCAACGGGAGCCCTACCTCGTAGAGGATAACTGCTCGAACCGGAGCTGCCCGATTAGGGAAGGACGTCCACCTAGCAGCCAAATAACAAGATCCTTGGCTGATGTTGTGTTATGCGCGTCAGTAAGGTCGCCAGAGCTCCATCAGGTATTGGTAGCAAGAAACAATGTTTCCATTTAGCTGCCAGCTCCATCATGGTTTCCTTTTTATTTTTTAAAGACCGGCAACGCACTGGCGGCTTTTCTGGTGTTGCAGGTGTACATGTGCGTGTGGTGAATGATTAAGAATACGGACCCACCCACTTCATCCTGGGGGTGTCGTAAGATTCGACAATGGGAAATGAAAGTCTGAAAAAAATAAACAATAAAGTTAACGATATTGTCTATTGAACGCCAAAAGCAAAATTATGATTCCTAATATTTTCACTTCACGCGTAGGAAAAGTAATAGAAAACTGCAATATTTAGCACTTTACAACATTGATACATTACGCAAGGGTTGTAGGAGAACAAAAGAGATGAATGGATTGTAAGAATGAGGAATAGTGTATGAAAGGTGTGAATGTAGATATGACGACTGATAGGTGTACCTATATGAAATATGATATTGGTAATTTTAAATATGACGATTTATAAGAGTTTTGTGATAAAACCTACGTAAATAAATTTCCTTTTGACTTTGAGTTTAGAAAACCGACTAGAAAATAGCTGCTAAGCTGTCTGAAACTTTTCACGATCCAGACTCCGAGCAAGTGCCTCTGGTTTAGACAAAGACACTTACCTGACCCCAGAATCGAACCCGCGACCAGTTGATCCAAAGGCGGCACAATTAACCCCTAGACCAACGAGGCAAACGTCGGGAATTAAATAAATGAACACGATCAGAAACATCAACAAATCATTTCCTCCAATGTGCAAAGATCGTGAAACCTTAGACATCATTAGAAAATGGCATAAAAATTATACATACATATTTAATTTATTGTTTTTTAGTAAAACAGTTTGTATAGGGCACGGCGGGAGACGATACCTATCGCCGCAGTTGAAAAACTTATCTTTAATGAATAATTATGAAATACATTAAAAACAGCACCTGAACATGCATTATGTAATTTCATAGCACCCAACTGCTTGTCAATCACCCCTGACAAGTGCGCACAAGGTATATTAATGGGCGAAAACAAAACTAGAGGCGCGGCAAGTCATTAGTCAACTCGTGGTGAGAACAGATTTAATATTTGCCTATAAATCAATTATGGACACGCAGACAGACGCACCACTTAACACTCTATTATTGTAGTATTTCTTCTGTGGCAGAGATGAATAATAATAGGTGGAAAAGGGATCGGTACAATAATTTCAAATCCATATGGCACTATCATTGAGAGCTTTAACTAAATATTTACTGATCATTCAGGTTCATTATATGTAGATTACAGTCACTGCTGAGCATCTTTCAATTCATCATTTCAGACTCCCCCAAGGATTTCCACAAAGGCCGGTCCTGGGCCGCCCGCATCCATCGTTTTCCGGCGACCTTAAGCACGTAATTGGTCCACCGTGTGGGAGGCCTACCAGCACTTCGCTTTCCGGAAAGCGGTCGCCATTCGAGGACTTTCCTGCCTCTTCGGGCGTCGGTTCTGCCCTTTTTTTTTTTTTTTTTTTTGCCCGGGGTAAAATCCTTTATGGACTATCCCTGCCAGCCTGGAGATGGCCAACAGGGGGTGTGTGGGAGTCCCCCCCGCCTCTGTCAGGAGACGGAGTCATACCCACTAATCGTCCCCGGGGTGTACCGTCCCGCGCTTGCTGCCCCGTGGGCCCTGACTGTATCTCCACGGGGGTCGGTTCTGCCCTGCCACTTAAATTTGGCAATCCTGTGGGCTATGTCGGTGACCCTGGTTTGCTGCGTATCTCCTCATTTCTGATTCGATCGCGCAGGGAAACTCCGAGCATAGCCCTCTCCATTGCCATTTGGTTGACTTTAAGCTCTTCCAATTATACATGGAGGCAATTTTGCTTACTGTATCACGCGGGTAAGACGGGTTTGGGTGAAGATTTCCTTCTCTTTCGGCTAGGTTTTCGGCCTTGTCATTTCCTTATGTCAGATTTTAGGCCCTAAACACTTGAGTGAGGTGTTAGAACACATGGTGTCACCACCGCAATCCATCCTTAGGACACAAAGGATTATTTCCGGTGGTGACACCATGTGTTCTAAATCAATCACCACACGTTATAGATTTTAATTATCTACTTTAAATTACTATACCATTCTGATGGTGTCGTAAAAAGCGACTACAGGAATGCAAGAGAGAGATCACCTAGCTGCAAGAGAAGGAAAACTTGATCGGCCTTTACCAATCTATCTAGCTAGCGTGGCGCAGTAGGCTGTATGAATTTGGAGGAGGCCTGACTCAATAGTGGGTAATTTATGAGTTTAAACAACCTACTGTTTAAATCCAATTAGTTATTCGATGCAGGGATGCAAGTCATTATTTACAGATTGTATTCATCTACGAACCTCAGCTTCATTAGCGCGTTGCGACCTTTGCTAGCACAATTTATTTAAACAAAATACATTTATTTTAGACAATGAGGGTCTAAGTGCTTGTTCTGAGTGTTTTTTACCATCTACAGAAAGACATGCGACCCTTACAACTTAGAACTGAGTCCATTGCCGCATGCTTTATGGGGAGTTAATAGGTTTGTACAGATAAGCAGCATTGTACATGTCTTTCTCGTAAATCTTCAAATGGTACCAATGCGGTAATATGTTGTGTGGTACGTCCTCTCTGTAGGGGTCCCATCGCGGCCTACCAACGTTCATCACTATTCAATAAGTTCCATTTATTGAAATTACATAATTTGTGTGTGAATAATGACGATTGTGATGAATCTTCGTGGGCGATGCGAGAGACTTAGACCCGATTAACTTTTGACCGGTATAGTATATTAATAAGATGGCCGACACCGCCTGTAATGGCGTTGAGATGGATTTGAGCTCGTGAGTCCATTGATTTCTTGGTTGGTTTATTTGAATGGTGCGTTTGTAACGTTTTGCTCTTCGTTATCAATAGTTTAAATATTGGAGATTAATTGCTAAAATTCTACTATCCCTAATATTATAAATGCGAACATTTGTAAGAATGTCTGTTTCTTACTCTTTACGCAAAAAGTACTGAATGGATTTTGATGAAACTTTGCGTTAATATAGCTTAGGTACACACCAGAATAAAAGTGTGTTAACTGTGTGTGTAAGTGTGTAAGTGTTAACTATTTAAATGATAACTATAAGTGTCAAGTAAGAAGGTAAATAATCTGACGTAAAATAAAATATTTTACTTACTCATTAACATAATGTTCCTTCGCCATGCTGGTGAAACCGCGGCATATTTTTAATAAAGATATTTACTCTAAAGTTTTTTTGAAGTAAAACTTATTTACGCGCACTTGACTTGGGGAGTAAGTTAGGAATGCGCGACGAGAGCGTTACAAAAAGTGTGATCGGGTGCGGCGAACGGAAGTTGAGAGGGAGATATAAGTTAGTGAAGATATAAAGATAGAGAGTTACGTTTCGTATAGTAGGTACTGTAAGGACAAGAGAGGGATGTGCTAGCACACATTTTCTTTCTCTCTCTGTCTCATAGCCAGTTACGTTTCGTATATGTATGACACGGTGCAGATAATATATGTATAGATATGTTATACATAACTTGACTGCCTCGTTGGTCTAGTGGTTAGATGTGCCGCCTTTGGATCAACTGGTCCCGGGTTCGATTCCGGGGTCGGGCAAGTGTCTTTGTCTAAACCAGATGCACTGGCTCCGAGTCTGGGTGTCATTTCTATCTTACTAATATTATAAACGTGAAAGTTTGTAAGTATGGATGGATGGATGGATGTTTGTTACTCTTTCACGTAAAAACTACTGAATCGATTTTAATGAAACTTTACAATAATATAGCTTATACATCAGAATAACACATAGGCTACAAGTTATAAAGATATTAAGTACCTATGTGAATTACAACAATATAAACAAGTCGAATTCAAAATTTCTAATTGTCAAATTTTCGGCCATATTAAACTATAGACAACATAACGTTTCACTGTCAGTTGCGTTTTGTTAAAGTAGGTTTTATACGGACGGGATAAAAATCTCAAGTATCCTATATCCAACTTTCTTTTTGTTTTAAATATTTATAATGCGGAACAAAGTTCGCCGGGTCAGCTAGTCTATAATATATATGTATTTTCAAAAAAAATGTATCTATGTAGTTTATCATCCATCTCGTTACCATAACACAAGCATTAAGTTGCTTAGCTTGGGCACGAGATGGCGTTGTGTAAAATGTCCAAGGATATTTATTTATTTATTTATATACGTACACGTATGTGACTTTACTCATACACAGAAATGTAACATCACCCAAAGGTTGTTTGGCTGAGATGTCCTGTAAGTTGGAAGTCCTTTTCGGTTCGGCAGCTCCAGCACGCGGCTGATAATCCACTTTTCACTACACAGCCCATAATTGACCCACTGCTGAGTCGGGTCTCCTCCCATCGCAGACGGGTTAGCACAGGGTTTCATTTTACCAGAGTCGCGGAACATGCTGCGCTATCGGGAGCGAATCCCGTCGCCTTGTTTTGGCAGTCGAGGATCGCTGGAGTTGATAGTTAGGGGCGTAATTTACCATCTCTACGTGCCCCGGAGTCACATTACCCGGCCAGTCCCCGACGGCTGGCTATCTGTGAGGTTCTCCGACTTAAAAAAGCGGTTTCTTTTTAAGTTTGCCTTCTCTTGAGGCTAGGTTATCAGCCTTGTCAATTGCCTTAGTCGGATTTTACGTCACCCTCAGGGTGGAATGCCACTATTAATATTTGATCTTTGTGATTATTTATAGTAGGTATTTTTATTTCGACATTAAATACTCAAAACAGAAAACGCGCGTAGGCATTTTTAATGCAAACATTTCTTAAATATACCTACGCGATCATTATTCATACAATACGTATAGATATGAGCCTAATATTTTAACATCGCAGGATTTAATACTAGTTGTAAGAGCGCGGGACATTGTCGGAGGACATTACTGCCGCATATGAATAAAACATGACTTGTGCACTTTGCCGAAAGCATGTAGCTATCGAACCCTAAAATATGATTTTATAGTAACTGGCTAAAATATTACATTTTCTTAGCTTTTTCCATATTTGCGACGTGTCTAACCTATTATGAGTGACGTCAAAACACACGAGTGGATTACAGAGTACCTAACTAATCAGTTTAATTAGACTGTGTGTGGATTGCCATTGTAGTTCCGATGCCAACCCTTCCAAGCACAGGGGCGGTGTTCTTTTTTATTTGCCTGCATTTTGACCCATTTATTAGTTTAGGCAACTCTCCTTATACGTCGCCTTCTGGTTAAAACGTGATGGTCAGCGAAACCAATTTTGCAAATTCCAATTAATGACGTGTATTTTCCCTTGTGGAAGAGGCCCGACTCAGTAGTGGGCCATACACGAGATGAGATGAATGTATGACATGGATGAGGCTTCCTCGTGAATCAACAACTTTGACCTCTTATTACGTTGATGCAGTACTATCGAAAAGACTTGCACAAATTGAATTATCAAGAAGAAAAGAAAACTACTTG
The DNA here is from genome assembly GCA_905475355.2 of Clostera curtula. Taxonomy (NCBI): domain Eukaryota; kingdom Metazoa; phylum Arthropoda; class Insecta; order Lepidoptera; family Notodontidae; genus Clostera; species Clostera curtula. The sequence continues at coordinate 5,508,794 of FR997799.1, forward strand.
ACACACCCTAACTACAATTGACACACATAAAAATGTTTTATGAAATAATGTAAACTGAAGGCAAAATAGCCTTCAGTTTACATTATTTGAATAGTATAAAATAGTAAAAAAAAAATATATACTACAATTTGAAGTCGATAAGTAAGGATTTTTCGGATGACGGAGTTATGCGGTAACAAACATACAACCGTATAGAGGTTTCTTTTTGAAGTCAGTTTTAAATGGCATATTGATGATGAACATCATTCCAATATATTTTCATTATTAATCGACAACGCAAATGCATACCAGTTAAATCTAACGTAAAAGCTCCTATTAACGACCCCCTAAAATGTGTACTCTATTAACGATCTAATTTTTAAATCTCTCATATTAGACATAATATAGGGTTCCAGAAAAGTCATACCTTAAAAAATAGTTACGTATTTTTGTTGGACAGCAAAAAGACTAAAGTTTGTCTATCTAAATAGCCAGTGAAAGAAATAATTTGATAGTTATTGGGGCGCGCCCGAAGCGGACGCACATTTCATAGTGTCGCGTCACCAGCCACGTAAGTACACTTAAATTTTACCTAAGAAAAATAACACACTAAAAATTGATTTGTATTCTTATTATCACATTACAACTGTAAAGTAAATATTCGTTTTCTAAACTAACTCTTAATATAATACTTTTTATTGGTTTTTGTGTTATAAAATCATGTTTTTAATTCAGGCGGTAATAGAATCCAAATTTCAAAACTTGATTCTAATAACGACCCATGGCGTTGTTAAATTTTGAGAACATTTAATATTTTAAAATAATGTCTATTAAAAATTAACTACCTCATTAATTTTTTGTTTTTGTTTAATTCTTAAAATTATTTTACTTCGTTAGATCTATTAACGACAAAGCTATTTCTTAAAGTTTTTGTGTAAAACCCGATTCAACGTTAGACAATATGCCTATTATTATAATGATATTATACCGTTAATAACCTTTATTATCTGAATTATAGACTAACTGACATTACACGAAATAATATAGCAATGAGATCGAATTTAACAGTATTCCATAAAGCAGATATTATATGTGTTTATTATTTATTTTATTGGTCGCTAATAGAATATTGTAAGCTTCATACTCGATTCTATTACCGACTCACAGCTGTGACGATATTTTTGGTGATATTACAGTACACAAAAACAAAATGTATAGTTTTAAACAAATACTTAGGCTTATTTCTTGCATACGTGACGTTTTGAAAGATTTTGTCACAGGACTTATTATTAATGTAAAATAATATTTGCTACCCAATTTCATTCATGGCTTCATGGCATTGGCTATATTTCATATGGTTTCAAATCAAATAAAAATGGCGGGACGGAATAGGGGCCTAGTAACTTTTTAAAAGCTTCTTTCGAAGAATTATAAATAAATTCTATATCTCTTTAAAGATTGTGTTCTTCTATAGAATCATAGAGCCGCAGAAGCGGAAGCAGTACGCCTCTGCTCAACTAGAAGCTGCGCTTCTAGCTATAAATGAAGGGACCAGCATATACGAAGCTTCAAAAACCTATGGCATACCAGGGACAACTCTGCGTGACAAGAGAAATAATAAATATATAAATGAACATTGTGGAAAACAAACGGTTTTAACGACGAGGAAGAAAAAAGACTGGTAGACTGGATTTTATATCTCGGGAAGTCAGGTTTTCCTGTAACTAAGGACCAATTGTTGGAAACAGTAGCAAAATTGGTGGAAAACTTAAATCGCTCTAATCCTTTTAAAGATGGTGTTCCCGGAAAAGGATGGTTTCTTATGTTTATGGCGAGGCATTCTACCATTTCAAGACGAATTACTCAGAATTTGCCTACAAGCCGTACACACATTACAGAGGAGGCTGTAAGAGCATGGTTCAATCGAGTACATATTTATTTTGAACAAAATAACCTTCTTGATGTTTTGGAAGATCCTAGTCGGATTTTTAATTGTGATGAGACCCATTTCTTTTTGTGTCCCAAAGGAAAACAGGTTCTTGTCCGAAGAGGCAGCAAGAAAGTATATAGTAGAGTGGCCAATGACGAAAAGGAGTGTTTAACAGTGCTAGTAAATGTGTCTGCAGATGCTGCAATAGCACCTCCCATGGTCTTATATCCATACAAGCGTTTGCCAAAAAAACATTGTTCCAACTGTACCATATGGATGGGGTATCGGTCACACTGAGTCAGGATAGATTAATATGGCTGCATTTTATGAGTACGTTGCCAATTGCTTTTATCCCTGGCTTATTCAGCATAACATACAATTTCCTATAGCTTTTTTTCTCGACGGTCACACTTCTCATATATATAATAATATAATAAGAAAATTGTGGGAGCTGTGTCTACACCAACAAGTGTTAGAAAGCATAATACGACGTCAAGTTCAGAATCTGAGTCTGACTCAGTATTAATCCCACGACAAAATAATTACAAGGTGAAATCTAAAAATCCAATACATTCAGGTCGTGCTTCAACATCGGCTAGAATTCTTCCAAATTCATCATCTGATATCGATGAGGTACATATACCAAAAACTGTTTCGTATATACGACATAATATTTATCCATCTGACTCTGATAATATTTTTGAAACCTACTTTATTTGAACTTACAAACCTTGATTCTCTCTTTTCCTAGCCATATTAATCCGAAGCATCTTGGGTTCGGCTTCTGTATTGAGCGAATTATAAATGTATGTACCTATTATAAAGGTATTTTGTGATTGTTTTACAGATAAAAATATTTTTGTTACTGATATTATATAAATCTCTATTATATAATCTCTAATTAGTATTTAAGTAATTAAAAAGTTAGCCTTTAATTATTTGAAGACTGTTTTCTGAGACTGATTATATTTTTTATTTATTAAAATAACAGTAAATAAGTGCTCTAAGCGTTGCAATAAATAATTATGTTCATATTGTAATAATGTTGATCTCATAACTATTGTATTAATATAATAAATATCTTAAAAACGATTTTTCATTTTATTTATTAAGTAGTATAGAAGAAGTGACAACTTCGTAGCGGTCGGTAAAAGAAGTAGAAAAATCGGTAATAGAATCTTGCCGCATTATATGGGTCGGTAATAGAATCAACTACTATTTTAGATTAGATAATTATTTATTAACCATTGTGGTATTGAATATTGAATTTATGTACTAATTAGCAAAGAATACTTCGTTGAGATTAATTATAAATTATAACATCTTTCCTAACATAACAGCCAATATCTATTTTTTTAAAGTGTTTCCTAAGACAGCTTAAACTGGCGGTAATAGGAGCATTTACGTTAGTCCCTTTTTAAAAAAATTGGTCTTTTATAGAACTGCCCGAAAGGTAACATTCCCGCGACACCCATACGTAGAAAGCCGGATGATATGTACCACAAAAGATGGCTCGGACCGTGTTTACGATTTCCAAGAACCCAAAGGTAGCCCTCGGTGAAGCTAAAAACGGTAAATCGTCTAAATTAAGTAGATGCGACCATTTGCCTCCTAATTAATGATATGAGATTTGTATTTGCTTATGATCGGGGTAAATTGTTTAGCGTCGTTTTTTCTTTTTAATGAGTATAGCTTCCAGTAACACGGGGAGGCCTTTGGGAGTTTTATTATGCTTTTTAGGGTCCGCTTGTGTTGCGTGCGATATATTTTGTAGTTAGCTCATTCTGTGGAGAGTTGAATTTAATAACCATGTGTGTATTTGTTCAACGGTTAAGGATGGATTGTAGGAGTGCTGAATTGTGTATGAAAGGTGTGAATGTAGGTATGACGACTGATGGGTGTGTTTGGAGACTACCACCTAGTGTGGGACAGGGGCCGTAAGATGATAATCCCTCCTCCCTCCGTGCCGCACGGTACCTGTAGACGGCCGCCAGCACCTCCGCCTGGAGCTCCCAGGGTGGGTCCCCGGCGAGCAGCGTGGCAGCCGTCCACGACACCGTGCGGTAAGCCCGGATCGCCCTCACCGCTATGACCCTCTGCGGCCTCCGCAGAAGGGCCCTGTTGCGAGCGGTGAGGGCTCCGACCCAGACGGGGGCCCCGTACAGGGCCATACTCCGGATGATGCCGGAGTACAGGCGCCTGCAGACGGAGCCCGGGCCGCCGACGTTGGGCAGCAGCCTGCCCAGGGCGGCGGCCGACCGTATGAGCCTCGGGGCCATCTGTTGGAAGTGGGCCCCGAAGCTCCACCGACCGTCCAGGTGCAGGCCCAGATACTTCATCTGGGCCCGCAGCTCTATCACCGTCCCCCCCACGGTGATGCTCGCACCGCGAGGGGGACCCCGACGTGGCCCGTGGAGGAGGAGGGCCTCCGTCTTCGGGAGGGAGACCCTCAGGCCCAGCAGGCCGATCCGGTCCGCAGCCAGCGACGTCGCGACCGTTGCTCTCCTCGCCGCCTCGGCGAAGGTGCCGCCCCTGGCCGTGATGAGGGTGTCGTCTGCGTAGCAGAGCAGCCCCACCCCGGGCAGTAGCGGCATCCTGAGCAACCAGTCGTATCCGATGTTCCACAGGACAGGGCCTAGAGCCGAGCCCTGCGGAACACCGCACTTTACCGTCCGCCGCTGAATGCGGCCGTCCGCTCCCTCCCACAGGACCTCGCGGTCCCGGAGGTATGCGCTCAGCAGCCTCCCGAGATAAGGAGGCACCTCATGGTACCGAAGTGCCTCCTCGAGCGTCTCGAAGGGGAGGCTGTTGAACGCATTGGCGATGTCGAGCGACACCGCCAGGACCACTTCCCCCTCCTCCACCGCCTCCTCGCGGAGGCGCCTCAGGGCGTCGAGCGCGTCGATCGTCGACCGCCCCGCCCTGAAGCCGAACTGGACCGGGCTGAGCCCCGGTCCCACTCCCTCAAGGTGCTGGACGAGACGGGCAGCGAGGACCCTCTCGAACAGCTTGCCCGCCTCGTCCAGAAGCACGATGGGCCGGTACGCGGAGGGGGAGTCCTCCGGCCGGCCTTCCTTCTTGAGGAGGCATAGCCTCCCCTCCCTCCAGAGCTTCGGGAACCGTCCGGACAGAAGGCACCTGTCGAACAGTCCCCGAAGCCCCTCCCCAAGGAACTCCGAGGCCACGCACACCACGCGGCCCGGGACACCGTCAGGCCCGGGGGCCGTCTTCTTGGCCCGCAGTCGGGCCAGCGCCGTCTCCATCTCCGACTCGGTGACCAGCGGGACATCGTCGTCCCCGCCAGCCACCGGGCGAGACGGCGGCGACATCACCGGCGGAGAGTGATGGGCCGCGGCTGGGAACAGCTCCCCGACCACCCTCTCGAGGAGGTCGGGAGGCAGAGTCTCCAGGACGGGGGCTCCCCGCGCGCACAGCTTGTCACGCGCTGCGCGGTAGGGTCGCCCCCAGGGATCCCTATCGAGATCCGCCAACAGCTGCTCCCTGGCAGCGGCCTTGGCCCGACTGATTGCCAGCTGCAGGGCCATCTTCGCCTCTCGATAGATGCCCCGCAGCCGGTCCCTCAACTCTTCCAGGGACGGGTTGTTCCGCAGGCGGTGGCCGCACCGCGTGTATTGGCGGCGGGCCACGTTGGAGGCCGCCCTGAGCTCCGCGATCTCAGACGACCACCAATACACCTGCTCCCGTCCCTGGTGCCCCCTCCGAACCCTCGGCATGGCCGCATCGCACACCTCTTGGAGTGAGGCGCGCATGCGGCCGGCCAGCTCGTCCACGTCCGCACCAGCCCCCACAGCAGGGGAGGACCAGCGCTGGACGATGGCCGCCTCCTTGGCCAGCTCCACGTCGAGCCGGCTCAAGGTCCACCTAGGCAGCCTGCTGGAAAGGGTATGTACCTTTTTTTTTTTTTTTTTTTTTTTTTTGGTTTCGCTGGGGAAATGCATTACGCATACCACCGCCCCCCGGGGGAGAGGTCGGTGATTATGTGGGACTCCCGGGACAGAACCCGTATACCCACTAAAACCCCAGCGGTATACCCTCACACGGCACGCTTGGGGCGCCAACGGTTCGCGCGAGCGCAGTCGACGTTGACGCCCCGACGAGGTGCCCGCTACGCGGGCAAGCGACTATCGGAGAGGGCGTCCCGGTACACTGGGACGCCCTCAGTCATCGAGGCTCTCGTCGGTGGCGGGTCCCCCGGCCCACCACCGGCCTCTATGGCGGGGGAAGGAGGTGGGCGTACAGTCGCCTCCTCCTTCCCGGCCTCCGTCTGCGGCGCGGGTCGGCCAGGACGTCTTCCTCCCTGACCCGCTCCGCGGCCTCCTTCTGCGACATGACGTCCTCGCAGAAGGAGGCCATTGCTTCCCACCCCCCCTCGCTGTCGAGCATCCGTCCGATAAGGCTCGGCAGCGAGAGGTCTCCTCCGACCTGTGCCGCCAGGGCCCGCCTCTCGGTCACCCAGGCGGCACACTCCTCCACCGTGTGGCGCGCCGTGTCGACTGGCGCGCCACACTCGTGGCAGGCCGGCGTCGGCTCCCGGCCCGCGATTTGATGCAGGTACTTACCGAAGCAGCCATGCCCGGTAAGCACCTGCACCAACCTGTAGGTTAGGGTCCCGTGCCGCCGAGACAGCCAGCGATCTAGGTGAGGGCGGACCGCCTCCACCGTCGCCAGCCCGGCGGCTGGGGACCCCAAATCCTCCTCCCAGTGGCGGATCAGGGCCTCTCGCGCTCTGTCCCTGACCCGCCTTGCACCACCACCGTCGAGGAGGGGCAGCGCAAAGGGTATGTACCTAGGCGAACTTAACTCAACATTGAGCTTGATGTAGAGTATTTAATTACTGCTCAGCCCATTGGTGATCCACTGTTGAGTCAGGCCTCCTCCAGTTACATGGAGGGTCATTAGCCAACTGTGCCATGCTGCGCAGACGGGTTGGCATAGGGTTTTATATCAAGTCGGGGCGTCACAGTGAAATGCGTTAACGCGAACCCACGGCGCCCCAATCGTGTCGTGTGAGGGTGTACCGCTGGGCTTTTAGTGGGTAGACGCGTAGTTTCCGGACTCCCACAAAATCGCCGATCCCACTGCCGAGGGGTGGTGGTATGCATAAAGCACTTCCACAGCGTCGCCAAAAAATAGTTTCATATCAATTCAAATTTTTCCTTCTGTTGCGGCTAGGTTATCGACCTTCTGTCGGCTCTTACGACACCCTCACGATGAAATGGGGTTGTGACATTATGCATTATAAATACGTCACCAAACGGACTGACGGTTTTTAACTATGAAGAAGATTTCATGCGCCACGACCAGGCAGTAGTTATTGAGTTAAAGAGTAACTAGAATTGATATTTTTATGGAATCCCCGATGTAACAAGAGAAGATAATATGATGAACTTGAAACTTCTGAACTGCAAATTTTTTCGTTGGAAATCCTCATAGGGTTGCGATGCCGTGATAATGAATTAAAATAATACGGAATACACATCGAATCACACAGAATGAAGATTTGCGCCACAACCCACCTTCTACAACCAACGGCGTCCCGCGACTGTTAGCTGGGCCAGAATTTGAGCTCCTGGAAGGGGCACATGGCCCTTGGGGTCATAAAAGACTAGAAAGTTAGCTTTCAAATAAAAAAAATCATCTTAATCAATTCATTCACTTAAGAGCTAAGATGCCACGTCAAACTTATAAAACTCTTTTTTCTTTTGTACTTTTTTTTGCAATTTTACTGATTAAATGAAATTCTGCACTGTTTTTACACTGGTTACAGCTAAGTTCTTTTAGATACCAATAAGTTTAAATGGCCCGTTTGAGGTTAACGGTTAGCGTTACTTAAGGACCTTTCAACACTCTGTGGTCAGTCATGCATAGCCGATCTTGTGAAAAGGGAACGCGTACCGTTGGCAAACTGAAAATCAAATTCAAATAATTTATTTTGCTTAGGTCACCCGTTTATCCTGATTTAGATAACTATAAGAATTTATAGTCAGATTGTCGTCTGAGATCCATCTAATGCCATTGCCGGTATTTATAAAAAACTATATTACCAATAAATATTTTTTTTACTTCATTTCAAACTTGAAATGAAGTGTATAGCGTATTGTATTCTACTAATTAAAAGGTCTGTCCACCTTGTCAGCATCGTGGACCTAATTATAATTGTCACATCGACTACTTCTGTTACGTTTAGATGTTTTAGGATAACTGTATCTCGATTCTAAGAATCCGTACGTCGTGTCTAGTTAATTGGTGGAGCAAGTGGTAGAGGCGTGGGGTGGGGGGGAGATTAATGAGCGGCTACTGCGCGCTTATCGCGCAGCATCGGGCGCATGACTGATCATCTGTCGTGTGCCTGCGCCTCTATGCAGGTAGGGACGGGAACGGAATGTTTATCGATGTAGAGCTCATCGAATGTTGGTGTTATTTCCATAAACATATAGTATATTATCATCCGTGTGGTGACGGATTTAGAATACATAGTGTCACCACCCCAATTCTGGTAAGGAGGGTCTCATAAGACCTAACAGAAGGGAATTATAAGTTCAAAATCCTAGCTGCAACAGAAGGAAAACTTTATACGAAACCCGATGCCAACCCGTCCGGCCAGCTTGGCACAGTGGGCTAATTACCCTCCATGTAGTTGGAGTAGACCTGGCTCAGCAGTACGTCATTTATGGGCTGAGAAGTAGTCACTACATAGTATAAAACAAAGTCGCTGTCGTCTGTCCGTCCCTATGTATGCTTAAATCTTTAAAACTACGCAACGGATTTTGAAGCGGTTTTTTTTAATAGATAGAGTGATTCAAGAGGTAGGTTTATATGTCATAATTGCACCCGTGCGAAGCCGGGGCGGGTCGCTAGTATAATATAAATGAAGAAAAATATAGAAGAGCTCTTGAGTCTGAATCAAGAATGGAATGTTGTAGCCTAGTGGGCTTTGCGTAACTCCATGCCTCGTTGATCTAGTGGTTAGATGTGCCGCCTTTGGATCAACGGGTCCCGGGTTCGGGTCCCGGGCAAGTGTCTTTGTCTAAACCAGAGGCACTGGCTCGGAGCCTGGGTGTCATTGTTTAAAGAAAAAAAATTGCGGGTTAATCAACGTCTGGCTGTAATGTCTGACCTCATCCGTGCTTCGGAGGGCTCGTAAAGCCATCCCAGCTGCCGGTCTACCATCAATGGCAGTCGAGCGTGGAAACTGACTGCTGGGCATAGGATGACCATTGGTCCCCTTATTATTTTTTTTTTATCAAAAAATGGAACACATGCCCTAGGTATAACCTATTTCGCGGGGGCAGTTTACATTCATGTAATCCACAAACACAAATGACACCCAGACTCAAAGAAAGTGCCTCTGATTTTAGACAAAGACACTTGCCTGACCCCGTAATCGAACCCGGGGCCTGTTGATCCAAAGGCGACAAATCTAACCCCTAGACCAGTCAAAGATTGTTCGTGGTCGGCAGATGGCAATCGTTCCATGTAAATAAATAAGCGGTTAGCCAAATCAGGGGTTAAAAAAGTGAAGGTCAATAAATTTATTCAAATAAGAACTGCTAATAAACACAATATATACTTATTCTGTTTTTTCGATTCGATATCGATATGATTCGATTTTAAAAAGTCTTCCTTTGTTCTATAACGTGTTTCGACTGTCGATAAAAATGCTTGAAGTACGGCCATCACTACCACCATGATATGACAGTCCACAGAGCTTCCCAGAAGTACTGGCTTTGGGTATTTTTTTTTCTTTGCTATACGTTTATTGTGTGCATTGAAATATTTTTGTTGAGATCAAACGACGTTTAGATAGCTACATTAGGATTAATGTTGGACATCAGTAACCTCGATGGGAGGAAATCGGATGCTAGGTGTATCAATTGTAGAATTGTTCTCGGCAAACGATTTATCGATAAAATGCCTGTTTGTTACGTCCATTGTTCGGGAAATCCGAGAATTCTAAGAGTAGGTTGCTACTGTGTAGGTACGTAACACACATTATGTAATTGAAGAGTCTGTCTGTAATTTTATATCAAGATATTTCTACTAATGACAGTATTTAGTGTACCTACTCGTGTAAACATAATATGTGAACAATCAACTAAAATTCTAGAATATTTCCATCAGATTTTTTAGTGCAACTAATGTACGTAAAAGTACGTAAACTATGGAAATATTGTGTATTTTAAGTGTTGTGTGTTATGACGATAATAACTTAAAATAATCCATGTACATTGATTTTCTTTATCTCTATCTTAACAGATATTGTATACAAAATGGCGATCTAAAAAAACAAAGCAGCAAGAGATTTTCATGTCGGCTCTTCTCTGTCGAGCAGCCTTCTGAACCGGTGGTATTTGTAAAATGAATATAGACGCGTCAAAAGACCTCAGATGAGCCAATATAAATAAATAGAGTTTCGATTTTGGTATGCCACAACGATATCAAGACAACGATAACTAAAGATGCAGTCGTTACAGTATCTACGCATAGTCAATATTTCATTATGTACGTGGTAGGCTGTGTGTTAACGGATTTAGAATACACAGTGTCACCACCCCATTCCGCCCTGAGGGTGTCGTAAGAGCCGACAGAAGGAGTTAAGATACTTTTTTTTTTGTTCACCCGGTGTAAAATCCTTTATGGACTTCGCCTTGGCCAGCGAGGGGAGTGTGGGTCTCCCTCATAGTGGGGGCCTACCCACTAAACCTCCCCGGGGTGCTCCAACTCGCGTCCTGTTGCGGCATTGTAGGATCTGATGCAGAACCACGCCGCCTGTGCCAACCCGTCTCTGTAACTGGAGGACGCCCGACTCAACAGTGGGTCATAATATGCAGACTAAGTAGATAGTACCCTCCATAAAATTGGAAGAGGTCAGACTCAGCAGTGGGTCATGTATGGGCTTAGTAGTAGTAGGTAGTAGTAGTAGGCATGAGACTTGTACTAGTTACGAGGGACAAGTTTTTTTTTTTTTATTGCTCTTGGGTTTGCCACCTCTGCAAGTAAAAATAAAGTAATGCGTCCTCTTATCGATGTAGATGCGTACTCTTACCCATATTGTTTGTAAGGGTACGCATTACTTATTATTTTTGTTTTTCTTTGAGAAATATTTTATAATTTTGTTTTATTTTGACTTGACTGCCTCGTTGGTCTAGTGGTTAGATGTGCCGCCTTTGGATCAACGGGTCCCGGGTTCGATTCCGGGGTCGGGCGAGTGTCTTTGTCTAAACCAGAGGCACTGGCTCGGAGTCTGGGTGTCATTTCTACCTATAATATGTATGTATTTACAAAAAAAAAGTATATAAGTAGTTTATCATCCATCTCGTTACCATAACACAAGCATTAAGTTGCTTAGCTTGGGACGAGATGGCGTTGTGTGAAATGTCCAAGGATATTTATTTATTTATGTTTTATTTGATGTTACTTTATGAGAGACATTTAAATTGGCGACGAAATAAACGCTAAGTGGATTTCCTAGAATTGAGTTTTGTTTTTTTAGACATTTTTGTACCTTAAGTACAAAGTAAGTGCGTACTCCTAGACCAGGTTACCCTACGTATTATCGAGTATCGAACTCAGTTAGATTAAACTCAAAAGAGCACTGTAAATCGTGCTACTCATTTCAGCACCTCACAACAATGTACAAACATGTCCACAAAGAGCAAACCAGAAGCACTCGGCCATTAAAATTAATCGTTCATTTAAATACAAAGCCTAATTTAATAAGTGACCCGACTTCCAAATGTCAAAGCCATTCAAATAAAAAACGACAAAAGAAACCAAGAGAGATGGCGTTCCGAAACAGAACGCCCAGGTTGGTGTCATGGGAAATGTGCCTTTTTATATTCTAAATAAATTGGAAGTCATTTTTAGGATTCCGTGGGAATGGCGAAAAGGTTTAAGTCATATCACTTCACTTCACTATCACTACATATTATAAAACAAAGTCGCTTTCGTCTGTCCGTCCCTATGTATGCTTAAATCTTCAAAACTACGCAACGGATTTTGAAGCGGTTTTTTTCAATAGATAGAGTGATTCCAGAGGAAGGTTTATATGTATAATACATGCATAATATTGTAGAGAAACACTGATAAATTTTGATGTTCATTATTATACCCGTGCGAAGCTGGGGCGGGTCGCTAGTAGATCTTTATATTAATACGTGAAACAAACACTTTGTACCCCCTTTTACGAAATATGCGCGGACGGAGCAGTATGGAATTACCCTAGCATATAGTTTATTTAAAGAAGGCAGAATCTAATATATAAAATTCTCGTGTCGCGGTGTTTGTGGTTAAACTCCTCCGAAACGGCAAAGAGCATATTGGGTAGGTCTGAGAATAGGTCAACATCTATTTTTCATCCCCCTAAATTTTAAGGGGGGGTCCACACCAAAAATAATTGTTTATTTTTTAGACAAAACTTTTTGATTTTATTTTTTTTAAGATGCAGAATGCAAAAATACAACCAACCCCTCTACGATCAACCCCTATTTAATTACATCGCAAAACAACGTTTGCGATAGGAGCTGTTGTATAGATAGATGGAGTCATCACGATATCTCTGGAACCATAAGACCTAGAGACTTGAAAAAGGGGGGTGGGGGGGGGGGGTTACCCCCCCCCACCCCTTATTTGGCAAAACAACGTTTGCGGGGTCAGCTAGTATTTATATATTTTTAACCATTCCTAGAAGATACATTTAATTAATAAATAAACATTACACACACTACCACGAATTTGATACACACACGCATATTTTAATGTCTATTTAGAATACATATTCCAGCCTGAAGATGTCTAATAATCTAATATATATTAAGAGCCGACAGAAGGAAGTGACAAGGTCGAAAACCTAGCTGCTAGGCAAGGAAAACGAAGCCCTTTGTCAACTAATCTGGCCATCGTGGCACCGTAGCCTAATTACCCTCCATGTAGTTGGAGGAGGCCCGACTCAGCAGTGGGTCATTTTTGTGGGCTGAGAACACCATTCTTATTATATTTGAGCGCCAAAATATACTATGCATACCTGGTGGTAACTAGATTTGGCCTCAATTATTTTGCGGAACCATTCTCGACAGTGGGTTATACTGCCCTTTCTGTATATATTCTAAATAAATTGGAACTCATTTTTTAAGAATGCCTGACTTTTTTGTTCCGTATTGAGCACTGGTACAATGGGTGGACACGAATGTTGGTGGGGAACATTTTTAACATCATTATAAGTGAAAAGCTGTGAGTGATGGTGTGCCCAGTGGGCCTCGTTACTTGAAGCTTCTTCCAGGAAAAGGTACATGGCTTTAACAATCGACTTTGCATCCAAATATTACTAAAACAAACATCTTTAGGTAAGTGGTTAGTGTTATACTGAAGAAGCAGGCAAGATTTAAATAAATATCCTTGGACATTTCACACAACGCCATCTCGTCCCAAGCTAAGCAACTTAATGCTTGTGTTATGGTAACGAGATGGATGATAATCTACTTATATGCATTTTTTTTTTGTAAATACTTACATATTATAGATAGAAAACACACAGACCCGGAACAAATACTTGTAGGTCGTACAAATATTTCTTCCGTGCGGGAATCGAACCGGCGACATGCTGCGCAGCAGTCGATCGCTCAACCACTGCGCCAACCGTGTCGTCTACTTATTTCAAGTTTTCTGCCAGACTACTGAACCGATAGATCTGGATCCAATTTCAAGGAAAAAATTTTTTTTCAAATCGGTTTAGTCATTACAGAGTTGGGCAGTAACAAACTCTACAATCTACAAAACTCTACAAAACAAACAACAACATTAAAAAAAAGCTTCCAATTTGATTAACTTCTTCATTTTGAAGTCTGTTGAAAATATTTTAGCATCTCTGTATTACAATAAAACATAGATAATTGACAAAGCTTAATAATCATATATTGAATTATTTTTTTTAGTATCTAGACGTGTATTAAAAACTTTCGTTAAGTTTTCCCAGTCAACAAAAGATATCAATCAAATTTTGATACCTAACATTAAAGTTACGATAAGAATCTAAGTTTCACTTCCGTTTGGTATTTTGAGCAAAAAATCATTGGATGCAGTGGTTAGAAAAAACTGACATTCTTTAAGGACTACGTGGGACCGTGGGATAGCCTCATGAGATCCCCTGGGGTCTGCGGTAGCGCCATCGACGACCCCCACCGAGTTACCACTTATAAAGCAATAATTTAATTATGATAAGTCGTCATAATTGTAAATTAATTTATCTGGAGAGAGTAACTGATTCCGGAGGATGTTTTCATTATGTTAATTACATTCAATTACTTATATCAATACGTCTTTAAGTTATATGAGTATGAGGATATTTTTAATTACTTTTTTCTTACCCTTAACTACTACTAATCAACCCACTGCTGAGTCTAGCCTCTTCCAATTACAGGGAGTGTAATTAGCATACTGAGCCACGCGGGTTGACGCGGTTCCGTATCAAGTTTTCCTTCTCTTGCGGCTTGCGGTTATCAGCCTTGTCAATTCTTAAGGCGCCTGACCAAGCCAACGTCCTTGAGCAATCGGGCGGAGCTAGATATTTTTCCCCGCGCTTCACCGCGCCCCTCGCACTAAAAGATCGTAGCGATCGTTTGGTGCGGCCGCGCTGGGTCGGCCGGCGGCGCTTGCCGCGTCTATGTTGGAGTGTCACAGAGTAGCAAGATTACAGTAGTACAATATTATAGTCAATGATATTTTTATGAGTATGTATTTATAAAGCTGTTTATTGTTCAAGTCAACTTCAGTAATTGACAAGATAAATTTATATTTTGTGTTTGATAATACTACGTATAATATAATTTATGTATGGGAAAATAAATATAAATAAATAATACCTGGTTTGACCGAGCTTCACTCGGTTTGAAAGCCTAGCTAGATCGCTTTATCGACCCCTAAACCTGTACGACTGTAGACCTGGGCAGACGCTTGAGAAAATGGTAAAAAGTGAAAGAAAAATGTAGGATGAAACCCGTTTTAAATGAAAGAGAATATAACAAAAATTATTGGATAAATAATTTACGGGTGATCTGAGGTCGGGAAGTGGGGGAGGGGCGGTTTTTACTACAACTACAAGTCCTATGGAAAAAAAAACATAAACGACAAAGTTGTAGGTGATAAAAAGATCGACAACTTTTGTATTTGCACTTTTTTCACATACCCTCAAAATTTACGTGAAAAATTCAAATAACCAAAACTTTTTTTTTATCGCAAATACATGTTTTTCTCGAAATTTCGTAAAAACTTTATTTCTTTTCTTTTCTGCGAACGTTTAACATATTAATGTATATTTTTTATATCATCAGAAAGATGCGATTTCAAGGAACAAAACCATCAACTTTTTTCAAAAAGCTGATATTTTGACACTAGAAATTTCGATTGAAAATGTGCTTTTTCGATATTAAGTCAATTATTTTGACTTAAAAAAATGTAAAGGTACACAATACACTGTCAGACATAAAAAGGCAAGTATTCACGAAATTTCTAGAAAAAAAATGTATTTGCATAAGATAAAAATAAAAAACCAAAAACTTGCTTATTTGAATTTTTTACGTAAACATTTTGACCCTCAAAATGTTTATGTGAAAAGTGCAAATACAAAACATGTAGATCGTTTTATTGCCCCTTACCTTTATAAGGACTTGTAGTTTTGCCGGAAATCAAGATAAACCGTTTTTTACCCTTAAATTCAAATTCAAATTCAAATCATTTATTTTGTGTGGGTCACGATGGACACTTACAAATAGTCAACACATTGTCATATTATACAATAAAAAAATCGACCGTCTACCACCAGTTCGGAACGCGACCACTGCTGAGAAGAACTGGCAAGAAACTCAGAGGGCTTGTCATTTTTTTTTTTTCATTGCGGTCCTATTTGACTAGTAACATAAATAAAGAACATAAAAAATACACTGACACTGAACAGCCTAGTCCCAAGCAGCTGGGTCGTTTAAATAATCAGCAATGCGGTAATATGCTTTTTTGAAAAGTTTTGTCTTAACAGTCTTTTTAAAGGCATTGCGAGGCAATTCTCTAAACTGCATGGGCAATTTGTTATAAAAGTGTATACATTGACCCATGAATGAGTTACTTATTCTGCGGCGACGAGTACAATGGATAGCAAGATTATTCTTGTTTCGTGTATTAATATTATGTATATCACAGTTTTTTCCAAAGTTATTAATATTTTTATGTACATACATCAAATTTTCAAATATATATTGAGATGGCACAGTTAGAATATTTATTTCCTTGAATGTATCTCTGAGAGAAGTTCTAGGAGCAAGGTTGTATATAGCCCTTACAGCCCTTTTCTGTAATATAAATATGCTATTAAGGTCTGCACCGCATCCCCAGAGAAGTATCCCGTAAGTCATGATACTGTGGAAGTAACTGAAATAAACTATTCTAGCCGTATCAACATCTGTCAAAAGTCTAATTTTTTTAACAGCAAAAGCCGCCGAGCTAAGTCTATTACATAGCTTTTCTATATGTGAGCCCCATTGTAGTTTATTATCAATGGTTATACCTAAAAATACGGTTGACTCAATCGGTTCCAAAATTGTTCCATTCAGTTGTACATTGGTCGGATTCTGAACAACATTGGGCAGTGAAAATTTGATGCATTTAGTTTTCTTTTCATTTAAAAGCAAGTTATTCATACTAAACCAATGGACAACCGAAGAAAGTGCATTGTTCACTTCGTCAAAATTTTGTAGCTGTCGTTTAATTTTAAACAACAAAGAAGTATCATCCGCGAACAGTACAATACCGTGGTTATTTCTCACATAATAAGGTAGGTCATTAATGTAAACGAGGAACAAAAAAGGACCAAGAATCGAACCTTGGGGCACACCAATAGTGACCATGGATCCTTGTGATTGTATGCCATTGACATCAACCCTCTGAATTCTATTACTAAGGTATGATTTCAGTAGGCTGAGGGCTTGTTTGCGGATACCGTAATGGTGTAACTTCCTGATGAGGATTTCATGATGAACACAATCGAAAGCTTTAGACAAATCACAAAATACGCCGAGTGCATCATGTGAATCCTCCCAAGCCTCAAATACGTACTTCAATAGTTGAATTCCAGCGTCAGTAGTAGAACAATTTCTCGTAAAACCGAACTGGTTGGGATGTAACAAATTGCAACTATTGAAGTGCGTTAGTAGTTGTAATAAAACAATTTTTTCAAAAATTTTGCTAAGCGATGGTAGTACTGAGATAGGTCGAAAATTAGCGGGATCTGAAGTACTACCTGATTTAAATAAGGCTACTATTTTACTGTGCTTCATGAGATCAGGAAATTTACCATGTGCGACACAATCATTGAAAATACCTGCTAAGGCCGGTGCGATTACCTTAATTACAGGTGAAATGGTTTTAACGGACATTCCCCACAGGTCTGCAGTACTTTTCATGTTAAGAGTATTAAAAGCGCTAATAATATCTTTGTTGTTGATCCGAGTAAATTCAAAGATTGTGTTACACTTATTGAGACTGTCTTTCAATAGTAACTCAGCGGATGAAGGAGAGGACTGTAGCGATTCTGTAGTTTTAATGGGAATGTTTGTGAAGAACTGTTCAAATTCAGTCGCAACCTTAAAACCGCCCCTCCCCCACTTTCCGACCTCAGATCGTCCGTAGTTTATTTTTCCAATATTTTTTATTATATTCTCTTTCTTTTAAAACGGGTTTCATCCTACTATAATTTTTATTTGTATCAGAAGTTATCGACACTGGTCTACTGTATGAGACTAAAATTATATGTATATTATTATACAAGAATTGATTGTTCAAGGTATAAGATAAAACACCAGTTTTCTGCAGCTTTATACAGGATTAACTATACCTAGTCTTGCCATAAATATTGAAACAAAGAAAATTTTTTTTTCCTATTGCATATAACATTTATTACTTGTAAAGTGTGTTAGTTTAATAAATGAATATAAAACATAAATATAAAAATCTTATTCGAAGTGGTCTCCATTAGCTGCAATGCCATACAGTCCTTTATACGTTGAGGCCAGTTATCACTAGAAGTACGCACTCTTCCCATGGGAAAGTTCTTCACTGCCAATAGTACGGATTGTTTTAGGGACTCCAAATTATCATGGCGTTTAGGGCAAGCCGTCCTCTCTAAAACTGACCATAAATCATAATCCAGCGGATTAAGATCGGCACTAGACGACGGCCAGTCTTCAGCTCTGATGAAGTTCGAAACGTTCGTTTCTAACCAAGACTGCGTAGACCGATCTTTAAGACCCGGCGCCGGGTCTTGCTGGAAGGACCATTCTTGGTTATTGAACATGGTGTTGTTAAGGGGCTTCACTACCTTCTCAAGAATGGTATCTTGTTACACTTGTGCCGATGTTTTGATCCTTTTTTCACAAAAGTATGGACGGCTCAATGACTCCTTCATAACCCCACAAAACCATCACTGAAGTCGGATAGTGCCCACGTTGCACTCTGTCGACTAATTGAAAAGTTTCCTTTGAGCTTTGAACAAAAATACGGTCATTTAGTTTGTTAAAATGTTGCTCAATTTAAAGAAAAACTCTTCCGTTGACAAAATTTTTCTGTCACCTCCCTTTGCGTACCGCTTCAGTAGTTGTTTCGACTTTACCACCCTATTCTTTTTTTAAATATCAGTTATGAAATGACCAGTACGTCTCTTATAGGCTGCAAGTCCTAAGTCATCTTTTAAAATACGTGACATGGTTCTAGGTAGCTAGCTGTTTATCTCCCGAGATAACATCTCTTGCTTTCGGATAGGATTTCTTCGAAATCTTTTTTGTACGAACACTACGTAGACGGCCAAATCTTTTTCGATCGGTACACAAACATTTTACTAATACCAAGCGTATGGAGTTTTAAAAATTGGTTTTGGCTCCATAACTGCTTTGTGTAATGCAATCACAGCAATTCGGATCTCTTTATTGCCCCACTCCATTTTAATATCGCAAAATATTGTACAATGTATAGGCGCCAAAATGAGAAAACTCAATGAAGAATCATATAAAAATGTAAGATTCCAAATTCAAATGTAATATTTTGTTTATTTTGAATTGTAACAATCGTGTCGCTTTGATTTTTGATATGTTATATTTTTTCTAAAGTGCACAAGATACTTTGTGTCTGTTGTATTATTGTCAGTTTGCTGCACACGTTT
Organism: Clostera curtula; assembly: GCA_905475355.2. Taxonomy (NCBI): domain Eukaryota; kingdom Metazoa; phylum Arthropoda; class Insecta; order Lepidoptera; family Notodontidae; genus Clostera; species Clostera curtula. Next base: position 5,527,921 of record FR997799.1, read on the forward strand.
CGCATAATGTGATTTTTACTTACTTACTTAAATAAGGCCGAGTTCAATTACTTTGAAATAAGTAGTACAATCTCCATCGCTAATCATTCTTTCATATAACATACCATGCATGGGTATGTAACATTTAAAGCCTTCGAGAAGAATTGCTGATTCTATTTCAGCTGAAGGACCTGTTGCATATTTTTTCTGTAGTGGAACTATTAGAAAGATAAGATCTGCAATAGAAAAATCAAGATTAGAGTACTTGAATGCGAAGGAGCATACATAAAAACCGGCCAATTGTGTTTCGGACCATGCGACCAGAATAAAAAGCCGTGAAAGAAAATATGTTTTCTTGGTTTTTGTCACAACTACATTATTGAAAATGCCGATTTCTAATGAAGTACATTAAAAATCGTCATTTTCAGTATTTGTTGTTTAATGATAGTTTAAGATACATGAATACCAAAATTTCAGAAGTAATTGAATTAGTAGATATCTTAACAAACCGTCCGCCAAATAATAAGCGTAACTACGTGAGGAACTTGCTGTATTATTAGCACTGTGGCATTTATTTTGATGGTGGGTTTTTAACGCGAATTGTATTATATCCCTAACTATAAGTAGATAATCTTACAAAATGTTAAATGCAGAAAATGCAACTAAGCACTTATTTTTCTCTATGTATTTAGTATGAGTCAAATAATAATGAAATGAAAATAAAGAAAAAAACACTTTACACTTTTAGTCATACTGTCACATTTTGTCTGTGTCAACAAGTAATTTAGAACCAATAATACATGTTTTACAAATTGCTTATGAATGAGAATAAATTTGCTCGTGAAAAATGATTCGAACCACTATTGGAAATATGTATAGTTGCTTTACCTAGTATTTTACTTTGAAAAAGGTGTAAATGTAAATAATTTTACTATATATAGAGATCATTTACATACCTTTTCTTACAGTTCCGTATTCCTTTTAGATAATAACACTGATTTCTTCGTGGTTTTGTGTTTTTTATTGGCCAATTTTATTTATTTTACGTTGCGCAAACGTATTTGTAAGAGTGGCGTAATTTTGACACAGACCCGACGTTGGCAAGCGCCCGATTGCGACTGGCGGAGCTGCGGGCGGCGCGGTGTGTCGACAAACCGCTGGACGACGTTCGAATATTGGCATAAATATGTATTTATTAGTTAAAGGATTATAAAACGAAATCAAAATTTAGCAGGACCTCTGGAGTACGTAAAGAGAAATATATCCATATAAAAAATGTGTATCATATTGAAAATTTCTTTAATAAGTACCTCAATTAAGACTTATAAATTAGCCGATTTTCGAGATTTTTTTTGATCGAGTGAAGTACATTTTATCGTGTAACTAATTAGCACCTTATTTGGACAATGCCTTTATCTATATCATATATTTTTTGTAACACCGTTATTTAATACTAAATACGTAAACCACTTATATTAGAAACCCAGTTTTCCGCCTTCTTCGCCGAATAGCAGCCTTAATCCAGACTCTTAGGACACCCTCAGGATGGAATGGGGTGGTGGCACTATGTTTTCTAAATGTGTCATCAGATGGGCAAGTGATTTACCCGTAACTTTACCTTTAACTACTATGCTTTTTTTTCTCAATTCCATTGAGATTAAATACCGGTCTAACCCGATTAGACTTATTAAAATTACGATTTATTTGAAAATATTCTGGATTAAAAAAAAAAAACTATAAATGTAGTTACTATATCACGGCAATAGTGACTATATTGTACTGTTCTGTAGACGCTGCAATGGTTTTAAATACCTCTAAAATACAAATACGTGCCTGTTAAAATATGGGGTATACATTGTCCAAAGTTAGAAAGATAGCATTTTAAATATACGAATAAATAATATTCTAAAGATGAACGTTAAGAATCTAATACATCCTATCAGCCGTTGAGAACTTAGAATATCTCTACCGTTGCTACAGCAAATGCAACCTTAACAAAAAACAATTAGGAGGCTTTTAAAACAATAGATCCTAAATGTTTGGTGTCCGTATCTCAAACGAGACATGCAAAGCATTTCTTTAACGATCTCTTACTTTTTTTATTCAGAATCTTCGAATTCTAACCTCTGGTTACCGACTCAAACAGATCGTGAGATAATGGTGTTTTTTTTTGGTCACATAAAACTACCATAATCATCTATGATATTTAAGCGACGATAGTACCTTCGGATTGAAACAGAGGTAGTGGCGATAAGACATGATAAAGTAATGGTCCTGATAGGGGAGACTGCTACTGAATCTTGATGCATAACCGGTAGCCGATGACACTCGCTCTTATGATATTTACTTTATTGAATTCCATCTTAATGACTGATCTATACGTAGACAGCTGTAGGAAATATTACGTACTCAGTGCACCGCTGGTTTATGAGTCAATGAAAATACTAAAAGTTAAAAAAATACATCTCTGCCCACTTCTGAGCCGGACCTCTTCTTACATGGAGGGTAGAATAGCCTACTCAGCCACGCTGGCCAGACGAGTTGGCACAGGGTTTCATATCAATCCCCCGTTGCCCGCTTGCCCGTTGCGGGCACAACGCCGCCGCGCCGGGTAGTCACTGTAGAACGCGTTTAGGCGAACTTGTGGCGCCCCAAGCGCGCCGTGTGAGGGTATACCGCTGGGGTTTTAGTGGGTAGACGACCCTTGGTCAGAGTCCCACATAATCACCGTGGTATGCATTAAGCATTTCCCCAGCGACAACAAAAAAAAAAGTTTCATATCAATGCCCGGGATGCCCTCACTGACAGCCGTTTGACCGCGTTGCGGGCACCACGCGCCGGGGCGTAACTGTTGATTGCGCTTGCGCAAACCTGTGGCGCCCCAAGCGCGCCGTGTGAGGGTATATCGCTGGGGTTATAGTGGGTAGACGACTCTTGGGTAGACGACCCTTGTCGGAGTCCCTCATAATCACCGACCTCTCCCCCGGGGGGCGGTGGTATGCCTAAAGCATTTCCCCAGCGACAACAACAAAAAAAAGGGTTTCATATCAAGACTTTCTGCTGTTGCGACTAGTTTCCCGACCTTGTTATTTCCTTTTGTTGGCTCTTAAGACGGCATCAGGTTGAAATTGGGTGGTGACAATATAAATATATTCTAAGTCAACACACGGATAAACGGTGATGAAGAATATAGCTAAACTGGTTTCTAAAGTTATTATGCCGTTAAATATACATTTTCGACCCTAAACTCTGTATATGGCCAATAACGGAGCAACGAGTGCCAAAACACTAATGACTAAGATATATTCCCCTTAATGCCAGTATTAATATCAGAATACCTATAAGTGATCTAATAAAACGCAAGCCGGAGCTAAATTTTATGTTACGAATCAATAATCGTAACATAAAATTATGACCTTGTCATATAGCGTTGAGGTAACGACATCACATTCACATCATCATATTTTAGTCCAAAAATTACCCACTACTCAGTTGGGCGCCTCCTCCAAATTTACGGAGGGAAATTACTCAACTGTTCCATGCTGGCAATACGGATTGGCACCAAATTTTAGCAAGGTTTTCTTCTGTTGCGTCTGGTTTGTAGGCCTTCACATGTTGTCGTCACTTACGACATTCTCAAATGGAATGGGATGGTGACACTGTGTATTCTAGCCTTGGCCAGACAGGTTGCGTCTGGCCAGTGTGGCACAGTACGCTAATTACTCTCGTTATAACTAGAGGAGGTATCATCTATGAATAAATAAATATCCTTGGACATTTCACACAACGCCATCTCGTCCCAAGCTAAGCACCTTAATGCTTGTGTTATGGTAACGAGATGGATGATAAACTAGTTATATAATTTTTTTTGTAAATACATACATATTTAACTTAGAAAACACCCAGACCCGGAACAAATACTTGTAGGTCGCTCAAATATTTCTTCCGTGCGGGAATCGAGCCCGCGACATGCTGCGCAGCAGTCGATCGCTCAATTTAGTAGTAGCTTAGTAAAGTTAGTGAGTGAATATTATTACTACTCAGCCCATAAATGACCCACTGCTGAGTCGAGCCTCCACTCATCACAGGGAGGATAATTGTATTTAATATTATGATCATATGACAATACCGGTTGTACTTATGCCACAAATTAGAAGTTCGACTATGGTTTCGGAGCCATCAAGGTTCCTCTTTCAAGGAGCTGTTAGCGTCGCTCGACTAACTGGCGTGGTTACATACTCAGGGTGGTGACACTATGTATTCTAAATCCGTCACCACATGGACTATGACATTATAGCATGCTACACGGTTCGGGAAGCATGCTACACGCTTTTAACACCAGAACTTGGCACGACGACACGGTTGGCGCAGTGGTTGCAGGGCCGGATTTAGGGGTCCAGAGGCCTCGGGGCAACAAAGGAGTGGAGGCCCCCTTGCCCCAAATTATTTTCCAAATAAAATGAACAAATTTTTTCAGTCGAGTTTTTCAATAAATAATTTATTGTGAAACCAAGTAGATTCTCTTAGTAGTTAACAAACACATATGAATATAATCGGAAACAAGAATTATTTGAAAAGAAATAAAGATATTTTTTTTCCGAAGTCTCTATTGTGGAGGCCCCCTGCTTGTGGAGGCCCCGGGGCTTTCGCCCCGGTTGCCCCCCCCTAAATCCGGCCCTGAGTGGTTGAGCGATCGACTGCTGCGCAGTATGTCGCGGGTTCGATTCCCCGCACGGAAGAAATATTTGTACGACCTACAAGTATTTGTTCCGGGTCTGGGTGTTTTCTATCTATAATATGTATGTATTTACAAAAAAAAGTATAATATTATATAGTATAGTTTATCATCCATCTCGTTACCATAACACAAGCATTAAGTTGCTTAGCTCGGGACGAGGTGGCGTTGTGTGAAATGTGCAATAATATTTATATGTTTATCACTATCACTATCACTACATAGTATAAAACAAAGTCGCATTCTTCTGTCCGTCCCTATGTATGCACAAATCTTTAGAACTACGCAACGGATTTTGAAGCGGTTTTTTTTTAACAGATAGAGTGATTCAAGGGGAAGGTTTATATGTATAACCCACCCCCGCTTTGCACGGGCGAAGCCGGGGCGGGCCACTAGTTTATTTATAAAAACTTCTGAACGTGCTAGGAATTGCATGCTGTTGAATGAGCAATTCAATTGAAATTAAGGAGACTCGGTATAACACTCTGTCATTTATCGACTACAAGATAGAGCGTTAAAGTTATCTAAGCGACCTATGAAACATGATATTTCTGTGGGATCATTATTTAAATACTCACTCGACTGATATGGATTGTATAGGAAATCCACATACTTATCTTAAACATTCATATCATTGAGTATACCTTACCGAAACTGGATTGCCAGCGTGAAGGTTTGATGTGTAATTACACTAATTTTCGGGACACGCACACATATTAGGTATATGTGTGTATGTGTGATTATAGCGTCAACAGCATCTTAATAGCATTCCTAATCATCCACTGGGATGTCTGACTGCCACATCTACAACTTCTCAGACCATAAACGATCCACTACAGCATAGGGCCTCCTACAAATACACGAAGGGTAAGCTTACTGTGCCACGCTGGCCAGACGGGTTGGCACATACGACCCTCTTACGATACCCTCAGGGGGAAATGAGGTGGTAACAATATGTTTTCTAAATCCGTCACCACATGCCAGATACCTTCCGTTATAATTGAAGGCACGGAAAGCCGTCGGTAACTGCAGTCTTTGAAGCATCTATGGCATTAGCCCAGTAGACCATTCAATTGGAGAACACCTGATGAATTCAAAGGTAAGAATTTCATCATGTGAGCATGGCAACACAGTCATACAATGTCCCCTCTTGTCGAGTAATCTCGAACACTAGTAGCGTATCGGCATAATCTCCCGCAAGTTACGATCCATTCCGGTTATTAATGGACGCAAAGCATTTTCGAATTTAACCGCCGCCTCGACAGACTATTGACAGCCGTTTATTTATCAATGTCTGCTTAACTCGGCTCGAACCATCAGCCGTTGCGAATATTAGTATTCAATAAGCACACACAACGCTTTCTCAAGTTTGAAGCGTGACCTATTATGGTTCAAAGAAGTGATGTAAGAAATCAAAGGACACGCCGCTCTTTCGTAGCATATCGGTCGCAGGTAGTTTTTCTGAATGGCATCTTAATTACCAATTTATTAACGATAATAGCTGCTGCCAATTTTTGTTTTGATAACTGAAGCTTGAAAATGGAAAACTAAAAATAAGTTAAAAAAAGGAACAATTTTGATATTTTCAGGAAATATTTTACGGTGGAGGGTTTAGTTTTTTAATCATAATAACGGTTGCGAGGTAACCGCCTTATGTACAGTATTAATCCGATCGTTGTATCAGTGCACCGATTTGATATGTGCACGGTTTGATATCGAAAAGTTTTGATGATCATCTAAATCAATATCGGATATCTGGTTGGGTTAATCGTCTGATACAAAAGGTTTTCTTGAGACGGCGCGCATTGTTCGGCGGTTACTCTCTTTGCAGCACTAACCACTAGGCGGCTTAAAGATTTTTCCGCCCTTGGGAAGTCAAATTATGACTGACTGTCGAGTTTGAATATATTGAACTGGGTAGGTACTAGTACTTACTTTAAATAAAAACTAGCTGTACAAGGTGTAGACCTTGCCACGCCACTAACTAAAATAAGTTTGAAAGAAAGACATTACATAAATTTTCATTGTTTTTGGTATAGAATCGTTTTTGGGCTCATGCACTACACAGCTGAAGATCAAATGCATAGTTTACGATTCTTTACAGGACATTCAGACAAACATTTATTTTTGTAACTAAGATAAAAGAAAAAAAATCTTTTTCAAAAATATCTGATGCGCCACTTAGTATGAAGTAACATTAATGCATCATTATAAAATGTATATGGGTAATAACATTAGTTAGTACAAATACTCATATTCTGAGTAAGTACGTGCATGTTTTATGAATTGAAGCTTCAAACATCTTTTATTGGAAAATGTATCGAGGCGGAAAAGGCCCATCGAATTACGATTGAGGGTAATTAATTAACCATGCCAATAGCACGGTTCAGTAAGCCCTGTTTTTCATGGATCGCGCTTGTTTATTCTTCAAGCTACATTCTATTGCCGACCGCAGCATACCGCCTTTTTGTTGGCGGCATTCGATTATGATCGCAGACGATCATAATTTCAAATTCATTGAAAACAATTAGAAGTTTAGTATTCAGGTTGGATTTCATCTATACAAATCTATACATACAAATAAATAAAATTGGAGTGTCTGTTTGTAATAATAAAATAACCACTTTTTAATAAATGCGTAAGTATATATGTCGACAGTAGGTACATAGACCAAAATAACATTTTTTAAAATTTCTGTCTGTACGTCTGTCTGTTTGTTCCGGCTAATCTCTGGAACTGCTGGACCGATTTTGACGGGCTTTCACTGATAGGTAGCTGATGATATAAGGAGAAATTTAGGCTACTTTTTTTTTACTTGCTCCGCCCCGTGGCTTCACCCGCGCGGGTAACATCGCACACGTGCGAAGTCGGGACGCACGGTTTTCTTTCTTTTGCGGCTAGGTTTTCTGCCTTGTAATTTACTTTAGTCGGCTCTTACGACACCGTGAGAGTGGAATGGGGTGGTGACCCTATATTCTAAGCACGTCACAACACGGAATAAAAAAAAACTGTTTCTAAATACATGATACCTACATATTTGCCGTCGGTAATTCATTTAAATTTCACCATCATTTGATTTGTTTTAGGTTTTATTCATGTTTATAAAAGTTATAAATACCTAATATTTACACTACTCCTCAGCCCACAAATGACCCACTACTTAGTCGGTCCTCCTCCAATTGTATGGAGGGTAAATTAGCCTACTGTGCCACGCTGGCAAAACGTGTTGGCACAGGGTTTCGTTTCAAGTTGTCCTTCTGTTGGAGCTAGGTATTCGGCCTTGTTATTTCCTATTTTCGGCTCTTACGACAGGATGAAATGGAGTGGTGACCACACGGACAGACAATATGTGTAGCCTGTATAGAACTTCTGCGTCCTTATTTAGCCCCTGTTATGATATGACAGTCATTCATGTTTCAACGATTGATTCGGGCAACGTTTGATCATTATTTATGTCATATTCTCTCATTTGTTTTCGCAATAATTAATGAGGAGCGAGTCTCGATGTTTTGTGTCGAGTTCGCATCGTTGAGATAAGCAAAGAATTTCTCTGCAACGTCTTCGTGTCGTACAGAAAAGTTATCATTAGTATTTCTGTTCAAACTAGTTCTGGCATTATTTAAATTGACTTGTTGGTATAAATATAGGTAGCTTATTTAGTTACGTAGGTACCTACTTATTTTACGCTGGGTCAAAACAAATAATAAAAAAGAACTTAGATTGAAAGTGCCTGCACAAAAATTAGGTATACGTAGCAATTTGTTGATTATATATCTATTATTTAAAAATTTAGCTTTAATGTAGATATGACGACTGATAGGTGTGTGTGCAGACTACCACCTAGCGTGGGTCGTAAGATGATAATGGTAATTTTAATTGTGACGATTAATAAGAGTTTTGTGATAAAACCTACGTAAATAAAGTTCCTTTTAAATTTGAGTTTGAAATGTTTGTTAAACAATCACGCAATTTTTAAACTTTCTTTTGTTAAGTTTTAGCAAAAGAATTCTTGAGGCACCTTTTTTTGGGACAAAAATACACGTGTAAGTATTATTCAAAAGGACAATTTCACTAATCTTTACCATCCTGAGGATGTCGTTAGAGACGAAAAAAGGTAATAACAAGGCTGAGAGCCTAGCCGCAAGCGAAGGCAAACTTGGAAGCAGTGGGTCATTTATGGGCTGAGTAGTAGTAACCCAACCCGTCTTGCCATCTTGACACAGTAGGCTAATTACCGTCATGAGCTTGGAGAAGGTCTGTTGGTGTTAATAATGATGATCACTATCACTATCATATCATTCAGTCGTTCTGTTATAACTGATAAACATCCATACATCCAAATTTTCGTACTAATATTACTAACATAATTATGATTAACATTTTTGTTTTATTTTTTGCACAGGCAAGTGCCACAAGTTTTTTTAATCAACATACCCAGAGATTTTAAACTAACAGTAAAACAGGTTTTAATTTAATAAAGCTCCGTAATATAGAGGGAAACTGGAAAACTACATGCGCACGCGTCGGCCTATTGAAGTGTACCGCAAGTACCTCCACAGTCACGTATGGACCACTCCACGGAGATGTTTTCATCGAAATGCACTCAGTTTCAAGAAATGCGGAGCCATCATTTCTAAATCTAGATTTAGAAATTGCAGTACGTGATTCAGCAAGGCGGTGCGTGGGAGGACACCATCGTGATACTGTCTGTCTTCTGAGAACTTTTTATGCTCGCATTTCGGTATGATAAAGATGTCTAGAGAAATTCGCCTAAAATAGTTTCTTCTCTTGTGGGTTCGTTGAAATTTAAACTCTTGTGAACCTTGTAAGATGAGTAACTGTTATTTTGCAAAGTTACACACCTTGATTTAGTCTTTAAAGTTAGTACCGAAATTTCGTGGCCAACACATAAACAAATTTGGAGCATATATAATTTTTAAGCGTCCCGTTTCTAGATTTTATTTACTTAAAGGGTGTAAAAACAAACCGTATAGCTATCTGTAGTGGGAGCGTAGAGCTGAGATAGAAGCTGTTCTATGTGTAAATAGATTTTAAAACGTGTAAATAAGGAACATAAATGTCACCCAGACTGAGAGTGCCTCTAGTTCACGTAATCAGGTATTTTCATCCATCAGTGTGGAGATGGATTTAGAATACAATATAGTGTTAACACTCCATTCTATTCTGAGTGCCGTGTCGCCAAATGAAATGACAAAAGAAGGAGAATTTCAGAAGCCCTGTGCCAACCCATTTGGCCAGCGTCGCACAGTAGGGTAATTCCCTTCATGTCATTAGAGGAGGCCAGAATCAGCAGTGGATCATATATGGGCTGAATAGGCTTTTCGTGACTAATTTGATTCGATTAGTCGTAAAAAACGAAAAGCCGTCTGTTCTTTCACTAAATTAAAAATGAATTTATTATCTTTGTTTGCACTGGCCGGCCCATCTGATGGTAAGCGATTGTCATCGCCTTTGGCCGCAACTCACGCATTGCCGGGCGTGTAGAAATGTATTTTTATTATCAAAATTCATTTAATCAAGTTGCCAACTATGGTCTATTTAAAATTCAAAGTCAGTTTTTATTGCGTGTATTAAAATTATTTATTTCCCAACGTTTCGAATGCTTTGCAGCAGTCGTGATCACGTGAGATACTGGATGACAGTTGTCTATAAAAGTACGAAGAAACAGTTAAATCTACCACCTATAATTTAGTTCGATAAATCCGTTTAAAAATGCTTAATTCCATTGTCCAATAATCGCGAATACCTAAGACATCATTCACATTTAAAACGAACCTTTACCGACGATTCGAAATGCAGATCTACAGAGATGATTTAAGATTTATTATCTATATTTTCTTGCAATATTCAATAATCCCAAATCAAAACTCTAGCTAATATGACGTTAAAACAAACCATGAATCAAATCGAAACAAATTTCTTTGACACGAATTTCACAAGAAGTCTCGCTCGCGTGCGCTTCGATATAAAACAAACGTCGTGCACAATACATATAGGCAGTATAGAAGGCCAATTTAACAGACTTATAGGCTCCACTGGTACAATGCGAGACACGAAGACAAAAAAGCAAGCAAATACTACGGGGACCCCGTGCCTTGGACACAAAACAATGGTATTTAATCAACGATGATAAATGCTGTATTCAAGCACGTTTTTTAACGATACTGCGCATTGTTTTGGCGGGAGCTTACCTTGGTTTAAGGATAAGTCGCCGCGCAGAGTGGCTTAGCTGACAAATTGGAATAAAAGGAATATTTATTGGAACCGTGAGTTTGACTGCGGATTTGTTGATTGTGCATATCTGGACACGAGTTGTTGGTTTTATATGAAAAGCTTCGCGGTAAAGATTTACAACATATATCCGATGAGTTTACACGTAACAATACGTTTTTTGGGTAGGTTTTCTTTTGCAGAAAATATTGTTTTTCTTGCATCAATGGATGCAAATAATATTTCTAATTCTTGTGGCCCAAAATACCCGGCCTATAATGGCTGATAAAAAATATAACCCTAGTTTATTTAGCCCATCGTTCGTTTTACCCGATTTATTATATTGCGTCATTACAAACATTTTGTCTAAATTTTTCTTTACTACTAATTCTCAGCCCATGAGTGACCCACTGCTGAGTCGGGCCTCCTCCAACTACATGGAGGGTAATTAGCCTACTTTGCCACGCTGGCCAGATGGGTTGGCACAGGGTTTCGTTTCAAGTTTTCCTTCTCTTACGACTAGGTTTTCGGCCTTGTTATTTCCTTTTGTCGACTCTTACGACACCCTCAGGATGGATTGGGATGATAAATTGTCCTACTGTGTCTTAATATCATTGGGTATAATGTAAATACTACCAATGCATGGAACAATTGCTTCTAGCCGTATAAGTACCGAATAATTCAAGCGTTGTCTAAAATAACTGGTATGGCCCAAAATTCCCTGGAGAAAATACATTGCGCCGATGTGTCTGGCCAGTACGACACTTTAGGTTAGTACCTAAACAGGTTGTACGTAGTCTTATAATGGAAATATCCTATGTTTGAAACCAACAGGTCATTCTTTTTTTTTTTACATGAAACGAAACTAGTGCACGTTATACCTTTATAGGTATAACCTGTAACGCGTACAAACACGTAATTCACGAACACTAATGACACCCAGACTCAGAGCAAGTGCCTCTGGTTTAGACAAAGACACGTGTCTACCTCGGAATCGAACCCGGCACCCGTTGATCCAAAGGCGGCACATCTAACCCCTAGACCAACGAGGCAGTCTAAAGAGCACTCGAACTTTCCCAGTAAGTGTTCATAAATCATATTACATTTGGTAGGATACTAGGAATCGTCGAGTTCTCGTGTACAGGCCACAGGCCCGTCGTAAATTTGTGAGGTTAAACAGCAGGAGGCCTCAGTCCACCTGGACCCGCAGACGGATAGAGCACCCTCTGATTTATGTGTGAGTGGGACATGACTGAGTGGCTGTTGAGGCCTGACAATGCCAATTCTGTATTTGCTTTATGACGAATGTAGGCTTTGTTGTTATGTAAATAGAGGTTTATACAGAACGATTTTGATTTATTTTAGAATTTAAACGTTTCTTGAGTACTTAAACCTAGGTCTCAATTTATCAGGGAAATGCGATTTCAATGTGATGTTTGCGAACAAGTTATGTTGATTTACTTTTTAATCTACACTTAAGAACTTAAACTTAAATGATGCAAAGATACTCTACCTTTGCATCATCTAAATGTTATGAATAGCTATAGATATCATCCTTCTGTGTGGTAATGGATTCAGAATACACAATGTCACCAACCCATACCATCCTGAGGGTATCGTAAGAGGGGACTAACGGAACTCAACCTAGCTGAAAGAGAAGGAAACCAGCGTGGCAAAGTACGCTAATTTCCCTCCATGAAATTGGAGGAGGCCTGATTCAGTAAAGGGTCATTTATGGATAGAAACAAGGATACATAACAAGAAGCGTGCTTTGGATCAATATTAGAGCAGTGTCGATGCATAAGAAGAAAGAAAAACCAAATCTTGGTTTTTTGAATATTTTACGTAAATTTTGAGGGTATGTGAAAAAAGTGCAAACACAAAAGTTGTAGATCTTTTTATCACCTACAACTTTGTCATTTAATTTTTTTCCATAGGACTTGTAGTTTTGCCGGAATTCGAGATAAACCGTTTTTTAAAAACGCTTCTCCCCCACTTCCCGACCTCAGATCGCCGGTAAATTATCTTTTCCTATCTATCCGTAAATTATCGTTTTGTCATTCATTATTTTCCTTCACTTTTTACCATTTTCTCAAGCTTCCGCCCTGGTCTATATTGCCTTATATTGGTTTGGCAATGGTGTATATTTCGAACTTGTGTTATATTCATCGATTTCTGCAGAACCCTAATAAATTATTCTAGTGTTTTTCATTGTTTTTTTTTTAATTAAACGTATCTCCTGCTCTAGGTATAATCCAAATGACACCCAGACTCCGAGAAAGTGCCAAAGGTATTTCAAAAAGTTAGCTATATAAACATAGGCACATGTTGTAGAGAGCGTGCTTAATATTATAATCAATATAAATACAACTACTGCTATATCATCTGTGGTCTAGTGGTTAGATGTGCCGCCTTTGGATCAACGGGTCCCGGGTTCGATTCCGGGGTCGGGCAAGTGTCTTTGTCTAAACCAGAGGCACTGGCTCGGAGTCTGGGTGTCATTTCTATCTATAATATGTATGTATTTACAAAAAAAATATGTATATAAGTAGATTATCATCCATCTCGTTACCATAACATAAGCATTAAGTTGCTTAGCTTGGGACGAGATGGCGTTGTGTGAAATGTCCAAGGATATTTATTTATTTATTTATATGACACACTGCCGAGTCGGGCCTCCTCCAGTTACATGAAGGGTAATTACTACTGTATCACGCTGGCCAGAAGGGTTGCCACAGGGTAAATAATTACGTGTCAAGTTTTCCTTCTTTTTCGGCCAGGTTACTGGCCTTAACATCAAGGGTTTGAGCCAAGCTCCCCTGTCTTCTGTCACTGCCAACACGGATAGGCTACGCAGTTTCCCGAACGGCAGAATGACACGCGTTGACAACAGTGGTAGGTTTTAGTGGGTATACCGGTCGCAGCTCCCCATCTCCACGCGACCGGGGACTCCCACATACCCCAGCCCCGTCCCAATTCGGCTGGGGACCTATAAAAGGTTTGCTCTCACAACACCGTCAGGATGGAACGGGGTGGTGACATTGTGTATTCTAAATCCGTCACCCCAAGGATTATATTTTATTTTAAATTCACATGTTTTTATTTAAAACTGTTAACAATACAAAGAAATATACAACAATAAATATATCATACGTAAAGGGAAGAGATTTCTGATACAGATTAAACGTTATAGAAATGGCACTTTCGGTGTTTGACGACGAAATAAAATTCCATCTTAATAAAAACCAATTCAAGCTTATTTGGCCGTGTTAGGCATACCTGGAGCAACATCCTACCAATCATAATTCCCAACAAAATCTTCTTTGTGTTCACCAAATATTATAAGAAAAGTTATGCTCCTCTTTGATACCGATCTCGTCTCAGAAATGGCACTAACGGTGTTCAAAACTCGATAAAATTCCATTTCATCTACAAAAACAATTATTTTATGTTCGTTTGTTTTGTTACCCTTTTGCATCGTAGACGCCGAACGGCAGTATAATGTGGAACGATAAATATTTATGTACATTATTCATATTCTGGTGCGGCTACTGTTCGGAGCTTGTAGTTCAGTGAGGTTCAAGTTCGATTACAGGCGAGCTGAAAAAAGTATATTAAGGTGGTGTATTCGTAATTATAATGTATGAATGTTGGATTCTAAAGATTTGGTTATTTTATTTGGGTAGTTTAAGTTCTTAGTCACAAAGCTCTTTCTTGGCTAATATAACCTGATAATTGTAAAATGTATATATTATATTACGAGATCTTTCAGGTTTTTGTCGTCAGAACTGTTACCATAAATTGTAAGATTTATTGTACCTAAGTATCTAGCTACTGATGTAATTTTATATATCCAGTTGTAAAAAAATGTTTTTTTTTTATAACTGGTATGTATAGATAGCGTGTCTGCTTAAGTTATTAAATATTATGATAAATATATTAGTAGATAGATAAAATCCGTGTGGTGACGGATTATGAATATAAAATGTAAAGAAAAAGAAAAACAAGCAACTAAAAGAATGCAAGAGCCAGATCACCTAGCCCCAAGATAATGAAAACTTAATACAAAACCTGGACCAACCCGTCTTGCCAGCGAGGCACAGTAGGCTAATTTCCCTCCATACATTTGGAGGATGCCCAACCCAGTAGTGGGCCATTTATGGGCTGTTACGATGACGAGATAGATAAAATAGTATGCTACTATAATATATAAACTTTTTTCATTGTCTAAAATATGAAGGAAGTGAAGCTACCGCGTATGAAATTCTGGCGCGAACGAATATCACAAAGCAACAAGAAAAACGAGAGCAGATACAATAGGAGCTTCGGTATCGGAGTTGAAAGGATCCTTGTCAAATCTGGATATCTATTGGCATACTACGGAACCAGTGTTACCAGTGCAACATAAAAACTTCCCCCAGTTGACAAAAACGAGGAAGAGAAGTTTATTTAAATAAGCAGTAGAGAGTTAAATAAATAAAATAAAGGTATATCCTTGGACATTGCACACACAACGCCGTCTCGTCCCAAGCTAAGCAACTTAATGCTTGTGTTATGGTAACGAGATGGATGATAAACTACTTCATCATTTCAGCCAAAAGACGTCCACTGCTGGACATAGGCCTCCCCAAGGATCTCCACAAAGGCCGGTCCTGGGCCGCCCGCATCCACTGCTTTCCGGCGACCTTAACCAGGTCGTCGGTCCACCGTGTGGGAGGCCTACCAGCACTGCGCCTTCCGGATAAACTACTTATATACATTTTATTTTGTAAATACATACATATTATAGATAGAAATGACACCCAGACTCCGAGCCAGTGCCTCTGGTTTAGACAAAGACACTTGCCCGACCCCGGAATCGAACCCGGGACCCGTTGATCCAAAGTTAGTATGGTGCCAATAGGTACCATACTATTACTACTATTTAGCTCATAGATGACCCACTACTGAATCGGGCCTCCTCCACTTACATGGAGTGTAATTAGCCTACTGTGCCACGCTAGCCATACGTATTGGCACAGGGTTTCGTATCAAGTTTTCCTTCTCTTGCGGCTAGGTCATCGGCTTTGCACTTTCCTTTTGCCGACCTTTCCTTTTGCCTTTGCTCTTGCGAGACCCTCAGGAATGTCACCAACATTTTGTATTCGAAATCCGTCAACACGGACAAAGAAGCTTAAGAAGTATTGTGTTTTATACAAATATTATGTACTAGTGACCCGCCCCGGCTTCGCACGGGTGCAATGATGAACATTTAAATTTATCTGTGCTTCTCTGCAATATTATGAATGTATTATACATATAAACCTTCCTCTTGAATCACTCTATCTACTAAAAAAAAACCGCTGCAAAATCCGTTGCGTAGTTTTAAAGATTTAAGCATACATAGGGACGGACAGACGACAGCGACTTTGTTTTATACTATGTAGTGATTAAGATTAAAAGGTATCTAAAACTTGACACATCGATTCTCCTTCAATTTGGTGGGGAGACATCTGCGTCCCGGACCGGTCATGCGGGTGGCACAGGGTTTCGGAAATTCCTTTTTGTGGCAGCCATTTTCTTAGTAACTACTACTACTTAGACCATTTAAGACACATTTCTGAGTCGGGCCTCCTCCAGTTACATGGATTGTAATTAGCCTACTGTGCCACGCTGGCTAGACGAGTTGGCACAGGGTTTCACATCAAGTTTTCCTCCAAGTTCAAATCAAGTTTTCCCCTTCTTCCGGACAGATTTTCGGCTTTGATATTTCTTTTTGTCAGCTCTTACGACACCTTCTGACACTATATATTCAAAATTCAACATTTGTTGTTGTTGTTGTGACATTATTTTTTAGATTCTCATATTTTTTAATTTACCTTGTTTTACAACATTTGATAACTGGCAACATCGAAACTCCGCCATCACCAAATCAATGTCGCAATAAATACATCGGCGCTGACAGGCAAAAAGGCGGGAATGCGTGGACGCGGCCGGCGGTCTGCGCATGCGTACGCCTTGTCGTGACGCTTTTTCCATGGCTCCACTCATATTTAGGCACACTTATTTCTATTTTTATTGGTTACAAATCTTTTTACGCTTCATTTTCATATTTGGAAGATTTATTTAGGTACGTGAAGCTAACCTTCACGTACCAACATAACAGCAACACACATCTTCACAACAGTTAAATAAAAATAGTATTCGTAGACTAAAACTAGGTATGTGTAAGTAAGGGTGACTGTGGGAAAGATTTAATTACTTAACTGTTGTATCAAGCTTCTTCTATCCAATGGTGGCAATGTTGCCTTGCGTGCTGGCTGAAGAGATAGCAAATATTTTATAATCTTTCCCTTAATCACACATTTTTCCAGTATTAATACAGTCCGTTTTGGAAAGCACAGTGCTGGTAGGCCTCCCGCCTCCCACACGGTGGACCGACGACCTGGTTAAGGTTGCCGGAAAGCGATGGATACAGGCGGCTCAGGATCGGGCTTCGTGGAAATCCTTGGGGGAGTCCTATATCCAGCAGTGGGAGTTTTTTTGGCTGATTTGGAATTAAAAAAGAATTACATAATAAAAGTTTACAAAAACAAGTTGAAGAAAAATAATAAACATGCACAATGTGTACCTACATAACGTTGTCGAAGTAAAAAAAATAATTTAGCTTAAAAGCATCTATAATTTTGGGAAAAACATTTTAGAGCTAACATGCAACTCTTATATTTCTCAGCCCCTAAATGAGCCAATACTGATTAAGGCCTCCTCTAACTACAACTCTATGTATTGATGGTTATAAGCCTTCTGTGCTTCGCTGGCCAGATGGGTTTTCCTTCTCTTGCGGCTGGGTCTTACGACACGACCTTTTGTATGGAAAGGGGTGGGTAGACTAGGCTTTTTAAATCTGTCTCCACGCCGGTCATTCAACTTCTACTGAAAGATTAATAGTAAAGACAAAGCAATTGTATAACAAACCACTGCAAAGTAAGCCAACAGGTACTCAATTACAGATGACCTACGGTCGTGAAATCTTCTTATCCTTAATTTTGCGCACTAGCCATCCGAAGCTGGTCACAATTGCGCGAGAGAATGCGCGCTGGCGCGCCGCCTGCTATCTGATGCGCGCGCACGTGACGGCATCTCGCCACGCACACAATACTTCTTACCCCGAACTTCAGTGGTGTTGCCAGTATGCTGTATTTGTTCCAGCTTTAAGTAGCTTTTATTGGGATACAATTTCAATACAATACCGTTTAGCCTAGTTGATTAAGTGCACCTGCCTTGCTCCGTTTCTGCATCACCCTATGGTAGACTGGCAAAAAATGCCTAAGGCATTAAATCCGCCTAAGCGTATGTGCATAACCCATGTGCAGAAGAATAATTAAATACATTTTATAGGTTTTTTTTTTAAATCTAAATGAATAATTTTATGACCACCATAATTAGGAACGTTTACAAATATATTTTCCCGCTGAATATCGAGGCTCTTTGAGTGTGATAAAAGAGCTAACAAAATGAAATGACAAGACCGAGAACCCAGCCACAAGAGAAGGAAAACTTGGTACCAATCCCTGTACCAACCAGCCAGTTTGGCGCAGTAGGCTTATTGCCCTCTATGTAGATGGAGGGGCCCCGATTCAGCAGTGGGTATATGGGCTAAGAAGTACTAACATGTAATATGTTCTTTTTTAATAAAAGAACATGTAATATGTTCTTTTTTTAATAAACGTTTCATGGGTATGTAGTATAGTATTATCAACGTTTGCGTTTTATTTTGTTTATTATATCTATTTCACTATAATCTTCTCTATATTATAAAAATGAATCGCAAAATGTGTTGGTAACCGCGTAACTCAACAACGCCTGGACCAATTTGGCCAATTCTTTTTTTGAAATGTTCGTTGTAGTTCAAGATGGTTTTTACGAGAAAAATTCGAATAATTGCTGGAAAACCCCTAAAACAGCCTTTTTCTTTTTCCCATACAAACGTTTACTAACGAAAACCTAGAGATAATTTGAGCTTTATTGCATTTGTATAAAGTTCATAATAAATTACAACCACTCACTGTTGTCTCAGCAATGTAGGTGTGTTCCTAACGTCAAAAAGTCAATTTGCACTCTAATACCGCTATCTTTTTGACAGGACGAAGTCTGTCGGGTCCGCTAGTATCAAATAAAAATATTAATATTTGTCTTTAGGGCTTATATATTTAACTTGCTTAGCATATTATTAGAAATAACACCTAGTAATATTAAAACATAATTTATAGACATAGCAAGAACACCGAAATTTGCGTAACATTGATATTCAGATTCAAACCGAAATGCGTCTTTGTCTAAACTAGAGGCACGTGCTCTGAGTCTGTGTGTCATTTGTATTCGTAAATTTCATTTTTGTAACCTGCCTCCGCGAACTGTATCGCGGAGGCAGGTTGCAGAAAGTGCAGCAGTTTCATTTTTTAAAAAGACGAAGTAGGGTAAAACCGAGATAGATGCCCCAGTGGGATAGATGCCCCATATTCTAAAAACCTAACTTCGCGAACTCGTGACTTAGAGTTAATTGTATAAGTAGGAGCCACAGTCACCCCATACCTTAGTTACCCATGGACAGTCGTGTAGGAGGATGCGTTTTGGTCGTGTATGTAATTATCTGCGCGGCGACATTCACGAACACGTCAAAGTTTGAAACGTTAGTATTCTGTGTTGTATAACTTTATAATTATTAATAAATTCCGTTATATTTTTTCTTAAGTCGATATACTGGTTCGTTAAGTCTGCATCTAGGTGTAAATAACTGCTATTTAGTTTATTATAATATTTAAAAAATACTTAGGCATCTATCCCTATCACAAAGGATAGTTGCCCTGATTTTTCAAGGTATAGGTGCCCTTAGGGGCATCTATCCCTCCATAAACTGCTATTTAAGATTATTGTAGAACTATGCCACACAATGGAAGGATAACCCTAAAGATACAAGTAAAATAGGATTTGCATTGAATGTTTTGAAAGAAAAATACGAAATCGTTATCCAACAGGATCTGAATCTGGACTGAATCTGTACACTTTTCAGAAATTTTTACAGAATTTAAGTAAAACTCTGTGTAGAAACAATTAAGAATTTATATTTTTGTTAAATAAATAAAATGTTTATAAAATTTAATTCAACAAAGAACATGATAATGCTTGTTGAAACTTAATAATTTATATTTTAATTAAACAAACTCTGTAAAAAATTATTATGGGTAATAACAATACACTATTAATAAAAAAATATACTTTTCATTACTATGAGCCCTTTTTCGTTTTAGGATTCGAAATACCTAACGTTTGGGCTAGGCTTTTAGTTTACACGGTAAAAAGAACATCTATCCTGCACTGCAGGCATCTATCCTTCTCAGTATTTTCATGGTGGGGCAACTATCCATACAGGTAGGCATCTATCCTCAAAAAAGACATTCTACGAAAAGCCAATTTGTGCAAAATCTGTATTTGATAGGTTAAATATTAATAATAATAATTCAGCATAAAGGATTGGGCTAGCTACATTCGTAGAAATTATTCGTATAAAACACATAGGTCAAGAAATGGGTGGCTTTTTCTAAAAGTGGGGCATCTATCCCGGTTTTACCCTACACAGTGACGTTTGTTCCTCTGTAATGTCCTTTTAACAATTTCTACGGATCTCTGGTCCGTAGCTTGCAATACTAGGTTCTGAGAACTCAGCATCCACTGGACAGCGACGCGTCTACACGTCCTTGCCCCAAGTCTAGTCCGAATGTGCTGCGCGTGAGCCCGCAGCCCCTATCTCATGCCAGGACCGTTCCAGTTTTACGAGCAATTCCGTGAAAAGCCTTATTAAGCTTTATCAAAGTAAATCCGATCTTTTGGTATGTTATAGAACCGTACGCTTGCTTTTTGTTTTTGTCTTTATTACTCAGTCCATATATGAATTACTGTTGAGACGGGCCTCCTCCAACTACATTGAGAGTCATTAGCCTATTGTGCCACGCCGGTCATATGGGCTACCACAGGGTTTCGTTTAAAGTTTTCCTTCTCGGCGAGTCGCAACTAGGCGATTTGTCTTGTCATTTCCTTTAGTCGGTTCTTACGACAGCCTCAGGATGTAATGGGGTTTTTGTCTTTGCAATCACCTAAAGAAAGGTCGTGTCACTTGAGTTTCTAATTGTAAGCTTCAAATAATAATGTAATAGAATTAAAAAAGAAACCCCTGCACTACGTTATCATGTATCCTGGCGGCAGTTTACAAACATGCAATTGGCGAACACAAATAACAACCAGACTCACACGCAAATTATGGCACTTATGGTGACGAATCTTATGTATAAAAAATAAATGTGTGTCTGAAAGTCCTTTAGAGTAACGTAAGCTATGCATTTGATCATGTGATGATATTCAGCAAAAGTGTTGTGCATGAGCCCAGGAAGGCTTCTGAATAAAAAAAAAGAAAATGTCGTTCCTTCAAATTTATATATCTAGTTTAGAATAAAATACTAGGTGATACTATATAATCTATTCGATATTAGCGTGTCGTCTGAGTCGACTAAAAGAAATATGCACAAAGTCTAGCGAAACGAGAGAAGAAGGTGAAAAAGGAGAAGAAGATATAAAACCCTGCATCTATGTCAATGACCAATGAGGTGTAAGCGGTTCGGTAACGAGTAATTTATTATGGGCTGAGACGATTATGATGAGAGACTGCCTTGGTGGTCTAGAGGATGGAAGTGCAGCCTTTGGATTAACGGGTCTCCGGTTTGATTCCGGGTCGGGCTAGTGTGTTTAAAAGAGATATTTGCTCTTAATCTGGGTGTAAACTCCCGCGGTACAGATTAAAAAACGTGCAGGAGTTACATTTAAAAAAATAAATTAAAAAAGAAACAACTGCCAAATGCATGCTGAACACGTTACAGATCCTTAAAAATGTTTAAATTGAATGATTTCTTAGGTTTTCGCAATTATTACACATTGAAATTATAGGCGGTAGATTTTAACTGTTTCTTTGTACTTTTGAAGACAACTGTCATCTAGTCTCTCCCGCGACCACGACTGCTGCAAAGCATTCGAAACGTCGGGAATTAAATAATGTAATATACACGCGATAAATCCGTTAAAAAGTGTTTAATTTCAATGTTTAAATTGAATTTATCATACGGTTGTTGAAGACGTTGTATATCACTAATTTAGTAAACGAATTCAAATTACAAATCCGTTATAAGTGTATAGTTAAGTTCAATTGGACAAAATTATCATCGAACTCATCGTACGTTGTATTACATCACCGGCATTTCATACATAGGTCAATCAACACCTTGACTAAAAAGGCAAGTAATTATTAACACCCGAGAAAGGGCAGGCATTCTGCCTGTCCCTGTTCACACTATGTTTGAACAAGGCATGCAATGAAGACGCCAATAAGTGGTATGCAAGCAATAATGGTTTCGGAATTGGTAGTTATAGTACACATCAGGTTATAAAATACTGTAGAGAAGATTGTACCTTGCTAAAGAATCATCATTGTTCAGCCGATAAATGACCCACTACTGAGTCGCGCCTCTTCCAAATTCCTGAATTTAAAGTCATGAATTTAGGATACAAAGTTTCACCAACCCATACCATACGTATCACCTAGTCGTAAGATAAGCAAAACTTGATAAACACGCTGTGTCACGCTGGCATACTAGGCTAATTTCCCTCCATGAAGTTAGGGGAGACTTGACTCAGAAGTGGGTGGGTAATTTATGGGTTCATGAAAATTGAAACAAACTCAAACGGAACATTATTTACGTATTTTTTAACACCAAACTCTTTCGCCTTAATTAAAATTACCAATATCATCTCACGGCCCTTGTCACACGGTAGTCTCCATACACACCTCATTTCAGTCGTCATATCTTAATTCACACCTTGCATAATACAATTCCTCATTCTAACAATACATCCATTTCTTTTGATCTCCCACAATCCTTGCGTCCACCGACATTCATGCTGAAACTACCACCGGTTCGGAGTGCTGCTCTATTCGAATCAGGAATAAATGTGAAAAGTGACACATTTTCACAGATACACTTTTGCATTTACTTGTTTAAACACCACTCAAAATTCCCAAGCAACACGTCAAGAATAGCGACATGTAGAATGTGCGTAAAGACGTACTCTGATCAAGTCGTCGCCGGTATCTGCACAATGACAATCACCAGGTCAGGAAAGGCACGCCCCATCGGCCCTTGGGTATTCCTGGCCACGGCGCCGATGCAGGCAATTGTCGCGTAGCTGTTTGCGATAGGATCGCCGCCCGCGCCGCGGCGCCGTCGATCTAGATCGCGGCGTCTGAACACACCAAACACGCGCAAAGGATATAGTGATCACAGGTACTTGAGGTATGTCTTTGAGAAGCGCGGGCGTGCGGCTGTGGCATCCTAGTGTAAGTAGGGTTACCGTGAATTTTATACTTATTAAACTTCGGTACAATAAATTTTATGTATATTGATTTGTCCTTGTGGCCAGTAATTTATAATGAGTAAAGTAGGATTGAGACCTCAATAACTCTTTCGAATGTGTCGCGGTGGGGAGGCTTGCGTGTCTTTAAGATCCGTTGGGACCATACCGACTCAGGGTCATTCTTGCCGGGCGTGCTCACAGGGAGAAACCAGACGAAGAGCGGCACGCGGTGTCGTGGTGGGTTCGGGCTCCAGGCGAGACCTACACCACAACGGCGCACCAGTGTCCTCGGCGTGGCGGTCAACCTGGTTGGTTCTTTTTCTAAGCCGTTTTATATCGGAAAGGAGCAGCGGAGCATGTTACCTGGACAACAAAAGAAAATCTTGATATGAATCTTTGTGATAGCGTGTCATGTATGCGTAGAATAGAACTAGTACGTCTTCACCTTGTCATTAACTTGGAGGATAGGAACACATTGTTTTGTAGGAACTTCAAGGTCCAGTTTTATTGCGTACGCACGATGCTCGTGAATTTTTATTTTATTTTTAGATTCCAATTTGTTGGATGAATTAGAAAAAAAATCTAACTAAAACTGAAAAACTGCGTACTAAGTTTATGGTTACCCTCCACGCAGTCCACGATGTCGATTACTTAATTTACGTGTAGCTTTTTCTTGAAGCCTTTGACGGCACTAAAGTATGCTAGATTTATAGTGTTGGAGCGCCTGCATTGAGGCGTGAACGTGCCTGATCAATGATTAAATTAAAAGGGAATAATGTATTTTCTGCATAGAACAATTTATTACAATAACGTAAAGATAATAATTTGGTGCTCGTCTAAGACTTATAAGGCGGTGGAAGAGAATGCTGTAGTACCTATCTAGTTTGATTCATGTTCTTGAAAGGTTTTTGAAATCAATCGAATGTTACGTTGAATTGTGATTTTGATATCAATGTAACTGCACTTGTATTCAGCTCAGGTTTCTTACTCTTCTTCCTCGATTTCTCTCAATTATTCGGTTACCTACTACTCAGCCGTTGGCAGTAACACGTAGCATTTGCAGTCTGCCTTTCACGACTCATCTAAAGGGACAAATTACAAAAAAAATTAATGACATGGTTAGACCAGCCAACAGTTTCCATGCTAGGGACCATGTGTATCGACTACTATGGATGGCATAATAGCAGTAGTTCGTATTTTCATTGACAATTTTTAGCATATTGGAACGTTTTAACTTTTGCATAAATTCTACTATGTGTAATGTCACAAAATCTTTTATTGAAATTGAATGAAAATTTACACTAGTTGTTTACAACAAATGTAATTTTATATAATATTTATTATATCATAACAATGTCGCATAACTAAAGTTATACGATATTGTTATGATAATAATAATCTAGATACAATAATTATCCAATTAAGTAAGTTATCGTAATAGCACTTTGAAATTATGTTCCTTTAGACCTAAATTACCTGTCCGTGTTGTGACTGATTTAGAATACATAGTGTCACCACCCAATTCCATCCTGAGGGTGTCATAAGAGCTGACAAAAGGAAATCAAAAGACCGATAACCTAGCCGCAAGAGAAGGACAACTTGATACACAAGCCAACCCATCTGGTCCCTGTGCCAACCCATCTGGTCGGCGTGACACAGTAGGCTAATTGTGCCTGGAGGAGGCTCGGCAGTGGGTCATCTATGGGCTGGCTAGTAGTAGTAAACCTAAATTAGGATTTGCTGTCTTTAAGGGCCCCCGCGCATTTAGCGACTGGCCGCATAATGCGCGGATTGGTCGCAGCGGCCAATAGGCCGCGTATGTGACGCGATGTTTTTCGTTGGCCGCGCGACCAAAACTTGGTTGCGCGGCCTGGTCGCGTAATGCGCGGAGGCCCTAATAGTTAAGATAATGGGCCTAAGATTCTTTAGTTTAAGGGTCAAGTTAGAAGGAGGAACAAGTCATCCATCACCACTATTGTATAATATAAAACAAAATTGGCTGAAGACCCAATCTGTTAAACTCGTATAATGATAATTAACAACACAAAATGCAAAATGCGTCTGGATGCATCAAAAGCGTTTGGCTAGCAATGTCTATTATATTTTGGGCATTATCACATTTTATATTAGACTCAATTGCAGCAACGGAAATAACGCTAGAAATCAATCGTCGTTACAGCCCATAAATGACCCACTACTGGGTCAGGCCTCCTCCAAATTCATGGAGGGAAATTAGCCTACTGTGCGCCGCTGGCAAGACGGGCTGGCACAGGGTTTGTATCAAGTTTTCCTTCTCTTGGGGCTAGGTGATCTGCCTCTTGCATTCTTTTAGTCGCCTCTTACGACACCCCAAAGATGGTATGGGTTGGTGACACTGTGTATTCTAAATCCGGCACCACACGGTCAATTCGATATTAAAGGCTTATTCAATATTATTCAATGAATTTTAATTCATCATACATCTATCTGCTCACGTCCTGAGAACAGCATTTCAAGAGCTTGTAATAGCCGATTCAAAAGATGCCCGATGACTTAAAATTATTCATTTAATGGTCCCGTATAGGTGTAAGAAGTCCAATTGTTTCTGTGGGAATGCTATCATTGATTTATTAGAATTTGTGGGGTGAGCTTTGATGCCTTGTTTTATACTAAAGTGATGAAACATTCGCCAGCGTGACACAGTAGGCTGGTTAGCTTTACATCTTTATATACAAATAAATAAAATTGGAGTGTCTGTTTGTAATACTAAAATAACCACTTTTTACTAAATGCGTAAGTATGTACACAGCACACAGTACGTAGACCAAAATATATATTTTTTTAAGTTTTGTCCGGCTGTCCGTTTGTTCCGGCTAATCTCTGGAACGGCTGGACCGATTTTGACGGGACTTTCACTGATAGGTAGCTGTGATTTAAGGAGTAACTTAAGCTAATTTTTTACTACCTTCGCCCAACGGGTAACATCGCACCCGTGCGAAGCCGGGACGGGCCGCTACTCTTTCATGTAATAGGAGGAGGACCATCTCAATATTGGTTCATTTAAGGGCTGAATATTAGTACTAATAAAGACACATAGTATATGTAATTCTGACAGATGGCCGATGGGGCAAAAAGTCCTTTAGTCCCAACCGCGTACCGGAAAGCGCAGTGCTGGTAGACCTCGGTGAACCAACGGCATGGTTAAGGTCACAGAAACCGATGGATCTAGCGCTAGACTTCTATTGGCCGAAACTGTCATGATCTAGTTTGCTTTGCCATATTGTTCGACGTAAAGTCAAGTCAGTAAAAGGATAATGTGGCCTAAGAAAATGTAGGCACTGCTTAAACTCAATTCATGAATAACTTTGTATTCAAGACTTGATTACTTAGTACCTACTAGTTTCATTCCATGTGGTGATGGATTAAGAATACATTTATTATCTGTATTACGTGTTATCACCCCATTCCGTCCTGAGGGTGTCGTAAAAGCCGACAAAAGTAATTGACAAAGCCGAAAACTTGATACAATACTTATATGTTACGCGATATTTATGGGGCGAGTAGTAGTAGAGTATTTGTTTAGCCCATGAATGACTCCCTACTGAGTTGGGCCTCCTCCAAATTCATGGAGGGAAACTAGCCTACTGTACCACGCTGGCAAGACGGGTTGTCACAGGATTTGCATCAAGTTTTCCTTCTCTTGCGGCTGCCTGGTGCTTGCCTCTTGCATGCCCTTAGTCGCCTCTTGCGACACCGCCGGGGTGGTATGGGTTGGTGACACTGTTTTGTTGAAACATTTCAATATGGATGAAGACTACCAACATCAATTACAACAACTTTTTCATTTAATTTATCCTATTAGCCTCTGCATCTATACATTCAAACACTCAGTTGTTTTAATAACACTTTTTTGTTGTTTCAAAGATTCGTCACCAAGCGTGTCGAATATGGCACGGGATGGATCCTGTGAAGGTATTTCACCTTTTTCTGCACCAGCCATTGCCATTTCAGGGCCAGCATGATTATTACGAGGTGTGTATTGTAATTTTATCAACCTACGTATTTGTACAAAGACAATTTGTCGTTTAAGATATGAATCAGGTTTATTTGCTCTCTGTGCCAGCTATATCACTTTATGTAATAATTTTGTACCAAGTTATATATATTTCTGTAATAAATAATATAGACCATTTGGTCAATTTAAATTGCAGTCTTAAAAACTATAATTTCTTGCTAGCGTTTAGAATTCTAGGTATCATTTGGTTATAAACTTTTTTAAAGAGACTTTTACGCCCCGATGCTAGCTAGCCATCTTTGTTTGAATTGATTGTGATTTTAACTTACAGTTACCTATTCTTATCTCATGTTATAGATTTATTTGCTTATTGGTTTCTTAGTCCTTTTAATATAGGTACTATTAGGACAAATTATTCGATGAATGATCGTTTATTTTTAAGTTAAATTCACATTCAGTATGTAACTCAGTTATTTAAAGGGAGAGCTGACGATGAATATCTTTAGGATCAATATATCCAAAACTATTCCCTAAATCTTAAAAGCCGTTTAAATATTTTGGTTATTGAAAGAAAGCTGTACAGGTATCAATTTTAATACACTATCTTCCCGACATCGATCAATACTGGCTTTTTTCTCTAAGTCCACTAAATAAGGTATTATTCCAAAAAAAGTTGTTAAGCCTTCGACTCCAAATTATAGTGTTCAAACGTTTTAATAAAACGTCAGATATGTGCGTAAAAGTTTTAAAGTTAGGGACCGGTAATGTATGTAGCCTCCTGGCGGTCATTACTTAGTTCCAAGCTTGTTATTAAATTCGGCCTTATTTATTTATTTATGAGAGCATTCAATGTATAAGATGGGCTTCTTGCATTCCAGTGATGCATCGGACAATTTGCTTTGCGACGAAAAACTTTGCGAATAAACAGCTTTCAGTCTTGAGGCCGAATTTCTATAGCCGTGGGGGAAAAAAATGCTATTTGTTAGAGTGGATCTTGAAACTATTTATACTTACCAGAAGTTGCTGTTTTTTATGATATATATCAGTGATACGTCCATGAAAGAGAGTCATGGGAGAAACGTAGCAAAATTTCATTTCTATTCTGTCAATGGTATATATTTAAAACTACTAAGTAACTCAATTTAAAAACTCTTCTTCCAATAGAAATAAATTACATATTAACAAGCTAAATACTTAATAGCAAAATCAAATAGAATAATAGAATGCACATAAAACATTTTTACCAGTTACCATTACAATTTCTGTTTCCAATTTGTTGTTTTCTAAGACCATTAATTTAATGTTCACTGCTGTTTTATCGCCACACAACTCACGATTCGCGACATTTAAATTTTAAATAGATTACCGCATAGGCATTGGATTCGATTCAACGAATTTAGATAGGTATTCCGATTGCCAACTCGTTTCGAGTGCATACCAAGCTGGAAAGTTCAAAGCCAAGGCTTAAATCAACCCATCGCTTTTATTCAAACATTTGTCGAGTGGTTCTTCATTAGAGAAGATTAGCTATTTGTGAAAATTGTTCTATATTAAGGGCTTGTTATTTGTGAACATAATTTTAAATATTATCGTTCAAAAGTATTTTTTTTACTTTTTAAAAGAATACTGCTAATGAGAATTTATTTTATGGTGGGAATTATAAATACTTTTGTATATTTATTTCTAGAATGTAATAATTACAATATTAAACATAAATTAGCATATAAACAATTCTTTATTTGTCATCCGACTTCAAAAAGGAAGACGGTTGATGAAGGTTGTATATTTTTGAAAATGTAAGTATATGATAGTAAATGAACTCCGTCATTCATAAACTGATTTGAATAATTCTTCAGACTGGAGTTATGAATATCTGTGACAATTCGGTCAAAAGAGCGTGTAGGAAAACATACATCAACTTCATCCAGTTTTTTTTAATCGAATCCCATGCATATGTAAAATGTATCGCGGAGGCTGTTTGCAATCATGTACTCGTAATTCACGAACACAAGTAACACCCGGACTCCGAGCAAGCGCCTCTTGTTTACAAAAAGACACTTGCCGGACCAAGAGTCTGCTTTGCGTGTCCGGACACAAGGCAGTCTTTTGTAAAAAAAATATGTAAAGGCATTCGATTTTTAAAAACTTGGCCTTAAGTAGCCGACAAACATATTCCACCTGCAACATTATTTCCATTCAAAGAAACCAAATAAATAATCCAAACAATCACACGAAAAGCGACGATTATAACGCCTCCCCGATCACAGCGCAAAAGAAACCAACTTTAATCCGAAGTTAATTACAGATGCGCAGCGATCGAATAAAATATCGGTTTGGGAACACTCCAACGGTCAGTACTGGCTCATACCTGAACTCGTTTTGAAAGAACCCTTTAACCCTCATCTACCAGAGTTTCATGATTGAACCTTAATTTTAAAGTAATACAGTCTATTTTCAAATAAAATTTATTTTAAGTTACAAGTTATTTGCTAAAGTGTTTCTCAATATGGTACAGGTGCCAAGGTACGCCCCTACCCGAGGCTCACACACTTACGTGTTGGACTTGACTTAGCGATAGGATTTTGTTAATTTATGAGCGACATTGTGTTATTAGCTTCTGAGTATACGCCGTTACATCTCAGCAGTATCAACAAGATATTTTTGTAGGAAATTGGCCTGAAAAGTTACAAATATTGCCAATAGATACCGTAATTGCGTTGAGTTTTGGTGTATATTATTGTCAGTGTATATTATTGCACATATCTAGTCTAGCCCGACCAGTAAACTTAGTTCTGTCTTTGAATGTTCTTCTTTGAATTGAATGAGGCTTTGGGTTTATTTTGTTGACAAAGTAACAGTTAATAGACTTCTCATATATGTTCCATGTAGATTTTTATTACATGTAATCTGTTATATTATTATAATCTGTATAAATAAAACATTTGTGTTACTGTAACATTATCACCATAGTCCATACCTTACCTACACCAAACGGACACTAATGGAAGAATGTCCAACGTAAGGATGTTCGTATCTTACAGATTTATCTTGGACCAACTTTTCTCGAAACGTTTGCAATATTAGCAAGTCTCGATGCATCGAGCACGAGTCTCCCAATAATTTCATACCAGACGAGTTTCGATCGAGAAGCCCCTGTATCTCATACATCGGAGCCGACGGGCTCGCCAGTGAGTACGCCCCTTATTAAATTCAAAATATTGCATCTTTACATATGCGCGATCTCGTTAATATAGCATTAAGTTTATCGGTTCTGAGACGCCATGTTTTGTGGTATCGGTGTGGGTTGTGCTTGATCATCATAACGTTAAGCTGATGATAATTTAAATATTCTACAGTTCTCTCTACTGACATAATTAACAATTGTCAATGAAGTAATGGGCTGCCTGATAGAAATCATTGTGCATTTTCTCTTTTTTATATTATGAGTTCTTGCATATTCTATTTATAAACACAGAAGTGTTAATAAATAATATATTATATAATATATTAGAATTTTATCAGCCGTACGTTTTACTTCTCTAAAAAGAATTGAGATTATATTCTTGTTTTGAAGATTACTGACAGAAAGTAATACTTACAATAACACTATAAGAAATTCCTTTTTTTATTGCATATTTGTCTATGTCCTACCACATTTTCATATACATATAATATCTTATTGCTAAATGCCCGAAAACCTGTTTGACATTTTAATCAGATACCTACTACAATTTTATTAATTTGCTTCAATTGTATTTAGTTAGCTGCCTTTATTTTACACTTACTTAATTAAATAAATAAAACATTATATTGTTCCTTTCGTCTTGTTTTTTCTGAAGTTTATTAAGTATAGGTACCTACCTACATAATGCAAATTATAATGGAGTGTGTAGTTTTTATTTTAATTATAAACTTTTATTGCATGCCTTATAACTGAGAAGATGTAATTATCTTTTTATTTTTTAAATTATTTTTACTTAATGAATGAACCTCCGTAAAACGTAATACAATTCACAATATTCTTAGTTAATAGCAATTAAATTACTTTTAGAGAGACGTTAAAATATATATGAAATTAAAATTAGATTTTCTTAGAATTAGAAGACATTGTGTCGTCACCCCATTCCATTCTGAGGGTGTCTAACTTCAATCAAATAACTTGAGCACAGGGGTAAGGGAAGTTTCACACATGACATGAACAATTCGCGTGGCCTTCTCTGCTATGGAAAATTAAACACAAAAATCGATTATTTCCCATGTTCGTTGGCTGCCATCACATGTGGGGAAACGCCCTTGTTTTTTCATACTATAGCAATATGATAGAAATATATATATATAATAAATATCCTACTTCCTACAAATATTATAAACGCAAAAGTTTGGAAGTATGGATGGATGGATGTTTGTTACTCTTTCGAGTAAAAACTACTGAATTAATTTTAATGAAACTTTACAATAATATAGCTTAAACATCAGAATAACAATCATCACTACATCTTATAAAACAAAGTCGCTGTCGTCTGTCCGTCCCTATGTATGCTTAAATCTTAAAAAATACGCAAAGGATTTTGATGCGGTTTTTTTAATAGATAGAGTGATTGAAGAGGAAGGTTTATATGTATAATAAATGCATAATTGCAACCGTGCGAAGCCGGGGCGGGTCGCTAGTAATTTATAAAGGCATTGTGTGAATTGTCTAAAATATAACAATAAGTGTCAAGTAAGTAGGAAAAGAAATCAGACGAATAAATGAATTCCATCACCACGCGCGTAAAACCGCGGGGCGCAGCTAGTTGTCTGTAATGCCTTCAGTGAACCAAAAAAAAACATTGACGCATTAAATTATTACTTAGCTACTAAACGGCCAATTCATAGACTATAATTAACCGTATCAATCACTTGAGTAACTTTACTTAGGTTAACAAAAAAGCGAAATACTAGACAAGCTTTCAAGTTTCAAGTAAGAAAAAAATGGCATCCGAAATATGCCAGTCAAGTCCACGTGAAATATTTAAAACATGCCTACTGTTAAATGTTTGTAAGTAACTTCAATATAAGTAGCTGGTTCCGTAGATAATTAGTGTTTTTTTTTAATATGATGCTTTCCTAATATTTGTCAGGAAAATAGGCCGTTCCTGGTAAATAAATCCTTGTTGTGACGGATTTAGAATACATTGTGTCACCACCCCATTCAATGTTGAGGGTGTCGTAAAAGCTGACAAAAGGAAAAACACGGCTGTCCCCGGAGGAAAAGGAAGTCCCAGGTTCGATTCCGATACAAGTGTATTTGTGTAAACCAGAGGCACTTGCTCTGAGTCAGGGTGCCATTTGTGTTCGTAAATTTAGTCTATAAAAACTTTGTAAACTTACTTTACCCCGCGACAAAAGGAGCAGTGCAGGAGTTTAATTAAAAATAATCGGAAGTTTTTATACATTATTTAGGGGACCCTAAAAAGTAATTACTACAGTTGATGTACACGAGGCCGGCTAGTAGCAGACAGTTGTTAGTTTTGAATTTTAATTAGTGACTCATGCTGTCTTACCTGGTACACTCATCAGAACAAGTTTGTGATCCGTTTCTATGGTCAACCGATTGAAAGTCATTGCGTACTTTTTGAGCGACTTGTCCTATCTTAAGCTCAATCTTGGACTACCGATGGATTTCTATAATGTGTTTGAGGATGTTTGAATCAGATGGTATATGTATTAGTGGTTATTAACTAATATTACTTTGAGTATAAAGTAGGTTTTATCGTTGTGATAATATGCCCTGGAAATGATCACACTTCCTTCATCTGGTTTTTGTATTATGGGTTCAACTTAATTTCAAGTTTCGTAGGCGCGTGTGAAACTTTAAATTTAAAAGTTTGTTACGAAACCTCAACACTTGAAATTGAAATTTCAACACAAAAGTGTTAGGTAACACTTTTGTGTTGAAATAAAGAGCAGAAAGCGCAGTGCTGGTAGGCCTCCCACACGGTGTGGACCGACGACCTGACCTGGTTATGGTCGCCGGAAAGCGATGGATGCCGGCGGCTTAGGACCAGCCTTCGTGATAATCCTTGGGGCTTGGCCTATGTCCAGCAATGGACATCTTTTTGCTGAAATTATGATGAAGATGATGAAATGGCAGATGATATCACTACATACTGCCTCGTTGGTCTAGTGGTTAGATAGATGTGCCGCCTTTGTATCAACGGGTCCCGGGTTCGATTCCGGGGTCGGGCAAGTGTCTTTGTCTAAACCAGAGGCACTGGCACGGAGTCTGGGTGTCATTTCTATCTATAATATGTATGTATTTACAAAATAAAATGTATATAAGTAGTTTATCATCCATCTCGGTACCATAACACAAGCATTCAGTTGCTTAGCTTGGGACGAGATGGCGTTGTGTGAAATGTCCAAGGATATTTATTATTTTTATTTATAGTGTAAAACAAAGTCGCTGTCGTCTGTCCATCCATAGGTATGCTTAAATCTTTAAAACTACGCATCGGATTTTGAAGCGGTTTTTTAATGGATATCGTTATTCATTAGCAAGGTTTATATGTATAATACATGCATAATATTGTAGAGAAACACCAATAAATTTAGATGTACATCATTCCACGCGTGCGAAGCCGGAGTGGGTCGCTAGTAGTTTATATAAATCAAACTCACTGTGGAATTATTGGCTGAGAATTGGTGCAGTTCTAGGAGTTTGGATTGAAGTCTTCATCGTCATTATTTCTCTCCATAACCATAATCTCCATTACTGTCTCCTACGATTGTATAGAGGGTAAATTAGTCTACTGAGCTACGTTAGCAAAACAGTGTGACACAGGGGTTTGTATCAAGTTTTCTTTCTCTTTCCTTCTCTAATTGTGTTCCTTCTCTAATTCAGCTCAATGGCATCGTATGCTTTTGTTTTGTGTTTTTTTTAGTTTTTATTTGTAATTGTTTCCGTAATAAAAAGATTGTAAGCACCCGAACTTAGTGCTTACATCTGTCACAATTACTGCGGCACACCTGCGCTATACGAACACATTTACATAAAATAAAATCGCTCCATAGACGATACACCACGGAATTCGGAATATCCATAAACGTAGCTGCTAGCATACCAAGCACCATACTTAAAAACAAAATTAAAGGGGATAGCCTTACGATAATATGAATTAAAAATAATAAAACAAAAAAAAAATAGGAGTCACGGATCGCCCCGAGGTGGTTTTTTTTCCCCAGTTTTTTTCAAGCGAAGAGTTCGAGCGTATCTCTTCACAATATCTTTGACGAGTTTTTTTATGTTGCGTTATTTTTAAATGGACGGATTATAAATGGTTGTTTGGCGATTTAACGCTCAATCTAATTAGGCAAATGATATGTGTTTCTGGTAAAGATCGCCCGATAGCCTCTGTGCTATTTGTTGATTGATTTATAATCACATGTTTTGATTGATTTGTAGTGATCCGTGTTAGTTTATGTTGTAATCGGTCTGCTGATCTATTTTAGGATTAAATTGTGACCACGCGTTTGTTTTATGAGAGATTTAATTCGTTCTTGTCGTAATTTTAATCAGTTTAAAGGTTCTGTGTTATCCGCTTTAGCGCTCTTTGCATATTTTTTTATCTTTTAAAATCAACGACTCTTCTGATTTTGATATTTGCATTTAAGGCACTTTTTATAGTATTTATTCATTCCTTGTTTTAAAACAGCCATTTTAATTAGAAATACTGAAATCACAAGTATAATCCTACAAGCTTTTTATGTTGGATTAAAAATTTAAATCACATCTTGCACATCTAGGTTAAATTTTGATTTGGTATATTGGTAGCAACATTATATCAAAAGCAAGTGTCATCAGAGTATTTGAAGGAGGTATTATCTTTTTGCAGTTCATCTCAGTCAACGAATTGGCTTGGAACCTTTTTTTTTCTGATTAGGCGTAAGAGCCAATTGCTTGTTGCACTAATTCTACTAGAATTATAATTCTGAATGTTTCTTTTTTGTAACCGAAAC
Source organism: Clostera curtula (assembly GCA_905475355.2). NCBI lineage: Eukaryota > Metazoa > Arthropoda > Insecta > Lepidoptera > Notodontidae > Clostera > Clostera curtula. Next base: position 5,563,293 of record FR997799.1, read on the forward strand.
GATTGGAACAGCTCAATTTATCGCGTGAGATTACAGTCCACGTAACATAAACAATTCTGTCACAAATTGGTCCCAGCTCAGCTTATTGCTAGCTGGTCAGCAAGCACCTATTCACTCCGTTTGATGCAGCATTTTATAAGTAGGTACTTAGGTATATCAGGTTAAAATAGTAGCAGCAACATTTCCCCCTCGACCGTGCTGCCTGCTGGTTGCTGTGGGGTCTTGGGTGCCTTTAGGTTCCGTTCGGGCCTTACCAGCGGGCCCATAGGGAGAGGTTCGATGAAGAGAGCAGACGGTGTCGTGGTGGGATCCTCAGACTCCTCTGTCGTCAGAGTTCCCTTGACAGCCTTAAAATGCCGCAACACACGATGAGTTGCTGGGATGGTTTGGCGATAATGCCAGTTAATACGGTTCCCCACCAATAGCTAAGTGCTGCGCTGAATCTGTTGCCAGATGCGATGGCAGCTGAGGCACCTGTAATGGAGCTTCTAGAGATCGCCAACCGTCCTTTCTTTTTTAAATAAAACGGATCCCTGTATCGTATCCTGTATCGCGGGACGTTTACACATGTAATTCACACGTATACAAGATACCCAGGCTCAGAGCAAGTCCCTCTGTAATACGCAAATATACTTCTAACCCCTAGACCAACGAGACAGTCAATTATTATACAACACAAATAATATAAAATGTCAACAAACTACATAATGAAATCGAAGACGAGTTTGAAATGAACTAAAAAAATTGTATATCTCCTATTAAATTTGATGATCTTAGTTTCTCGGTATTTTTTTTCTTTTAGTTAAAGATCATTTCGGCAATCAGTAGAATTGAGAAAAACACTCCGTGTCGTGACGGGTTAGAGTACATAGTATCGCCACCTCAAATCAGCCTGAGTGTGTCGTAAGAGTCGAGAAATGGCCGAAGACCTAGCCGCAAGAGAAGGAAAACATGATACGAAACCCTATGCCAAACCGCCTGGCCAGCGTGACGCTGTAGACTTTCTGTAGACAGAGTTTCTTGCCGGCTCTTCTGTGTGGAATGGCGTTCCGAACCGGTGGTAAAAACTAGATGATTTGTTGTTTTTATATTTCTCTTAAATTTAATACTTTTTTTTTTGACTATTTGAAATCATTCGCAAGAATTTATTCGAATAAAAAACATTTTGATTTTGATTTTGACTGAGAGAGAAGGCCGGACTCAGCAGCGCGTCATTAGTAAGTATACCTACAGGATATATAGACAGGATATAAGAAAGAAAGAAAGAAAGATATAAGTATAATATAAAAAGATCATACTATAAAGTGTAAATCACTGTCGTATACCTATTGTCAACTAGCGACCCGCCCCGGCTTCGCCCGGGTGCAATGATTAACATCTAAAATTATGAGTGTTTCTTTACAATATCATGCATGTATTATACACATAAACCTTCCTCTTGAATCACTCTATCTATTACAAAAAACCGCTTCAAAATCCGTTGCGTAGTTTTAAAGATTTAAGCATACATAGGGACGGACAGACGACAGCGACTTTGTTTTATACTATGTAGTGATAGTGATAATGATCTCGTATTTTTAGATCCTTACCTTTTCAACGGAATTTAAAAAAGAGGAGGTTCTCAAGTTTGGTTGTAAGTTGTTTGTTACCCCATAATACGTAATATGGGAACTAATAAAAAAAAATCTTTTGGTATTTGTTTCAGATTGGTCCAAATCGGTTCAGTCAGTAGTTCAGCAGCAGAGTTATTAAAAAAATTGTAAGAAGAGTCATTTTGTATTTTTTGGCGACTTTATTACTTGAGTATTATACAGAGTACCTACGTTCACTTGCACAAAAATTGAGGATAAATTCGATTACCATTATTTTTTCTGAATAAATAATTTTAATGTAACGTATATTATGTATGTACCATGTAGGTAATAACGAATAGTAATTTGGATAATTTCAATTAACTTGGTAGTATTTTTCCTGGTATTTTATAATAATATAGGTATCCACGAAAATAATGATAACATCATATAATAATTATTTATATATATTAAGATTTTTTAAATTAGTACAAAGGAGTGTAGAATGCATTTTTACTTTTTGTAAATTATGCATAGGCATATTACATCTTTAAAATTTAGATTAAACAAACTAACATGTATTTGACACACACAATCCTCTTTGGTTTAGAATAGAACTATAATTTTAATTGAATAAGGTCGAATTTCGACCGCTGGACTATCGAACTTTTTAATTATATCTTTCTTTAAAATCATAATTGTGTTTCTACACTTAAAATTACATACATTTACGAAAACGCCAATTGAATAGAAACTAACCTACGTCAATTTGATGAGTCCGTCGTCTCATTGCGGCCATTAAGCCAAAACCAGATAGAATTAAAATATATCGCCGTCTCAGAGGCGTAAAGACCGCGAAAAACTCGAATCTTCAGCAACATCATAATTTAACATCGCAAAAAACCGGCGTCTTAATAAATAAATCAACGTATTTTTTCATCGTCCATAACTTCAGAAGTTGAGGCGGGAAATCGGATGGAAGTTGAGGGCGAAACTTTTAAAAAAGGAAACTGCTCTTGCGGCTTCGCCGTTGGCTCCGATTGGCTGGCTCGACATGGGCGTGAGGTTGAGTGCGCGTGATTGGTCTGCCGCCAACGCACCGTGGGCGCGTTCATCTCGGTACACGAACAAAATAGATTTTTTTAAACAAAAGCAATTTTCCTATTCTTCTTGTTGCCTCCGTTTCAATAGTTTGTTTTTTGCTTGCGTCGTTTTGTATTGTTTACTCTGGCCGAGTGCGACAACCCGCTGCCGGTTAATTCTAGCAATATCACAAGGCTTTGTTCAGTGGTATGCAAATTTTTAAAACATGCGATTGTTATGAACAGGTAAGCATGTGGCAATGGCCATTGTTCATTAGCGCTAGATATGAAGCATTGTGGCACTTAATAACACAAGATATTAATTTACAATGGGTATTTGAACATTTCTTACTTGGAAAGATAAAGCTTCAATGGTTTTCAACTATCCCACACCTATCAGATTAATTGTCAGCAATTTGCAATAATTCATCTGTTAAACAAGAAATTATCAGATTACAGTCGTTTGTCAAAGCATAAGTAAATTTTTCTTTGAATGATTGATTTATCATGCATACTTAATTGCATATATCATGCACCTAAATGCATATAATATCATGTATGTATATTTAAAGTGCTACTTCTTTTTATATAAATGTGTACTAAGCTACGCCTTATTATAGTATCGAGATGACTTATATTAAATAAATTATAAGTAAAATTGTTTATCAATAGTCATTAAAGATACAAGAAAGGTTTATGAACATATTTTGTTTATGTTGTACAACAAATACTCTTATTCATTAATTAAACATAAAATATATCAGTTAATTCAATTTTGTTGATATAGCTCCAGCATTTTAATTGGTAAAACCAAAGGCCTAAAAAACAATATTTAGAACGTTTTTTATCAGGTCTGTACAATTACTATCCATACTTATTCCATGACGTGATGAATTTAGTATACACAATGTGAACAAGTCTTTTCATCCTGAGAAGTCTCAGGAAGCAAGTTAAAGAACGCAAGAAACGGTCGGCCTTGCTTCATGATATGGATATCATCTAAGTTATCTCCTTGAAATTAGAGGAGGTTCGACGTTCTGACGACGAGTCAGGCCTCCTCCAGTTACATGGAGGGTAAACAGTGTACTGTGCGATGCTGGCCAGACGGGTTAGTACTGGGTTTCGTTATAAGTTTTCTCTCCCTGGCGGCTAGATTTTCAGCCTTATCGTTTCCTTTCCGAAGACACCCTCAGGTTGCAACGGGGTGGTGACACAATGTATTCTAATTCCGTCACCACACGGACAACGGGCACGGTAATTTATATATAGGTATTAACATAATTTCTTCACCCTGCCGTTGAGACGAAAGTCGTGAGACATATTTTTACACACAGTAAAATATTCATCAGGTGAAATGCAAGTCGTGCTACGCCAGACTAGAATAAATAATATCTAGATGGATATCGTTGTGGTCTAATCTATATCAGCTCAGACGTGCCCGGAATCTCGCAGTCTGTCTGATCTCCGCGACGTACTGTACCTTTTATAGAACCGCTTTCTCTTATGAGTATGATACTATTGTAAAACATTTGGGAGTTATTTTCGGTAATGGCCATACGTTGTTTTTATCTTCGGCCATTTTCGGAGAGTGAGAGAGAGTAATTACATACTATTCCAATCTCTCTTAAATCCGCTCTTGGAATTAGTTTGTTTGTCGTTGTGTAAAACAACCAATAACGACCTATTTGAAGTCGATGACAACTTAAATTGACTCTAACGTTAATTCGGGGGTGGGGCGAGTGTCTTTGTGTAAACCAGAGGCACTTGCTCTGAGTCTGGGTGTCATTTGTGTACGTGAATTACATGTTTATACACTGCCCCGCGATACAGGTTATACCCAGTGCAGGGGTTTCGTTATAAAAAAAGACTTCAAATGTTTTTTATTGGTTACATTTCTCTTGTATAGTTTTGTTATTGAAGTCGGTTTAATTGCTTTGTTTCATACATATCAATACCCAAATGAAGTTAAGTACTATACACGTAAATCCCCCCATCCCATCCTGAGGGTTTCATAAGAGCCGACCAAAGGAAATGACAAGCCCGACTTAGCTGCGAGCGAAGGAAAACTTGAAACGAAATCCTGTGCCAACTCGTCTGGTCAGCGTGGCATAGTAGGCTAAGCAGTGGATCGTGTATGGGCTAAGGTAGTAGGAAGAATTAGACGAGATGTACGAATGTTACAAATGAAAATACTTCCTGTAAACCTAGTATACTAGCCTATACCTAGTATGTTATCCTAGTATACTAGCCATGTTGGCCTCCCAGTACTAGCGTTGACACAGTATGTTCCAAAGGTAATACGACACTAGCTATCAATAGATCAGTACTTAGGCGCTTACTTCATATACCTCTGCCGTCAGTACAGCCAGTAAGTGTTGAGCTCATATCGCAACCATTTTCCATCCAAATTGCGTCCTTTGTTATGCAAAGCGCGCAAGCACCGTGTGCGGGCCTAGTCGGTCGCCTGCGCCGGCCGTCGCCCGTGTGACGCGGGCCTTATCGCACCCATCGCTCACTGCGCTTTTTACAATCACCAGTGACTGATTAGAATATTTCACCGGTGCCCTTAGCACGATTCTATGTTCTAAAGTTAAGGATCCGCAATCCATATTTAAGGCGCCCCTTGCACGTTTCTAAGCTCTAATGTAAGCTTACAGTAATTTATATTAAAGGCGCCCCTAGCCCGGTTCTAAGCTCTAAAGTAAGCTAACAGTAAGGTATATTTAAGGTGTTTATAATTATCTATTTGAATAAAAATAAATTTATATTTAAATCTATACTAATATATAAAGCTGCAGAGTTTGTTTGTTTGTGTGTTTGTTTGTTTGTTTGAACGCGCTAATCTCGGGAACTACTGGTCTGATTTCAAAAAATCTTTCAGTGTTAGATAGTCCATTTATCGAGGAAGGTTATAAGCTATATTTTATTTTCAAAAGAATTAGGGATCCGTATGAAAATTGCGATTTTGTAAACCAAGGTGTAAAATCGAAAACCTATTTATGCGTGCGCTGCAAAAACTATTGACAATAGAACAAAATGATGTACTACGGGTTTGTAGGTCTTATAAAGATCTACAAAAAAGTCCGCGAGAGCACATATCTAACTATCATAGTTTAGTCACAATAACCGATTTTAGTTTCATAAAAAATATGCACGGGTTCGAAGCCCACGCGGGCGAAGCCGCGCACAAAAGCTAGTACCCAATAAAAAGCCAAGACAATAAAGTTCCTACCGTAAACAACGTAATAACAGTAGTATGTAATGATTCAGAGACTGCAAAATATGTGTTTAATTTACATTGGCAATCTGTTGAAATTTATATAATAAAAAATAAAAAACAAAAAGATTTTTTTCTAAAATCCTCCTGTTATCCTTAACCCGCGCTTACGCCTGACTAATGTGCCATAGTAAGCCAACTTCCCTCAAATTGGTGACCGCTCAAATCACTAGGTAATGGGTCGTTTGATGAATCAGTAATGGTAATAAAAAAGCAATATCAATAAAGAAAATCTAGCAGGGTTCTTGAGTTAATTTGGCACTAGCAGCAATTTAACTGACAAATGGCCATTTAAAAAAATATTGAATAATTTCGCAAATGGTAATTAAAAAGCAACATGTACGTTTGGTGTTTACGTCTGAAACGAGTTTATTTGCATATTTTGCAACGTCTTTTTATAATTTAACCAACCCTACTTAATTTCACAAAAGAGTTGCTTCGTTGTATGATAATTGAAATTAGGTTATTTAATTATTATTATTTTAAAAACCTGCATCACCGATGCAGTATACAAGCATAAAACTTACGAACAAAAATGAAAACCAGACCCAAAGCAAGTGCCTCTGGTATACACACAGACACTTCCCCGACTCCCAAATCGAATCAGTCAGAGGTTCTCAATTAGTCGTTAGGTACTTATTTAGTGACATTAATTTGCATAATGATGTATTGAGAATACACCATGTCACCAACACTTGCCTACTATCCTGAGGGTGTCGTAGGAGGCGAATAAGGGAACGCAAGACTTACTGAAGATAGAAGAACGATACTTTAATAAATTCGTTTTTTTTATTAGAAATGAACCAAATTGAAGGAACAGGTAAAAAAAAACATGTATTTTAATCAGAAGTTCGTGCTCTGTCTACAAGTAGTCTAAACTGAGTAAACTCAGTTCTGCTTTTAATTGCACATTTAAATTCGTGGTGGGAGGTCAGTGGCTACATTTCCTGCAGGTAGGGAAATAGAACACGTGGTTTTTGTCAAAATAAAATAGCTTTCTAGATTGCCATTCGCTACGAAAGCAAGTGAAAGCCTCGTTGGAGTCACATTGTACTCGTATTGAGAATGCATGGATAGTAGTAGCTATTCGTACAAGTATCAACAAGTATTAGTAGGTACTATTAGTATTAAGTGTACAGGAACGCGTTTTGATATGGAATATAATAATATCTACCCGTTAGTGTTCCATAGCTTTATTAAATCAGTAAGGTGACGGTAATGCTGCCTCATGGTAAGCGGATACTGACGAGCATTAGCCTTACTACTACTACTAATCAGCCCACAAACGACCCACTGTTGAGTTGGGCCTCCTCCCATTACAGGGAGGGCCGTTAGCCTACTGTGCGGCTAGGCACAGTTTTTCGTTTGAAGCTTTCAGTTTGCAGATAGTTTATAGGCCTTGTCATTTCCTTTTGTCGACACTTACGACTCCTTCAGGATGGAATGGGTACGACCTACAAGTATTTGTTCCGGGTCTGGGTGTTTTCTACCTATAATATGTATGTATTTACAAAAAAAAATGTATATAAGTAGATTATCATCCATCTCGTTACCATAACACAAGCATTAAGTTGCTTAGCTTGCGACAAGATGGCGTTGTGTGAAATGTCCAAGGATATTTATTTATTTTATTTATTTATAGCATAGTTATTCATAATCCTACATGATAGAACTTTAGAGAGGAGCGTGCTGATAGCTGTAGTATGATATACAAGATATACAAAATGGCAGATAATCTGTGCCTACCTAGTCCTGGAATCAACATACGGACAATCGGACACGTTTCTTAAATGATTAATGCCCGTATAATAACGGATTTAGAATACAAAATGACATGTCATTCATCAGGGTATCGTAAAAAGCGACCAAGCGGCATATGACCTAGCCGCAAGAGAAGGAAAACTTGGTACAAAACCACACGTCTTGCCAGTGTGGCACAGTAGAATAATTTCCTTCTATGAATTTGGAGAAGGCCCGACTCAATAGTGGGTTATTTATAAGCTGAAAAAAATAACAGCCTAAGGTCTTGTGGTTACAATATATTGACGACCTGCTGGTCACTGTTGTATTTGGGCAGATCAAGACCACCCTGTGGAAATCCCTATGGGAGAGAAATGTCTTCTTTTCTGTGTAGATTTAGAATACACAAAGTCACCCACCCATACTATCCTAAGGGCGGTCTTAAGAGGCGACTAAAGGAACGCCAAAGGCAGATCACCTAGCCGCGAAAGAAGGAAAACTCGATACAAACCTTGTGCCAATTCGTCTTTCCAGCGTGACACAGTAGGCTAATTTCCCTCCATGAATTTGGAGGAGGCCCGACTCAGTAGAGGGTCATTTATGGACTGAAACGACGAACTTCTTTTGGCTGGAATGACGATGAAAATTGAAAAAAAAATAACAAGAAAATACACATTCAAGAACACTTAATAATGTTATTTATCTATGCCTTCATTTATTGCTTATTGCAACATAACATGTTACGTATTAAGTGCTAACGTCTTACTAATTAATTGTCAAGATAACCTTTTAGGCTTTATCACTGGCCATGTTGTAAATTTATTAAAACGTCCATTAATTAAATATTACCACTCAATTAATGTCTGAAATAGCGTAGTAAGAAAAGCGATATTTGGTTATTTATTAACAAGTTAATGTCATCATCATCAGCCTACATTAGTCCACTGCTGGGCATAGGCCTCCCCTAAAGAGCGTCATAGCGCCCTGTCTTCAGCTTGACGCATCCAGCTGCTGCCCGCAACCTTTCGCAGATCGTCGCTCTATCTAGCAGAGGGCCGTCCCACACTACGCTTGCCTATTCGCGGTCTCCACTCAAGAACTCGTCTACCCCAGCGGTTGTCGGTTCTTCTACAGATATGACCAGCCCACTGCCACTTCAGTTGTAAAAAAAAAGTCGAGTAATTAGATATTGTACGTATTTGTGTATGCCTCCATGCGATGACGGATTAAAATACAAGGTAACACCACCCTATGCCATCCTGAGCAAATAAAACTTGACACGAAACCCTGTGCCAACCTGTCTGGCCAGGTGTGGCACAGTAGACTTATTATCTATACATACAATACTACAATACATACTACATACATACATATACATACATACATAACCACTTTTTACTAAATGCGTAAGTATGTATACACAGTACCTAGACCAAAACAACATCTTTTAAATTTTTGTCTGTCTGTCCGTCTGTCTGTCTGTGTGCCTGTCTGTTTGTTCCGGCTAATCTCTGGAACGACTGGACCGATTTTGACGGTTGACCGATTTTCACTGATAGGTAGCTGATGATATAAGGTGTAACTTAGGCTTTTTACTTTTTTGACTAGCTTCGCCCTGCGGCGGCCCTCACCGGTAACATCGCACCCGTGCGAAGCCGGGACGGGCCGCTAGTCCTCCATATAATTAAATCAGGCCTGACACTGTAGTGGGCTGAGTAGCTCATATCTCAGGAGGGCCCAGGAAGGCTTAGGCAGGAAGCCAATGAGAGCTTCTTGCAGCCCTTGGGTATGCTTACATTCGTATTTCGACGCATTGCAGCGCGGCACATTATGGCTTAAAGCTTATTACCCTCCATGTAACTGGAAGAAGTTCGATTCAACAGTGGTTCTATGGCAAGAGTAGTCCCCTGCACTAGGTATGACCTGTATTGCGGGGGTAGTTTACAAACATGTAATTCACGAACACAAATTACACCCACACCAGCAAGTGCCTCGGGTTTAGACAAAGACTCGCTCGACCCCGGAATCGAACCCGGGACCCGTTGAACCGGCACATCCAACCCCTAGACCAACGAGGCAGTCACGAAATAGATGTATTTTTAGTAATAAATTATTAAATATTCACATTTCTACACAACTTGCCTTACAATGTAAGTTAATTTCCCATTTACCCGTAATCTAACTGACCTTCTCCAACCAATACGTTAATTAACGCAATCAATTGATTTATATATTAAAACATCGCTTAAAATGTGACATGTTAATAACCTGTTAATAGATAATTTTGCATTTTTTTTGCACCCTAGTGTAAAAGTTTTTCAAAGGGTCTATCAACACAAAGAGCCTATCATTCATTTCGCTCAGGTAATCGACAATATGAGACCTCATTGATTTTCCTACTTTCGTAATTGCGATATATTCTGCCAACATAAGCTTGCATATGAAACAATAAATCCATGTTGATAATATACCATAATGCCCCCGAAATAGGGCTCAATTGATAACTTTATATATTTCTGAACCAGTAAAATAGTTTTATTATGTGTTTCATTGAAAAGTACAGAAGCTCAGTATGTATTTAATTTAATTTGATTTCTTTCTTTTCGCTCATTATTTTCACTCGTTAAATAATTTCATTACAAAGAATCTACATTAAAACATAGATCTCTTAGGATTTACACAACAAACAACAACCGATTTTGAGCCACCCGCGTCTATAGAATTCCAGTGAACTTAGATAAATCCCATTAACTTATATCGAACAAAGTAAATAAAGTTATCTACAAAATGATATTTTTTAGATTATAGTACAATCGTTTTAATAAAACAATTCTTTACAATATGTTTTTTTTTGCATATATCACATAAATTCATTAAATTTTCGTACTTAAAAAAAGCCAACTACGTATGTTCTTTATGATACTACGAAGTAAATACGACTAAGTAACGTTGGCCGCATAGACACGGGACCGCGGGGCTTACCCCTTGCATACAGAAAAGGGCATCTTTCACTTGACACAAGCTTGTACTGTAATAGATCTATTATTAATTAATATTTGTTAGGTAGTATTGTTCATTTAAATTAAATGTTTCGATAAAATCGTATTACAGGAAATTAAAGTCAATGCAATTTATACACGTTTAAAGTCCCTCGTATATACGGCCAACTGGCAGTTGCCTTATTTATAATACAACTAGTGGCCCGCCCCGGCTTCGCCCGTGCAAAGCGGGGGTGGGTTATACATATAAACCTTCCTCTTGAATCACTCTATCTATTAAAAAAAAGCGCTTCAAAATCCGTTGCGTAGTTTTAAAGATTTAAGCATACATAGGGACGGACAGACGACAGCGACTTTGTTTTATAATATGTAGTGATGTAGATCCGAACAACTGCAAAATTTCGTTAAATAACACACTAAAAACACACACTTCTTAGATATTTTCGCTCTCCTGTAAAGTAGCTACTTTGCAGATAACTCTTTTTACTTTGCACCCATCGATATGTATTAAGTTTTTATCTTAATGTAACAACTACTGGATATCCTACATAATTAAAAAAAACTAATAAAATCTTAGGAGCAGTGCACGTTCCGTTCGTGTCGCCTCATCCGTCCTACAAGATATGCGCTACTGCCACTTCTATTTAGCAAGGACGAAGAGTAGTATATTATAACATTATGTCTTGTTTTTATACTCCTATTTAAGCAATTATTTTACCAAACTGATTCAGTATCCAACGAACTACGCATTATCGGCGATCTTACCGAGGCCCGATGCATCATATTTGCCGTGTCGTCACAGAGTGATCGCCATCCGATCGATAATAACGGTTGCATTAAACATATCAGTTCCAACCCTTACTGACTCTGCATTTGTCATTGTGTGAATATTAATGTATCGTTAATAATAGTAGGCAATTAATTATAGTATTTGACGTAATATACTAAAGTAGTACGTAAATTAGTAGAAGGATTTTTTGTTATTCAAACCTAGTTGGCCACGAGCGATTTTGTTTACCTGATTCGCGGGGCAGTTTACAAACATGAAATTCACGAACACACCCAGGCTCATGGCAAGTGCTTCTGATTAGACGAAGACACTTGCCCGACCCCGGAATCAAACAAATAAAAAGTAACTAATTTTATGATAACATTTAGAACACTTTTTACATGGTGTCACCCACCACCCCATTACATCCTCAAGATTTCGTAAGAGCTGACAGAAGGAAATGACAAGGCCGATAACCTAGTCGCAAGAGAAGGAAATCATGATACGAAACCCTGTGCCAACCCGTCTGGCCAGCGTGGCACATTTATGGGCTGAGAATTAGTAGTACTTAGATATGATTGAATCACTAGCTTCGCTCGCATGAACCCAAATCTCGACTATTTTACTTGATAGTAACGAAAATGTTACTACATACTACATTAAAAGACCAATCACACGGCCTTCTAAATTGACACAAGAATAGAAGCTGCTACGAAACAGAGATCTGAGGCCAATTTCTGGACTACTATTGTTACTAGTAGTAACTCAGCCCATTAATGACCGACTACTGAGCCGGGCAGTTACATGGAGTGTAATTAGCATACTGTGCTACGCTGGCCAGACGGGTTGACGCAGTGTTTCGTATCAGTGGTTCTGCATCAGATCCCACAATGCCGCAACAGGACGCGAGTTGGAGCACCCCGGGGAGGTTTAGTGGGGCCCCACTATGGGGGAGAGTCCCACACTCCCCTCGCTGGCCATACCCGTGGCCGGCGAGGAAGTCCATAAAGGATTTTACCCTGGGCGAACAAAAAAAAACCAAGATTTCCTTCTCTTGCGGCTAGTTTATCGGCCGTGTCATTACTTTTTGTCGGCCCTTACGACACCCTCAGGATGGAATGGAGTGGTGACGCCATGTATTCCAAATACGTCACTACATAAATTATGCACTAAGCTTAATTTATTATGTATTTTAATAATACAGTATTATAATACTTGTATTGTAATAGTATGCATGACCACTTGAGGCCAATTAACATCAGCACATAACATTCCATGAAAGAAATTTAATTAAAACGGCGATTCAAGATGGCTGGGGAACGAGATCTCGTGAGATTGTACGTTCCTCCTTCATGTTTTTACCCTAAGCCTACCTTTGCGCAAATTAAAATACGTTTCATTATTTTAGCCAAAAGAAGTAAGTTCATCGCTGGGCATGAGTCTCTACGAAGGATTTCCACAACATTTGATTCTAGCGATCTTAAGCATCATAATATTATGGTGCTCATTAGCCTAAGACTAGCATTGGACTTAGGCCTTTTTGGACTTGGGACGAACAAAATTTATCATGCCAGTTATTTTCCTGAGTTTTACTATGACATACGTGGACCAGTGTGGTGACGGATTTAGTATGCATAGTTTCACCACCCCGTTCCGCACTGAGGGTGTCGTAAGAGCCGATAAAAGGTGATGACAAGAACAATAACCTAGCCGCAAGATAAGGAAAACTTGATACGAAACCATTTGACTGACTGCCTCGTTGGTCTAGTGGTTAGATGTACCACCTTTGGATCAACGGGTCCCGGGTTCGATTCCGGGGTCGGGCAAGTGTCTTTGTCTAAACCAGAGGCACTGGCTCGGAGTCTGGGTGTCATTTCTATCTATAATATGTATGTATTTACAAAAAAAAAATGTATATAAGTAGTTTATCATCCATCTCGTTACCATAACACAAGCCTTAAGTTGCTTAGCTTGGGACGAGATGGCGTTGTGTGAAATGTCCAAGGATATTTTTATTTATTTGCCAACCCATCTAGCCAGTGTGGCACAGTAAATGTAGGTTCCAACTCAATATGCCAATTACCCTACATTTAGTTGGAAGAGACCTGAGTCAGTAGTGGGTAATTTATGGACTGAGAAGTATACGCATACTAGAAGTATCGACAAGTTTTTTTTATTTTTTTTTAACCGTCTCAAAAACGACTGTGTGCTCAATTCAGTTGTTACTTTATTTTGTACTAGCGACCCGCCCCGGCTTCGCACGGGTGCAATATTGACACATAAACCTTCCTCTTGAATCACTCTATCTATTAAAAAAACCGCTTTTAAATCCGTTGCGTAGCTTTGAAGATTTAAGCATACATAGGGACGGACAGACGACAGTGACTTTGTTTTATACTATGTAGTGATAGTGATGCGTGTTAACCACGTTACTCCCTCATTTATGAACCGATTTGGAACAAGTACCTAGTACTATTTACTACTATTCAGCCCATATATGACCGTTACCATAGTTACCTGTATGGTTACAGTAGCCTTATGTGTCACGCTGGCCAGATGGGTTAGCACAGGGTTTCTTATCTCTTTTATTGACTGCCTCGTTGGTCTAGTGGTTAGATGTGCCGCCTTTGGATCAACGGGTCCCGGGTTCCCGGTCCCGGGTCTTTGTCTAAACCAGAGGCACTGGCTCGGAGTCTGGGTGTCATTTCTATCTATAATATGTATGTATTTACCAAAAAAAAATGTATAAAAGTAGTTTATCATCCATCTCGTTACCATAACACAAGCATTAAGTTGCTTAGCTTGGGACGAGATGGCGTTGTGTGAAATGTCCAAGGATATTTATTTATTTATTATTTCTTAACAAGTTTTCCGTCCCTTATAGCTTGGTTATCGGCCTTGTAATTTCCATTTGTAGGCTCTTATGACACCCTAGGATGGAATGGCATGGTGACACTATGTATTTTAAATCTATCACCACAAGGAGTTCCGATTTGGAAGATATTTTTTTATTCGGTTGGCCTTCAGATTCATAGAATGGGTTCATTAGTTTGGCAGAAAATAATAAGTGTTTTGTTTTTTAGTTGGTTTTTGTTAAAACCTTGTTTCAGCCCCTTGCCAACAAATGTCTGAAGGAACGGGCAGAGATTACGTAAGATTATGCATGCCTACTCCATGTTTTTTGCCCGAAGCCCGCCTTTACAAGTATAAAATGCATACCGCGAGCATAAATTTAAATTTGCCGTGTTATCGAAATAGTTGCGCAATTTATGAGCGACGAGAAATGTAAGGAATGAATTATGCTATCGTTTGAAATGTTTAGTTCGAATACACGCATGTTATGTCTAATTGCATTCACTGATAGTCATAACATTATGGATTTGCATATTTTGTGTTTAGGAGGTAATCGATCTGCTGGTTATGCAACGTCTGGCTCTGCTGGATTTTGAATGGGTGTCCATCATGTCTACCATTTGTGTGCAGTATACCTCGGAGGAAAACTTGACACGAAACCCTATGCGAACCCGTATGACCAGGGGGGGGGGGCAGTAAGTTAGTACAGTAGGCTAATTACCCTCATGTAGTTGGAGGAGGCCTGACTCAGCAGTGGGTCATTTAAGGGCTGCGAAGTATGCTTCGGAGAGCACGTAAAGTCATATGAGTATGTAAGTATTGTCTTGATTATCTTGCACTAGCTGCACACTGCGAGCGTTACTACGCCACAAACTAAAAAAATGCGAGCGTTACTACGCCACAAACTAAAAAAATGCGAGCGTTACTACGCCACAAACTAAAAAAATGCGAGCATTACTACGCCACAAACTAAAAAAATGCGAGCGTTACTACGCCACAAACTAAAAAAATGCGAGCGTTACTACGCCACAAACTAAAAAAAATGTAAATAAAGACAATACACATTTTTTTAATATTTTGCTGCAGATGATCAAATGCTTAGTTTACGATTCTATAAAGGACATACGGACCAACGTTCATTTGAATTATACGAAGTCTAGCGGCCCGCCCCGGCTTCGCACAGGTGCAATTATGCTTAAAAACCTTCCTCTTGAATCAATTTATCTATAGAAAAAAACTGCTTCAAAACCCGGTGCGTAGTTTTAAAGATATAAGCATACATGGGGACGGACAGAAGACAGCGACTTGGTTTTATACTATGTAATATAATAAATATAATATAATAATAATGAAGAAGATACCTGGAGTGTTTCATTGTAGGGTTTAACATTCTTTTTTTTTTTTTTTTTTTTTTTTTGTTAGTATTTTTGCAATCTGTTTTCATTTAACATTCAGCAAACGGTTATAGATGTTTCTTGTCTTGGAGGGCAGTAAGTCCAGTGACATATCCCCTTTGTTATAGGTGGTTTTTATAAGGTTTTGTCTTATTCAAGAGTAATGAGATCCGTTGGTGATTTCCGTTTTAGTCGTTTGAAAGTCGTGTCGACATTCATCAAGCTCGCAGCTAGTATATTCGGATGTTTGTCCAGTCTGGTCTTGTAAGAACGCATTAAGTGTTTAATCTCTTCTTGAACTGTTCTGATTCGAAGGTCGTGGTGTAATTGTTGGTTCGTAATGAACCAGGGGGAATTAGTGATTATCCTAAGCATTTTTGATTGGAAGCGTTGTAGGATTTCTACATTTGAGTTGGATGCGGTCCCCCAAAGTTGGATCCCGTAAGTCCAAACAGGTTTGAGTATACACTTGTATAGTAGTAACTTATTTTCCAGAGACAGTTGTGATTTTCTATTGAACAGCCAGTGCATTTTCCTGAGCTGTATACCAAGGGCTTTTCGTTTTGTAAATATATGATTTCTCCAGGTAAGACGACGATCTAAGTAGACTCCAAGGTATCTGGGTTTAACATTCTGATAAATATAATAAAAGCTAACCATGTGGGTAGTTATGTAAAACACGCCGAACGTGTCGCAGTCAACGGCAGTGAGAAGTCAAACGCGCAGGGACACACCTATGTTCCAAACGACCATCGGGTTAATTTTGTCTTAAGAGCTTGTTGGTGTTTCTTTACTGGTGTTAACTCTATCATCCAAGAGTGCAAATAGCACGTTGATAAAGTTATATTATTCATATAGTTGGTGGACAGAAATATTGTACAGAGCATTACGCTGCGTTATTGTGTGATCGAAGATCTCGTTTACGAGTCCACCAATGCCTTCGAAACGGTAAGTCTTTTATACATGTAACTTTATTTAAATATTGATAATATGATTAGGTAAATAAATGATTGTCAGTCCTCATGCTCCTGACTACATGTAACAACTGCCGCAGGCGGTAGAATAGCAGTTGGATGTAGATAAGTGCTAGGTCGTATAGGATATAAGTATTACATACTGACTGCTATCTCCTTTCATAAAAAATACTATTTTAAAAATAAGAACCATAGATACACTCTACTTATAAATTTGATTATGGACTCTTCAACAATAAAGAAGCTGGCCAGCTGACTAGGAACCTACTCATAAAATGCCACATCTCTGCTATAAAATAAATAAAGATCTTTCCAATTTCAAATGTATGATTAAATTCTAAAACCACAAGCGTTATTGTATCAAAATACAATTATTATCCTATTTTCAACACCTGGGCGTTGTGGCCACAATGTCGAAACCGCAAGGCTTTGTCACGCGATGATGTTTGTCGCTGCGGTTCGGCTGTGCCTTATAGGGATCCTTAATCAAACAGCTATTGGATTATGTACCTACAATTTGTTATGTTTAATGTCGAAATCTGGAAGCAATTGGTTTGACGAATTTAGATTGGAACGCGATTTGATTGCAAAGTAAAATGTACTTGAAAAATTGGAAACAAATTGACTTCCAATTATTTTGCTATTATTTTATTTATACCATACATTAAGCCTATCCTATTTTACAATCTTTGTAAATAATTGTAGTATGTGTTTTGTACACACAAATAACATACATGCGTTTTAAACATACATTTACTTATTTATATAAATAAATCATAATTACGACCCAACAGTTGCTAATCTAATATCTTAAAGCTCTTACCACATGATAGAACGGGTTGATGACCATTGTATGTACCGCGTGCTACGACGTACTTATTGATAGTTTTATTTTTTATACTATATTTTGTATTTTATATTTGGAATTTATGGTACCTATATATTATTTGTTTTCGAATTTAGAAAATATTTTTTTGTTATCAGCAGCCTGCCGTGCGGTTCGGTTTTATTTCATTTAAAAATATGTAGATAGTAGTGTTATCATTTCGAGTAAATCTGCAAATTTTATCGACAATCCACGCGCTGCCACTGTCAGAAGTTAGTAAGTTAGTTCCGACCTTAACTAGGGTATCACTACACAGTATGGGGGGCCACCAACATTGCGCCTGTACTTAATTGTAAATACAAAGATAAAATGCTATGACGTTTTCTTGGAAATAGGAAATAATCAATCTACAAACCAGTTGATTGAGCGTCAGTTGTCCTGAACCGAAACTTTGCGTGACTGCGGTTAAGACAATGAGTGTAGATAAATTGAGCGTTTAAAAAATACAGTATATTTAAAACGTAAGCTTCCAACACAGTTTGACTACACTTATATTTTAGACCCTTTTTTTTAAATCAAACACAGTTTTTACAGATTTATCTAGTTTCATTAAAATCCATGCGAACGTAAAAGAGATCCATTCAGACATCCACACATCCATACAAATTACTAGGATATTTAAAATTAAATCCACGCAGTTGAAACCGCGGCCCGTAGGTAGTAAATAAATCTACGTGAACACAGTTATGAGACACTAAGCTTATTAACTAGTCAATTAAGACGTTAACATAATTAATTTATAACCTATAAATCGTCGCAATCTTATACGATATCTCGATAAAAGAAGTTTTCACACCTGTACAATCGTTATTAAGACAAGCTCACACAAACCAACATCGATTGGTAATTAAAATTATTATTGTTTTAATTAATTGTACATAGTTACCTGTTTGACGATTGTATCTGATCTGCAAAGCTTTTTCTGAAGTACTGATTGCAAAAGTAAAGTGTCAAGCCAATTAAAGCGAAGTTATGTGGTGACGGATTTAGAATACCTTGTGTCACCACCCCATCATCATCATCATCAGCCCACATTAGTCCACTGCTGGACATAGGCCTCCCCTAAAGAGCGCCATAGCGCCCTGTCTTCAGCTTGACGCATCCAGCTGCTGCCCGCAACCTTTCGCAGATCGTCGCTCCATCTAGCAGAGGGCCGTCCCACACTACGCTTGCCCATTCGCGGTCTCCACTCAAGAACTCGTCTACTCCAGCGGTTGTCGGTTTCATCCTAAACCTTCACCTGGTGTCGTAAGAGGCAACAATAGGAAATGACAAGGCCGTAAACCTAGTCCCTAGAGAAGGAACCCTTGATACTATGCCCTGTGCCAACCCATCTGGCCAGCGTGGCACAGTAGGATAATTACACTCCATGTAGTTGGAGGAATTATGGGCTTAAGTGGTGGAATTAACTTACTAAATACCGATAATTTAAGGTCAGCGATGATGATAGCTAGGTATCCATTGGGAACAAAAAAATGCGCGTGTTTATAATGTAAAAGTAATGCGATGCGTTGGAAAAGGTTTTATTTAAATTATAACTAACTCACAATTAATGTTTCCTCTTGCAAAAATTGGTTTTAATTAAGTTTTTGCTGACGGTAGGTTTGAGCGATTGCATCGTCTGCTCGCGCCCCAGTGCGACGTTCCACCTCAACTGCAATACATTCTAATGAATTCACATGCAAATACGAACACACATGTACGAACGCACACACATGTACGAACGCACACACCGGTACTAGCAAACCCCTAGGTACACTACTCATTAAATTATATGTTAGTCTGCGTATGGCCGAAAATTTGACAGTTAGAAATTTTGAATTCGACTTGTTTATATTGTTGTAATTCACATAATATCTTTATAACTTGTAGCCTATGTGTTATTCTGATGTATAAGCTATATTATTGTAAAGTTTCATTAAAATCCATTCAGTAGTTTTTACGTGAAAGATTAACAAACATCCATCCATCCATACTTACAAACTTTCACGTTTATAATATTAGTAAGATGGACAAACTGGCTTCTTATACTTATTATACTTGGCTTATGTGGCTATAGCAATTTGATACTGTTACATAATCAGAAAAGCCTGTCACGATAATAAGTGGAGACTTATTAGCCAATTTAAATACCTAAGCTTTCGGTATGCTGGATTTTACATAAACATCCTGAATTCAATCTCAATGCCAGGATGTCTACTTTAGGTTCTTAACCGCGATGTGACGGATTTATAATAAGTAATTATAGTAAGTAGTAATGTCACCGCCCATTCCACCATGAGGGTCGGCCAGCTAGCTACCACCCTAATATCTAAGTCAAGCAGTTTTACTGTGTTTCATCTCGTGTATGTGAAAGCCGGTGCCCGACAGGGCATTTCCTTGAATTGCCTGTTCCATCTTAGACCCTGGCGTTGCTTTACATAGCGCAACCAAGTTCGTTTTTTTTATCACCGACTTCGATGACCCTATGTCATCCAAGTCGGTGATAAAAAAAACGAACCTTATGAGGCCGACGATCTATCGTGTCTACGCTTTCATATGCGCGGTGGTGTGTTGATTGATCTTAATTGTGTTCTTTATTTACATATACTGTGAAATAACTCTATGATTGTTCCATGTAAGTCTTACGTCCTAATATTTTTACAGTGGCATAATTTATTCCGTAAAGGTAATAATTAAAACAATAATAACCCTACTCCTGCGAGTTCCATCCGGGATGTACCGCCAAGTTTTTACGAACACAGATATAAAGATATGAACCAATTTATGCGATAGCATCGTCAGTTCGAAAGTGAAAACCCGTGCTTCACACAATTTTTGTCGGGGCACGCATTGAAATTATTATTTTTTACGACTAGCTTGAAAGGAGTGCGTACAAGCATGTGCAATTCTCATATCCAATTATAATGCCCAACGGCGTTCACGTGACTTTCTTGATGTGTTTATGTTATTTTAAAACTAGCGACCCGCCCCGGCCTCGCACCGGTACAATAATGCATGTATTATACATAGAAACCTTCCTCTGGAATCACTCTACTTATTAAAAAACCGCTTCAAAATCCGTTGCGTAGTTTTAAAGATTTAAGCATACATAGGGACGGACAGACGACAGCGACTTTGTTTTATACTATGTAGTGAAGAGAGCAGAATAACAATACTTCTATTGCCAAACGAAATAGCCCTTATATGACCCACTGTTGAATAAGACCTTCTTCAGTTACATGGAGGGTAATTAGTCTTCTGTGCCACGCTGGCAGGATGGGTTGACACAGGGTTTTGTATCAAGTTTTCCTTCTCTTACCTAGTTGGTTATAGGCCTTGTCATTTCATTTGTCGGCTCTTACGACACCGTCAGTAAGGAATGGGGTGACGACGATGTATTCTGTAACTTAATTAAACACTTTTATAAATGGAATTAAATAATTTAAAGTACTGCTTATTTATACATCTACATATACCTTTATCATTTTAACTCTAACCTCTTTAGTAATAATCTTATTCGATTGTAGTGTGGGATGCTCTTCTGTTTCATGGAGCGACGATCGGGGAAAGATGTCGGCAGCAACTGATATTGATCTGAAGACAGCGTGCGTTGATTAGGGGAGGCCTATGAACTGCAGTTTACAAGAGCGAGACAGATTTTCTGCTAATTTATTTTTGGTCCGTCTCAAAATCGTTTATGTTCCTGTCTTAAAATTCTTGCGATACACATGTGATCTGTGCTTTGAAGTGCATATGCACAATGCAGTATAGCACTAGGGAGTGATTGGCGTCTGCGCTTCAAAACACAGATGTGTTTTGAAGCGCAGACGCCGCAGACGCAGACGAATGGTGCTACTTAGTTATAGTAGTCTGGTTAGACCAGTAGGTAGTTCCGATTTAGTGAATTCGTTTTTCAAATGCGATAGAAGCATGAAAGACAATCAGAAACGACGGTGACTTAAGGGTAAGCTTAAGCACAGAGAACGTGAGATCTTAAAGTACGATGGTCAAACCACCTGTACATCTAGTTTCGTTTAAAAAATATAGAAAGAGTACACAATCTGCCGTTATGTGGCATCTGCTATGATACGAACTCCTCGAGGTCAAAAGACTTAAAAGATATGATATACAAACGTTTTTCGAAGCCCGACATTTAAAAAACATGATAGACTGTCCCATTTTTATTACCGACATTGTACCAACAATAACTTTGGCACGGCGCCACTCAACGAGGTCTCACTGAACATCGTTATCGTATAACAATGAGTTTCTGACTGGCTGGACATCTTCAAAAGTTATTCACGTTTTTCACGGGAAGAAATGATGATATGCTTATTTTTACCTATTGCATTTGTATCCTCTTAAGTTAACTTTCCTGTCTTGGTGGTTTTATTAACTTCTTCTTCTTTTCTTAATTTTTTTTCTTTCTTCTTAAACATATGAAACGTTGATGCATGCGGCCAACTTAGATTTTCGCAATTCAACTGACATGGACGTATTTTACCGCTTATAATTTAAATTCTTTCTTTTCAACCATTTAATGCTCCCGCGAGACCCCTAACTAAATTACATGACAGCTGTAATTAATTATTGAACTTATATTTATGTTAATACTTAGTAAGTTGGCTTTCGTGACAAAATTACTTACTTTCTTATTTTTGTTTTTAATTTAAAATGGGATGCCTAAAAGATATAGGAATCATTAAAGAATTAATAAATGTTGTTAAGCATTATTTGCCAATTAACCCAAAAGTTTAAACTTATAACTTTGAAACGAGTATTAGTTAGGAAAACATCGGTAATGCCTGGATAAATAGGTCTTAAATCCTTCATTCACTGTTTACCAACAACACAAAAATGAAGCCTATATGGCGAGGCTCCACGCGCCTACTCTAAGCCGAATGGCAGAAATTGGGATGAGCGATATCGCAACTCTACCAACTGTGACCACGTGCTCTACAAAATAATAGTATATGCAAAACAATTCTATACCTTTGCGATTTACACGTATTTTTGACAAATACTGACTGTGACTCGGTGAGTCATTGACCACAATTGGATAATCGTCACGTTATTATAGTCGCACTTATTAAGGTAATTTATCTACATATTTTCTTGTTATGCGAGAAACAAGTATTGTCAAAAATGTTTACCTAAATATTTTTTAATACATTTGGTAATTAATACCTTCATGAGACATTATGTACTTGCGGCCATTTCTTCATAAGTTACCCTCTATAGTATCCTCAACAAGAAAGAATTGAGATTTACGTTATAGGTACTCTCTACTGCATACAAATATTTTGTCTTTCATTATTAAAAAGCAATGTTAATCAAGACGAAGTAAACTAAATACAAAGATAATAACTAAATGAATAATTTGCCTTATGACGTAAATTTCCTCCGTCAATATTACTTAGACTTTTTCATTTCTTTGATTTGTACATGACGCATTTAAAATATATTTGCCTGCATTTTTATTTATTTTGCCTATATAGTCATTTAGTTAAGTGTTTTTATATGTTATATAAATAGCAGACTGAAGTGGCAGTGGGCTGGTGATATCTGTAGAAGAACCGACAACCGCTGGGATAGACGAGTTCTTGAGTGCAGACCGCGAATCGGCAAGCGTAGTGTGGGACGGCCCTCTGATAGATGGTGCGACGGTCTGCGAAAAGTTGCGGGCAGCAGCTGGATGCGTCAAGCTGAAAACAGGGCGCTATGGCGCTCTTTAGGGTAGGCCTATGTCCAGCAGTGGACTAATGTGGGCTGATGATGATGATGATGATTTGTTATTGGTTAATAATTGTTGAAATATATATTTGCCTGAATATTTGTGATATGCTACATATAACCAATGTGTTCCTCGTGCCCCAACCCCCGATCGTTAATTGACTTTTGGCTCCGACTGTTTCGGCCAGTCATCGTTCTAGTTTTGTATTTTTGGCGCCTATTTCTCTCTAACAGCCCTCTATGTTTTTTTTTACATGCTAGATCAATTATGATTTCGAATTGGTTTGATGAATCTGAATAAAATCCCATTGCTGTTGTTTAATTGGCTCGTTGGTTGTTCGAGAAATGGTTTAATCAATACTATAAACGTTTTGTGTTACAAATACGGGCTTGACTAACAATTGAGTTGGGTTTTTTATTTTTTTATGATTTGTTTGCGGCAGAATTAGGTTGGATAAATAATGGAGGTTTTTCAGTGTTATGATTAGTTTGAATTTTTTTTAGCACAGTATTGTATGAACTGTTTGCGTGTTTTGTTGTTATGAACAAAAGGCATCGGACATATTGTAATGTTATTTGTTCGTTACTGATTAAAGTAAGATACTGTGGCAAAAGTAAACGTTTAAGTACAAAAATAAATAATGCCTTGTATGTGTCCGAATGGTGACGGATTTAGAACACATATTGACACCACCCTATTCCATTCTGAGGGTGTCGTAAGAGTCGACAAAAGGAATTGACAAGACCGAAAACCTAGCCGCAAGAGAAGGAAAAGTTGATACGAAACCCTTTGCCAACCCGTCTGGCCAGCGTGGCACAGTCGGCTCATTACCCTCCCTTTGATGGGACTCCCGACTCAGCATAGTAGTAGTATGTAATGATGAATATAGTTTATACACATGGTACAGAAAAACTAGACAATGACACAAAGAGACAGAGAAAGATTGGAAGCATTTGAAATGTGGTGCTGGAGGAGGATGGAAAGAATAAGCTGGATGGAAAAACTAACAAACCAAGAAGTATTAGAAAGAGTAGAAGAAAGGAGAAGCCTGTTGACCTGCATAGACAACAGAAGAGGAAAGATGATTGGGCATTTGATACGACACGACACACTTATGACAACTATCATAGAAGGGAAGGTAGAAGGGAAGAGAGGACGAGGAAGACCTAGGAGAAGCTTTTTCGATCAAATTAAGGAAAAAGTGAATGTCGGTTCGTATCAAATGGTCAAGGAGCTAGCAGAAGATCGAGATGCTTGGAAGAAACTCCACCGACAAGAGCATCGCTCTTAAATTTAAGAAGAGAAGAAGACAGAAAAACTGTCTGAACAGAAATATTTCGGTTGCGATTCAAAATGTTGAAAGTAAATATTTGTATAGTGTTGCTCTGGTTTTCATTGTGTCCATTTTATCATTGGTTTACGCCTTAATGCACGGTGACAATTGTAAAGGCTTCGGATTGGGCCTGAAAGGATATCCGTCATGATAAGAGCGTGCAAAAATATTTTTATTTTGTCATATGACATTTATTTTATAATATGTATATTTTTTTACTTTTACTGACAGTTTTTGAATTTAAGTATTACCTACTACCTGACTTTACTCCGTTTAGTTTATGGTTTACAATACATATAACTACCTATATTGTTCCCATTCGGTCCTCGCCACAAGGCAAAAATATGTTCCCGATAAATAAAGGTAAACTTACAACAGTAATACGAACCACGCTATCCTGTTTCGGCAAAATGTTGAAATAGACCCACTTCATGAAATTTCTCGGAGGAAACGCGACTTATCAGTTGATTTTTGTGATAAATTGATAAAATGAATTTATAATTACACATATCTATAAATATATAAAATTAAATGTTTGTCTGTATGTCCTTTAAAGAATACTAGCGACCCACCCCGGCTTCGCACGGGTGCAATGATGAACCTCTACATTTATCAGTGTTTCTCTACAATATTATGTATGTATTACCTTTACCTTCCTCTTGAATCACTTTATGGATCCTTAACAAAAACTTAAAAAAATAACGCTTCAAAATCCGTTACGTAGTTTTAAAGATTTAAGCATACACAGGGACGGACATACGACAGCGACTTTGTTGACTTTATACTATGTAATTACTATACTATACATTTGATCATGTGATGATCTTCAGTGTTCTGACTGAGCCTTAGGGCTCAGTCAGAACAGGCTAAGGTATCTGAATAAAAAAAGTGTAAAGTGTTTCCATCAAATTTATTTTAGTTTTAGTTGTATAAAATGGATACCTAGTCTGAATATCAGGCGAACAAATTCATTAATGTTTAAATTTATGCAACCAATAAATTTTGTGGGACCCCAAAACAATAAAACTGCTCTAGAATTATGATCGGCAGAAATCATAAAAGTACATTTGACTGTTAAATTTTCAACTCTAATTCATTCCCTACCTACATATCGTTGAACGCATTGCCTGTTTCAACGCACATCTACTACACATTTACATCTACTTCTCAGCTCATAAATGAACCACCGCGGATTCGGGCCTTTTTTTTTTTTGTTTTCGCTGGGGATTTTTTTTATGCATACCACCGCACCCCGGCGGAAAGGTCGGTGATTATGTGGGACTCCGACAAGGGTCGTCTACCCAAGGGTCGTTTACCCACTAAAACCCCAGCGGCATACCCTCACACGACGCGCTTGGGGCGCCACAAGTTCGCGTAGACGCATTCCACTGTGACGCCCCGGCGTGGTGCCCGCAACGCGGGCAAGCGACTATCAGAGAGGGCGTCCCGGTACACTGGGATGCCCTCAGTCATCGAGGCTTTCGTCGGCGGTGGCTCCCCCGAACCACCACCGGCCTCCTAGGCGAGAGCAGAAGGGGCCTCTGTACCCCGCTGACCAGACGTGTTGGCCCAAGGTTTCATATCAAGTTTTCCTTCAATTGCGGCTAGGCTTTCAGCCTTATTTTTTCCTTGTACCAGCTCTTATGACACCCGCAGGATAGAATAGGGTGATGGCATGGTATTTGACATTAGCCCTAATATTAATAAGGTCCGCGGTAATCAGGTAGCTCCATCGTTAGCAGTCTCTACATCGACCATGCCCAGTTATAATCTGTTCAAAACAAAATCAACATTAATAATACGCCTGAACACTATCAAATAAACCGGTACATAACATTTGATTTGACTCACTCGTTTAGTATCACGACAACCAAAGTTTCGTCACCTCATCATAATTTGAGCCAAAAGACGTCCACTGCTGGACATAGGCCTCTCCCAAAGATCTCCACGGCTGGTCTTGGGCCACCCGCATCCATTGGTTTCCTGCGACCTTAACCAGGTCGTCGGTCCACCTTGTTTGAGACCTACCAGCACTGCGCTTTCCGGAACGCGGTCGCCACTCAAGGACTTTGCTGCCCCATCGGGCGTCGGTCCTGCGAACCTAGTGACCCTGGTTTGCCTGCGTATATCCTATTTTCTGATTCGATCTCGCAAGGAAACTCCGAGCCTCTTCATTGGCCTTTGGGTGACTGAGTCTTCTGTTGCCACTGTGTACAAAGTGTGTACCAAAGTTGTACCAAAGCTGTACCAAAGTTACTACTGTGTTCCAAAGTTTAACAAAATACATTAATTCAATATGACAATCTCATCTCACGAGCTTTGCATATAATTAAAACGGACACACGACGGCTAACATAAGTTACGACGTAAGTACGACGTAACTTATGTTAGCTGTGGTTTACTTCATCACAGATATATTATGTTGTAAGCCGATGCTTCATTGGACCCCTCGACCTTTAGAACTGATATTCTAGATTTTTTGATTGAAAACTATAAATCAATGAAAAATGGTCTAATCTATAAAGGATATGACATTATAATTTAAAATGCCCGTAGAATTATTGGTGATCTCACTCACACAGGCCAAGACGCCGCTGTAAGGTCACTCTTTTAACGGTATTTTATAGGATATATTCTGAATATAGGATGTGGGATACTTGCATGCGTCATGCTTGTGAAACGTTGCCATTGCTAAGAATCCGTTGGCTCGGGCATTAGAAGGTTACTATTGTTGACTAGATCTGGCTGATATTTGGCCATTTGCAACTATTGTGCGAGTTTGCTCTCACAAATCTGTCAAAATGACGATCTAAAAAGAGCAACTACAGAGTTTCTTGCCAGCTCATCTCTGTAGAAGTGCATTCCGAACCGGTGGTAGATGGTAAATTTAAAATTTGATTTTATTGTTTGACTTGTCAAAAGAGCTTTATTGAGCCAACTTGATTAAATTAGTTTTGAATTTAAATATATTCATTAAATCGTTCATGCATAACTATTTCATCAGAGAATCGAAAGAAACTTTGAGAAATGGCATCCTTACGTGGTGAACACTACATTCGCACGAAAAGATTAAACGTTCCTGATGACTGATCTCTGACGAACTGCAAAATGTAGAACCGTCTTCTAGCATTTAACTATATTTCCCGCGGCATATGACCCGAGTACCTTCAAGGCAAGAGTGAGTACCCAATTTCTAGGTAAGCTTACTCCAACTTAGACCTCGTCATTTCATCTTGCATGACTGTTGTCAAGCGCAGACCTATGTAAAAACATCTTGTGATCATTGTTTAATGAAATGTAATTAACTAGTTGAAACAGGGATAGCTTTGAGAGTAGAGACAGGCGGGCTAGTATTGATATAATACTTTATGGTGCCTTTACATAATGGTCTTATTCGCGCGGTCTTAATCGTAAAATAAATTATTGTGTTCACTAATACTATCATGTATGGTAGTAAACCGTTAACAAGATATTATTATATTAAGAACATTATTATAACATATATATTCTCTACATGTAAACCATTATTGTGAACGAACATAATATTTCAGATTTTTTCAAAATAGATATTGTCCGTTTTGTCCCGTTTATAGAGAAATGTCAACAAAAAACAGGTTAAATACTGTGTTCCAATAGTTCTTATTGTTTCAGAAGTATTTATTAAATAATTATGTTTCGACCGGCTTGTTTTTGATATGTAAAGTAACCTATGGGAACAATCAGTAACAAGAGTTAAAGAGGAAATGCTGAGTCAGCACCTATAGCGCGGGACAAGTCTTATAAC
This sequence comes from Clostera curtula, assembly GCA_905475355.2. Classification (NCBI taxonomy): domain Eukaryota; kingdom Metazoa; phylum Arthropoda; class Insecta; order Lepidoptera; family Notodontidae; genus Clostera; species Clostera curtula. Next base: position 5,591,671 of record FR997799.1, read on the forward strand.
TAGCTGCGCGTGCGACGAAGATGTAAGAAAGTTTGGCTGAGGTATTCAATTCCAGAAAGTCAAAATATTTAAATCCACTGCTAAGCCGGTCTAGGCTTTGTTGAGCGGGGACATGATACGGTAAAAGTTTCAATTTCGACACGAGTGACAATATTTACAAAGCATGTTCCTTTTTTTCTTTTATAAAACGAAATCCCTGCATTAGGCAGTTTACAAACATGTAATTCACGAGCAAAAATTACACCCAGACTCCGAGCAAGTGCCTTTGGTTTAGACACAGACAATACCCGGAATCGAACCCGGTACCCGTTGATCCAAAGGGTGTCGTCTTTCTAACCCCCAGACCAACGAGGTTATTTACAATATGCGTCATGCTGATAGTCTCTGACCTTTAATCCCGAGTTAACTACTTAGTTCTACTTACTCTCAGCTCATAAATCGTAGGGTTTCGTATCAAGTTTTTCTTCTCTTGTACCAAGTTTCTCGACGTTATAATTTCCTTTTGTCGGCTCTAATGACACCTTTAGGATGAAATGGGGTGGCGCAACTATGTATTCTAAATCCGTCACCACACGCAGTAAGAAATAGAACTCGGGTTACGGATAGGATGAATTACAATATAGTATTACGTTAATTTCCATGAAGGATATAACGCAACTCCACGAAGCACGAAGATATCAGATTGCGGTAGTCAATCCTATGGCTGGGGACGGGTATTTGTGGAAATGCTTGGGGGAGGCCTATATCCAATAGTCCACATAGGTGCTTTTAGTTAACATTATAATACTGAACAATTGAAATATAATACTGTCTATTTGAAATCGGTAAACATTTTAACGTATTCAACTTCGGTTCCGTGCCTATTTAAGACCTAGACATATAATTAACAAAAGAAAATCAGTTCTGACCTTTTAAGTTTTGAGGACATGTCCTCAAAACTGACAAGACATAAAAGTTGGTTTGGACTTTTTTGTTCAGTTTAATTAAAAATTGTGCACGAGATAAGACTAAAATAATTTAAACTTTATTTTTATTTTACTAGAGCGGCTACTAACTTATGTTATAAACTTACATTTCATATGTACAGACATTAGTGACAACGTTACTAATTTCTAACTTCCAAATTGAACCGAAAACTTAAAGGTAAACAGGCAAGGTTTGCAAGCCCTAACAAAACATCCAGTGATACCACATCCATGTTTCATAACTCTGACATACGTTCGGTTAGTTAAACTGTAAAGACGCCGACATAACTTCATTGATTAAAGTTCATGTTAATAGAACGCTGGTTGGTTTCGGCTCATGAATTTGCTTCTTAGAAGACGCTCGGCAAAATATTTAACTCGAGCTTTGGCGGAAAATAGTTCACGATTACCATGTGTACTGAGAGCCAGTAAGTAAGCTAAGTACTCGTTTAAACAAGGTGTACCACTATAACCCCTTTAAGTAAACATGTGAGTTTCACATTCACGAATACTCTATTTAAGTAGCTAAGCAAGATATACTTTTTTTATATAATATGACGACACACGAGCAGGCGGTCCACCTGATGGAAAGTGGTCACCGTCGCCCAGGACATCTGCAACCTAACGGGAGAAGATGCGTTGCCGGCCTCTATGATGTCTGTAAACATCTCTAAACACATCTTGCACGTGCGCGGTAAAAAGGCTCGCGATTAATCAACACAATCTAAAATTTTCTCCTATTTGTTGTAGTCGGACCTGATCTAACCTGATTTGGCTATAGATGCTACACTAATATATTGCTATCTGCCATTGTAAGGTTAGTAAGGTTCAAGTTGCGTAGCAAGGTTCAAGTTCCTTCTCTTGAGGCTAGGCCTTGTCATTTCGTTTTGTCGGAACTTACTACACCCTCAGGATAGGATGGGGTGGTGACACTATGCATTCTAAATCGGTAACCACACGGACTGACTTGTGTTACTACCGGTAATTAATCGGTTAGAGCAGCTGCCAGTTTTTACGCAACTGACTTTGTGCCTTGACTGTCGTAGACGTTATCGCATTCAGGACCAACGGATTTCGTACTGGTTAAAGCTGTTCCATATACAAATTCCCAAGTTGAAAGCCTTTCGGTGTCTAATTGTATTTTAGCAATAAATAATTACTATAAAACGTCTCCCCACTAATTTTCACGACCCAATATTGTGGGGTAATCATGTTGATTCGGCTGGCAATAGCCGGGGGGCTGCGTGCATACTTGCCCACGCGTGAAGATGCCGAGATAGCCAACCGCCGGCCATATGACGGCCTGGTGTTGTCAGGTACCTCATATACATTGCCTGTACTAATTTAAATGAAAACGAAGTGAAAATAAAGACAGTGTGCTTACACATATGTAATTTACATAATAAGATATTTGTTTTTCTAAACTTTTGATCGTCCTAGTTTAGTTTTTGTGGTTTTTGTACCGAAGATTGTGTACCTTTTATTTTTAATAACAACAATTTATATACTACGTTTCTGTGTGATGACTGATGACGCATTTAGAATATACAAGATTACCAATTCATATCATCATGAGAGTGATGTAAGAGGTATAAAACTTGTGTCAACCAGTCTTACTAGCATAGCACAGGCTTAAATCCTTCTATGAATTTGGAGGAGGCCCTACAGTAGTGGGCCATTTATGGGCTTTACGATGACAACGATGTTCTCAACGAGTCTGAAGCTAATAAGTGCACGGAATGTTGAAAATTGGTATTGGATGATAAGTAATATAGAGAAATAATAAACCATACTTTTATTAATTTTCAAATACTTCAACATAAATATAATATAAAAAAGTGAAAATAATGCATCATAAGAATTGTTTTTAAATATATTATGTATAACCATACTCATTTATTGGTTTCATGATTTTTATAGACTTTCAATATCTTCGCTATATGTCTGCTTCTAATTCTTGGAAGAACAGGCAGCTGCATCATCTGCGCAAGTGCAGTCATCACAGACAACGATATCTCCTTTCTCGTTTTCGCAAACGCAAATGCATTTGGCTCCGTTAGTCGGAATGCAGGCGCAGTTGGGCTTGCTGCATTTTCCATCATCGCACTCACAGTCATCACAGCGCATTAGTTGACCAGCACTGGTTTTACACACACAAATGCAAGATTTGCCCTCTGTGAGTATACAAGTGCAGGGTTTGTCACATTTATTATTTCCAGAACAAGCGCAATCGTCGCAGACTTTGATGTTTCCTTTCTTATCGCAACACACACATACGCAGTTCTTTCCTTTGGTTAGTACACAAACGCAGCTGGAATCGTCCTCTGACTCAGTGCATTGGCAGGTATCACAGAGCTCAATCTTTCCCTCTTTTGCACTAACGCATACGCATGATTTACCGCTAGTTGGTATACACACGCATCCTGCTTTCTCACAATTCTTAAACTCGGTATCAGGTTCTTTAGATTTGGTACAAGAGCAATCGTTGCAAGATTTGATGTTGCCTGTTTGGTCGCTGCAAACGCAGATGCATTCAGCTCCTTCGGTTGGAAGGCAGACGCAGGAAGAATCAACGCACTTCCAGACGTTTTCCTCAGTTTTTACTGCCTTGCAATCGTAGCAAGCCTTAATTTTTCCTTGTTCGTCACGGCATAGACAGACATAAGGTTTGCCTTCTGTTGGCACACAAATGCACTCAGCTATGGAGCACGTAAAAGATGTTTGTACTGATGAACCGCAGCAAGGCATGGTGAATTAGGTTAAATCTAAAAATGGAACATCTTGATTAATATGACGACAATATGTAAATTAATAAATCGTGACTACTACATATACTACTACAACTATAAGTAGTTTAAGTTGTTATTATGGTTGTCATTTCAGCTCATAAGTGACATAGTGCTGAGTCAGCCTCCTTCATTATCATGGAGGGATGTTAGCTTTGATTTATATTTTATATGGGTATGTCTTTAAACTGCACCTGTGGAGTATTTCATGATGGCTGATATTTTCTTAATTGTATGAATTCTGGAAGTTTTTGATTGTATTGATATATTTGAAATAAACATCAAGTAAACAGCGCAAACATAAAATAACAATAAAAAATGAGACAATACATACCAGTATAGGAGCAAATCAAAATAAACAAAACAATATAGATTAATTTTATCAACACGATAAAGCAGTTCTTGTGAATTGACACAACTATTCGCTGTGGCAACTGTAATGATAAGTGATAAAACGCCCGGCTTTTATACGTAGTGAAGTACTACAGAATATTGTCGTGTGCAAAGCAACACCGTGCGCAATGCGAGACGCGCGCAAATGAGTCAAAGATTTATGAGCCGTGTGAATATTTGCCTTATCTGTTTATTGTCATTTCGATGAAGTTTCTAGTAGAATCTTTAATTCTGTTATCTTTATTAACACCTATTTTACATGCCAAATTAATAAGACGAGTGGTTTGTTTTGTCTACTATGTTATTTTTAGAAACTGGACCAGACTGACTACTACTATATAAATGTTTAATATTGTGGTACTATTTTTATTGTATTTTTTTAAATCGTTATTCTACTATAGGTAAACATTATTTATAGGTTTATTTGTTATCTAATGTATAGACAACAGTTTATATACCACGCAGGCCAAACAGGATTAGTTTATCTTGTTTAAATAGATTTCTTACTTCTCAGCCCATAAATGACCCACTGTTGAGTCGGGCCTCCTCCAACTACATGCAGGGTAATTAGCCACGCTGGTCAGACGGGTTGGCATAGACCTTTATGTCAAGTTCTCCTTCTCTATTGGGGCATGGTTTTCGGCGTTATCGTGTCTTTTTGTCGGCCCTTACGACAACCTCAGGACGAAATGGGGTGGTCACACTATGTATTCTAAATCCTAATACTAAATCACGGAATTTCTAGTGACAGGATAAAGTCAGCCAATGTACCATGTTGCATAAAGACTTAATATAAATAAATAAATCCTATTCTCTTACAAATAAATTGTGATTTATAAATAAATACGGTTATTTGAATAAGAACTAAGCATTCTTATCGATAGTCAACTTGACCTTTTTATCGAAGATAAATACACCACTATCTATTTTTGTTATGTTTAGATGGTACTGCAGTCTACACAACGCGACTCCAAAACAGAACTTAAAAGACAAATGTTGTAAGTACTTTATGGTATACTGTATTTTCATTCTCACCATCATTATCATGATTTTATATCAGTCTGTTTCCGTTCACTCCTGAATAAGCAATACACGTCACATTAATAGTTAAATCTTTTGCCCTACATTTGCAACTGCTATTAGCCATTATTCGTAAATAGCTACATGTTTTCAATATGTAACACATTTAATTGAAAAATTATGTGTACATAATAGGTAGGTATATTCATTTAAAAATAGCACCCGTATAATCATCAAGAAATATAAATTTTAAACTTATGCAAACTACATACTTTCTTCCGCAAAACCAACAAAAAACAATTCATCAGGTTATGCCCAAGTACAAAATATCAAAGCAAGCATGTGTCTGTAAATATCTTATTACATACAAATATAACTTTCTAGAAATAACAATAGAAGGGTGTGGCCACATATCGCATAATGAATGTCAGAACAAGAGAGCAATCAAACGCCTCGGACAAAGTTTCAAATTAAATTAATATCCCAACGGTCAGTCGTAGGCGGAGTGAAGCGCAGAAACGATTGCCGATACGCGTGTACGGGTTACGAAACATGGCACCGTTAGTAGACAAACTAAAAATTAAAATAGCTAAACGGCCAGTGAGGCGGCTAAGCAGGGCAATTGTGGTGCACAGCGGGCGGTGGGGCTTTCATTATTTTATAATAACTGGCGAAGAGGGCAGATTCAACGCGTCATGGTGCTCAGAGATGGCTGGAGTCTTACCGAATTAATTGGTCCGCACTGGGCGGCAACGTCAATCGGTGGAATCAATCGGATTGTTGTCTGCGAAATTCCGGATTCTACAGAACCATTCTTTCCAGGATACAGCTTAGATATAAATTACAACAACTTCTGAATCAGTACGGATAGTGGATGTTGATAGGTCGTCTGGAATACTATCCTTAAATCTATTGATGAAGGAATTTCTTTCATTGGAATTTAAGTTCAATGTATAATTGAACTTAAATTATAATTACGTAATACATTACGATTCCTACACATATTAAATAATGTAAATTGAATTTTTAATTTTTTTTAGCTTGTCTGGTCACTTTTAGCCGCTACAAATGTGATTGAATTTGTGCGTATATATCAAATTATCTTTTGAATTTTTAATTTTTTTGTTCACATCCACTTTTTAATTTTTGTTAGAATGTAAATCGTGTTACACTGTAGGTATTCTACTAGACAGATAATTGTTTCTTAAATAGCAGTGCATGGAGCAGCAATCGATATAACCTGTAACGCGTGGACAGTTTACAAACATTTACCTAATTCACGAACACAAATGACACCCAGACTTAGAGCAAGTGCCTCTAGTACACAAATACACTTGCCCGACCCCGGAAGGTTTTAAACCATCAAAATCACTTGAACGCCAAGCATCTCTCCCTTAGCGACCCCTTTCTCTTGATACTTATATTTTGACTACAGTTGAAGTCCTGTCAGTTTTCTAATTACAGTTTGAACATCTTCCATCTCCTTTGTAAACGCCATACTCTCTCACAAGCAACATCTGTACCGATCGATGCCCGATCCAAACCTCAGATTATGCTAAACTGATGTCGAGACGTGTCGAAGGCAGCGATCTTGGATCGATATAAATCATCTATTAACTATTGTTTTGGGGGGTGTGGTGTGAAACGAAGCGATCTTATCACACCTGTGATGTGTTTTAAATTAACATAATAGGTTTTGTGAATGGATATCGCCTGGTGTTTGTTGTGGGAATGCGAGATTCGTGTCAGTATCTTGAGCAGTGCCTATGACCTTTGGTGAGCCAAATGAAGACACTACGAGTTATACAAATTTATTTCGGAAACTTGACGTCTTAATTTACGCACTCTTAATAGAACAGTTATTTTATGGTTGGTGAAGTTGTACCAAATTGTATAAATTTAGCCTTCTAAAAGACTTTCCTGAGCAAGTCCTTTTGTAACTATATCTGCATTCAGTTCAATAAAATAGTTTTCATAGAAATGCAATTCACTTGACTGCTACTACACATTTAGACCTAATTTAGAAGTTTACTGAAGAATCCAGACTCAATTTTCGACTGTTATATTGAAGCCTGGCAATAGGCAGCTTCATAGATAATGCTGTGGTTCAGCCTTAGCTGGTTAAGGCGGAAGAGGTTGGTGACAATCTGTATTCTAAATCTATTACCACATGGTCAAACAGTCTATTACGAGTAAGCATTAGAAAGATCCCCTGGTCTTAAGTTTTTGATGGATTTTTATCGATTTATTTTAATAAACACCAGTATATATCCTATTAAATGTCAGCCTTCAGGTTTTATTGGGAGACACGTAGGCTACTTTAATTTAAAAAAAAAAGTTAAGAAGCTAAGCTCAGCGAGAGTTCCAAACCATCGCAGGGAGCAGCCCATAAAATAAAGATGGAGGGAAATTAACCTACTCTGGCACGCTGGCTAGAGATGGTACAGGGTCTCATATCAAGATTACTTCCTTTGCACTTCAGTCGGCTATGACACCCGCTAAAATGGAATGGTGACAAGATATATTCTAAATCCGTCACCACACGGGCAGTACTAACGTATTATTGAAATTACCATGTTACAAATTTGTTTCTCATATCAACAAAGGCCTATCATGAATAGAGGCTATATGTTGTAGTTGAAAAAAGAGTTGAATGGCCGCCGTGGTACTTCGAATTAGTATGTATGGTACAAGAGAACTGGCTCGCTGACTCATCGCGGCAAGGGGTTTGAGCTACAGGCCGGTGTGTGGGAATAGACCAGCTTAAGGAAAACATTAAGAAAAAACCATTGGGGTTAGCAGGTAAACAAATATTGATAAATGTAGACCAATAATTTATTATTTTTTGGTTGAAAACTGCTGTTATTTAGAACATAACAAATGGACACATACTTAAGAATACCAATGAACCTAAGCTAAAAATACCTTAAAAAATATTAAAATATATTATTAAAATGAGCCCATAAGCAAGGTTCCGAAGATACTGGCAGCGTTCCCCCTTTGAATCGCTAGACTGATTCTTTGTTCGAGGTAGCTGCCAGCTCTTCCGTCTACTGTGATGTCGACTAACCTTTTTGCTATTTCATTAAAAAGGCTTATAGATCTTAGATGTAAAATGTTATAATTATAATAATATTTTACATCGATGACATATTTGTACTAAATACCAATTTTCATAGATTATCTTTAAAAGTAAATAGATAAGTTTTTGCAATTTGTTATCTAGTTGGCACCCACTGCAGAGTCAAACCTCCTACACCTACATGGAGGGTAATTAGCCTACTGTGCCACCCTGGCCAGATGGGTTGGCATAGAGTTTCGTATCAAGTTTTTCTTCGCTTGCGGCTACATTTTTGGCCTAATCATCGTATGAAGCTGGGGCAGGCCGCTAGCATGAAATATACAGATATTTCAGTGACGATAAGAATTATAATTTGTGTTAATATTTATAGAGACACATCCTGTAGACAACGCAATGCATCATGCTAAACATTTTTTTGAGATAATTTTAATTGCTTCAATTTAATTTCTCTGTTATCCTTGTTACTTTTTGTGGGACGCGTGATGAGGCCGTTTTGTAGTTCATAGAACCTTGATGCGATGGATGTGGCATAGGAGAGTGATATGTAAATACATCGTGCGTGACTCTAAATTTAGTTTTTTTAGATGTCTGTGTCAATATTTGGCACGTTAAGCTAAGACCAATGGTTAATTACGAAAGAGAATCTAAATTACTACTTCTTAGCTTATAAATTACACTGAGTCGGCCCTCCTCCAACTACATGGAGGGTGATTAGCCTAGTGTGCCACGCTTGCCAGATGAGTTAGCATAGAGTTTCGTATGATGTCCTTCTCATGAGGCTAGGTTTTGCCGCCTCTTACAATATCTTTTTAAAATCCGTTACCGAATTTTAAATTTTAAAATAGCTAATCGAACAAGACAATTATATAGCACTAGTGGCCCGCCCCGGCTTCGCCCGTGCAAAGTGGGGGTGGGTTATACTTAAAAACCTTCCCCTTGAATTACTATATCTATTAAAAAAAACCGCTTCAAAATCCGTTGCGTAGTTTTAAAGATTTATGCATACATAGGGACTGACAGAAGAATGCGACTTTGTTTTATACTATGTAGTGATTCGTATAATTCGAGATTCAAATGCACAGATACAGCTAGGTGTGAAATTGAAAAGGTCACATTTAATTGATAATATTAAATTCGGCCGAAAGAACAGTATTTTTAAACTAAAAAATTGTCTTTGAAACGAAATTTCATAGAAATGTTAAGGTATATCTGAAATAATAAAATAAGTTGATTAAATATTTATTAGCATAATAAAATAGTATTTGACTAGTTTACTTTCAAAAGTAAATAACATAATGTATGTGTATTAAATGTGTAGTGCATGTGCACTACAATCTACGAATTAATTAATTTTGTCTATACACAAAACACACTCGCAATTCGGAGAAATTCCATATGACGTAGTTCTATAGTGTTTCTTTCACTACCAAATTACTACGGGGAAACAGCAAAAAATAGGCCCACACAATTCGCAGAGCAAACATTTTTACTATACAAAACTGCTTAGTAATTTTGAAAGGCATTTTTTTTCTACAATTGTGGTGCTGTTCTAGGAAATCTTTACATCCGCGTTTCTGACCTTATTACGAATGGTATGACGGGAAGTGATTGTCATAAATATGATTAAGCTCAATAAAGTTACTTAGCAAATTTTGGCCTATTAAAATCATCATCATCTTCTCAGACCATTATAATACCAATTTACCTACTTTCTTCTTACCCCATAAAATACCCACTACTGTGTCAGGCCGCCTCCAACTACACGGAGGGTAATAAGCTCTGTGCCATGCTGGCCAGACGGATTGACAAAGGGCTAGATTTTCGGCCTTACGTACCTTACGACACCCTAAAGATGAATTGGGATACTACATATTCTAAAGTCACCACATGGAATGAAAATAACTCAATAAAGATACAGTAACACACAATTAAACTACTATCGGCGTCATATTTACATTCATGGCTTTCATATGCATATGTTCTCATTCACACAATCCATCCAACTCTTTACTCATAACCCTCTATCCTTTTTAATACTGAAACTACCTTTGTGTGAATGGGTAACACTGATCAGACTAAGATGGGAGCCTTAGACAACCGCGATATGGTTTTGCGGCCAGCTCTGTGCTGGATCAGGCGCCATCACGTCCAGCGCCTTTGTCTTGCAAGTTCCTTTTTGTGGGACCAGGAGTATCCAGAACTCCCCTTCAAAACTGTGGGATCCGCGGGGGTCATTTCCCACCAGGTTTCCGAAGCATGTTCACCCTTTGGGGAGTGAAACCAGTGGCGCGTGACCCTGCCAATGGCGGATCGCGCTGTCACGATCCTAGTGAGTTAGGTCGAAGGCTAATTCCCATTAGGACCCAAGCCTAAAAAAAAGCAATGACTAAGATTTACTCTAGTCATTTCTTTTTAATTTATGTATGTAAGATTAATTTTGTTGGGCAGCTGTCAGGTACCAATGACGATGCTTAATAAGTCATAATGGCCGAGTCCTAGGTTTTGGGGTGGCCATGGCTTATGTCAGGATTTTCCTAAATTCGTTATTTAATGTAACAGCTTGGTACTTTATTAATGCTTAATATAGGTTAGTAATTAGTAAAGGATAAACGTTATTAAAAAAAATGTATAAGCTACTACTACTCTACTATACTTAGCCCATAAATGACCCACTGCTGAGTCGGCCTCCTGCAACTACAAAGGAGGTCATAAGCCTACTGTGCTACGCTGGCCAAACGGGTTGGCACAGGGTTTCGTATCAAGTTTTCCTTCTCTTGCGGCTAGGTTTTCGGCCTTGTCATTTCCTCTTGACGGCTATTGGCCAAATTTTTTAGAAAATTAAGTTGCGTATTACTTTCCTAAATGTTTGCTATTTGTTACATCGGATAATATTGACATAATTTCTTTGTGATTAAAAACAACAAATTACTGTTGTTAATATGTCATAATTTAAGTTAAAGCACCGTTATATTATGTACTTGTTTACCAATGGTATGATAGTCCGTGTTAAGGGTTAAGAATAGATAGTGTATCTATCCCATTCCATCCTGAGGGTCCCGTCAGAAGGAAATGACAAAGCTGAGCCTAGAAAGTTTACAGCGGTAAGTTATCACAACTTCTTTGGCCAGGAAATATCTCTCGTCTTCGAGTAATATGGTGACTCTACTTCAGATCATCGGATAGCCAGCCTCGTTAGCACTATCTGCAATGGGCGTACGTAGTTGGCTCTAGGTGCTATGTTCTTGAATAGTCGGGTTATCAATTATTGCCTATCTATAGCCGAGAGTTTCATTGGTGAGAAAATTTTAGGATCAGTCACAACTAGCTAAGAACTTAGGACGTATTCCCTTTTCCCGACTTCATTAGGGTCGGCGCCGGTCTAACCAGATTTTGACCAGCTATCTAGTAGGTAGTATATTCTATAATATATAATAGACATTGTTGGCGCAGTGGTTGAGCGATCGACTGCTGTGCAGCATGTCGCGGGTTCGATTCCCGCACGGAAGAAATATTTGTACGACCTACAAGTATTTTTTCCGGGTCTGGGTGTTTCCCATCTACAATATTTATGTATTTACAAAAAAAAATGTATATAAGTAGTTTATCATCCATCTCGTTACCATAAAACAAGCATTAACGAACTTAAGCTTGGGACGAGATGGCGTTGTGTGAAATGTCCAAGGATATGTTATGTTATATAGTAGGATGGTAGCCGGGGCCGAAAGCCTTACATGCCTTCCAAAGCATGGAGTCAGCTTTTACACTCATTTTTTCTATTTCTCAGCCCATAAATGACCCTCGGTCGGGCCTCCTCCCGTTACATAGAGCTTAATTAGCCTACAGTGCTAAGCTGGCCAGAGGGGTTGGCACAGGGTTTCGTTCCAACCGGGGCCTCCGGGTGGGGGCACAGTGGATCGCCCCCCACCCAATGGAGATCAGGTCCCGAGGAGACGCCGTCCACGCACACGGCGAAACATAGGAGATCCCGGGGCGGGGTACGGGGATGTCTCGCCACACACGGGATCTGAGGGGAAGCGACGTCCTGCCGGGTGCTCACGGCAGGACGTCGAGTGCTCGTAAAGAGCCTGAGGAGAGGAGGAGGGCCTCCTCGTCTGCGGCGGCGTGGTTCTGCATCAGATCCCACAATGCCGCAACAGGACGCGAGTTGGGGACAAACAGCAACCCGGGGAGGTTTAGTGGGTAGGCCCCCATATATATATGGGGGAGAGTCCCACACTCCCCTCGCTGGCCATCCCCGTGGCCGGCGAGGAAGTCGATAAAGGATTTTACCAAGGGCAAAAAAAAAAAAAAAAAAAAAAAAAGGGTTTCGTTCCAAGCTTTCCATCTCTTGCTGCTAGCTTTTCGGCCTTGTTATTTTTATTTTATAACAATACACCTGCACTATCCATAACCCACGAGTATATCGCGTGGACAGTTTCCAAACATGAAATTTACGAACACAAATGACACCCAGACGGTCTCTGGTTTACACAAGGACACTTGCTTCTGCCCGACCCCTAGACCAAAAAGGCAGTCCCTCATCATTATAACCTCAGCCTATAACAAATTCCTTTCCTCTAGGACCTTGCGTACGAACAGGGTGTCCCTACCCGTGTTCTTGTCTATTGTGTACCCGAGATAGTGCGGGTGATATCTCAACTCGGCTGTAGAAAGCCACAAGTGGTTCCATATACCACTTCAACCCCATTGGCCAACTGGAAGGATGCAGGGTTTTATTTTTACATATTCCATGTGGTGACGGATGTAGAACACATAGTGTCACCACCCCATTCCATCCTGAGGGTGACCTAAGAGCCGACAAACAGGCCGAAAACCTAGCCGCAAAGAAAACCTTGTTTTTAGAAGGAAAACTTGATACGACTCCATTTGCCAACCAGTCTGGCCAGCGTGGTCTGACCAGTAGGCTAATTACGCTCTATGAACGCAGAGGGACATTTACAAATATAAAACAAATATAAAAAAATGTTGTGTGCTCACCTACTCCTTCCTATGATGGGAGGAGGCCTGACTCAGTAGTGGGTCATTTATGGGCTAATTAGTAGTGGTAGTATATTTTCCTCTAGTAAGCTCGAGGATTTATAATAAATGATAAACAGTAATGCTGTTCGTGCAATATTCATACAAGATGTAACAATCAGAGGAAAGTAGGTTAATGTGGTGATTGTGGGCGATAGGCAAGCAATGTAAGGCTCGTAACATCAATAGATTCATTATCGTTGATTGCAGTATGACACAATTTGGATGCTAGAGGTCACTTATATACCAGGTGTAGGCTGTCTCCGGTCGGGGGAGTGGAGAACGCCCGTGGCCATCAGGGTGACTAGTTCCCGAGTTGGTTAGTGGTTTCTGGACCACTATTGGTTTTCTACAGCCGAGTTGAGATGTCACCCAGACAATCTCGGGTACACAATAGACAAGAACACGGGTAGGGACACCCTGTTCTTACGCAAGGTCCTAGAGGATAGCGCTTCCAAGCGCTTTGGTCATCATCTGAGGGTAGTGCAAGGCTCCCCTCGCTAAGCCACTGTCGAATGGATCGTTTACGAAGTTTGCCAAACGACAGATGGCCGCGCAGACAAATAGTGGTAGGTTTTAGTGGGTAAACCGTTTGCAATCACCATCTCATTGCGACAGGGACTCCCACATACCCCAGCCCGGGCTGGGGACCTAAAAAAGGTTCCCCACACTATAAAAAAAAGGTGTAGGTTGTCTGTGTGGTGACGGATTTTCGGAATACACAATGTCAGCAGCCCATACAATCCTGATGGTGTCGTAAGAGGCGAAAGGAACGCAAGAAGCAGATAACCTTGCCGCAAAAGAAGGAAATCTTGATTTTAATCCTATGTCAACCTGTCTGGCCAGCGTGGCACAGTAGGCTACCTCTATGTTGTTCTAAGAGGCTCGACTCTTGAAAGTTATATAAGTATACTAGTTTCAGTTATTTCAACGGGTCCCGGGTTCGATTTCGGGGTCGGGCGAGTGTCTTTGTCTAAACCAGAGGCACTGGCTCGGAGTCTGGGTGTCATTTCTATCTATAATATGTATGTATTTACAAAAAAAAAAGTATATAAGTAGTTTATCATCCATCTCGTTACCATAACACAAGCATTAAGTTGCTTAGCTTGGGACGAGATGGCGTTGTGTGAAATGTCCAAGGATATTTTGTTTAAAACAAAAAAAAGGTTGACATAGATAAAAACCTTCCTCTTGAATCACTCTATCTACTACAAAAAACCGCGTAGTTTTAAAGATTTAAGCATACATAGGGACGGACAGACGACAGCGACTTTGTTATATATTATGTGATATGATATACCAATTTTCTTTAGTTTTCGCCTATGTTATACCTAAAGAGCTACTTATTTATTATAGTCATCTCCTGCAAGACGGTTTAACTTATCAGGTGACACTAGGTTCATAACCTATCACCGGAAACAACATGTATACGGAATACAAGCATTTTTAAAATTATACCATTTTCTTCCCAGTACTCGCCCGAGAAGGGCGTGGCGCAAGGAGTGCACTTCGATAAACGGCCTGTCAGAAAACGCCGCAAGCGCACGCTCCGCTTTGCACACTTATTCCAGCCAGTTTCCACTGCCGAGGCCATTTTCTTGAATTATATAACGCCAGTATAATCTGTGGGCTCGATAATGAATGCCTTGTTGCATTAAATTATAGTACCTAACCTTATATGCGGGGATGAGATTAAAAAAGAAAACAATTTCGTTGCAGAAAAATGTTTTGAATCTCTCAGGCGTTCTATAGTACACTTTGTTGTTACTAAGGTAACGTTCCTTTTTTTTTTAAACCCACAACACAATTTCTTCTAATTATAAAAAAGTTCATATTTCGTGTTTTTCTTTTAATTGGGAAAGCTTTTTGGTTTGTATTATTCCTTCAATCGCCTCTTAAGACATGTTCAGAATGAAATGTATTGGTGACATTGGAATCTTACGAGGTCAAGGGTAGGAAACCCGGACGCAGAATATCTAGCCACGAGAATGACTAGCATGCTGCAAGAGGTCTGTGGCACGTATCTTTTGGTGACTGTACTTGAAAATTTCTTACCTTGGAGAAGTGACTACGAATTGTTCTGTATCCACTTCTCCAAGGCAATGAAGAATTTTATTTGTATTCTGAACTTTGACACAGAATCCAAATATTGGCGCAGTGGTTGAGCGTTCGACTGCTGCGCAGCATGTCGCGGGTTCGATCCCCGCACGGAAGAAATATTTGTACGACCTACAAGTATTTGTTCCGGGTCTGGGTGTTTTCTATCTATAATATGTATGAATTTACAAAAAAAAAATTATATAAGTAGTTCTCTCTCGTTACCATCTCTTACCATAACATAAGCATTAAGTTGATTAGCTTGGGACGAGATGGCGTTGTGTGAAATGTCCAAGGATATTAATTTTATTTATTTATCTCATTAGTAACATCCACTATTTCAACCATTCATTCAATAGAGTCTAAATCTTTGTCAATTTCTCTTCTCGATTTTATCAATTTAGGTAACTAACTATAGTGTTAGTTGGAGACGTATGCCCCACGCTTTTGACACAAATACTTGACAAGAGCTATTAAATTTAGAAAATTAATATTAGCAATTGCAACGTGTCCAAGAGAAAACATCAAGTTTGAGCCCAGGTCGCTAGAAAACTTACGATTGTTTGACCACCAAATTAAGAACAATCGAGTCCATCGGAATCGATTCATGACTCGATCAAATATAAAATTACCTCCTTAGTAGGTGTGAAGAATACAATATTTTGTTATCATTGAACAATGATTCATTCGATAATTAAATGCTGTAGTGTTGTCCGCTGGCGCGAGAGGCGCGGGCGCTCCGCCCCCCGGCGCCTTGTTATACGGAGCCCTAACTGCGTGTGAGATGTACATGCATATTTATGGAGATAGGTGTTGTCGACGCTTTTGTTTTGGTTATGAAGAACATTTGTTGTGTAGGCGCGGGTCATCTTCGTGAGAAACTGATCGTGTCGAAAATGATTGGTGATAGTTCTATCTTTCATTTTGTAGGGGCTGTCCATGTCTTATTATTCCGGGTATTTGGACACTATTACTATTCAGCCTAAAAATGATCCACCGCTGATTTGGGCCTCTTACAAATATAAGAAGGGTAATTCGTTTCCTGTGCCACGCTGGCCAGAAAGGTTGGCACAGGGTTTTGTATCAAGATTTCCTTCTCATGCGGTATCGGCCTTGTTTTAAAGGGTACTACCGCGTCAATGACTATCTACGTGGTAATGATGCCTGGAAGTAACTGTAAACATGCTGTGCCTGTGCTCTGTTCCTTTAGCCTCGTCAATAATAATAACACTGGCGGAATAACTTGTATGTAGAATTTAGATAATGTCATATATATTGTACACTGTATGTGTGAGCAATGACGGATGAATGGAGACCTTTATTCGCGGATTTGTTTTTTGATTGGCCTGTCACGGCCTATTCGTCATTCATTGCGTAAACGTGTAGCGTGTTTCTCTCATCTGCCGAACTTGCTCTCACTATGCTGTTTAGTGCTTTTTGTAAACAAGACCAATAATTTGGAAAAAAGCAACTACAAGGTTTCTTGCCGACTCTTCTCTGTAGAGCAGCCTTCCGAACCGGTGGTAGTTTCAGCATGAATGTAGGTGGTCGAAGGGATTGTGAGCGATCAAGAGAGATGGAGTGATTATAGGAGCGAGAAATTGTGTATGAAAAGTGTGAATGTAGGTATGACGACTGATAGGTGTGTGTGGAGACTACCACCTAGTGTGGGACAGGGGCCGTAAGATGATAATGGTGTTTATAAATATGACGATTTATAAGAGTTTTGTGATGAAGCCTACGTAAATAAAGTTCCTTTTGAGTTTGAATTATTTCCTTTTGCCGGCTCTTACTACACCCTCGAGAGGGAATGGGGTGGTGATACCATGTATTCTAAATCCATCACAACACGAACCTACGTTACGTTAACTATGGTATAGATTTCCATGGAACCTTGAAAAATGCTTAGAATTCTTGGGTCTTTAAAATATAGGTACCGTGAATTAAATAGGATGTTTCAAAATTGGAATGCAACAGTAGGTATACGAGTATTAAACATTTTAATCATTATTTATCTCATTATTTATGGGACTGGCTGTAAAATAGTACGGTCATAATCAAAAATGGCTTCTTTCATTAATGCTTAAATTTGAAGCTTTTTAATGCTTCTTTTGCTTCTCCAGAGAATAATATTTACAACACCACTTACCATACTCTTAAGCCTTAAGCTAGTTATAACAATAGAAAATCTATCAATGTTTCGATAACCCGAATACAACGGCCTCAGCAAAAACTGGCAATGCTTTTAACAAACTGAATTAACCTCAAATTACTGAAACGCGCCAACAAAACCTACAACAGAGAGAATTTAAAAGGAGTTTCTGTTCCAAATCTCAAGCATATTGCTAACAAATCACAGGCGAATGGGTCGTTTAGCTGCCATTTGTTGCCCAAGAGGCGTAGGGTGGTAATTGTGTTTACAATACACCCCCCTCCAGCATTCCCCCTTCCGCTCATTTCTCATCCTCAAACATCAGGCAAACGGTAAGCCTATGGTTCTCAAATTGTGATCAAAGTCAATTATTAGTACGTCAACTATTTACTAGTACCTTAGCCTCACTGGTGAGTCAGACCTCCCTGGGTAAAAATGCCTGACCACACATCCCGCGTCCGGGGACACTACGGGGTAGTGTGGGGCCCTCACCTACTAAAACAGCCCGCCGCCGTGCGCCGAAACCCGCCCTCACGCGGCAGACCACGGGTAGAGTCAGACCTCCCCAAGAACATAGAGAAGATTAGCCTACTGTACCACGATGGTCAGACGGGTTGGCATAGGGTTTCGTATCAAGCACTTTTCATTTTCAACCGATTTCATAAAGTAAGAGAATATCTGTATACGGATGATAGTCTGATATACGGCATTGCTTTCATATGAATTTTATCGAAATCGGTTTGGTAGTTTGGCAGAAAACTAGAAATAAATAATCAACAAATTTTGTAAGAACACAAAATTTATATTATTTTGATGACTTTGATATTCGAGTTCTATACAAAGCTTACATTTATATGCCCCCAAAAATCTAACTCGAAACATTATATTAACATGAAATGTAAACAGACTTAATTATGGGCACGAAAAAGAGAAAAATAATCAACTAACTATTCGGTGCCAACTTAAATTGACAACGACACCGATTTTTTTAAAAATTAAACCCCTGCACTAGCTGTCAGTTTACAAACATGAAATTCACGAATACAAAACCCAAAGACACTTGCCCGACCCCGGAATTGAACCCGGGACCCCGTGATCCAGAGGCGGCGCATACAACCCCTTAGACTAACGAGAGACTTAAAAGGTTGTTAATTTTTTGCTTATGTTTTTTAAATAAACTTTTTTGTCGATTTAAACATAGCGAAGTAGTTACAAAATGTGGGAAAACAGGCAGAGTATTCACATAAACTGTCTCATTTGACAACATTGTGTAGAGACTTCGCGTGTTCTTGATCCCATTCAAAAATACGACACAATTTATGCATGCATTTCATAAAACTTTGACAAACGCTGCCTTAAGCGATTTCACCTCTGGAAATCTGTAGAAAAGTGGAAAATGCGGCGTATTATGAAACGCCACGATAGCTAAATGCGGAGGCTCAGGTGCTCACATTGTGTTCCAACGAGGTGGTTAACTTACCCTTCGGATTTGAGTGCCAAACAAACAAATGTAAGATCAAAAAGATTTTTTTACCATGTCGCTGCTGCTGAAAAATGAAAGGGCCACAAAACCAAATTGTCCCTAATCGCCTTTACATTCGTATCATATTTTCAGCCTATCTAATGTGGTCAATTTAGCCACCAATACGAAGACCTCAAGGTGAAAAAGATTAGGGATTATATCACAAAGCGTATACTTACTATATGCAGCAGTAATATTTTTAAGCCAAGAATATTCCGGAATACACGAAGCTAAAATCTTTGTATCACACAATGATCCAACTCTAGATTCAAACTGGAAATTGTTTCCACTGGATTAGCTTCCAAATCCAAAATAGCATTCTTGTTGTTGTAATGTAACAATAAAAATGTTAGTTCTGATTTGATTGAATCAAAGAACTAGCATTTTTAGTGTTATAAAATGAGGAATTTGGAGCAATAATGCCAAGCAAAAAACACGTAAAACCTTAGTAGTGGTGGCTTAACGAGTCGGGCGATCGTTCTCATGAAAATCCCATAAAAAATAATAAACAATTTACGTTCGCCGACACGCGCCACCTCCGCCATTACACCTTTCGTATTAGCCCGAGATTTTTACCCAAAACAACGTTTTAATAAAGAGAACTCTTTTTTCCCTAGAACGGTTTTTTTAACCCCGTACTAGTTATAACCTGTATCACAGGTAGTTTACAAACATGTAATTCACGAACACAAATGACCGCCCAGACTCAGAGCAACTGCCTCTGGTTTAGAAAAAAAAAACACTTGCCCGACCCCGGATGCGAACCCGGGACTCGTAGAGCCAAAGGCGGCACATCCCATCCCTAGACCAACGAGGCAGTCAAACGATTAATCAGTAGGTGAGTGTCAATAAAGATGGAAAATTACCTTCAACATCAGTATTGGAGCTCATAAAGGTTCATCGAGTTGAGCTAACAAGGCTGATAACCTAGCCGAAACAGAAGGAAAACTTGATAAAGAACCCTGTGTCAACCCGTTGTGCCAGTATAGCAGAGTAGGTTAATTTCTCTCCTAGCTTTGGTCAGCACATTGGTTTTACCCACCGACAATTCTTCATCAATATTATGGGAGCCCATAAAGGCTAATCTAGTCGGGCTTTGTCAATGCAGTGACGGATTTAAAGTAGATACGTTGTGTATTTACCAACCGAGATTGAGGGTGTCATAAGAAGCGACTAAAGGAACTCAAGAACTAGATCACCTATCCCCAAGAGTGGGATAACTTCATACACCCGTTTTGTCAGCGTGGTACAGTAAGCCTTAATGAATTTCGAAGAGACTACTGATTATTTGGTAATTTATGTGCTAAAATGATAATTAATACTGCCTCGTTGGTCTAGTGGTTAGATGTGCCGCCTTTGGATCAACGGGTCCCGGGTTCGATTCCGGGGTCGGGCAAGTGTCTTTGTCTAAACCAGAGGCACTGGCTCGGAGTCTGGGTGTCATTTCTATCTATTATAAGTATGTATTTACAAAAAAAAAATGTATCTAAGTAGTTTATCATCCATTTCGTTACCATAACACAAGCATTAAGTTGCTTAACTTGGGACGAGATGGCGTTGTGTGAAATGTCCAAGGATATGTATTATTATTATTATAATATGGGTCTTTAGGCGCAAAGGGATGATCATCTAGCCAGATGAGGTGGTATGTCTAGCAGCCGTGGCGCCCTTCCCCAATAAGTACACGAGGTTTTTGCGAATTACTCTGCTATCGCGGTATAGGTATTTTTGGCATTTAAGGCGTTTTTCTTGATGTTCAAAAGTTCCATGCTTCAGATTTTTGGTGGAAATTGTGGGGTACGCTACATAACTAAGGATCTTTTAAAATCAGTACACATTCCCATTTTTTTTTACACAACCCATTTCCAAGTCACGAAACTTCAGCATAGCCATTAGTTGCTTCTTATTGCAATCAATACAATCTCATTAGGAGCGAAAGAACGAAACGGCCGTCCGAAGCAACAAGTGTATGAGTACAATTCCAGGAATACCTAACAAATGTTACGTTTTTTCTGTCCACCCTACATGGCCCAATTAAGGGACGAACAAGCGACGCACGTTTAGGGCCTCCATTTGTTACACTTTCACCGGATAATCCTACTACAGGCTTGACAAAGATTGCGAATTTTTTAAAATGTTTAATTAATTATTTACTCATTTTACCACTAGGGTGGCCTTCAAGCTAACTGTCCACCTGATGATAAGTGGTTAACTTCCACTATTGAGGATTGCATTCTGTATGTGACGGATTTAATATTCATAATGTCACCACCGAATGGGGTCATAATAGTCGACCAAAGGAAATTACAAGTTACAAGGCGTTAAACCTAGGGAAGAGAAGGAAAACGTCAACGAAATCTTGTGGCAACCGATCTGGCCAGCTTAGCACAGTAGGCTAATTTCTCTCCTGGGGAGGAAGCCCAAGTCCTCAGTTATTGTGATAATAAAGGTTAGCAATTCCAGAGCTGTAATTCATCTACTGGCTACCAAAATCATGCATAGCCTAATAGAGCTATGTTCACTACTCTGTGAGTAGGTCGTATAATGTCAATCGTAATATATCAAATGTTTTTTTTTCAAGTTGGCTCTTCTGCGCTCTGTTGACAAGTCAACATACATTTTACATTTACCATTTACCACTATTTATCTACAGATTTAGCTATAGTATGGAGTGATCGTAGTGTGCAAATTGACAGCTGATCTGAACAAATACGAGTATCTACCAGTCATTTTGCAAGATGACTTTTAGAGAAAAAACTGCAATACTGCTATTTAACTAAAGCAGATTAAACTGCAAGGCAAATTGTGATAGGTTTCTTGATGATCAGTTCTAGCGCCAAGTGAATAGTTATAAAAATAAAAGACTGGTACTGAAGAAATAAAATATTTCACTACTAATCCTACTAATATTAATAATCTTCGTCTTATGACGCAATTTGTAAATAAGTTTAAAGGCGATATAACATCGCCTTTAAAATTAAACAGTGACATCTATTTTCAAAATAAAGGAACTACCCAATTTAATTCGCATCTCGTAATAGTTATTTATCGTCAAAAATGTTACAGTGACATTATATTTACAATTTAATAATTATATTTAAAAAGGCCTAGCCAAATTTGAAGCCAAGGCTGCCAATCACAGGCTACATTATATAAAGTACGCAGCTATTAGCCGACAAGAAAAAGTGCACGTTGAAATAAAAGGCGCAAAATGTTCGATCTCAGTCTCACGTTTTCACTCTACAAGATATACACCCTATCGGCGATACACGAACGATCTCTCTTTATAATTTATTCGCTAAGGATTTAGTTTTGTGCCACGTTTTTGTGGAGATCGAAATCAGAACCGTAAACACCTTGTTTAGTCGTCCCCCTTGTTTTGTTATCGATAAAGTTCCGGTCATAATGCGTGAGATATCGATTGTAATCGATTACTAAAAATATGTGTGCATTCAAAGTTCAATCGTTAAATTATTAGGCTTGTTTAAAGTTTATACTTTAATTAGGTTGAAATGGTGAGTGTAAGTATTTTGTGTACATATCGCGTGGAATTTAGCTTTTGGTCTAACGAAGTATTTGAAATTTATAATTGAGTACAAGGTTACCCATATGTACAAAATATATGTTAATTTTTCAATTGTTATGTACGCATAGATAGATGTTCATACCTCGTACATTGACACAAGTTTGGGTAATGTCATGACATTTATGTTCGACTGTAGCAAGGGTCAATTAATCCCGCATTCCAAATATCGCATCCGAAAATTTATAAAACAGCGTCTACATGACTATCTAAACTACATACATTCCAAATACAGTAAAAAAATATAATTACAGTATAAATACACCAAAAATGTTAATATATTCTTATTTACCTATTACTAGCTTTTGCATGCGGCCACGCCCGCGTGGGCTTTATACCCGTGCATATCTGAGCTTCGCATATATATTTTGTTATTCAGGGAGAATGTAGCATTCTAATAGGCAAAGAATTTTTGAAATGGCAGTAGTCTTCTTTATAATATTAGTATAGATATAATATGGATTTAAACGTTATTAGTCCGGTCCATCCGTGTACCATTATAGGGCAATATTTTTCCTATTGAACCCCTTACTCGAGTCCTATGAGACCGTCAGGATGTAAATGTTATGACTTTCAGATGATATTACACGTTCCTTCACGAAATCTGTGGAAAGTGAACACTCTGTAGTCTTTTGATTTGCACACAAGATATGGGTATCCAGATTTTTGATCAGTCAGATGTCTGCTGCGTGCAATTACTTATTTAAAATATAGCTTTAAACCACACCCTATATACATAATTCCAAATAGACTGGGTGCGAATGGTAATTTGTACTTGCATGTATTAGTTTTAGGTTTCATGTATTTTAAATTGGTTGAAAAGTTAGTTGGAATGGCTATCTAGAATATTCTATCAATTTTGTAAAACTCTAACAAGAAAATTAAACCGATTAAACAACCATGTGAAGTCTAGATGAATTTTTTCGAATCGGTTTACTAGTGACTAGTGACTAAGTTAAGCGGTATTAAACAACGAAACCATTAGGAACCTCTTTTCTTTTCTTAAATGGGTCGAAAAATGAGCTAATTATGTATATTTTTTTATTTTGTTGTGTTCAACACGTAACTGGGTTTGACTACCTAATTGGGATAGCTACTAGGGCCGCACACAGAGCAACTACCGCCTGAACACCAGGACCATTTTGGTGAGATAACCGGTAGTTCTTTTTCATAATTCAGCTATTTTTTTCGGACTTTGATCAGCTATCAGCTTTGTATATTGACTGCCATAGATACTACGTGTATTCCTATGTACATCCATCCAATCGTCAATGAGGCCAGATAATCACTATCACTATCACTACATAGTATAAAACAAAGTCGCATTCTTCTGTCCGTCCCTATGTTTAAAACTACGCAACGGATTTTGAAGCGGTTTTTTTTAATAGATAGAGTGATTCAAGGGGAAGGTTTATATGTATAACCCACCACCGCTTTGCACGGGCGAAGCCGGGGCGGGCCACTAGTTTTTAATAAGCAGATCTGCACTATCCTCTAAGCCTCCTCAGCATACAACTTGAAAGTGTCTATTAAACATTAACGGACATTTAAATGTATGACATTTAGATATGCGACAAATTATCACCGCGTCCTTTCAATAATGCAAGACTAAAATTTTTGACATAATTTTTTTTTGTGGTTTGTCTTCAATATTTTACATGGCTACCTCCCGACATTTGTGTGTCGGATTTAGAATACACAATGTCACCAAACCCACACTATCCTGAGGCTGTCGTAAGAGGCGACTAATGGAATGCAAGAGGCAGATCACCTGGCCGCAGGAGAAAGAAATCTTGATACAAAATTTCTCGCCATGAATTTGGAGGAAGCCAGACTCAGTAGTGAGTCATTTAAGGGCTGAAATGATGATGGTGACTTCGAATGCTTTGCAGCAATCGTGGTCAAGGCAGAGACAGTTGTCTTTAAAAATGTTCTACCTCTGTGCACGTGGAAATCTAAATCGATTCTAAAAAAAATCAAATAATCATTTATAAATAAGAAAGAGTACGGAGGGCTTTTTATTTTTATTCTGTTCCCTTCCAATAGCGTTACTGTACTCGTTCAGGCTCCGTGCAGTTCCAGGGCATCGATTCTCGGAACTCTTTAATTGCATACACTCTTGCGCAGATCGAACGTTTAAAATCGATTTTTTATTCGATTTATTTCATGCGAGCCCCGAGTTCAAAATCGAGTTTTTATTTTCGATACTGTGTTTATGCAAATTCTACACAGATCTACTGAAACTACTTAATTAATTAAGACTTCACGTGATAATTGTGATCTTGGCTTTTAGAAAAGCATTTCTGTACTATGCTACTACTTTTCAGCCCATAAATCGCCCACTGCTAAGTCGGGCCTCCTCCACTACATGGAGGGTAATTCACCTACTGTGCCACGCTGGCCAGACGGGTTGGCAAAGGTTTTCGTATCAAGTTTTCCTTCTCTTGCGGCTAGGCTACCGGCCTTATCATTTCCTTTTATCGGCTCTTACTACACCCTCAGGCTGAAATGGGGTGGTGACATGTATTCTAAATCCGTCACCACAAGAAATTCTGCTATTCAATCCAGTCGAAAACTGTGAAGGTTAATTTTCACATTTGCATATTTCGTGTTGTGTGAAAAATCCTGTAAGTTGCGAAACATTTAAAAATGTTTAAGAAGCAAACATATTTCAAAAATCCTGAAGTATTGTAAATCGCGTAAAGTTTAAACATGTATGAAGCTTTTGCAAAACATATTTCAATCTAGATCTAGGTCCACGCGAGCAAAGTCGTGGGCAGCACCTAAATTACAATACTACTCAGCCCATAATGACCCACTGCTGAGTCGGGCCTCCTCCAGTTACATGGAGGGCAATTAGCCTACTGTGTTACGCTGGCCTGACAGGTTGGCACGGTTTCGTATCAAGTTATTGAAATTATTAATTTTATTATTGTTATTCTTTATATAGATAAAATTTGTTTGTAAATTTTTGGCTAATTTGTCTGCTTGATGGCTCCAATTAATTATAAATGATTTGAGGGGATTGGCGCTGATAGCCGAAATACAGGCTTTTGCCTAGTTCGGTTACAGAGGTTAAATTCTTCTGTTTAATGTAAAAAACTATAGCCTAAAATATACCTGTATAAAATATACCTGTATAAAAATCCTTCGCTCACAGCTCTTAAGACACCCTCAGGATGTAATGGGGTGGTGACACTGTGTATTCTAAATCCGTCAACACGCGTAATATAATAAGTCTCCATTAATTGCAAACGAACATCGAACAAGTTCAAACTCAGCGTTCCAATAAAAAGATTGTTACCGATCCAAAAATATTTAGAGCAAGGTGCACCGTCAGGTGTTTGTTAAACAAGGTGCTTCGCCCGAGTTGCGGTTGAATTAATAAACTTTGGTGTCTTGTAGCATGTGGTACAACGGCCCCTTCATCAAATTAAATGGTGTCACTTTATATCTCTCTAGTAAGGTGCTAGTTTGTGGACATCGTCGCTTCGTTGTTGTAACATTATTTTATAACTAGTAATTAGTTGGTGTTTAATTTTTTTGAGTTTACTACGACTTTATTTCATCATCATCATCATTTCAGCCAAAAGACGTCCACTGCTGGACATAGGCCTCCCCCAAGGATTTCCACAAAGGCCGGTCCTGGGCCGCCCGCATCCACTGCTTTCCGGCGATCTTAACCAGGTCGTCGGTCCACCGTGTGGGAGGCCTACCAGCACTGCGCCTTCCGGAACGCGGTCGCCACTCGAGGACTTTTCTGCCCCATCGGACGTCGGTCCTGCGAGCTATGTGCCCTGCCCACTGCCACTTAAGTTTGACAATCCGGTGGGCTATGTCGGTGACCCTGGTTTTCTTGCGTATCTCCTCATTTCTGATTCGATCAGAACTTTATTTACTACTAGCTAATACCCGCTATTTGAGGGAGGCCTATATCCAGCAGTGGATGTCTATTGACTGAAAATGATGATGATGATGATTGATGAAATGACGATGATAAGTATTTAACAAAGTGGAAAACTCGGTAACTATGGGATCCTGAAAAACGGAGGGATGTCGATAAACGTACTAAGTTGCTCCTGATTTG
This sequence comes from Clostera curtula, assembly GCA_905475355.2. Classification (NCBI taxonomy): domain Eukaryota; kingdom Metazoa; phylum Arthropoda; class Insecta; order Lepidoptera; family Notodontidae; genus Clostera; species Clostera curtula. The sequence continues at coordinate 5,618,395 of FR997799.1, forward strand.
GTTGTAATGATTTAGGATAGCTTCACTACCCCATTCCATCATGAAGGTGTCGTAAGAGCAGACAAAAGGAAATGACAAGACCGAAAACGTAGCCGCAACTTATAAGAAAACCTTGAACCAACCCGTCTGACCAGCGTAACACAGTATTCTAATTAAATATATAAATATCCTTGAACATTTCACACAACGCCATCTCGGCCCAAGCAACTGAATGCTTGTGTTATGGTAACGAGATGGATGATAAACTACTTACATACATTTATTTTTTTTGTAAATAGATACATATTATAGATAGAAAACACCCGGAACAAATACTTGTAGATCGTACAAATATTTCTTCCGTGCGGGGAATCGAACCCGCGACATGCTGCGCAGCAGTCGATCGCTCAACCACTGCGCCAACCGTGTCGTCAAATTACCCTCTCTCTGATGTTAGGATACTCATTTATGAGTAGTAGTAAATCTTGTAGGAACTGCAGTCAAGTACATACTGAAACAACTCAAATATTTGATTTCAACATCAATAAATATTTTACTATGCCCAAATTCGGTTATCCGGAGCAATGCATGTAATATTGCAAAAATAACTCATTTTTTATTAATTGGACTATTTTTCCAGTTATATATTAATTCAATAAAATATAAAGCTAATAAATAAATAAATAAATATCCTTGGACATTTCACACAACGCCATCTCGCCCCAAGCTAAGCAACTTAATGCTTGTGTTATGGTAACGAGATGGATGATAAACTACTTATATACATTTTTTTTGTAAATACATACATATTATAGATAGAAATGACACCCAGACTCCGAGCCAGTGCCTCTGGTTTAGACAAAGACACTTGCCCGACCCGGGAATCGAACCCGGGACCCGCTGATCCAAAGGCGGCACATCTAACCACTAGACCAACGAGGCAGTCTAATTAAAACTAACCAGATAATAATTGAGCTAAAAAGCTTGCAACATGAAGTGAGTAATTCTCATAACAATTATAGGCAGTATAAGAGCTATTAAATGGCAATACAGGCCGCAAAAAAAGTCTTCCTCGCGAGTGTGGCACGTGCCCCACAATCCGGACAATAAAAGGTACTATAAACCAGCAGCTTGGACAGGTGTACCTTAACCCTGTGGTTAAGTTTTCACTGGATTTTGTAGCACCGAACAAAAGCGAGGTAATTATATACGACGAAAATATCATAACAATTACTTTGACTGCCTTGTTTTTCTAGGGGTTAGATGTGCCGCTTTGGATCAACGGGTCCCGGGTTCGATTCCGTGGTCGGGCAAGTGTCTTGTTGCTCGGAGTCTGGGTGTCATTTGTGCTCGTGAATTACATGTTTGTAAACTGCCCCCGCGATACAGGTTATACCTAGTGCAGGGGTTTCGTTTTCTATAAAAAAAAACTTGGCCCTTATTCCATGTGGTGATGGATTTAGAATAAATAGTAACCACTGCTACTCATAAGTTCATGAACTTAGGTATAGACAGATAGATATTTGTGGTGACGGATTTAAAATACCTACATAGTCTCACCACCCCATTTCATTGTGAGGGTGGTAAGAGACGACAAAAGGACAAAAATAAGTCCGAACAACTAGCCGCAAGAGAAGGAAAATTTTATTCGAAACCGTATGCTAACCCGTTTGGCCGGCGTGGTACGGTTGGCTAAATAAGGGCTGAAAAGTAGAAGCAATACTTATCCACGCCTTTTGATAAATTTATCAGAAACTCAGAGTAATAACTAGTAGTAACACATATAATGTGTGTTTGTTGAAACCAAAATCCCATAGAAACGCGTGAATAATGTGGCTAGAAATTAACACGCTATTTTAATAATTTGAATGTGGAATTGTCTTAGTAGAGCTTAAGTCCGAGTAATAAGATAGTACCAGAATAAGTTGCAGTTAGTAAAAATACCAGGTATCTTAATTTAAAAATGTCGTCAGGGATTTTGTTTACTTTTAACAGACCTCGTTGGCTTATTGATGATTGTCTAATATTTCCATCAAAATCACTCCAGCGGGATAAAAATAATTGTATGCTTGGTGATTTAAGTTTCAATCAATCATCAAAAACCAATGTCCAGCAGTGGACGTCTTTTGGCTGAAATGATGATTAATCATTAAACATACAACCATTCTTTTCAAATTCTGCAAGTCATCATTATTCCTCTTCCCCCATTAGCTTTATTACTTATAGACCCAAAGTTTAACCTTCTTATTTACTGTCTAGTTTTGTCGCACTCTACTACCAAAGTATTGGCTACCTACATAAATATTGACCCTCACTCATAGCTTGAAATTATAGCTTTATAAATGAACATTTTTCGTAGCCTGAAAAGATGTTAGACAAATTTTTGCCTGCATACCCGCATAAAATAACGTATTCAAAAAGCATTGTCAACAAGTCCTACCAACGAAATACAAAGCGGAGAATTACATCAATCGGGCACGTGGTCTTCGGCTACCAACATTACAATCAAAAGAATATTTAGGGGATTTTTTAATGCAACGTCTCTGAGCAATTCAGAATCGTTTGAGTTCGTAAGATGTAGAGCTAGATTGAACCAGTGTTCAATCTAGCAATTTCATAAGCACACTTCAAGTTTTTTAGTCTCTGCATTCAACGAATGTGTTTTTACATTAATCTGTTATGGCAGATTTACATTGAGTCTACTGAAAGTGACTCGAAAGTGCACTGACGTTAGTTACTACTAACGTCAGTGCACTTTCGAGTCAGTGCTGACCTGGCACTGACATCGTGTAAATTGATTTTAAGAAATATCCTTGACTCCTGACGAAATACTAACTGCGTGTAAATCGTATCTATGAATCAGCTAGCACTGGCTAGCGCCGAAAACTGATTCATGAACTTGGCTGCCTTATCCTAAAAACACAATCGTTAAATCCAGAGACTAAAAAGCTTGAAATGTGCAATAATTGAAATAGACCATTAATACTTCTTACATGACTTACTTAGATATTGCATGCAAGCAAAACAGAGGTAGGTGATAAATAATGCTGTAAAAGATTGAGGTGGCTTACTATTACTCGGCCCATAAATGGCCCACTGCTGAGTTGGCCCTCCTCCCATTACAAAGAGGGAGCCCTACTCTAAGTGCAAATAAAAAAGGTCAATTCGAAAGAATTATATTCTGGCTAGCATCCATTCAACCTATTAAAGTCAACGTTTTGTAAGTGTTACATATAAAACTACTGCTAAATTCCACGAAAACATTTGGATCACTTAATCAAAATTCCGCCAGTTTTTGTCGAGGGTTGTCACCTGTCCCAAACCCTTGTTACATGAAGTCCGTTACCACGCTAGCACTATTAGCATAGTTTGGCCTCAAAAAAGATTATTATTCGCCCCCAACACCGTCTTAATATTCAATACGTTTACACCAAATAATAATTACAGCAGTTCTTCTGCCGAATGCATTAAAGGGTCGTTTTCCTCGTATATATTATAATATTAATGTGCGAGGGAGGGCGGGCAGGTGCTGAGGCAACGTTATTAAGTTTCAGATATTTAATACCAGCGCACTTTGTTTATTATTATGAACCCACACGTAAATAAGGTATTATAAGATGCAATAATTTATGTACAGTCTTAGTTGGCCTCGCTTGTCCACAACTTTAGCCGCGTGTCATTTTAAACATACTTTATTCCAAATGTCCGTTCGGATTCCGACGGCAAGTTAATCGTCTCTGCTTAATTTAAATGATCTTTGATCTGTTATCTAATAGGAGTAGTTCCTGGAACAGAATTTTTTGATTCCAACCTGTGATGATACTGGTTCCGTAATCATTTATTACATTGTTTAATGATTGAGATTACTGTATTATACAGTTTTATGTTTATTTGGAAGTCGCTGTGGATATTTTTGAAATTAACTGGAAGTCTTGGGCCGGTCGTTGAGTTGTTTTAATGGATTTGGTTGTAATAGCAACAACCTACTACATGACTTCTGACTTAGTGACAGCTTGAAGACACAAATATAAATATAGAGCTTTAATGTTTTTTAGAACCTTCACAAGCAGTGTTGAAATACATTCCCAATCTATACAAATAAATAATTTAGAGTGTCTGTTTGTGATAATAAAATAACCACTTTTTACTAAATGTATTATGTATGTACACACAGTATTAAACTATTTTACTTTTTTTTAACTTTTTTAGACTAGCTTCACAATAACGAAAATAACCGCGGGTACTATTGCAGGACTCAGCTAGTTTCTAATAATTTATGTCTACTAATACTAACAAATTGGACTGATATCTGTATTGAAATAATAGTAAAGCTTTATTAGCGTAGTGTAGAAGTAGAAAGTAAAGTTTGAGAATCTATTGTTTTTGTACTAAACATTGTAATCATTGATGGACAATCATGAGTAACCTAAAAAAACCACCCATATTATTCAAACCTCTCTACCTATGATTTCCATACCTTTTCTTCTCTTCTCAGTCCATAACAACCCGCAGCTGTGTCGTTCCAATTACATGACCGAAATTACCCTACTGTGCCATGTTGGATAAATATGTTGGCACAGGATTTTGTTCCAAGTTTTCCTTCTCTTGCTAGGTTTACCATGTATGTAATTTCCTTTAGTCAACTCTTACACCCTCAGGATAGAATAAGGTGGGGACATTATATTCTAAATCCGTCACCACACGGATAAACGGGTAGAAATATCAATTGAAAGCCAATGAAGCGACTTTGAAAGAATGGCCGGTACAAAATTGAAAAGCAAATCAAACGTGTCGTGACATTTGTCCAGCGAGGCGCGGGGTCAGCGAGATAAGGCCGGCTAAGTCCGAGATTGATTCCTGGATCAGACGGATAGTCGTAGTCGCTCGAGTGTGCACGATCCCTTACTCACGACTCAGTGCTCTCTATGACTGGGTGCCCTTAAGGATTTGTGCTGGATCTCTTTAAAATTCACTGCCTTTATATTTGCTTCGCATTATAGGTTCGGACGTTGATAACATCACTTTATTGCAATGATGTTTGATTTAAATATTCCTGTTCCAATCGCATCGCATTCTTTATTTTGCTGTTTAATGTTTTTTTGTTGTAAACAAGACAGACACTTTAAAAATAAAAAACAAACAACTGCAGAGTTTCTTCCCGAGCCTGTGAATCAGCATTCCGAACCGGTGGTGGTTCCAGTCAATATGAGGGTGGTGGCAAGGGTTGTGGGAGATCATAAGAGATAGATAGTCTGTGAGAAGAAGGAAATGTGTATGAAAGGTGTGAGTGAATGTAAATATGACGGCCCATCGATGTTTATGGAGACTTCCACTTGGCTTGGAACAAGGAACGAAAGATGATATTGGTAATTATACATTTGTTGATTTATCAGGGATTTGTGTTAAAACCTAAGTAAATAGAGTTCCTTTTGAGTATGAGTTATTCTAGGGTATGCTGTTCTTGTGTTGAAGGTTATGGGTTAATCCAAATGATATCAGGTACATTTTCAACATTTTCCTTTTTTTTTAAAGAGTATTTATCTGAGCTCGGTAATTTCCGTAATTAACTGCTTATTTTTTCTCTTTGGTTTGTTGATTTATAAGTCACACTCGCAGATGAATGTGAAATAGTATTATCTATCCATACACGTTACAATCCATGTTAAAAGACTTTTCATTACAAATCTTCATCTAGCCTAGCCGAGAAGGACTATCCGGAGTGTGTGTGAGGCAAGCCCCCTCACCACAACAAGGTGGCAGCACGGTCAAGGGGGATGGTTATACACCCTGATAATACAATAGTAGAAAACGCCCCACAACAGACAAAATAAGACCCTGTCGTTTTCATTAAGAAGGAAATAAAATAAAAACTAAAAACGAGTTATGGTAAATTCAAGAGTTTTAGACCTAGGTTTTTAAAGATTCATACATACTTTTAATGAATAAAATCAAATAAGCTTAGGAGGAATTTGTAGGGCTGGGCCTATTACCCTAGACTGTGCCGAAATTTTTGCCGTTAAGTACAAGTTTAACTCTTCTCCAAAGCATGATTACTAAATATCTTTTATTACTACTATTACTCAGCCCATAGATGACCCACTGTTGAGTCAGGCTCACTGTGCCACGCTAGCCAGACGTTTGGCACAGGATTTTATATCAAGATTTCCTTTTCTTGTGGCTAAGTTATCGGCTTTGTCATATCCCTTTGTCGGCTTCTACGACACCCCCAGGATGATATGGGGTGGTGAGACTATGTATTCTAAATCCCGATAAACGCTGACATCACAGTGGAATGCGTTTACTTGCACCTGTGGCGCCCCAAGCGAGTCGTGTGTGGGTATACCGCTGGGGCTTTAGTGGGTAGACGAGTCGTTTTCGGAGTCCCACATAATCGCCGACCCCAACCCCAAGGGGCGGCGGTATGCATATAACATTAACCGAGCGAAACAAAAAAAAAACAAATACTAGTTTTCATTCTCTTGGGCTAGGTTTGTCAGGAAATGCATGGCTCCTTTTATGCCTCTCAGTCTTATTGGTGAAACCATAATGCTTAAGAAACGAGTATTAGTGAAGGAGGTCGCTTATCAAAGAGATTTAAAAAAATGCCATGAGACAGCCGAGCAGAATCCAATAAATTTCAAAATACTAACTAGATACTTATTAGCATATCTCTCGTCAAAACCTATTCCATTACATGCGCAGCCTTCCTAGTACTGTGGAAACCAGAAACCGCAAACAATGGGCCGTTTCAATATTATCTTGCAACCTCTCGCAATTTGTCTAAAATGAATGGGAGTAGTGCCTCCATTGCGTATTTGGAACGAATGTTACTCCTGTCCGTGTGAATGTGAGAAGGCTTTAATTACAACAATTTATTGCTATAAAACCACGTAAATGTACTCAGGATAAAATATAGCTTTGACTTGTAAACGAAAGTTATTTTAAACAAGATATATTCGATTAATTAAAAATTTCATCGATATTTTATCACTATCACTACATAGTATAAAACAAAGTCGCATTCTTCTATCCGTCCCTATGTATGCATAAATCTTTAAAACTACGCAACGGATTTTGCGGTTTTTTTTAATAGATGGAGTGATTCAAGGGGCAGGTTTATATGTATAACTCAACCCCGCTTTGCACGGGCGAAGCCGGGGCGGGCCACTAGTACGAGATAAAATAACGATGAAATAGACTATAAAAATAAACTTCAATCGCTCTATTTTTACTTCTTAGCTCATAAAATAGCTGAGTCTGGCCTCCTCCAGCTGCCACCTGCCAGGCCCAAAGTTTCGTATCAAGTTTTCCTTTTCTTGCGGCTAGGTGTTCGACCTTATCCTTTCCTTTTGTCGGCTCTTATGACACCCTCCGGTCGGAATGAGAATATGTATTCTAAATCCGTCACCATACGGAACGAATGTTATAATTTTTGCTTTCACCCAACATTTACTCATCATTTAGCTTTAGCCCTTGGTCGACAAATATGTATACCTACTTGTTATACTTTTCCTCAGAAATTGAATTATGAATTAATTTATAAAAAATAAAAAGCCTTGTTACCTCTAAATTTCGCCGCTTAACATACCAGACTTGTTATGCTTTTAGTTTCGTTTGCCTCGCCGCCACCTCGATCAAACTTCAACGTGAAAGTTTTATTTTTTACCAGCCAGCACTTAATCAACTCAACAGTACTTGCATACCGAAACGGAAACTCGCATGTTATTTTACCAAGTGCGAATTTCCGTCACACCGGGGGGTAAGAGACGAATACTAACACAGCCAAAGGTGTAAGAATATTCGTCCAACTGTCTCTCGAATATTCCGAGTCGCCGTGAGCCATAAATTGTGAGGACTGACGGTTTTTTGCCGGCCGACATTTTTTCCCGCGCTAGAGGTTGATAAATCAGCGTGGTCGCAATGGCCGGTGACTTATGCCTTGCCGGCCAGTGTCTTGCGAATGCGTTCCGTTTTAAGAACTACAAACAAGCGAACTCCTTGTTTTGTGTGCCAGTTTCTGCTTTGTTACTCTTTGGTTTAACAGAAAGTTTTTAATTTATCAGAACCGTTTGGTGGATACCTTAGAAGTGGCATAATCTCACAGCTTTCGAACAAAATATTTATGTTTAAAGATCTATAGATGACCCACTGTTGAGTCGACCCTCCTACTGTTATATAGAGGGTCATTACCCTACTGTGCCACGCTGGCCAGTCGGGTTGGCTAAAGGGTTTCGTATCAAGTCTTCCTTCTCTTGCGGCTAGGTTATCGGCCTTTTGTCGGCGCTTACGACACCCTCAAGATGGAATGCGGTGATGAGACTATGTATTTCAAATCCATGACCACAGAAATCGACCTATCCATACCAAAGGTATAAAGTGATTTAGTTATACGGTTTTTAAACATTTTCTATTCTTAGATATTTTTTAAATATAAACTAAATGTTTTCTTGCGTAACCTGAAATACCCAAATCTGATTTTATTTTTAAGCTATGGAGTACTTACCAAATTATTGAATACTTATATATTACAAAAGTATATATTACACTATAAAAAATATTGTTTAAATTGACGCTAATCTAAAGCCTTACTACTTGAATTCAAGCTCAAAATGGGTTACCTTTTAATGTACATATTGAACTTAGAATTAAACTTTTTGGTGACTGCAGTCCGTACTAATACAGTAACTGACAAAAATGTCATCCGCAAACATTCTGATACTAGAAAAAACGTATAGCAATTCATAAAAGATATTCACAAACCTTTTACGACATTAACCACCGGAGCGAAAACTCGGGCGTGGAATTAAAAATATCAAATGCAAACAATATTTGTGTACAACAATAGCGCACCCTTAAAATCCGCGCAGTCTAACCGCAAATAAAAGCAGGCTATTAACTAAGGCCTATCGGGTCTGGAGACGTTAAAGCAAAACGCTCACTTGTTTAATTTTGAAGTTCATAAAAATGAACAGCTGGTGGAGATATTTTCTGATTGATACGGTTATGAGATCGTGTACCCTTCTTTGTCTATGCCTTAAGCATAGATGTATTCACGAATGTTGTACCACTCTTTGGTAGATTCACAAAATGTGGAATCGTTTCTACTTCAATTTCGTCAGGTCTTTACCGCCCATTTAATTTGGCTCTCTGTTTTAAATTTAATTAATCTGTTTTTTACACATCTTTCACTGTGGATATTATTTTTTAGTGACGGTAACACTCATATAATTCTTGTTTTTCTTGTTTTATGATATGCATAGAAAATTCCTGAATATTGTTTTAATGAAATAAGGACTTTTTTTTTACTTTTTTAAATTTACTTGATTGTTATTATAATTGCTGTACAGTCAAGGTCAACCATAAAGTGCAACATTTATTTTTTATTTCGCACTTTAAAATATTTTTCATTCCAACCGTAGCTGGTTGGAATGAAAAATATTTAAGGCACATTCAAATAATAAGACTGTTGTTAAGTCTTAACGATGAGTGCAAAAGAGACCACGAAGCAGATCCGGCAAGAAGCTTCGTGGGAGAGGGTGGTAAAAAAATATTAGTGAGAGCAGAAGGAAAGGGTTAACTAAAATTATGGAAGGAAAAAGATTATTTATTATTACGGCATTAAACGGCACAAAAAATCTCATATAAAATTCTTCATATCTGTGACATTACAGTGTACGTCGCTCCTTACCAAGCTCGTACTTTTATCCGATGTCCATTCTTCTGAAATGCGATTAAAATTGAATAGGTCCATATGTCGCGGCCCTGGGCCGTTGCGTCACAATCTCACGGCCGACTGCGTTTTCAATTTGCTGCGAGATAACGTGCGACTTCGTACGACTTTAGACGACTTTTTCTACGGAATGGCGGAATTGATCCGGCGACTTGCGGCGCACAAGACTGCGTAATTGAATGGTCAATTGGTTTGCTTTTCAATTTAACGGGACCTTTGATCCTTTTGAAGGATCGGGGATTTAGTATTCAATGAGTTTATATTATATTAACAATATCATGCCTATTGTTAGGAAGACGAGAAAAAACGTATTATGGTAGGATATGGAATTGTTTATAGTACCTACGTAAGTAGATAAAACTGATTAATCCAACTAAAAAGAAACTCATGTTGTTTTCTCAGTTCTGTACATACATTTGTAATAAAACTTGAATGTAGGTTGGGAGCGACGACATAAAAGCTGATGAGAATTAAAAATATCCGTCTTGACCCCAAATCATGTTGGGCCTGATCCCAGTATGATTTGGGGTCAACACGGTTTTTTTTCATCGTAATTGGAATCTCAACACCTTCTAGGCAAACGTCTACCATCTTAGGCCCTATGTACAGAAATGGTACTAGTGCGAAGTTGGGAGTAATTCATCTACCTACCCACCATCATCACGGATTAAGAATACAAAATGTCAGCAATCCATACCATCCTGAGAGTGTCGTAAGATCAGTAAGACTGGTCCACGTCTTGTCAGCGTGTCCTGGTAGGCAAACTTTCGTCCATGAAATGGGAGAAGACCCGATTCAGTAGTAGGCTGATTTTATGTATAAAAATGACTATAAATAACCCACTACTCACTCGATATCCTTCACTGTCAGGGAGACATTCATCATCTTCAGCACACTACAGCCTACTGGTGGTTATGGGCCTCCCCTAAAGAGCGCCATGCCAACCAAGCTGCTGTCCGCTGTTATTCCCAGAGTGGCTGCATCCACCTCGGTTGGTAGCGGAAACAAACTAGACAGAAACCTTTCGGTCGTTGTACTTTTTAGGTTAAACTGCTTCGTTGGTCTAGGGGTTAGATGTGCCGCCTTTGGGTCAACGGGTCCCGGGTTCGATTCCGGGGCCGGGCAATAGTCTTTGTCTGAACCAGAGGCACTTGCTCGGAGTCTGGGTGTCATTTGTGTTCGTGAATTATGTTTGTAAACTGCCCACGCGATACAGGTTATTAGCGTTTAAAAAAACCTTGTGCGCTGGTTTTATACAGCTATTATTTATAATATTTTTGCAATCATGTCATTCGAGTACATAAATCACACTTATAGTGGTATGGCTATCGTTTACACAAAGTCTGAGCCCAACCCGGGAATCGAACCGGAGGCACGTGAGCTACAGCAAGTACGAACTAGTTCTCATTACATATTTTGATGCTGTTCTCATGGTTGCTAATTGTAGCGTACACTCCATTCATAATTATCGAAATGAAGTTGATTAGAAACAAAAAATAAAATAAATATTTTTAATATCAATATTGATAATTTATTCACAATTTCATTTAAAATACACAACTTCACAATGTTCCGTTTTAAAAACTAAAAACTTTAGGTACGGCATATCGTTATAGGCTGTTTGTAGTGATCGCTAATTTACATTTCTTTTTAATATTTTCATAGTCTTATAATGATTTTCATTTATTTTCTACATGTTTCATTTACATTTCGTATTTACATATTTTCGGTATTTGGGGTGCTGTTTGAAGCTTAATGTTACACGGATTGGTAAAATTAATCGAACGTTTCACATATGTTAAAATTAGGTTCTCTAAGTTACGCCAAACTGTCTTTGATGTCTTAGTATTCACTTTCGCTATTTAGCCATTCAATTTATTTACCAAAACTGCTTCAACAAGACCCCATATTTTGAATTTATGGCCACTCAATATCTTAATTTTACAACGGTAATGTGATACAAAACTTTATCTTACACTGTGTGAGAAACAAATGTATCTTTATACATAAACATTCAATAGGCAATTCAATTTAGTGACCAGTTTTTACATCGAAATATAACCAATATAAATTCTGATATTCGTCACTAAAGTTAATACCGATAACTATTTACACATTGCATATTGTAACTATTACATAAATTACTATTGCATTTCATTTCAATATTATCTATAAAAACATAATAAAATGTACAGAAGAAAACATTATCGCGATATTTTCTGAACACATCACAATTCCTATAGCGAAACCGTTCAAATTAAATAATAATAATTAATAAAACAACGTATCTACACAGGAACGGAATATAACTTATAAAATTATGTACAAAATACACAAAATGTTTAGTATTTGAACTATACTTATAGCATTAAGACTTCGACCTTATTTAATTATAATACTGTACAATTTCGCTAGTTACTTCATGTAAAACACACTTATAATTTAATACTTGTAGGGAACTGATCACGGTATACCAAAGTCTTTCATTGGGGTATAACTGGGACACGTCTTCATCGATTTCAAAATCAGGATATGTTCAAGTCAATTCAAACTATAAGGCGAGGTCCTTTTGCGAGCGAGGCGAACCGAGAAACTTTTAAAACTGGTTCACTTATTTTCCCAGCTTCATCTTTTACTTTTTCATGTTCTTGCTCACAGCCAACCCTCAGTATATGTTTGTAAATTTCTACGAACGTCAATTCTGTTACACAGTCTTTTAAATTAATGTGATGTGTTGAGTTTGCTGTAAGTAAACCTCACAGTGCAATCACAGTATATTTATGTCACCTTTGATTTCATAATCAAGTTTTTCGTCCTGTTAATAATAAGGACGGTTATAACTCGTACGTAACATATCTAAAACAGGATTCTCTTGTAACTGGTTGACTTATCACGTGTACTCACTCCTCCAGCCAGTCTGAAAAGAAAAAAACCAAGGTAAATCTTACATACAATTTGTAGTATGTCAAAAATAAATCATATAAAAAAGTTACTTGTACTAAGTTATCAAACTTAATCGCAAATACTGGGAATCAGACATGAACAATTATATATTTGCAACAATTCAGTTGTGGTTCGTAAAACTGAATTACGTCACAAATTAAATAATATCCGTTCACAAGGAGACCGCTTCCTTCTAATTTAGTGTCATGTTCCATTTCATCATTAATATTTATAAAATTTGGCATAAACGGGGTCTAATGAACGTATATAGTACTAGCATTTGCGCGCGGCTTCGCCCGCGTGGGCTTCGAACCCGTGTATATTTTTTATGAACATAAAATCGTTTATTGTGACTAAACTATGATAGTTAGATATGTGCTCTCGCACTCTCGGACTTTTTTGTAGAACTTTATAAGATCTACAAACCCGTAGTACATTATTTTGTTCTATTGTCAATAGTTTTTGCAGCGCACGCATAAATAGGTTTTCGATTTTACACCTTGGGTTACAAAATTGCAATTTTCATACGGATCCCTAATTCCTTTGAAAATTAAATATAGCCTAAGAATTTTTGAAATCGGACCAGTAGTTCCTGAGATTAGCGCGTTCAAACAAACAAACAAACTCTGCAGCTTTATATAATAGTATAGATTATGCATGCCTTCAATAAAACTTCCATTTGTGGAACCTGATTTATATTTACTCGCAAGATGTTCTAGTAGTTTCTAACTTACTAACGTTAGGTGTAAGAAGCTTTCTCTTCACAGGACATATCTTCAAAGATTAGGGTAGTAGCATAGGGTTAAGTATTTATAGTGTAATTAGTCACTGGATAAAATATTTCTAGAATTATTTTTACTTATAAATATTTCGTACATGGGTTACAAAAGCCGAATGTTTATTTTTGTGTTAGTTATTTTTGTAGCTTTAAGATTTACTTACCATGGAGTTAAGTTGCGCGAGGTGATGATGATGATAAGGATTGTGCGAAGCTGGAGGTGGGGCAAAGCCCTGATGTGGCGCACCATACCAATGTGACATGTGAGCCGCCGCTGGGTGCACTAGGCCCACCTGGTGCTGACCTAAAGGAAAAAGAGACCTGTATTTAGATACACACCAAATTTTTTTATTACTAGAAAAAGAAATATGAATATTTAATACCGTTTCTGATCACATTTATGAAATAAATAAACTGAAAATCAAACTAGAATCAAAAATTATCCCAGTAAAAAACTAGTCAAAGTGTAGATTGTAGGCAATAGTGTGACCACGATTTTATCCAAAACTTTCATTTTCAGTATAAACAAAATTTCAGTAAAAAAAAAATGCGACTAAATACTAACGATCTAATACGCCTATCAGCCATTTTCATTCCTACCAATTTAAAAAAATTGCGCTTTCTGTTAAAGAATATTAAACTGCAAACATTTTTTACTTTACTTATGTAAATAGCGCTGTTTACATATTTTGCCTGTTGAAGATTATTATGATAATTTCAAATGTCGATTTAGTTTACTCCTAAATAAAAAATCTGATTTATATTTATATAAGCCTATTAGCCTTTATTGGCCTCTCCAATAGAGTAGGAATCTTGCAGAAAGCGATTGATTGGCCTTTTATTAGATAGAGTAGAAGCAGGAATCTAAAATTATTTGTGTCGGGATGAACAATACATGTAGTACAACATAATTGAATTGATGGTAGGGCCACGTCCGAGCAATAGGCATCCATTGTATAGTCCCTAATTAGTAATCTTACAACATCCATAAAGCACGCAATCAGCTGCTTAATTATATGCGACAAACTTACATAATGTAACAACATGTGCAAGTACTATAATGTAGGTTTTATTTATTGTTTACAATCTAGACAACACGGTATTCCAGGAAATACGAGTATAAGAAAATTTCAGGTCTCGTGAATCTCAAATATGTGATAAATATTATTTTTAACGGAGTCTTCGTTCGACAAATTTAGAATACACAGTGTCACCACCGACCATAGGGTAGTGCATTTTACCCTATTTCATCAGCCTACTTTAGTGCTCTTCTGAAATTAGGACTTTTTTTCTTTTTTTTTAATCAGTTACTTGAATGCCTTTGACCCTAGGCTTGCGTGATGGAAAGCTACGCCAGGGCCTAAGATGGAGCAGGCAATTCAAGGAATTGCCCTGTCGGGCTCTCACATACACACGACGGAACACAGTAAAACTGCTTGGCGTCGGACTTAAGTGTGAGGCTGGTAGCCAGCCGGGCGGACCGTTCGATCCTACCAAGCGTGCTGGGTTTTACTGACTTTTAAAAAACGCGTTATTTCCCAGCGTGCGGTGGGAAATTACCGCAAGCTGGGAAATAACGCGAACTCGACGCGTACAGCTATTTTTGTTCACCCGGTCAATAATTTTAAAGCAATCCATAAAAGTACTTTTGACTCAGTAGTTTATTCTGTTTACTTACCAAAGTCCATCGCAGACGGGAAAGCTGATCCTCCAAAGCCTTTGGTCGCGTCTCCCAGAGGTTTGATCATATCGCCCATGACTCCTCCAAGCGCCAAAGCACACGCACCTCCGCCTCCCATTCCCATGCCACCTTTCTTCTTCTTACTCTTACTGCTAAGCTTCCTGTTTCTTGTCTGGATACCCTCCTTCTTCATTGTTAAGGGCCGATTTACCTGTTGAAGAAAAATATCAATGAAATCACGTGACATCATACTTTTGTTCAAAGGTCGTAAGATCAAGTGAGCCACTTATGGATACTAAGAAGGAAATCTCCATAAAGATAGATGAAGATGAGTTCGACCTATCAAAATTCCAATATTCCATAATATATTAATATATATGAAACTGAGAATATTCAATCAGTAATATTGAAAAAACTTTAATTTTTATAATAATGTAACTCAAATATTATATTTTATTTAAAGGAGTCCCTGTATGTTCCGAAGATACTGGCAGCGTTCCCCCTTTGAATAGCTAGACTGATTCTTTGTCCGAGCCAGCTCTTCGGTATCCTGTGATGCCGACTAACCTTTTTGCTATTTCCTTAAAAAGGCTTATAGCGATAGAACCCCACGGACCATAATAAAAAAAAATATGTTAAGAAGCAAATAGATAAAAATACCAATTGTAAATGTACTGTACAAAAACCTAGGTAACTAACAATGTTCTGAAAACGAATCACGTATCGACATCATGGCGCACGAACATAACATTTTGCTTAATTGAGGCAGTATTCTGTGCTTGACTAATAAATTGTAATTGTCCCATGTCGAGCACACAATTTTTGCTAACCAGCCGTATTCCATTTTATTGCTCTGACACGACATTAAGTGGTATGAAAAAACGTCTGCGGTACCAATTTAGAATGCTAACTAGGGACTATAAAGGCTGGCCGAAACCATAAAATGGTATCACAATAGTTGTGTGCGAATATTTTGCCGTTTGGTGTCCGAAGCCGACAACAGCGAGTCGCACTGTGCATCCTAATTATTGCAATGATGCAGTTTGTCAGTGTTCAAGTTCGGTGGGAACTATGGTGACGTGCATTTCGAGGTTAAGGTCCTCGAAATGTATGGCATAACGTTTCCCGTCCATTCGGTGCCCTTGTACACGCGAAATATTGTCTCGAATAAAAAAATGGTATCGAGTTTTAGAGCTATTCTTCAGGCTATGAACTAAAATTGATCTACAATATATATATAAAAGACTGTGTAAAATGACTTCTAATAAAAACGGAGTGGTAATCGTTAACAATTAAAGGAATAAAATCTTAGAATCAGTAACTTTATTAGAATTAGTAACAAGCTCAAATTAGACTAGCATTAGCATGGCTTTAATTTAAATAGACTGTTATGAAAAAAAACTTAACCTATGTCTAGGAAAACTTAAAATATTGTACAGCACTAACATTTTAGCTCTTCACTATCACTTCCCTATCACTATCACTACATAGTATAAAACAAAGTCGCTGTCGTCTGTCCGTCCCTATGTATGCTTAAATCTTTAAAACTACGCAACGGATTATGATGCGGTTTTTTTTAATAGATAGATTATTTCAAGAGGAAGGTTTTTATGTATAATACATGCAGAAATGCATCCGGGCGAAGCCAGGCCGGGTCGCTAGTACTGTATAATTGGATGAAAAATGTCTAACATTGTATTCGGAAACTTAACTTTAAAGGGCTTTAAACTGGGTTAAGTTTTATTACCATATAGTATCGCATGAGCTCAGCTACGTATCCAAGATACTTAGTTACTCGTATGTCAAAAGGGTTGATACATAAACGGATCTCCATCCAACTATAATTAAACTGGCATTCCAACACACCACTTTTGGAATATGAATATATGTGTACATACTTTGGTGTATGTAAAAACTTACTTAAAAAATACTGTCTTCCAGTGTGCCATCAGTGCACACTATATTAAAAATTTGTTCTCTCATAAGTATAACAAGATCATTACAAATAAAAAGTCTTGACAGTGCACCATATCCCGGTAAACCCAGCATATCTAAAGATCGGTCTAAAGTAGGACGAGTAAAACGAAACAGACTAAACTCCCTTCAAGCTGAGCATCTTCTTCTCCAAATTCTGTAGGTCATCTATGTCGGTCACTTTCTGCTCGTGTAGCTTCTTAGAAGCGTGCGTCACGATGTCGGACGGACGACGGACAATGAGTTATTCATCGCCTTCCAAGGATCGCGGCGGCATGTGTCCTAAACGCACGATTGCGCGCCAACAGCCGCTGCCAATGCGCATGACCTGCCCTTGCGCATCTCTTTTTGGATGCACTTATAACATTTACGTTTTAATTGGTGAAATGCGAATTTTAACTAGGTTTTTTTATGATAAAGAAACACTAACATGTGTTTTCATCTCAACCTTTAGATGACCCACTACCGAGACGAGTCTCCTCGGCCCATAGAGGGATATTTACTTATTGTGGTGACTAGAAATGGGTCAGGTGTATATTTAGTGCTTCGTACAGTAGCCGCTGGTTAAATCGAACGCATTTTAACTTTGAATCTCCTAATCCTACTCGAAATATGACGTACACTGGGAGGTTGGCATAGAATTCATTTCCGAGTTCATCTTATGTTATTTTAGCTAGATTAAATTGTAAATAAGTACATAAAATAGGACTGCAAAGAAAAAAAGTGACAAGCCCTCCTTGCTTGCCAGTTCCTCGCTTCTGAACAGGCGATAAACTGTTGAATATTTTGCACTATATAATCATCATCATGATATTATAACTATATAATATTTATTATTAATATTTTGAATATTTATTTGTGATCATTGTGTCTAATGCAAAATAAAAGATTTAGCTTTCGTTTTGCTTCAGTTACTTCTCTATTAGAAGGTACTTTGTTATTGGTACTATAGGTTAAGCTGATATACATTTTCATCAATGTCTTAACAAAAGTATTTACTAGCCATATTTGCTACGATGATATGAATTAATGTCTTTATAATGTAGACTGCAGACAGTCTATTCTAAGACGAATCATAAACAAGATTCCTTCTAATGAACGCTCAAAGTCCAATTTCTCCAGACAATAGCCATAAACATCTATCAATCCGATGTTGGATTATAAAGTTAAATTTACACTGAGGTAATATTTGGACTTCATTCCGAATTCAAACTATTAAAAAAAATTCTGTCTTTAGAATCCTGACAGTAATATATTAGTCTACTGTGTACACTGGCCGGTCGAGACAATTTTTTCTAGAAAATTCGTTAACAACACGGAAGGTAATGATCTACTGAAACTGGATTCTAAATCTATCACATCAGGGCAATGCGTAATCATAGCGTAAGCAAGTCATTTACTTAACATTATTGGTTTGCTTTACATGATTTTCATCTACGTTTTCGAAACCCTACTTAGCTTTAGCCTATACGTCTTTCTAGATACCAGTTTAAAAAATTATGAACAGTTATTGTGTGACGTTTAACGCGGAATCAGGCCGATCTTTTTTTCTTTGTTGTCGCTGGGGAAATCCTTACCACCCGAGGGAGAGGTCGGAGATTATGTGGGACTCCCACAAGGGCCGTCTACCCAAGAGTCGTCTACCCACTAAAACCCCAGCGGTATACCCTCACACGACGCGCTTGGGGCGCCACAAGTTCGCGTAAGCGCAGTCTACTGTGACGCCCCGGCGTGGGCAAGCGACTATCAGAGAGGGCGTCCCGGTACACTGGGACGCCCTCAGTCATCGAGGCTTTCGTCAGTGGCGGCTCCCCCGAACCACCACCGGCCTCTTAGGCGAGGGCAGAAGGGGCCCGCACCGTCACGAGCCCCCTTCCACCCCTGCCTCCGTCCGACTGCGGCATCAGGCCTCAACCAACTACATTAAGGTGAATGTTCCAGGGTAGCCCGCGAAATTCAAATTTTCTTACGTTTTTTGCAATTTGCAGGTCAGTGCTAGGTTATATGTTGATTAAAATGTTATTCGCGGCTGTAAGATGTATGTAGTTATAGAATCGTAATCATTAAAATCATCAATACAACCCTCCAAGCTCATAAAGGTGCAAGAAATACTTTTTCAAGCTCAAAGTCATTCTTGCACCTTTATGAGGTTGGAGGGTTGTATTGATGAGTTTGATGATTATAATTCTATAACTACATACGTCTTACAGCCGCGAATAACATTTTAATCAACATACAACCTAGCACTGTCCTGCAAATTGCAAAAAACGTAGGAAAATTTGAATTTCGCGGGCTACCCTGGAACATCCACCTTAAGGGTAATACTGCGCCACGCTGGTCCGACAAGTATTCTTTCAAGTTTTCCTTCTATTGCGGCTAGGTTTCCAGCCTCATCAGTTCCTTTTGTCAGCTCTTAAAGGATGCAATGTGGTGGCCACACTATGTATTCTAATTTGGTCACCACACTGTTTACAAAATCTTAGTTTTTTATGTGCCGCCTTTGGATCAACAGGTCCCGGGTTCGATTCCGGGGTCGGGCAAGTGTCTTTGTCTAACCCAGAGGCACTGGCTCGGAGTCTGGGTGTCATTTCTATCTATAATATGTATGTATTTACAAAAAAAAAATGTATTAAAGTAGTTTATCATCCATCTCGTTACCATAACACAAGCATTAAGTTGCTTAACTTGGGACGAGATGGCGTTGTGTGAAATGTCCAAGGATATTTATTTATTTATTTATTATTTATTTATTTATCATGTCGATGGTGGAATATGCCCTTAACTGCAGAAGTGTTGCGTGCCAACCGCGTCCCTAATGCGTTCCCGCGAATCGCCCACACATAGCGCATACCGCGCCGTCGCTTCTCCCAATTGAACCAATATAAAATGCATTAACCACACATGTCGGCAGATTTAGCTGGAGCCGAATTAGGTCATTGCAAAGCCTTTTGTACTCCATCAGATATGAGGAAAACGTTTGTTTTTATCGACAATTGGACATGGCTCTGTCATATATGTGTTCTCATTTAGCATTGTCATAATTTTACAAAACAAAAATCAAAATCGAATCTCTTTTAATCAATTTCGCTCATTAGAGCTCTTGTGACCAGTCATACAATAAAATAAAATTTACTTATAAAATAAATTATAAATTAATTATTAAAATTGAAAATTAATCTTGGCAATATTTAATTTTCAATTCGGTCCCTGAATGTCTATGCATGACATTCTAATATGGTTATATGTTTCTCTAATCTGAACATATAACCATCCAATGATGATAGATGGTTATGTGTGGTGGCCAACCGTGTAGTGACTAGGGTTTAGAATACATAGTGTCACCACCCCATTGCATCCTGAGGGTGTCGTGAGAGCCGACAAAAGGAACGGACAAGGCCTAAAACCTTGCCCGAACAGAAGGAGAACTTGAAACGAAATTTGCACCAACCTGTCTAGCGTGGCACAGTAGGTTTATTACCCTCCCTATGATAGCAGTGGGTCATTTATGGGCTGAGAAGTAGAAGAGAGGAGTGGGAGTATTAGTTGATGTCCTTTCCCAGTCCCAGCTTAAGAAAGCGCGTGGTAATCTGTTCCCTACCCCAATACATGTCGAGTCCATTATAAATGACTGAGTTAGACCTCTGGTGTCACGGAAGATAATTACCCACTATGCTTGTCTAGACCGACGAAGGCTGACCCAGAAGTTTCATATCAAGTTTTTCTTCTTCTGCAGATAGATTTTCTGTCAAAAACTATATCGTACATGGCAGGAAATGATTTGTTGACGGTTTTAATCGTTTTATTCCTTGCGTCAAGAAATAATTTCCCGCAATGTGGAAAGATTGTGAAATCCTAAGACATCATTATACCGTATACCTATATTCTATAATATGTATGTATTTACAAAAAAAATGTATATTAGTAGTTTATCATCCATCTTGTTACCATAACACAAGCATTAAGTTGCTTAGCTTGGGACGAGATGGCGTTGTGTGAAATGTCCAAGAATATTTATTTATTTAATAAATAAATATTATTTAATTATTAATTATTTATTAATTAATTATTTATTTAATTATCTTACAACCTCAGTTTGGAATGAGCTTATGACGTATTCTAATTCTGGCCCCGCACGCACACTAATGTACTTGGCATATTAATTTGACGCTGTATTTAGGTTTGCGTGTTAAATTAAGTTTTATAACTTAATTTAATATACCCAGTCGAGCGAACCCGCGTAAAACGGTCTAGTAAGTTTAATATTTCCTATTAATTTATATGTTAATGCATTTTACTATCCTAGGTAATAAAACAGCTCATGATGGAGACTGTAACCGTAATAGTTGTTTGAGAAATTGAATTTGATTGGTTTTTACATATACATGTAATTGCAATCTATATTATATTATTAGTTTATTATTTATAGGTAATTTCTAGGGGTTGGATGCGCCGCCTTTGGATCATAAGGTCTCGGGTTCGATTCCGGGGCCGGGCAAGTGTCTTTGTCTAAACCGGAGGCACTTGCTCGGAGTCTGGGTGTCATTTGTGTTCGTGAATTTCATGTTTGTAAACTGCCCACGCGATGCAGGTTATAAATAGTGACCGGGATACGTTTAAAAAAAATTATAGGTCAAAGACTCATTGAAAATTACGCCTGCCTAATATGCTTTTCTGCTAAGCGAATCATTAGGGCTACCCAAGGGAGCGGACCAATAAATACATAAATCTAAACGAATTCGAGAGATAATCCATATTCTAGATTTACCAGATCAAGGATTGGTTTGGAAGCCACGTAGTCCCACTGCATCTTGAAGGTGTATAAACTATTTTCCTTGACAAGCGACAAATATCTTGAGCAACAAGGTGGGAGAAAGTACGCGCATATTATCAGCCAACCGCGTAGGTTTGTCAATGAGACACAAAATTCAAAATTCATTCATTCATTTCAGCTCATATAGGGCCACCGAGTCGGCCCCCCTTCAAATTCATGGACGGAAATTCAAGCCCTAACGATCGGCAAGACGGGCAAGATTAACTAAATGGTTATAAAATAAAAGCCGTAATACAGATATTCCAAAGATCTGTATTACGTAAATGTAAAACTTTACTTACTTGAAACCAAAACGAAAATTTTGATCATTTTTAAACAACACAACAATCTTGAAGATGAAAAAAAAATTGTCGTTGCTTTTTAGCTGTTCAGTATTCATGCCACATTTACGATCCACTTAGTTTCCAAGATGTAGTACCTACACTCATAATTTTACCGCGAATAATAAGCCTTCATTCATTCATTTAACCTTAATTATTTATTATAAAATATTATATAAAAAATAATTACTTCCCTAAGGGCGGAAAGGTCTCAAGCCACCTAGTGGACAGTGCTGCAAAGAAGAACCGCCTAACAATACGCGCCGTCTCAAGCTAAACTGCCTTTTGTATCAGAGCTTAACCCAGCCGGATATCGAATGGTGATTTAGATGAACATCAAAACTTTTCGCTAACAAACCATGCACTGATACAGCGATAGGAATGTTATGATGATGATGCTACACATATAGGTAGTACGCAAAAATGGGTTATTTATCATGCAAATATAAGAGAAGAAACGTCTGGAGCCTTTTTCGCATAGCATTGTCATTCAAAACCTACCACGTTCTACTTCCAAAGTCATCTTGTCATTTCTTTTGGTCTGCTCTTACAACACCCAGATGGAATGGAATGGTGACACTTGTATTCGGAATCTGCCAAACGGACAACTATCTAGTTATTTATTGATAGGTCAACAAAACTGGTGACAACTAGCAACTAAATAGCTATTTGACTGTCTCGTTGGTCTAGTGGTTAGATGTGCCGCCTTTGAATCAACGGGTCCCGGGTTCGATTCCGGGGTCGGGCAAGTGTCTTTGTGTAAACCAGAGGCAATGGCTCGGAGTCTGGGTGTCTGGGTGTCATGTCATTTCTATCTATAATATGTATGTATTTACAAAAAATAATGTATATACTCGTAAGTAGTTTATCATCATCCATCTCGTTACCATAACTCAAGCATTAAGTTGCTTAACTTGGGACGAGATGGCGTTGTGTGAAAAGTCCAAGGATATTTATTATTTATTATTATTATTTACAAAAAAAATATTTATATAAGTAGTTTATCATCCATCTTGTTACCATAACACAAGCATTAAATTGCTTAGATGGCGTTGTGTGAAATGTCCAAGGATATTTATTTATTTATTCTAATAAACGGATCATATATTCTAAGTTAGAACACTTAAATATGTTGACACATGTCATAAAGTTGATAAAAGTCAACTATATTGTTTTAATTTATACTAATCAAAATAGTTGGGTTGGAGCTATACAATGTTAGGTACCTCACTAATTTTATCCGTAAATCACCATTCCAACTGTATCACGGAAATAATTCTAATATGGCGAGAAGACATCTAAATGCATCTCTGACCAAAAATAATGGTTCATCTGTTCAGGCGCTATATTGCTACAATCAGATATATAGAACTCATAACACCTCTCTTTTTCATTGGGTATTAAAAATAAACACAGGCAGGCCGTAGTGAAATCATGGATAATAAATTGGCAACTTCCTAGCATTAAGTTTGGTTGGATGCATAAGATCTGGCGCACACTGGTTTAATGTGTTCGGTACACGCGACCAATGCTCTAGTAAACCATGACACCTACTTTATAACTGTGCTGGGCTGAATAATTATGCGCCCTTTTAATCACATGGTTTAGAATATCTTATACGTTCACGTTTCGTTAGGTATTAGGTTAGCCACGTTGCGTAGTCTATAATCGTTTTAAATTTGTGCGAGCTCAGAATAACTTTTTTGTTCCTCTACTATTCAAAGATTAAGACCAACTCATATCCTCCTTGGGGTATTTTAAAATCCGAGTTAACTAACGTACGCGGTATTTATGTTCGCTACTTATTAATTGACTTTAAGCCGGAGGAGTTCTCAATTCGATATACTTTTTTATGTATGTACAATGATTACGCTGAGATTCCAATATATGTGATACTTTAGTTTGGTGCAGAATAGTTGCCATTTGGTCCCTTATACATCTAACATCGTTTGGTCTATTAGTTTTCATTATATGAACATGTCTTTATTTTTTTTTAAACTTTTGACGAAGGTTCCATCCAAACATAACGAATGTCATTAGTGAAATGCCACCATTATATATGTGTATTATTTTATAGTTGCACGTCGAGTTACCTACACAATATATAGTTCAGGGTTGACACTTACCAAAGCCTGATGCCACAAAGTGCATGTCTCTGAACATTGATACATCACGCCATGCTGAATAAATAATGTCATGAGTGCAGCCTTCGGGTAAAATTGGAACTCTAATATCTGGGTTGAGTCTGTTTACTCATGTTATTTTACTGTTATTATACTGGTAGTTATAATAAAATTTTAAATGTACAGAATTTTATGTTATAAAAAACTTAAAGCCACCAGAAGGGAGAGCAACACTAATGGCGGTAGATTTAACTGTTTGTACTTTTGAAGACAACTGTCATCTAGTCTCTCCCGCGACCGGGAATTAAATAATGATATAAATACACGCGATAAATCCGTTATAAAGTGTTTAATTTCAATGTGTAATAATCACGAAAACCTATAAAATCTATAACAAATTATATTGTAAACGAAAAATGTACTCTGTTCGTGTGCAATATTTTCTACCTCTTTTTTTATGAAAACATGCGCCCCTACCCTAGTATCCCCAAAAAAATCAATGAATGAATGAATGAAAGAAAGACAAGGGCTAAAATTGTGTATTATAAATCTATCGATATTCAAACTGTGTTCGAAATCTACATACACAAAACCGCAGGCATAAATAAAATATATTTTTTTAACTGTTAAAATAAAAATTACCACTGAAACCAGAGATGTGAGCTACAAGAAAAGGACAGAAACAATCGCGTGACAAAGCGAAGTATAAAGTTAATGCGTTTAGTTGTGCGTGCGAATAATTGCATTACATTTCTAGGCCGGAGAGTGCATTCGCAATATCTCCTCATCAGCACAAACACAGACATAAAACCGCTCAAATGGGAAAATAACAGGCTTAGTACAATGCCGTGGAAAACTGCAATGGAGAACTGACTTGTCGAAAGCTACTTGTACTGTATCCTCGTAACGCTTAATATTGTAGATAGAGCAAGACGCAGCTACACTTTCAGTCCAGTGGTTTGGCTAATCTGTGCCTTAAGTAACATTTTATTAACTACTAGCGACCCGCCCCGGCTTCGCACGGGTGCAATTATATTATACCTATAAACCTTCCTCTTGAATTACTCTATCTATTAAAAAAAACCGCTTCAAAATCCGTTGCGTAGTTTTAAAGATTTATGCATACATAGGGACGGACAGAAGAATGCGACTTTGTTTTTTAATATGTCATCATTTCAGCCAAAAGACGTCCACTGCTGGACATAGGCCTCCCCCAAGGATTTCCACAAAGGCCGGTCCTGGGCCGCCCGCATCCACTGCTTTCCGGCGATCTTAACCAGGTCGTCGGTCCACCGTGTGGGAGGCCTACCAGCACTGCGCCTTCCGGAACGCGGTCGCCACTCGAGGACTTTTCTGCCCCATCGGACGTCGGTCCTGCGAGCTATGTGCCCTGCCCACTGCCACTTAAGTTTGACAATCCGGTGGGCTATGTCGGTGACCCTGGTTTTCCTGCGTATCTCCTCATTTCTGATTCGATCTCGCAGGGAAACTCCGAGCATAGCCCTCTCCATTGCCCTTTGGGTGACTTTGAGCCTTCTGATGGAGCCCATAGTGAGCGACCACGTCTCAGTTCCATATGTCATCACTGGCAACACACATTGGTTGAAGACTTTTGTCTTCAGACACTGCGGTATTGTGGACGAGAAGATCTTTCGCAGCTTCCCGAACGCTGCCCAGCCGAGTTGGATCCGACGATTGACCTCTTTCTCGAAGTTGGACTTACCTAACTGGACAGTGTGTCCCAGGTAAATGTAATGGTCAACAACTTCGAGGGTAGAACCTCCGATGTTAACAGGAGTGGCTTGAACATGGATATTAGACATGATCTTCGTCTTCTCCATGTTCATCTTAAGGCCGACTCGTTCGGAGGCTCCACAGAGGCCATCGAGCATCGTAGTGAGGCCCTCCATGGTCTCAGCCATTACGACTATGTCGTCCGCGAATCGAAGGTGAGTGATGTACTCGCCGTTCACGTTAATGCCCAGCCCTTTCCAGTCCAGAACCTTGAAAACATCTTCCAGTGCAGCGGAGAACAGTTTCGGAGAGATAACGTCTCCCTGTCTAACACCTCGCTGCAACTGGATCGGTTTCGAGGTCTGGTCCTGGAGTCGGACTGACATGGTGGCGTTTTCATACAAGCACTTCAACACTTCGATATACCGACAGTCGACTTGGCACCTCTGGAGAGCCTGCAATACTGCCCACGTCTCGATCGAATCGAAGGCTTTCTCGTAGTCCACGAACGCCAGACAAAGGGGCAGGTTATACTCCTCGGTCTTCTGTATAACCTGCCGTAGCGTTAAAATATGGTCTACGGTACTGAAGCCTTTTCGGAAACCGGCTTGTTCGGGAGGCTGGGAATCGTCAAGCCTGCACGCGAGTCGATTCGTGATGGTGACATGGCTCAGAAGTGAGATGGGTCTGTAGTTCTTCAATAAGGTGTTATCTCCCTTCTTGAAGAACAGCACCACCACACTTCTGTTCCATGCCTTTGGCGTTCGTCCTTCGAGTATGACGGAATTGAATAACTTCTGAAGGGCCCTAAGGATCGGTTCTCCACCCGCCTTCAGAAGTTCTGCGGTAATTCCGTCATCACCCGCCGCCTTGTTGTTTTTAAGTTGCTCGAGAGCCATCCCGATCTCATACAGGCTGACGTCCGGGAGGTCTTCTGTGTAGTGCCGGGTTAATCTAGCTCGTGGGTCGTCTGCTAGATTTATGACGGGTTCCTGTGTAGACGTGTACAGTTGTCCATAGAAACTCTCGACCTCACCCAAAATCTCGGACTTCGACGTGACGATCCTGCCGTCATCAGTCTTCAGCCTGACGAGCTGGCTTTGCCCAATAGACAGATCCCTGGCAAAAACCTTGGAGCCCCTGTTGCGTTCAATAGCCTCTTCAACACGATTCGTGTTGAATCGGCGTAAATCACGCTTCAGGGACTTTGATATCTGTCTATTGAGTATCCGAAGCTGCGTCGCATCATCTGTAGACTGCAGAACCATTTTCCGTCGCTCGTCCATGAGATTTAGGGTGAGGTCCGAGAGCTTTTTGGCCGTTTTCAGGCGTTGGGTCTCACAGAACTTCGACCCAACTTCGCGGACAGTCTCCACGAACCCGTCATTATAATCGTCCACGTCAACGCCTAGGCTTATAAAGCGGTTTTGCAGTTCGAGCTGAAAGCTCTCCGGGTTTTGAATTTGAACTGGCACGGGACGCAGCGTAGACCTCACCAGGTGCGACCTTTCAAGCTTAACGTCGATATTCAATGTGCCTCGTACTAAGCGGTGATCGCTTCCGGTTTTGACCATATTGATCACGGAGACATCATTGAATATGTGCTTTTCCGTCGACATGATGAAGTCTATCTCGTTTTTTGTGGTGCCATCCGGACTCAACCAGGTCCATTTCCTCTGTTCTGGTTTTTTGTAAAAGGAATTCATCATATAGAGTCCCTCCTTCTCCAGAAAACCAGCCAAAGTCTGGCCCCGTTGGTTCCGGTGTCCAAACCCAAATTGCCCCACTTGCAGCTCATCTCCGCTCCGCTTGCCCAGTTTCGCGTTAAAATCCCCCATGACAACGGTGTAGTGCGTTCTAGAGCCATGTATGGCCGATGAAATGTCCTCATACATTGTCTCCACCGCTTCGTCGGGGTGTGCCGAGGTCGGTGCGTATACCTGTATGACCTTCAGCGAATAACGCTTGGTTATTCTGAGTATAAGGTACGCCACCCTGGTCGACACACTCTCGATTTTTACAACGTTGTTCACAAGGGACTTGTGGACGATAAACCCAACACCACCTTGTGACTGTTGGTCGCCCTCCCCGAAGTAGAGCAAGTTGCCGGATTTAAGGGTTATTGTGTGTGTCCTCTCCCTCTCTTCGGACTTCAGACAACCCCACTATATCCCATCGCAACTTGCTCAACTCTTCCTCGAGTTCTACGATCTTCTCGTCAGTCCGCAGTGTCCGTGTGTTATATGTTGCCAGGTGCAGCCGTCGTTTTTTGTGGTAGCCGGATCTCTGCCGGAGATTGTTCGCACCCCCTTCCCCACCGTTACCTTGGCTGCTACCGTGGCCGAAGGAATAGTGGGGCTGCCGGGGACTGGGGGCCGTTTTCCTAGTTGTATCCATTCATTCATGGGGGGGTTTGCCATAATCGCCACGCTTGGCAGGCGGGTTGGCGATCGCAGTGATGGATGGTGTGTTTTGAACAGAGCGTCGCTGCTGCCCAACTTCTGTTGTCCGTTAGTCGCCTTCTACGACACCCACGGGAAGATATGGGGTGGTAGTATTCTTACTCCGCTACCACACGGAAATTAACTATGTAGTGATAACTAATTATAATATCTCTCCATTCATTAGGCCAACTGGTATCTTAAGATTTGTTTGTTTGTAATGTTTAACTTAAATGTGTAATATTCGCAAACCCTCATCATTTATGGGCTAAATGAGGCGGATCTGATCCATATTATATATGTAACTAGCGACCCGCCCCGGCTTCGTACGGGTGCAATGATAAACCTCTAAATTTATCAGTGTTTCTCTACAATATTGTGAATGTATTATAGATATAAACCTTCCTCTTGAATCACTCTATCTATTATAAAAAAACGCTTCAAAATCCGTTGCCCAATTTTAAAGAATTAAGCATACATAGGGACGGACTGACGACAGCGACTTTGTTTTATAATATGTAGTGATAGTGACTAGCGACCTGCCCCGGCTTTGCACGGGTGCAATTATACATGTATTATACATATAATGCTTCCTTTTGAATCACTCTATCTATTAAAGAAAACCGCTTCAAAATCCGTTGCGTAGTTTTAAATATTAAGCATACATAGGGACGGACAGACGACAGCGACTTTGTTTTATACTATGTAGTGATAGTGATAAGCCTACTATAGCACCCTGACAAGACGTGTTGACACAGGGTTTGTATCAAGTTTTACTTGTCTTGCCGCTACGATTTCGGCCTTGTCATTTAATTTTGCCCTCTCGCACGACACCCTCAGGCTGGAATGGGGTGGTTATATCATATATTCTAAATCCACACGGATTACAATACTAAAGAAAAATCAATCATTAGACGTATAAGTAATGGCGTCAAATGAGACATAAATAAGGCAGCAGTTAAAAGATCGATTATGAGATAAATTGAACACATACATATAGTATATTATCCACCAATTAAAGTGCAAAAAGTATAACATCGATTAGTATAAAAAGCGACGTAAATTGCTCCATTGAAATTGATAGTGTGTTGTTAACACGTGGGATTTATGTTTTTGTATACATGACACAATAACTACATCAGTGCTAACAATTACTTCTTTGATACATGACTGCAATTAAACTACAAGTCTATGTCAGTTGAAGTTTTTAAGATACAAAGCATCTTTATAAAGTGTAGACATATCGAGCACTAGTCATATTTGGATTTAACCATTGGGTGCAAACTCTTATTTCAAACACCTACCACAGACTATGAAAAAAGTAAATGAAAATATATGGGAGTCATTAAATTTAAACGTGGCAACAAAGCACTTCGGGCAGCCAATTTGACAGCTAGAGAAACCGGAACTGTCTTTGGCAGACGACACTAATAATGAGCATTCTGAAATATAGTTAATTATTGTAGCTCATCACGAAAAATCTATAAATATTTTTATGTAGGTACATCTGAATTACCAAATTGTTGTAAATTTCAAACCGATGTATCAAATGATAAGGTACAAACACCTTTTCTTTTATAGTTTAATTCGTCCTAAGACACATAATTAACTTTTACAACTATGTAGGTTTTATATTGATAACGATTCTTATCTTGCATCGGTAGCTAATTAGAGCGCATACCGATCAAATAAAATAATATCTCAATGCATAAGTCGCAAAAGTATAAATATTCATTTGCTCAACATGAAAGTTCGCAATTAATGACAACAAGACAGGTGTCAATCCGATATTGAAATAAAATACTCGGTCAAGACTGTTACGACGTCGGCTTAAAAGGTTCAGTGACTAAACGACCTAATAATACACATAATACTATGCTTTTTTTAATAATGTACGTTAAAATATTATGTTTATTTGGTGATGATTTAGAGAAAAGGTTCAAACCATTTTAATAAAGGCTTTTGAGATAGGCATATCGATATTAGAGAAAGGTTTATATGATCGAGATAAGTTTATACGTGTACATAATCGTTTATCAAAATATGTTTTAGAATTACAAGATCAACCGAAAAATAAAAGCCTTATAACTTTCTTGTCGCCTCTGGCCTATATTGAAGACAAAAAAATGCCTTAACTGGGCGAAACAAACTGTTATAGAGTTTTGTTTGGACTTTACCTTCTCTTGTAACCAAATTAGTAAATACCTATTATTAATTCTTCAGTCATATTATGCATAGGCTGCTTGTTATATTTGACTAGTGACACTAAATAGACAACTGAGAAATAAACGTAGGAAGTCTGTTTTATTTGCATAAATACATGTCAGTATCGTGTGAACTAGCATTTCCTTTGACAACTCCAAAGAGAGAGAAATCGGTATACATATTTATCTGCCGGCGTTTATGGTCAATTTATTCAAACTAAGAAGAATAACAAGTTCAGGTTCAGGATTTAATGGCAATCATCATTGATAGTTTTGCAAAACTATACAATATTTTTATATTAATTAATATCACTGAATGTTGCAATAATTTTACTTAAAACAATTATCATCAATTATCAAGTGGGTCATTCATGGGTATTAAATTTTTTGATCATTTCGCACGCTTATTATCTAAGATTAAAATTTACATAACGTATTAGACACCTCCTACCCCGTAGAAGTTCAGATCACTTGTTCAGGGGCAACGATTCTGCAGAGAGGCACTTCAAACGTATAAAGCCCCTCTGTCTCATTTGGGGGTTAAAATCCAATACTCCATAGTACGGAGCTATTTTTATTCTTGTAGTTCGAAGTGGCGCCCGATACGGTCTATTGCAGCGCACGCTAACTATCCGGAACTAATTTAATTCTCGCCGCCACTAAAAGAGGCCGCTTTTTGTCATTACGCATGTCAACTGAAATGCTTTTTTGAATTATCGACTCAAGTTCAAAAATAGAACGCATACCAACGCTTAGAATGTTTCTTTTTTTAATAATCCTTCCATGAAATGCTCGGTTGATAGTAAATTTTGCATGTTACTACGAAATTTATACTTACTATGCCTATCAGGCATAGTAAGCTCTAATAATAGATTATTTTCTAATATATAGATTATATTCTTTACTTGCTCTCGCAGCTCGGTTTCATGCCAAATTTTAAGTCGCATCTCAGGACATAGGACCGCGATCCCCTTACATATAGACTTATATACATATAATTTTAGTTGTTGTTCCAATTCTAAATTCGCAATACCTAAAGAATATTGGTATATTTTGATGTACATCTCCTAAACTCTCATGAATTCCGAGTATTGTGCTAGTGTGTGGCCATGATGCAGCCGTTACAGCTAATTGGCACTGCAGTTGTTTGTTTGTATGTTCCGCACAATCTCCCGACAGACAAATTGCCCCTCTCGTCATCGCATTATTGGGATTTGTCGCGACAACTTTTTATCACTACTGGTTGAACCAAAGATGGTATACTTCATGCATAGTGAAATAGTTGAATGGGTTAATTAACAGTTTATTCATGCTAAAGTTCAGCAAGATTTTTTCCTAGAGCTTCATACCAACAAGAATATTACACGGACCACACCGAGCTAAGTATTACGTAATTTGTATGATAATTTATTTGTCGTTGGTTCATTTGTAATCGGAAATATTATTCGTTTTTTAAATTGTGTTTGATATCGTCAATATTTGAACAATAATTGTTATTACGTGATAATTTTGTTAAATTTCATACTCATGTACCCAAATATTACCATATCGCTTCTACGCAAAAACAACGTGATATCTCCAAACAATGATTAATTTTATTTATAAGTTTATTTTTATGATTGAAAAGTGTAAAAATTAAATACTATTTTTTTAAGTAAAATAAAATGAATTTTATATAAAAGTACTAGAACATTATAATATCTAAAGATGTGCAAAGACATGTCGATAAATCAACACGCTGGATGTGTGCTCGTGATTAAAATAAATACTGCAGTAAGATCGCCGACAGCTGCTACTCCCGGGGTTAATTGAAACGACGGACGATTTATTCACCCGCCAAATTTATCGACATCGACGATTTAAAGCATGCGCACAGCCTTAGTTAACTAAATTGTAACATAACTTTTTGCGATGGCCCCAATTTTAGAGCAATTTGCATTTTTTTTAAGCTAAGGCTGATCGTTATTCAGTCTGTGAGTATTTATTCACATTGTCACAAGTCACCAATGCGTTATTATGTTGCTAGAAGTGTATATTTGATTGCCCTCTTAACCGTTTTTGGTTATACTAAGCTACACCGACTAGAAGCACAAACCTA
Organism: Clostera curtula; assembly: GCA_905475355.2. Classification (NCBI taxonomy): domain Eukaryota; kingdom Metazoa; phylum Arthropoda; class Insecta; order Lepidoptera; family Notodontidae; genus Clostera; species Clostera curtula. Next base: position 5,651,231 of record FR997799.1, read on the forward strand.
ATACTTCTGTGGCCTCGATAACATCTCAAGTAACGATAATCTAAATGAAAATAATTCTGTATTTCTACGCTATATTCCAAATAAACTTAATTAAAACGTCACTTACTAATTATCATTTGAACAAGGCAATCAGCGAAATGCAATTATCGTCATAGATTTGTACGCCTAGATATCAAGTGAAATTAAAACGTTCTAAAATATCACTGCGATTAAACCTTATCTTGTAAAGTACATAATCGAATATTGAAGTGTGGATTTATCGAAACGGTATTTAGTTAATTATAAAGGTGTCGATGAAAAAATATAGATGTGGCAGAAATTGAAAGCCTAATTTCAAATTTGATATGGCCGGTAATAAGTTGTGGTAGGCCGTAGTCATTAAAGGAAGATATTTAAATTAGTATTCTGATTTTTTTTTATACCTCGCCGTTCCTTGTGACTGATTTAGAATACGCAATGTCCCCAACCCATCACATCCCGAGGGTGTCGTAAGAGGCGACTAAAGAAACGCCAAATCACCTAGCCGTAAGAGAAGGAAAACTTGAGACACTCTCTGTGCTAACCCGTTTTACCAGGGTGGCAGAGTAAGCTGAATTCTCTCCATGAATTTGAAGGAAATTTTGCCTGACTACTGAGTTTAATGCCCGGCTCAGTAGTGGGTCATTCATGGGCTGAAACGAATGAACCTCACCTAAAGGGAGAATGGTGCATGGTCTATGTATATCAGTGGCATCGGAACAGATGAACCGATTTTTATTTACCTTCTTTATTTGAAAATTGCTTAAGTGAAGATGTCACTTTTTTTTCATTGTGATTAAGGACTCTAATTCGTAGCCATTTTTATAGAAAATATACCCAATCATAACATTACCATTAACTCCTAATAATGTCCTAATTTATTTTTTTACATAATGAAGTTTTCAAATGTAGACAGTACAGTTTTGGCTTCAACATTTTCTATACGTGTAGACTTTAATTTTAAAAAAAAAAAAGATAGTATATGAGGTAGCGCGTCTTTACATCTCAAAAACAATTATGGAAACCAATAAATTTAAATGTTTCTCGCCCGTGGCACTGAACCCGGTCCAATTAGGGTCCGGCGGCGTCGGCACTAAATCTCGCAGTGCTACCACGATACACTAATTCATGCAAGCCCGCCAACAAGACCTGTACCTGTCAGAAATGACACAAAGTTTAACAGGTTTTCGAATATCACCGATAAATTGTGGGTCACAGCACAATATTTATGAATTTGGCCACTACACTTGTGCCGATACCTAACATAATGCTGAGCTGGTGGCCCCTGGGCGATAACAATAATTTAAATTTTATTTTTATTATTTTTATTTGTTCTTAGTTTCAATAATATAAAAATAAAAACTTTTCTTTCTTTCTTTCTTCATACGGGCCTTCTCCGATCCTACGCCATTCTCAGCACTGACTGGGATATCCTTTTAGTTCTTCTTCTTTCTCGCCATCATCTCCATTTCATTGAATTTAGCACTAGTGAAACTTGATTTGGCTAACTGCTAGTCTGCTCTCCGCCATTTAATAAGCTAGCCGGTAATTGTATGGTTAAACCAGCTGTCAGTAACGACTGCCATAGATGGTAAATAGTAGCCGTGACCGACGGCTTTACATGCTCTCCGAAGAACGGAGGAGTTCAGCTGTTGCAAAAGAAATAACAATAACTACCTCCAACGCGTTGGCACGTGTTTTAATACAAAGTTTTTCCACTCTTGTTTCTAGATTTTCTACCTACATACTTGGTTCTGTCACTTCATATGCCTCAGGATATTAGTGGTAGAGTACATAGGTACTCTGTCCCTTAAACGGATACGACCTTGGCATGCAATATTCAATTTTACCTGTCATACCATGTCCATTAAGAAAGTCTATTCAAAATTAACAGAAGGATAAAGTTTACTTTAAAAAAAAGACGATGTATATTGTAAAATATAATAACCATTTGTCTTTCGCCGTCCGAACAGTAAAAGAACGGGTGCGTCCGCGCACGCGTGCGTCTGCACCTGCCCCTAAACCCCCACTAATTATTCCACCACTTATTGTCCTATTATAAAGAACCTTTTTTGGTGCTTTCAATCAAATTACACCTTGGACTGGCCACTTTGACCGAGTGAGATGTCATAAAGTTTTTTGAACTTCAATTATATTCGACCGTTGAAATCGTGTAAAACGGAATAGTGTCGACCACGTTTAAAATTTCCAAAAAAGAATAAAGGGACACAGCACTATTTACCTTAAATACCAAAGTAATATTTTGGTCAACCATTTATAAGTCTCGGTATTGTCTATTATATTTGAAAGCGAAGTGATTAGGATTAAATCTTTTGTTGGATTGTTGCCAAAGATTGCATTCTTGAGAACAATTTAGACACGCAGGATTAAATATAGTTTAGCAAACAGTAGCCACGCAAAAATAAGTGTCTTAAAAAAATGCACGCTAATTTCAGGTCCCCACTAAGATTACCCAGATGATATGACGGTGTTCTAAATTTGAATTGGTGTAAACTCAACCGCAGTTTTGCACTCAAGCGCATCGATGGTGTGATAGGCGGACATAAATAAATAATTAGACAGGGGAGAGAGGAAGTAGGTAGGCGGGAGGAGGATAGTTTTGAGATAGTATCTCCCGCAACCGCGCTTTGTGTCAAACGTCAGATTGTTATCTGAGAGATGTTTACAGATGTACTGCAGGGGTAACGGCCCGGAGTTTCTCGTGAAGCAATCATCCGACCAACTCTAATACGCTTGATAGACTGTTGGTTAATTACCTGCTTTGTTTTATGGGGCTTTTGGTTTGCTAACCGATAGTTCGCATCGGAATATCAGTGATATAGTCTGTTTGGTTAAGCTATTGGAAAATAAATTTAGCTATATTTATTTCAAAATAACTCAGTTTACACTGTCTGTGACGGGTATTAAGTTAATACTATCCATAGCATATATCATTCCTAGGGCTTCATAAGAGGTGACAAAAAATTATAATTAATAGCAGAAAGCCTAGCCCCAATAAACCTGATATTGTTATATAAACTAAAAATAGTGTGATAGAAACAAATTTACTGGCAAGAAGGGTGTTCCCTTCTTGCCAGTAAGCTTGTTTCTATCACACTTGATGAAGCTGACATAAAACTAGGTAACTGATGCTTTTGATTATTGTAAGTATATTTCTTTCTATTTCAGCGAGATTTTGTCGTTTCAAAACGTTATGTTAAGAACAAGCGCAAAATTAAGAAGTTAGCTATTACCATGACACATTAATATTATGTTACTATTTTAAATGATTTTATATATCGTTCCGTGTGGTGACGGTTTTAGAATACACAGTGTCACCAACCAATACCATCCTGAGAGTGTCGTAAGAGGTGACTGGAACACAAGAGGCAGATCACCTGGGCTAGGGGAAGGACAACTTGATACAAACCCTGTATCAACCCGTCTTGCCAGCGCGGCACAGTATACTTATTTCCCTCCATGAACTTGGAGGAGGCTCAGTTCATTAGTGGGTAATATGATATTAAGACTAGACACCCTTTCGTTGAAAGTATTCGATTCTATTATTAACTCGTAAATGTGAACGACAAATCTGTGTGCCCGTAGATCACGATAGATGTCGCTGATACGGTGGCGTTTCGCCAGATCTGCGATCATCTCTACAAACATTTTGTCGCCTAATTACAAAATCTTTACATTACTAACTGAGAATTATCTTTCAAATACATCTTTGCAGATGGAATTTAAATGTCAGAAAATTCACGTAGGTACTTCTAAATATATATTTTTACGTAGTTGTATGGATTCTGAAGTATCGTTTTTTTTAAATTGGGTCAGTGCTACGTTTAGTCCACTTCACTTTACTAAACGCTTGTATTTCTAAAGTAGTCTGAAGCGCTTTAAAAGACGTTTCAGACAGTTCCGGTACTATTTTGGCCTATTAAAACCGCTATTAGAATTATGAGATAGCCACGTAAATGTAGTAAGAAAATTGTACATAGAACAATGTATAAAGCATGCAAAGATACCATCAATAGAATGTACAATCAGGAAATTCTAAAATTGAATTCATTTATTTAAAATTAGAACTGCACGGTCGCGACAAATAGAAGAAATCGATACACGAAACGAGATAAAAATTGCCGTAAAGCTTATTCTTGAAATATCGATACATACAAATCGGCAGTTACAAAGGGGCTACAATGAGTATTGCGCAAATCTTGCTTCGGTAGGCGCGAGCGCAAGTAATTGTTTTGTAGAAGGACATGCGGATATCGGAGCGAACGATCAGTGGGTGACGTGCAGCTGCCATTTTAGATTTTTTACACAGGCAATGAAACAAACATAGTTTATGGTCATTTAGATTTTAAGTCTATGGTCTTTGAAATTCAAATTACATTTTTTGCACCTCTCAATCTCATAGCTAAATGTTCTGATATCTTTGCTCTCTGATGCCTTGCAGTTGGTTTCGAAATTCAACGAACAATTTACTGGTACGCCATCTTTGAAGAAACAACAAGGACTTATTTAAGGTCCTTCTATAAATGTATGATACCTTAAGGATATAAATCTTATATTGGTTTTCGTTTTCGATTGACGATTCACTGACCAACTTTGTAAGAAGTTTGGAGGCTGATGGACTAATTTATGATTAATGGTAATATTTTATTAACTCATATTAGAACAGTTAATCATACATTTATATATTTATAGATAACAGATGTTGTGTTAGGTTAGGCTATCATCGAGTCATTTTCTAACTGAAACAAATAGGAAAATGTTACAATAGATAACATTTAGTTTTATAAAAATTTTAATTGCTTTAGCGCAGTTTGGTGAATAATTCTCACATTTCCACAAGATTTATAACCTAGCCAGTAAATCAGCTTGTCCCCGCTCACTAAACAAAATGGGAGCTTAAGGCTCATGAATAAAAACATCCTATTTAGCGCTACACTCGCCGATGCCTCAAGTGTACCGAAACATCTGACAAAAAGCTGCTGACGTACAATACTGTCCCTTAAAACAGTGCTACTAAGAATTAAAATTATATATACACTATATCGCACATGATACTTTTAGGTAGTACTGGGTAAGTTCTACGCAAACGCATTTCCGGCCGAACATTGCCGGGAAAAAGCCATTTAAAACAAAAAAGAAAAAAATAGTAACGCGCCGCGCGCGCTCGGACACTTCCGGTGGGCGCCATTTTTTCTGTATTGCCAACAGATAAAATCTTTCCGGCCTACTGCGCGAACGCCCGCTTTTATTTTATACGATCACATTTTGGCAAAGTTTTAATGACACGACACTGTAATAGCATTGTTATAATTGAATATTATTAATTTTGTAACTGTTTCTGTGTTTTTGATGGTGGTAATTACTCATAAGTGAATTTTAAAACAGTAAACTACTAACTAGTATATGAATACATATATTTTTTTTAATTAATAATTTTATTTTCATTTTTTAATTAAAGGGCGAAGTACAATATTCATTTGATTTTATAATTTTGTAACTTTAGGCGTAAGATTACAAACTTTTTCTTCTATACTACATAAAGAACTGTTTACAACCTACTAATCATTTAAATGAACGGATTCATTATTATAGTATTTGTTTGTTGTAGACATATTTTTTTTGTGATGTTGTATAAATAGTAATAACAAAATAACAAAACTCTATGAAAGGTCAGATAGGTTGTGTAGCCTCCTATAAACTGTGGAAAGCCTCACACACTAATTTAAGGGAGAGATGAAATTGAATTATACTGTGCATTACAAAAAGCAATTATTTGAAAACTGAACATCACATAAAACGATTCACATAAAATCGTTAACCGTAACACCATACGGGACAATTAGTGTAGCAAAAAGCATTAGTACCCTACAAAATTCAACGGTCGAACTTATGTAAATGGGATAGTGTTTCGATGCTGAATATTCAAATTGATGTCATTATAACATTGGCCCAGCTTGCTAGCCGTTTGGCCTCCAGCCAGCACCGCCGAATAATGTAATGAGTAAATTAACGTACAACATTTTTATCATGTATTAAGCTGCTTTAGCTATTTATGAGTTGAAATTAAAGCGCTTCATTGTTAGTGATAAGTGTACGATTTAATCAGCTGACGTGACCAAAATGAAGTGCTTATAAGAGAATACAAGACACTGATTGAAGTAAATCAAGTCACGATCTATAAAATTTCAGAAATTTTAAGATAATGTATGCATACAAGCCCTTATTTATTAGGTACATTCTGGTTTATCGAAGTAAATTAACTAAATCTCAAGATGAACAACTAATAAACTACCTCTCCATTCCGTGAACTATTCCTGCATGCTTAGAAATGTCACCATTATGACAATTCAGGTGATAATTCAGAAGAAATAGAATTCTGTACCCTATGCCAAATACACACGATTAATCTGCTAAAACTTTGGATGTGGTTTTAGCGTCTAAGTTAATAAAAGTATCATTCATGTACCACATAACACAATATTAAACGTAATATCTAAGAAAACCGGGTGAAAAAACAGTGACTGTCAAATTCTTCCCAATGTTGCCGAACAAAACAGCACTTTAGTCGATGTTAAAAAAAGAGCGGTCCCGATTCAAAAATTGAATTGATCGGTCCATTGTATTCCAAATGTATCATTTGAGCTGTTATTACGGCTCTCTCTTTCTAGTCCCATACAAACTGGTAATCCAATACTTTTCTATGGTAGGCACTTAAGTCGGCAGCTGGTTACAAAACGTCATATGTGTTGAATACGTGTTTTACGATGCACCTTATAACTTCAATATTTAAGTTTAAATTTCATTTGTACTTATTTAAGTATAACAAGCGTTAGATTTATTAGGATTATAATGATTTTGTGAGTAGCATGGCGAAGTCACTAAGGAGGTGTCATTGGAAAACACAGATTTACATTGCCTATTCCCAAATTCATTCGATAGCCGATTTATCCTTGGGGTATCAGGTATATTTTATAATATTATTATCAGATAATTTAGGTAGACAATCAAGTTACCTATTTGTCCAATTTTAATAACCTAAATGTAACCGTAGTTTTCACTCAAACATCGGTTAACCAAGCAAGAAATCGAAAACAATGTGTGCCGCAAAAACTTAACCAATTCATTGGTTAAAGGTCGGCCCAAAAAAAAATTCGGCCCACAAAAAGCTAATCGGCTATAACGCGGAGGAAGTAACGTATAAACGAGCGTGATGAATTAAATAAACAAATTTATAAAAAGTTACACGAACAGACAAACTGTTGTATTGCGGTTGGCAGGCATGGGATTCGAACCCACGCACCGCGGTAATCCTATTAGCCGAACATTGTAGAATAGCCGAATAAATACATTTGTATTGTAAACTCCACATGAGTTTGTGAATCGTCAAGGGACAAATTTGGGAAAAAATGCTTTATCATCAGCATTGACAAATAGTTTACATTCGCTTTTCGAGGAGCCTTATGATTGTGGTCTTAAATAATATTATATATGTTTAAGAAAGTATAAATAAAGTTATAGTAAAGTTGTTTATTGAGCATGAGAGTCACTATCAGAAGACAATATATCAGGTATTATATGCATAGTACCTAAGTATGTATTCCTTAAAACTATTTCTCACAGCGTAAAACCGCATAAATGTCAATGAGTTTCTCATTTTGTTGCCTCAATTAAGTCAAAATCGATAACCAACTTGCTATCGATTGTTGAATTTGACAGTTTTGGAAACTTACTAAGGTACACATAAGATCACGAATTTAAAATACCAAACACAATTAGCCAAAAAATCCCACAATCAATCAAAGGAAACAGTATCACAACCCGTCAACGATATGTTTTGATTAAAAACAATATTACAATAACGTTCGGCTCGTGAGACCAATTTAAGTTGAGCTTTGTCGGTCTTTTGAGTCTATACAGTCACTGTGAGCACATTTTGAGTGGTTATGGGCTTGTAGTTGAGCTACACAATCGTATAGGGCCAATAAGGGCCTGTATTTTGAGTAAACATACTTGAGCTTTGTTTGTGGAAGGCTCGCGAGAGTGTTTTTGATACTTGCTATTTAGTCGACCTTTGAAATTATTTTTTTCAATTTTATTGATTAAATACTACCCTCGATGGATTGTGCGTATGTAAATTAATACTATATCACCAAAAAAAAAATTATACTACTTGTTTCCCTCATTTCAGTCACTGTAAGTTATTATTTCGCCATTGAAAGTAGTTGGACTTAACTAATTTGGAAAGCAGTTGCAAAAGTATTTAGGTTTTATGTGCTAAGTAACACGGAAAATTATGAATTAAGCTAAAATTTGATTTAATTAATAAAAAATCTAACTTAATTCATTACAACAGTATCTAAAAACAATTGAAAAGAATATGAAAATGTTGCTATCCAATTTTTATTTTTGTAAAGTATCAAATCGTTTTATTGTTGGCTGCCTATGCAGCACAAAATTCATGCTTTGTTGTATGAATTGCGTTTTTTGAGTGAAATCGATCACGACGACCCGCCTCGAGGACCAATGATCGCTTATACTGTATTTATTTACACATTGTTACATTAATACGTTTCAAATCGTTATGCGATTAAAATCCAACTAAATTTCGTTGTTTGCTCTACCACTGAATTTTTCCGGTCCTTTGTTAGATAGGATCCCGGAGTGTTCCGAATCTTGAAATGTAGTTTGTTGTTTAAAATGAAATACTATTAACATTAAATATTTGTACATTATGCATGCTATTACCTAATTTTAAATTCTAATGTCATATTATTTACATGTGGGAGCAGTGGTTCTAATAATTTTGAATTTGTTTGAAAATGCCGACAGTGTTGACCTGAACTAAATTAAAGCTTGTTTGAATAAATACGATCTCATTTGTCGCGTGAATAATAATTTTGTTAAGAAAATAAAATGAATACTTTATAAAACATTAATATTATATTAATGCTACGGCTATCTATGCAAAGCACAATAATCTCTAAATATTAAACTCATTTCCTGGCGAATAAATATAATCTCATCCTAGCCACTCTAAAATTAATATCCGAGTCTAATTTATACTACCTATCAATTTGATATGTCAACATCTTTTAAAATTGGAACACTGATTCATTGCTATTCATTTATTCGAAAATATAAATTTGGAAACAGAATTAAGATAAATTATTTATTGCATCGAGCCAATCTGTCGCTAAGGGACGCGGAGTCTGGCGAATGTGTGAGCAGTATAAATATGTATAAGAAGGCGGGTACGGGCCCTTGACATCGCTACTACAAGACGTATTGTGGACCCGTCATTATACCATCAACGTCTGAAGGCACTCCCTGCCGCTTTTGTAGCTCCTTCCGAATAATTAGAGCAAACAGCATTGTTGCTTTGAAGCAGCTATAAAGTATACATTTCAATACAAAAAAATCTCGAGTGCTCTCTTTGTAGAGCCGCTTTGACAGTTAATTTTTGTCATTGTTGCTCCACATTTGTACTTTTTCCTTAGCGAGTATTGCGTGAGGGTACTTTTTGTTTTTACCGCGGGGCTGCAAGAGTCGTGAGAAATCGTAACAGCGTACCACTTGACATTTAGATTTGGAATGCCGATAAATTTAAATTCTGTTTTGTTCTAGATATCGCAACAAGAAATTGGGAGCTACTATTGTGCAGTTTGAATAGTCTAACTTAAGAGCTGCTATCTACGCAAGAGATCTTAAGTAGAATTTTTGTGGCACTGTCACTTATTCAGCTAATCGAATTATACAACGCGGAGTAGTCTAGAACCACACTCTGCTCGACTTTCTAACAAGCAAGGCTTTCCTTTCCTTTCAAAAATAAAACGAATTCTTTCCACGGCATTTTAAATACTTTTATAACAACACCTACTTATTTGTATATTGTCAACATTGCAGTCCATAAACGGCCCACTGCAGAGTTAGGCCAGGAGCCTAACTGGAATTGGAGGACCAATCACGAGGGAAATAAGCCTACTATTGTTGACACAGGGTATGTATCAAGTCTTCTCTTCATCTGCCAATTGGGTCATATTCTCATGGTTGTGTGGGTTGGTAACATTTTGTATTATAAAGAAGGTAAATACCCATATTTGCATATGTCTTCTGTGACACACGTTATTGTCAAATGATTAGCTTGTTTGAATTGCCAAACAAACGGAATTCCAAGACATACTATCGAATTATTCATATTTATCTAAATCGATTCGTACGTATAGTGTTATTTAACAGTTAAGCGATTGTATCTGCCCCTCGTAATTCATTCGAGACAATCGTATTGGGTTTTATGACGCATTAGCTCTCCGTAGGGACTAGAGATTTAGAGTGGAGCAAGTGAGACAACACTGATTTGACATCGAATAGGAATGCATGTGGAATACTTCTATATTATTACTATGTTAGCAAAATGTGAGATAAATCTTCTAAAATGTATGTACGTGTATAGTAATGTATCGACTGCCTCGTTGGTCTAGTGGTTAGATGTGCCGCCTTTGGATCAACGGGTCCCGGGTTCGATTCCCGGGTCGGGCAAGTGTCTTTGTCTAAACCAGAGGCACTGGCTCGGAGTCTGGGTGTCATTTCTATCTATAATATGTATGTATTTACAAAAAAAAATGTAGCTTGGGACGAGATGTCGTTGTGTGAAATGTCCAAGTATATTTATTTATATAGCTCCAGAACGAATTCACCAAATTAGATAATTGTTCGTTATTGCCAATAGAAGGTCTGTAATATAAAAAAAAAGATTTTTGAAATATTGGAATATACATAGGAATAAGTATAGAAATATGTAACCTGACACAAACCCTGTGCCAACCCGTCTTGCCAGCGTGGCACGTTAGGCTTATTTCCCACCGTGAATTTGGAGGAGTCCCAACTCAGGAATGGATCAGGATCATTAATGGGCTGAGACTACACAGTTTTCCGAGACAGCTAGTTTCAGATATACAGTTTTTAGTAGATTAGATCCCTAATAAAAACTACTTGCTGAAATATTTTACCCAAGCTTCGTATCAATACACATTCTGGCGCTTCATTCAAATTCTGGCGCATCATCATCATTTCAACCAAAAGACGTCGACTTCATTCAAATGTTCACGCGCAATAGAGAAATGCAAGGAAAACAGTGATCGAATCAACATATCCAACAGTAGACCATGCAATTTGTTGCTCAAGGATTGGCATATCCGAATCAACGGTTGTTGTTACAACCGATTATTGTTCATTGAAAGGGAGCACAATCGAATAAACCGATTTATGCGAAACCATAACAGTTGTATTCACATCTCTAGTAGCGACCCCAGGCTATCTGTCACCAAGATATCATCGAATCATTCTGAGGGATGCAGTCGCGAGGGTACCGAGATTAACTTTTGAGGGGACGCTTGGCCTCTCTGGGGTAAAGTTATGACGTGTTTTAGCATAAATTACATATCTAATAGATAGTTAGTTACTGGCGGAATAAAATATGTTTTATAAATTGTTATTTTTTACCTAAAAATTAAGAAAATACTGGCCACACTGGTTCCTAGTACTACCCACTGTTGAATCAGGCGTCCTCCAACAACGGAGGGTAATTAGCCAACTGTGCCACGCTGGCCAGCCTGGTTCTGCATCAGATCCCACAATGCCGCAACAGGACGCGCGTTGGAGCACCCCGGGGAGGTTTAGTGGGTAGGCCCCCACTATGGGGGAGAGTCCCACACTCCCCTCGCTGGCCATCCCCGTGGCCGGCGAGGAAGTCCATAAAGGATTTTACCCCGGGCGAAAAAAAATAAAATAAATAAATTCTCTTGCGGCTAGAATTACGGCCATAATATTTCCTTCCGTTCGGCTCTTACGACACTCTCAGAATGAAATGGCGTGGTGACAGTATGTACTCTAAATACACACTAACTAGTTTGAATTTATACGTTAGTTACCCTCTGCTTGAAGATTAAACAATAATCAATAAGACACGGACAATAATCTGAAGTACTCTTTACAGTATGACTCTAAATTTGCGCTCGCCCGTTCGTGTCTTTCAATCGTTTTGTTCTGTGTAACACAAATAGAGATGTCTAAAGTCTAACATTTGATTGGTGTACCGCAAAAAATATTATATCCAAAGATGCGTCAGCTCAAACGTCACTCAAAACCGTCACGCTCATGGATCCAGGTAAACTGGTCATGTCACTTTTCCTTATTTGGAACTAGGTGCTTATCTATAAAGCGTCTAACAAAAGACATTCGAAGTAAGGTTATAGAACGAGTCAAAAGAAGCAGTTCTGTGTTTGAAACGGTTTTCTATCATAAAATATGAGACAGCAATGGACGTTTTGCGGAACCACTTTTTTATTACAAAACAGATTTATTATTTTCGTATAACCTTAGTAATCTGAATTTTAGTATGCGTATTGGGTTGTAGCGCTTATTTCTCTACTACTACCATTAGAATGAATAGTGCTACCACCCCATTCTATCCTGAGGGTGTCGTATAAGCTGACAAAAAGAAGTAACACGATCGAACACCTAGCCGTAACAGAAGTTTACAAACTTGATACGCCACTTGTACCACACCCGACTGTCCAGAGTGGAGAACGATTACCCTCCACGTATTTGGAGGAGGCCCGACTCAGCAGTGGGTCATAAATGGGCTGAAACGACACCGATATGTTAGATTTCTACACAAAACTGTAATTTTCTTAAGATGCGTGCCAATTACTGCTTCAAGTATTAATATACAGATACGTACATGTCCTAGGTATATGTATCTATCTTCTTAGGTATGTAGAACAGCTTGCATTAGTAGTTCTTATAAAGCGCCTGCGGCATCAAGAACCAGTCCGCTTGGTCCGAATCACCGTAATAGGTCCTTATAAGTTCCTCATTTTAGATTTTACCCACTTAAAGGTGCATTGCTTGGAGGCATACAGAAAGCGGCATAAAATTCTCATTTCAGTATAAAGTCACTTAAGTTTAACGTTGAGTATAAAGCTAAAAATAAATTGTGTAAGCCTTCTTAAGTTTCTTTTTTAACTTAAATTCAATTTTAGAGAGGTATAACAATGTATTTTTTCATTGTATTTAAGGTTATACGATTGATTCGTACAACGAAGATTGTATTCCGTATGGTCACGGATTAAGAATACATAGTGCCACCACCCTGTTCCATCCTGAGGGTGTCGTAAGAGCCGACAAAAGGAAATTGAGAAGGCCGACAATCTAGCCGCCAGAGAAAGAAAACTTGATACGAAACCCTGGTTGGCTCACCCGTCTGGCCAGCGTGGCACATTAGGTTAATGAACCTCCCTGTGATGGCAGGAGGCAGGAGCAGTGGATCATTTATAGGCTAAGTAGTAGTAGTATTTAAGAAATATTCGTACGACCTACAAGTATTTGTTCCAGGTCTGGGTGTTTTCTATCTATAATATGTGAGTATTTACAAAAAAAAAATTATATAAGTAGTTTATCATCCATCTCGTTACCATAACACAAGCATTAAGTTGCTTAGCTTGGGACGAGATGGCGTTGTGTGAAATTTCCAAGGATATTTAGTAAATTGCGCTAATTTTCACAGTCACCGCAAGAAATCCCGTAGTACTTGTCAAAACGTATTTAAAAGGATAAACAGTTAAAAACTTACATTATGTAGTTTGTAGTAAAGTCCACACGCGTTGCAGACTGGTTCTCCATTCTGGTTTCGTCTCCATAACGTGGTTGTCGTAGTCTTGCAGTTCGCACACGACGTGCCAGCTCGTCGCGCCGCACTTTGTAACGACTGTAAACAAACAAAAATCCACATTAATAAAATTAAAAATAAAACAATGGCTTTAATAGACACCTTTGTCCGTGTGGTGACGGATTGAGAGAGAGAGAACCTTTAATACCAACCTATATACACATCAACCTGTACATACATATCGGCTTATAATACCAACCTATATACACATCACCCTGTACATACATATCGGCCTATAATACCAACCTATATACACATCAACATGTACATACATATCGGCCTATAATACCAACCTATATACACATCAACCTGTACATACATATCGGCCTATAATACCAACCTATATACACATCAACCTGTACATACATATCGGCCTATAATACCAACCTATATACACATCAACATGTACATACATATCAACCTATAGTATCTTAGGGATGTAGTAAGAGGCAGATCACCAAGCCACAAGATAATGAAATCCTTATGTTACATATTACAAACACTATGACTTTCTAGCGTGGCACAATAAGGTCAATTTTCCTCCACTAATTTGGAGGAGGCCCATCTCAGTAGTGGCTCTTAAAGAGACTGATATGCTGATAAAAATAACTTGTGATCTGGCAAAATTTGGGCAGCCACACATTTTAGTAGACAACCACACAAGATAGAACTATTACAGGGACCAAATGCTAAATGAAAATAAGTAATTTTTAAAAAGTGCTTTGTACAGTACCCTCAGTAATAGAAACGGTCTGTGACAATATAATATCCTAAATCCGTTTCTATGTGGACATAAATAGTTTAAGCTTTCTTAAAACAAAATAAGGCTACAAAACGCGACACAAAAAACGTATATCCAAATATCAAGTCAAAAAAGCGAGGTAGCTATTCTGGCCTTACACCTGCCCATTACTGCCGTCAATCAAACAAAAAAATACCCACCAACATGCGGTGGCCGTTTCATACAGTCCACCAAAGTGGTTCACTCAATTAAAAATACATTCATTCCGAATGAAAAGATTCACAGTCTCACTCAACTATTAATAGGAAATCTATTAATTTATGATGTCATTTTATTACACAAATATTAATTTCAGCTTGTAAAATTTACAAATCTTATTCAATGCAAATAAATAAGGATTCTTCGTGTATGTATTGCTTGTATTTAATAAACATTAAGTTCACATTTATATTTTTAATACTGTGCCAGCATGGCACAGTGGGCCAATTTCCCTCCATGAAGATGGCCTGACGCAGCAGTGGGTCATCTATGTGTTGAGTAGTAGTAGTAATGTAAATTTTCATTTCAGAAAACGGTAGACAATCGTTTCCTCGGGTAGTAAATTTATTACAAAGCGGCTTTAAGCAATAAAATATTACTTAAACTATTCGAAACTTTAGTTGGATAGATTCTCGGTAACGAGAATCGAATACTACTAAAGATTATCGTGACTATACCGTCGTATTGTCCGATTTAATATCGTAAGTGACTGTGTCGGCCTTAGCATTGTACAAACGCACAGAAAAGGGTTTCAAAAAACAATTAAAATAAAATTAAGTAATATTATTGTTAAAAATAAACTAGCAAACCAAAATGTATCGAATTATATTCGTTAAGGGGTTTAGGTAAGACAAAACACAGTTTAGATTTTTTGATAACAGTATCAACGTTGTAACCTTGGCTGTATCATTAACAATATCTATTGATAACACTATTACGAACTGATTTATATATTGTGTAGGTACCTGAGTATCTACTCGCTTTAAATGATAAACATTCTCGTATATTAATAATTAAAATTGATTAGTTCAGCTAAGATTAGGATGGTAGGGTAACAAGATACTAATAAGGTTTGAGTTAAAATTTGACAAAGCAAAAACAAGTCATCGTCTATCAACCAGTAAATGTTAACTAAATTTACTACTACTAGTAACTAACTAAAGTTAATACTGTATTGCCTCGAGAAACTTTTGTTCAGTTTTTAAATTGTTAAAAGCTTAAGATACTGTTGACCCCAATTTAAAAATGGAACGTTGAAAAATGTTAACAAATCTGTTCGTGACAGTACCCGCTGCATATTGGAATACCTAAATATTAAATGGTTTGCGTCGATATTCGCCTAGTCATGGCAGCCTTTGTAGCTGGGATTAGAGCGGGCTATATTAGCTGGGCAGAGGCTATAACACACACTTTTTTTCCCACTCAGGATGACTTGGACTCGAGTTCCATTTGTGACATACGAGTTATTTTTTATATTTGTAAACGTCTTATTATGAGTGGTGTATTAGTTTCTAAAGTACTTAAGTGCCAATTCATACCGGTGTTTCGTTTTGTTGAAATACAATAGTGACTACTTTCCTATGAAAATAAATGAAGAGATTGAATATTTAATGCTTTGTTTATTTATTTTGTTTCCTTAGTTTGTAGTACGATTAGCGGTGTTGGAGTAATATAAAGATATCTTAAAAGTTTCGACCGTGTGGTGACTGATTTTTAATACATCGTGTCACCAGCCCATTCCATTATAGGGCGGGTGGTAAGAGCCTTGCTCTGAGTCTGGGTATGACACTAATGACTAGTATCCGTGAATTTCATGTTGGCAATAAATAGTGCAAGTTAAGTCTTAAAAAAAAAACATTAACAAAATCAATTCGGCCGCACAAGAGACGCAAATCCGAATTGTAATAGTAAAATTAACTGCACCAGTTTACGACTCAATTGCCAGAATCCGATTAAATAACTCCAGATAAGAGTTCCCATCACCCTGGCGGGTGCATCACGCACGGTCTCTGGGGAGCCAGCCAAATCAGAGGGTTGACTGGCTAAGCCGATTACCAAAGTCAACTCACCCCCTTTTGGGGTGGTTTTATTTCCATGGAAAAACGGCTGTTTATACGTAATTTTATGGACGAATTACTTTCGCTCCTCAAACGCTGAAATGGCTGGAAACGTCGTAAATTTTACGAGCGGGATCACCATTTTTATTTGGGTCAATTTTATAGGAGTGGACGTAAACTTAGTTGAGACGAGGTTATGAGAAATGGCAAATATCGCGCTTAGCTTTTCTAAGGTGCTGCACTATCACCAGTATTATTTTATACTGAAACTAGCTGACCCCGCAAACGTTGTTTTGCCATATAAATATCACTATTAATAAATAGGGGTTGATCGTAAACAGGTGAAAATTTAGAGTTGTATGCTGTAACTGTAAGTAACTCATTCATGGGTCAATGTATACGCTTTTATAACAAACTGCCCATGCAACTTAGAGAATTGCCTCGCAATGCTTTTAAAAAGACGGTCAAGACAAAGCTTTACAAAAAAGCGTATCACTGCATTGCTGACTATATAAAATACACAGCTGCTTGGGACTAAGCTGTTCAGTGCCAGTCTTTTATGTTATTTATTTATGTTATTGTACATACAGACAAGAAATAGGACCGCAATGAAAAAAAAATGACAAGCCCTCTGAGTTTCTTGCCAGTTCTTCTCAGCAGTGGAAGCCTTCCGAACTGGTGGTAGACGGTAGACCTTTTTTATTATAGAATATCACTTTGAATAATGTGTTGACTTTTTGTAAGTGTCCACCGTGACCTAAACAAATTGATTTGAATTTACATAAAAAATAAAAATATTAAATTTTCTGTCTAGTCTAGTCAGGGTTTCGAATCAAGGTTTCCTTCGGTTGGTTTACCTTCGACGGCTTTTACGACACCCTCCATACGGAATGGGGTGGTGACAAAATGTATTCTAAATCCGATAGGCTGAAGACCTAGCCGCAAGAGAAACCTGCTTCGCACAGAATGCTAAATGCCCTCCATATAGTTGGAAGCAAGTCAATTAGTTGTCCGTTTACGAAGACATCAGGTCATATTGATTTATCACTCAACAAAATTATGGGTTTTTGTTAATAGGTAATAACTACATCATAGGATAAGTACGTCGACACTTGAGCAATTTAAAAACGCGCAGATTCTTAACATATTTTGTAAAGATCCTCTTCATGTCTAGTGAGGAGACATACCGAATAAAAAACCGATTAAACAACAAAAATTTCGAATATTCGAACAATCGTCCCATATCGGTCGAGAGAGGTTTATTAATCTCGTCTGTCAACGGCATTCCACCGCATCGATATCTCGTACACGAAAAAAACTACCGACAAAGATAAAAAGCGTCACAAACAGACAAACAAACGGCATTCAGTACTCATTGTTACGACGTACTTTAATTTTCAGTGTAGTGTAAAGAAGCATGCGCTTTGACAGAGATTTGGAACTATTGTTGTAGGACTAAACAGGGCTATTATGTTTTCGATAACGTTGAGAATGGGACCGTCGCATGTTGACCGTAATAAATGGACACTCGAATGTTCTGAAATCGTCAAAGTGTACGCCTGTAGTTCGTTAGTTTGGTATGAGAACTTAAAAGAGAATTGGTTAGGTTAGATTGTAGGAAATGCTTTCTGGACATTTCTGATCGTATTCTTTTATTTAAATCCCAACGTTTTTATCATCATTTCCTGCAATGCGCAAAGATAGTGAAAATCTAAGACATAATTAGGATATGTTAGATTCTAAAACATCATCCTAATGATAATGTATGATAAAATAAGCAGACTGCTAGCCATAAGCGTCTTCAAGATTTCCACTAATTCTCTGAGCATTCATCGAGCGTTTTCAGCCTTAACATTTCTTTCTGTCGGCACTTACGACACCCTCAGGATGAAATGGGGTAGTGACACTATGTATTTTAAATCCATCACCGCACGTAGTTATAATAACTACTAATTCTGCTAAAATTCTAAAATATTAATCTTAACGCTGTTCTTGTATCGCCCTTAAAGGCACATCATGTGTACATCGAAAGTACCATTAATCAAACTTATAATTCCATTTACTTAAAATAAATGCAAAGGCGTCGCATACTCGCAACATATTCAGAATAACCAGAGTCTTATTATAAACAAAACGCATACTGAATTCCAGTGGTTAGAAAGTGATCGAAACTCGTATTAAATATCGGCATACCGTCGCCGAACCACTGAACATCCAGTTAATTATCAACACCGACGCATCAAACGGATTACTGCCGCATCAGTTCACACTAACTAATTCAATAAACCACCCACATTAAAAACATATTTCCATAACGCGTCCCTCCCGCGATCCAATCAGCCTTATCTCCCCCGACCCTCACAACACCTCCTAATCAAATCAAATCGCAGCCTCCTTCTTCCCTAATCTATCTACCTATCTACGCTAAAATTATATCGCAAAAACGGATACCTATCCCCTCGTATATTTGCCCACACAAGCGAAATTCGTCCAGCCCGGAAACAGCCCTCCTACGATACATACCTACGCGATTTTGTAGCCGGAAAACACAAAGCTAGGCCCATACACTCACACAGACGCGATGGTCCCGTATCAGCATATCTACACCATCTAGATCCCACTATGAGAACCCCCAAGGGGGAGGCAATCCATTTACCGCGCGTCTCCGCAATGAAAATTTCCTCTTATCCGTATGGAGTTAGAGATCTCAATCGCGCGGCAAAAGTTATGTTTTTAAAGGTTTACACGGCCCCTAGCAGTGAAAGCTCGGAATCGATGTAGCCTTTACCCCTCGCCCCGCGCCAGTTTTTCCGGCGTACCGTCCTTATCAGGCTAGAGCGATTAGATAAAGAGAGATAGAGCGTGAAAATAAAGATTTTCATCGTGTTCACTCACACACTGATAGTTTCAGTGTACCAATGCGTGTAGCGGTTTAGTGGTGTGTGTATGAGGGCTCGTATAGACAGAAGGGCTTTTCAAATAGACTAGGGGTCGACAAAACTTTGATGTCGTGGGCTCTTTTGAAATGAGTATCTAAGTTATTCATAGTGTACATAAATCTGTACAAAGGTTTTGTTGGTTTTAATATAATTTGATCGTTGTATATACACGTTACGAAAAGTAGTTAGAACCAGTAGTGTAAGAAATCTGTTTCTTATACTTTTTTTTAACCTGTCTATAAATAATGATGCAATAAGTTTTTCGAATAAACACATTCCGCTGCCAGTAACCAGAAAATCGTGTGCCAAAAGCCGTGAAGCTAAGTAACCTCGCATGCGAATACAGTGTAGTGTATACCTATAAAGTAAATTATTACTTCTCGATCGTGTCTCATTGGAAGTTTATCGCCTTTGTCGCCGGGCGCCGGTGAGCATCGTCGACGCGCTCATAAAAATGAAAACCGCTTTTATTTTGCTCGTAATTTTTTAAATTTTCACACGAAGATGCACCCCTCCCGCCGCCGCACCGCCCCCGCCTGCCATTGGCCGCCGTGGAAGCCATGTTGGGAAATTCGCTAACGATTTATTTGTGTACGACCGGCAGCGTGGAGCGGTCGGTAACTAGAAACAGAGCGCGTGAAATCGCGAGACCTTTAATTGGTTCGCGTCTATGTAAATGGAGGCTTCACGGAATCTAATGGAAAGTCGGTCGGTATTGTCCGGTCATGCCGACGGTTTTAAGCCCGTTAGGATAACAAAGAGAGCGGTTGCCCAATAGGAGCTATCGGATGATAGCGATCGGCTCTCGCTCGGATTGACACATCAACCCGCCAGCCGCCTGATACAATCGAGGTACATTTGGTTCGTAATCGACCCGCCGACGTCACGCCTCATTGATGCTGCCAAATCTCTTATTGGCTCCTTATTGGTATTTCAATGGGAGAAACATGCCAGTTTTTGGGAGTCACGATGTTTCTATTTGATACTTGTGTCGCTGCTATCTATAGGAGTCAACTGTAATTTTAACGTCCGTCTGGTGACGGATTTAGAATACATAGAGTCACCACCCTATTCCGCCCGGAGGGTGCCGTTATAACCGAAAAAAGGGAAAGTCACGGTCGAAAGCGAGGTTTGGCAAGAATAATAAAAGTATATAAATAAATATCCTTGGACATTTCACACAACGCCATCTCGTCCCAAGCTAAGCAACTTAATGCTTGTTTTATGGTAACGAGATGGATGATAAACTACTTATATACATTTTTTTTTGTACATACATATATATTATAGATAGAAATGACACCCAGACTCCGAGCCAGTGCCTCTGGTTTAAACAAAGATACTTGCCCGACCCCGGAATCGAATCCGGGACCCGTTGATCCAAAGGCGGCACATCTAACCACTAGACCAACGAACAAAACTTGATATCTACAAATGTCTGTGCCAGCCCGTCTAGCCAGCGTGACACAGGCTCCATGTGCCAGACCAGACTCAGGAGTGGGTCATGTATGTGCTGAGTAGTAGTAGTGATTTTAAAGCGTATGTTAATGCGTTGGCGACTGTCAAATTTTTGTCGTAACTTTGACGTACAAATTTATGACTCTACATGCTACTATTATTAGCCATATTAGTCTACAGTGCCACGCTGGCCAGATGGGTTGGCACAGGGCTTCCTGTCAAGTTTTTTTTCCGGCGGTTATCGGCCTTGACATATCTTTTAGTCGGCTCTTACGACACCCTCACGGTAGAAGGGGGTGGTGACAATATGTATTCTAAATCCGTCACCACACGGACAACGCCTCTACTTAGACTCTACTAAGATCTACTTACTCCGAGCTTTGGAATATAATAACTCGTGTTGGTTAGGTATACATGTAGTTATCAAAAATAAGATTGTATAGAAACGAATTATGTTCTTGTTAATAAGTCCTCACAAGTAAAACAAGCCGATTGAAGTATTGATTAAGATAAACGAGGTACACTGGCGTCATGCAGGTGTCAGTAGGACAATAGGTGAAGGTGTGATGACTCTATCATAGTATATATGTATAATCCTATAAATTTAGTTACGTTCGGAACAGGTGGTAATAAAATTATCTTGTGACTGGATCAAGCTACTGTGAACATCATTGTTGTATGTATGACTGCGCCCTGCGGTTTCACACGCGCTTACTCGACACTTATCTTTATATTTTGGATGATTCACACTTTATAGTTATAAATTGTAGCTAATGTGTTGTTCTGATGTCTAAGCTATATTATTGTAAAGGTTCATCAACAGCCGTTCAGTTGTTTTGGCGTGAAAGAGTAATAAACATAAATTCTTACTGAAATCACCTCGTTAATTAAGCATCGGGTGTTAATTTAGTATAAAAATGGCTTGTTATTTCCTTGCTGTAAATTTTACGTAATAGTTTGTTTAGTTTTTATAATACACCTTTATAATATTAGTTGACCTTCTACTAGTAGGAAAAATGTCAGATAAAAAATAAATGTTTTCTATCATCAATAAGACAATGTTTCATCACCAAGCCGGTGAAACCGCGGAGCGCAACTAGTAATAAATAATATACCGTATTACATGTTGAGAAAGGGCAGGAAATCTACGGATAAAACTGCAGGCAGAAGTTAGTAATATTTACGAGTAACCTTCTAGTAGCAGTTAACCATATGAATGTGCCAAAAAGAACAATATTTTTAAAATTCGAATGACAGCTTTTTTTTCAAACGTGGTTTTTAAAGAACCTCGAGTTCTGTGATATCACAAAGTTGATATAGGAATTATGTCCTGGAGGCGACTAAACGCTGGTAATTCTACCTCGGAACGCTTCTTATAGCGTACGCATTTGCATTGAATGGCACGGCCACAGCGGAGCTCTCCAAATCCCGAACTGTGTATTATTGTGCTTGTGTTTGAATTAAAACTGATTTCACATAACATTTTGAAGCAAAAAAATAACAGGAAATGTGTGGAGATGGTTTGTGTACGTTAAATTTACACGTATAACCTCAAAAGGTCACTTATAAATAAGTAACTGTAAAAATATACGGTGTAACTCTTAGATTGTAATATATTAATATGTATAACAAAAATAGACTGTGTGCTGACGGATTTAGAGAACACAATGTCACAAACTCACTCTATATTAAGGGTGTCATAAGAGGTGGGTCATTTATGAGCGAAAATTATGATGTTTTTTTTTACTTTTTAACTTTGGTACACTGTAATATTACCATCAAACCAAAACAGTTCTCTAAATGTATTGAACTTTTAAAGCTTTAATTAAAACAACCTTCTTATAATTCCATATAGTCTATTTTATTCACAGACATTGACGCACATTGCACATAGGTTTCTTCCATAGACCACTAGAAAGTACAGGGCGTCCTGTTATCGTCCCTTGAAATGACTAACACGAGCGAGTGAAAAAGTCCCAGAGGTCGTGAAACAAAATTTAAATATATTCTTTGTTTTTTTATGTAACATTAAAAAACAACAGCAGAATTTCTTTCCTTTTTGATAAGTATGCCTCTCGGCTTCAATTTAATCTAACCGTAAAACAATACTGTGTGTTTGTATGACGTAATTCGTATCCGTTGAATGCGAAATAAGATGAATATTTCAACAAAGGATATTATGAACAATTTATAAAACCCACGTATTTCTAGATGCCATTTAATCAATTTCAAAATGTATGGGCATTGTTTGTTTAAATGAGCATTTTTGGTGCATGATACAAGTTACAATAATTATGAAACAATGATAGATGCCTTATGAAATACAATATTTAGAATTAAATTTGCATGTTAACTAGCGTATGACTTTCAATACAAATTAATTAAACCCAATAAATGTTATATTTTGTTATTGACTTAGTACTGTGATGACTCTTCTATAATTTGATGAACTGGCCTTAGCCTCATGGCCAGCTTTGGCGTATCTTGGCAACACTGTATAAAAGTACACATAGATCAACAAAAAAGTTAACACAGGAAAATGTCACGAGTGTTAGGCGCGAGCATTTTAAGATTTTAATTTCTTAAATGTTCCAGTATTTTCTTTATATAAGCGGATAATGTATGGTGGAATAAATCCATATAAATGATTATATGGTTTAGGTTATTGTATTGCATTACCATCATAAATTAATGTTACGTCACTTTTGATATTATATTTATGCGTCTATTTGTTCTAAGCCCATTACCACAATAGCCAAATGGGAATTTATTATAAGTCGATAGTAATTATTATCGATCACTTACGTACAAGCTTTCACAGGGGCTATAAGTCAAATTACAGGGATATAAAAACTAATAGACAGCGCGCTATCAGCACACGCGTCTCATGTAATATTGCAGTTTTTCATACCTAAAATTATACCGCAATTAGGGGACTTTACACGTTTGATGGTTCTTCGTAGTGTATAACTATATAATGTGACTGGGCGAAACATTATACCACATTGGTAATGTAGAATTAAGATGTAGTTATGGCTATCCGTAGGTGACGCATTTAGAAAACAGTAGTGTCGCCACCCCATTACATCGCGAGGGTGTCGTAAGTGTCGATAAAAGAAGATGACTATGCCACCTAGCCGTAAGAGAAGGAAAGCCTGAAACGAAAGGCTGTGCCAACCCGTCTGGCCAGCAGAGTAGGCTTATTACCCTCCATGCAACAGGAGGCGGCCCGACTCAGCAGTGGAAAATGGACTGAGTAGAAGTAATATTAGTATGGCTAACATGGAATTGAATAATAAATTCTTGTTATAATATTACTTTAAGCTGCCACGTAAGCGTTGACTAAATGCTGGTATCAATATTGTCAATGGATATATTAATGGTAATATTATTAAATACTAGCTGCGCCCCGCGGTTTCACCCGCGCTTACTTATTGTCGCACCGCGGGTGACGCCGCGGGGTGAAGCCAGACAAAAAAGTAGCCTAAGTTACTCCTTATATCATCAGCTACCTATCAGTGAAAGTCCCGTCAAAATCGGTCCAGCCGTTTCTGAGATTAGCCGGAACAAACAGACAGACAGACAGACAGAAAGAAAGACAGACAAAAATTAAAAAAAAATGTTATTTTGGTCTATGTACTGTGTATTATTATTACAAACAGACACCCCAATTTTATTGATTGGTATAGATTAATATTGGATGGTAATATTATGAAAAAACTTAAATTTATGAACATATATTACAATGGTTGAGTATTTTATTGAATTCTTTATCTAGCAGCTACATGCTTATGTCATTATACGGGAGATATTGTAACCTAAACTGTAAGGTTTCCTCGCCATGTCTGCAGAAAAGTCTAACTATTGTAAGGCGTTCTTTGTTCGACGTATAGGTAATGATGCCATTATATGACAGGCGGATTGCTGTAGCAATTAATCAAACTATACAGGTGCAGGCAGTGCGAGTGCCGCGGGACCCTTGAGCCGCGTGGAAGTCGTAAATACGAGGGCAGCTGCCTCAAACCCTTAATGTAATGTTGCGTTGATGATTTGACATCTGTATAGAATTGTACGGTGCAAAATTACCATCCAATTGCCTTAGTTTAGTTGCACCGAAATTGGTTAAAGGCGATTCTGTCTTTGTGGATATTTATCGTCACTTGTTTCGTAAACATCATTGCCCGCAATGAAGGTTTAACCACATCGAACATTTATTCACATAGTCTCTATAATAAATAATAAATAAATAAATAATAATAAATATCCTTGGACATTTCACACAACGCCATCTCGTCCCAAGCTAAGCAACTTAATGCTTGTGTTATGGTAACGAGATGGATGATAAACTACTTATATACTTTTTTTGTAAATACATACATATTATAGATAGAAATGACACCCAGACTCCGAGCCAGTGCCTCTGGTTTAGACAAAGACACTTGCCAGACCCCGGAATCGAACCCGGGACCCGTTGATCCAAAGGCGGCACATCTAATCACTAGACCAACGAGGCAGTCAAATGTCTTACCTAAATTGGAGCACGAATTTTTACCTCTTCATATTTGCTGTTTTAAGTTCCACCTGAGATTAAGGATAAATGAGAAGGGTTTTACTGAGAAGAGGGATAGCTGAGAATACGAGAATAACTACTTTAATATAGATTTATTTATTAAAAATTAAAGGTCTCTAGAATGTAAGTCTATGTTAAGTTTATACCGGTGATATTTAATTAGGATAGGAGAAATTTTCCCTCTAATTGTACCACTTAGGTAGTTTCTCATTCTCACAGAGTAAGATCAAGTGTTCATGAGAATTAAATTGTTTGTTTATCTGATTTAATACAGTACTAAGGGTCGTTGTGATAAAACTCACGGTAGAGATGAATCTACGCACGTAATGCCTTGTATAGGGCAAACGCACAACTCTCCGGTGTTGCCAACATTCGAACATACAATTTCAACGTTGTGCACTTTTAGAATTCTTTTTATAAAGTGTTGAAAGTGTTTCCAGAAAATAGAACATTTTGTTGAATTAAAAAAACGAACTTATTTTTTTCTTTTCGGCAGTTTGTGTTCTGCATGATACGTCACTGGATAACTAAAGTAACAGGAGGCTTATACCCCCGTAATCGAAGAGTCCGCCTCGAAGCTTGGGGTTCCACTAAACGAGGCGGGCCAATGCCCCCAGGGTCGCGGCGCTTGCTCCCCCATCAGGGAGCGAAACCCGTTGCCCTAGTTCGGGCAGTATCACCGTCCGTTTTTAATAAATAGTTCAAGGCGCTAATTTTTCTTTCTGCATCCCGGAGTCCACATAACCCGACTAGTCCCCACGGGTTGGCAGCCATGTGGATTTTTTTTTTAATTCACATATGATAACAACAGTTGTGGTAACTTTACAGTTTAGCGATTTCGTTTAGCGTTTTCGAACAAAAGAAGGAAATTTTGATACGACCCCTCGGCCAATCCGACTAATAAACAAAACAATAAGTCATTTATAGGCTGAAATTATGATGATGACGATCAGAAGCTGGCACCACTAGCCGGCAGGGGTCGTCAGGTCAGTGCACACAGTTTAGCACCGCGTCATATTTATAATTGCGGCAGGCGGTACGCGCACTAGACGCTCACCCGCGCTGCGCCCGCGCCGATAAATCAAAATTTTAAATCACCGGTGGGCGGGCCCCGTGCGGTCAGCGTCGAATAAAATGAATTAAAAATAAAATAAAGCAAGGGGGCCGATCGTGTCCTGAGAAAATTTAAAGATATTTCGCTTTAGTTTTTTTAATTAATACCTTGTTAAAATTTAATATTGAGGCCGCATGCGTTATTACAATGGGTGTGCGCAAGATTTTAAACTCGCTTTCGGTAACTTATTGACGGTGCGGGCCCATTTAATTGGATCATTTTTTGTACGGAGCTTATTCGATGAGCAGTGAGATGAGATCGATATTCGCAAATTACACAACTTTAATACACATAGTTAGTTGTGATTAATAGGATATTGTTATAAGAAAGGTATTACAACCAGATTTGCGGCCTTAGACTGTTCTAGCACTCTCACTACAGGTATTAAGTACTCATTATTGGCTAATAGTAACTCTATGTGCTTCAGTCAGAATATGCTACTTGCAGATTCTATAGCATTTCACCTTATACACAATCAGATTCGTCAATTTGATGAATGGCTTAAAAACAAAAAATAAACATAAATGAATTTAAAACGCCTTTTATATTATCCACAAGATGGAACGGCTCAGTGATATTGTTATATAAAATAATAATAAATAAAATAAATATCCTTGGACATTTCACACAACGCCATCTCGTCCCAAGCTAAGCAACTTAATGCTTGTGTTATGGTAACGAAATGGATGGCAAACTACTTAAATACATTTTTTTTTGTAAATACATACATATTATAGATAGAGATGACACCCAGACTCCGAGCCAGTGCCTCTGGTTTAGACAAAGACACTTGCCCGACCCCGGAATCGAACCCGGGACCCGTTGATCCTAAGGCGGCACATCTAACCACTAGACCAACTATGTATTCTAAATCGTTATCAAGTGGATATTTCAATTCTTTATCAAATGGATATTTCAATTCGTTATCAAGTGCTCATAAGACTATCACTTCATTATAGTAAGTTGTGTATTTTTTTTAACAATCTGATTTCTCTTTATTTTCTTTTTTGTTGATCTAATGTTTAATTCTCGGAACAGATGCATAGCATTACACGGTTTAAGAGGCCACAGGAGGCATGTCTTTGCTCGCGTCGGAATGTGCGTCCTCCGTCACGTAACATGTGAAGCGATCAAAGTAGACAAGCATTTAACTCGGATACACTGCCACGTGAAAACTTAGGTATGTTCACGACTATAATCTCCGACAGGATAATCATAAGTGTAGGTTACGTATGTTTACGTACAGTGTACCTACTCATCACTATCATCTTGATTCATAAAAAACTTTTTATCATTAAATTTGGCACCAAATTCAAATGGCTGTTTATTTTTCTTACAAATCGTTTGATTACTTATTTCAAGTTTTCTGCCAAACTACTGAACTGGTTTCGTATAATAGTTACCAATTTATTTAATGTATTCGGCCTAATTATGGTGTTGTGGTAACAACCACAAAAAACACAAACAACCGAATTGACAACCTCCTCCTTTATGAAGTCGGTTCAAAAGAAACTGCTGTGTCGGCCTTCCGTTAATCACATTATTAGCCTATTTTTCTGGGCTAGCCAGGCGGGTTGGCACAGGATATTGTATTACCTTTACTTGGGGGTAATACTATATCCTGTGTAATGTGTAATGTCTTTAGACCGCGCTTACCCCTCAGAATTGAATGTGGTGTTGATTGTATTATATGTGTTGCGAATATGTATTTAAAATTACAGCTTGCGGTATAGAACTTCTCTACGCACTGCGCATTTATTTCTAAGATATGTATCATCATTTATTTTCTTAATTAACAGTCGTAAATATTAATAATATAAATATATCAATATTTTGTTTTGTGATATCGATAATAATCAGCTGTCGGTTTCTATATCGATATTTGATTAATATCGCTCTTCCCTATGTCATAGCCTAATTCGTAGCCGCACAAACGTAGGGCCTTCAAGTTATTCAAAATTCAAATAGGCCTATCATTTCCCGGTAGATTAACCCACGGGTCAGGGGTTCTCAAATCGGCTCCTATGCCGTCGGTAGTCATCCACGTCACGCCGCTGACGTTCGCTCATCGTTCCGACATAATGTTGACTGGTGCGTTTTTAATTCGTCTGTACCTCCCGCGGTACCGCTGACTGTAATGACTGAGCCATCGACTTCTACTTTTCTTATTTGTTAGACTTTGAAATGGGTTCATAATTTTGGTGGTCAATGAAAAGTAGTTTGTATTAAAATGTGTCTTTATTAGAAGTGAAGAATATTAGTTGACGTAAAGTTGATATAAGTTTAACAACAATTTTAATTACTTACTACTTAAACCGTTTGATATTTATTTATAATTTGATTTATAATATTAATTAATGTTATCAAAAATTAAACGGTCAGCTAGTAATCAAAATGATATTGCAACAATGGCAAGAAACTCGGACGGATAGTCTTTTTTTATTTTGATTTACGTAATTAAACTAAATAGCTAGTAGAACAGCTTAGTCCCTGCCATCTGGTTTGTTAACATATAAAACAGATTAATAAAACTTTTTTAGTTTTAAAACTCTGGCCAATATCTTGCAATTAACGTCAAACAAAATCAACTAATTGACAATCAATTTCAATGTATTTGCATACACGATTGAACATGCCACATAATCAGAAAATATTGCACTTAATAAACACATCACTATTGAATTTATGGGTCGTGCAGCCATAGTTTATGCTAACGTGTACGCTACCGCATGTTCCACATTATGTCACGAATGTGAAGCGTAAATTATAGCTCACACTACATTAGTTATTGACTTAAAACAGGCTTGATAATGTATTAATGCCATTTTTGTCTTTTAATTTTCTTCATTTAATGGCTGTATCCAGCTCCACCACTGCGTAAGCCCATACAAAATAACCCACTACAAAATCGAGCTTCCTCCAAATTCATGGAGAATTTGGCCTACTGCATGCTGGTAAGACGGATTGGCACAGGGATTGTATCAAAGGTTCCTTTTCTTGGGGCCAGGTTCTCTACCTCTTGAGTTCATTAGTTAGTCGCTTCTTCACTATCACTACATAGTGTAAAACAAAGTCGCTGTCTTTGTCCGTCCCTATGTATGCTTAAATCTTTAAAACTACGCAACGGATTTTGATGCGGTTTTCTTTAATAGATAGAGTGATTCAAGAGGAAGGTTTATATGTATAAATTGTATAATACTATTGTGTATATTATATTGTGTAATGTACTCGTATATATTATTGTAGAGAAACATTGATAATCATAAATTTGGATGTTCACCATTGCACCCGTGCGAAGCCGGGGCGGGTCGCTAGTTTATAATAAGAAATATGAAGCCATTTGGATGTAAAGCCAAAATATCTACCAACATTAATTGAATTAAGCTCGCATCTCGCGAACATTAGAAATTAATCGTTCCCTACGTGATTTAAGCTTTATTTTCCTTCATCAAGTTGAAATTCAGGAGAGGCTCAAATGCTGACTTTTATAACCCATAAATGACCCACTGCTGAGTCGGGCCTCCTCCCATCACAGGGAGGGTCATTAGTCTACTGTGTAACGCTGGCCAGGTGAGTTGGCACAGGGTTTCCCATCAAGCTTTCCTTCTCTTGCGGCTAGGTTTTAGACCTTGTCATTTCCTTTTGCCGGCTCTTACGACACCCGCACGATGGAATGGGGTGGTGACACTGTGTATTCTAAATCCATCACCACACAAATATAACTAAACAGTTTTATTATATATACATCGCCACCTCGACTAAATGTTGCCTGATTTAGTTTAATACATAAAGCCAAGGGCAGGTGCGGGTCGTCTAAGGTGGCTGACATTCAGGTTGATCGCCCCTGTTTGTGGGGTTACCGTCCACAGCTTTAACTTATACATTTTACCCGTCTAGGTATATGGAATCAGATGGCCCTTAGTAGATTTTATTTAACATAACATTGCACAAATGTTACATTTAAGTAATGTATGTATTTGTAATGTATGTATTTACAAAAAAAAAAATTATATAAGTAGTTTATCATCCATCTCGTTACCATAACACAAGCATTAAGTTGCTTAGCTTGGGACGAGATGGCGTTGTGTGAAATGTCCAAGGATATTTATTAAGTAAACGATGAAACAGAAGGTCGAATAGTTTAAAACAGATGTGGTGAACTTTACTTGTATGTACGGCCGTACCGTACATACAAGTAAAGTTCACCACATCGTACGTATCCGTGTGGTGACGGATTTAGAATACATTATATCACCAGCCCATTCCATCCTGAGGGTGTCATAACAGCCGACAAAAGGAAATAGCTAGCCGAGCTAAGAATGATAACCGGCTAGGTTAGGTTAGGCAACCGGATAACAGGCAAGAGAAGGAAAACTTGATATCAAACCCTGTGCCTGTGCACAATAGGCTCATTACCACCCATTTAACTGGAGGAGGCCCGTCTCAACAGTGGGTCATGTATGGGGTGAGTAGTAGTGATAGTAGATTTAATTTGAACTATCATTGCGCAAATATTAAATTTACGTGATTAATGAAATACAATGTAGAACAATGTCAAAGACATGTGGTAAATTTTATTCGTATTAATATCTATATGCTGTTTCTGGTTTTAAAAATTTCGGTCATGTATAGGGTGGGTATTAGTAATAGTAGATTTAATTTGAACTATCATTGCGCAAATATTAAATTTAAATGATTAGTGAAATACAATGTAGAACAATGTCAAAGACATGTGGTAAATTTTATTCGTATTAATATCTGTATGCTGTTTCTGGTTTTAGAAATTTCAGTTATATATTATAGGTATATATATATGTCTTCAATGACAAATAAAAAAACTGTTTCTTTGTAGGCAGCCTTGGAATTGAAAAAAAAATACTGTTATATAATGTTAAATAGATGTTTTTGAAATTAAAAGACCATTTAATATTCAATACATCGTTGTAGCTATGACATGTAAGTGATAAGGTCAAATAACACTAATGTGTACGTAAACAACAACCAATAAATTTGCCCACCCATAAAATAAACCAGCAACTTTATTGTACTGCGCAAATGAGTAATTACGACAGCATTAAAAATATCAAGTTTTTGTTTAAAAAGTCACTCATGTTATAATTCGAAATTAATTTAATCAACCTACGTGTGGCACAAATGACCGTGAAATGGCATTGGCATAACTTTATGTTAATGTTAGAACTAAAAAGGTTTTTAAATATCGTTTTTACTGTACACGCCTATGAGTGTGTGCGTTTTCAATATTTTTACAGAAAGTAAATGAACAAAAAGTTTTTAAGTTAATACAAATAGGTAATTAGTTAAGTACTGGACGGCTACCTGCACATTGGTAAGTATTGCATAGTCAGATTAAAAAAAACAGGCAGAGGAATTGTTTTTAAATAAGATATGAGAATTATTTGCGTGAAAAACATTTCCCTGTTCTGTCTTAAACTAGAGTTTACCTGTAGTAATTATAACATAGAGATCTATAAAAATACATTATTTTCCTACCAGTGATGCCATATAATGATTTCGTCATATTACTACTAAAACTCAGACCCCATATATGACCCACTTAGTTTAGTTGGGCTTCCTCCAGTTACATTTATAATTATAATAAATGCATGCTCTGCCACGTTGGGCAAAAAGCTTAGCACAGAGCTTCGCAACAAGGTTTCCTTCTGTCACCAACCCATACCATCTTGAGGGTGTCGTAAGAGGCGACTAAAATAACGCAAGAGGCAGATCGCCTAGCCGCAAGAGAAGGAAAACTCGATACAAACCCTGTGCCAACCCGTCTTGCCAGCGTGGCACATTTGGCTAATTTCCCTCCATGAATTTGGAGGAGGCCCGACTCAGTAGTGGGCCACTACTGAGTCTAAGGACAGAATAGGGGGGTACACCGTGTATTCTTAAACCGCCAACAGACGGACACATTATATTAACAAAGACTTTCCAACTCAATACCAGAACAACTTATGCAATTAAAACCAATAAGATGAACTTTTCCCAATCGCAAAAACAATTCACATATAAAGGCCGATACAGAACAACATCGAGTAACATAGGTGGCCCTTTCAGTTAACAATACGGATTAATTATCGAGCGAAGCCGTCGGTTCAAATATACCTGTCAGGAGCTGAGGCTGTCGTAGCAGGATTTATATGGGCGCCGAACAATGGTAAAAGCGGTAAACACAATGAGAAACGGGAGCAAAACGAGCAAAAATTAAGCGAACGACCGACTTGGTAGTCGATGTGCTTGCAATTCGTTACTTAGCGTACTATGGTTTAGCCCAAAGTCAAATTAGTGACGGAATCAGAAGTCGTCAAGAGGGTAAGCAAGTGGGCAGCCCATTCAAATCTGAGGGTGTAGTACGGAAATGACAAGGCTGATAAACTTGATCGATGTGCCAAACCATCTTGCCAGCCCGGCACAGTAGGTTTAATTACCCTCCACGTAATTGGAGGAGGCCCGACTCAGTAGTGGGTCATCTTTGAGCTGAGTAATAGTAGTGTAAGTTGTAAATTTCATGTTACTACTATACTACTATAGTGTTGTTCGTGTGGTGGCGGTTTTAGAATATATGTCACCCCCTCATCCTATCCTGCGGGTGTCATAAGAGCCTCAAGACCTTTTTGAACCCGTCTACCCAGCGTGGCATAGTCGGCTAAGATCTCCATGGAGGAGGCCCGACCAAGCAATAAATTATTTTAATTACAGGCCGAGATGGTGAAAATTATTATAAAGCAACGCTGTAAAACTTGAGTCAATTCCCTGATTTTAACTTTTTTTTTGTTATTCCTCATAAATTAAATTCAAACATATTACCACAGTCTATTGCCAATTATGTATAGAAATTGTATTTTAATGTCGCCAAACAGTATGTAAATTGTTAGGGCTGATACATGCGAACATCGCTGCGCACGCGCTTCCCGTGACACGCGGACCACCGGGCTTTGGTGTCAGCCCTTGATTCACTGAGTGCACCTTTAGGGTTGACAATAAAACATTTTTATATACACTTCAAGCATATTTTCATTTTGTAAAAGCTATATTACAACTTGGTTTCAAAATAATATATCAGTGAAACACCAAACTAATTTGGGTAGATTTTATTCAGAAGTCTGCGATGATTATTAATAACATTAATTGAAGTGATGTATCCAATACTATAATGCCCATAATAAATTCATAGAAACCTTTTTCGGGCTAAAGAAGGGTTTGGCCTCGCATACGTGGCCTTCAAATTTTTATAATATTAGTATTGACGGGCATGTAACAACATTGCAAACATTTATGACAACCCTATCCAGCGGCAACGACAAGCGTAGCATTGTTAAGCAAGGGCCGCCCCAACCCTGAATAAATGCATTCATATTGCCACTCTAAATATCTGCCATCCTCATACGCACATAAGAAAGCAACTGCTAAAAACATCCTATTAGACATTTCCACTTGCTCCACTTGCTAACGAATACAAAATTACGGCGTCATTAGCAGTCCATAGTTTTTTGTAACATCAACTTCAGTCCTCCAACTTTTCTCTCGTCACTGAAATGCGAGCCACCATTATCCGGACAAAATCACATCAGCGAGGTGTTTACTGGCGATTTAGATCGTTAACACTAACAACTTATTCTATCGACCTCCCGGGCTTAATCGCGCAAAATCTACCGCATCGCTCCGCGTCTCTGCGCGCCAAAATGTGCAGAAAATCGAAAAAACATGGCGCTAAACCGCGAATCCGTATGTATTTAAACGCCGAATTCGAGATTCCAATTCTTAAAAAAGCAGCCAGCGTTCGGTCATTTAAATTTTTCCAAAACGCGAACACAATGGAACAGATTCAGGCTTTATACTTCTTGTTGTTTTTTTCTACATTTAATTTTTAAATATAAAAAAGGTATTCGGTTCGGCAAGGGCTGTCACATCATTCCAGCGCTGCTAAGTGACGCCGGACGCACGTCAGTCCTTTTGATATGCTTTATTTTCATATACGAATCGAACTGACTCGACTTGTTTTTTGTTATCATAGTTGTCGTAACCGAGACTGGTACCTAATGTGGATATTTTATAATTGTTTATCGTGTGAAGCTTTGTCAAACTCTTGCTGTTCTTATTACCGTTTGAATCCTAAATTAATTCACTTGGTTTCTTGGAAATCGCTAATGGTATAATGAAATGTTTTATGGTCATAATTATTTAATGAATTATTTGTTTCACTTGAGACATTTCACGAGAAGCCATTAGATTAAAATTCAGATGAAACTTAACGAATCCTGTTTCATAGAAAAGAATGCAGCAGAAAAACGGGCTTAAGAATTTCGCCGCATTAACATATTACATATCATTTATATAGTACCTATTCTCTAAATCATTGTATTTTTTCACAGAAATATTTACAACAATAACAGTTTTTTTTATGAACCGTAATAACTTTTTAATCTATATTATGGCATTTAACTCACTGTTATCATGATTTTGCAGAGACAAGCAAACATTACAGGGATTTATTAACTATATAAAAAATATGTTCGAATATGCACAATTGCACATCATATTTTCCCATCAGTAAAACAATTAATCATTCTTAAATATAAATTGTACTTTGAAAAACGAACATTATATTTTAAAGCTTTTTAAAATTGATTATATACAAAGTGACCCAGATTGAAGAACATCGCGTAGACAATAAAGGTATACGCTCACTGACGACACGCAGCGTCTCGCGATTGACGTGCGCTCGCTTGACGCTAAAAGGTCTATTGTATACGAAACGCTCGTTACGAGACCGCCGGAGACCAACCGGTCTTTAACACGCTCGTACAATGATCACTCTATACATAGTAGCCGTTTATCTTCCCCGGTAAGAACATAGCTCGATTAGACGCATTAGCTGTTCAACCTGTTTAATGGTATCACTGTGATTTTGTTTGGAACATTTTATTTAATGTGTTAATTTAGGAGGCGTGGCGATTAGTTTGACTTACTTCATATTTTACGATCGTTAATATTGTTTGAAGCAACCAAAAATAATGTATTCTAAAACAAGGTAGTGTGGAATGTAATTTATCTGCAGGTTCAGCAATAGATCTGTTATTTTTATATGAATGACTGAGTATGGACTTTTTACAGCAAATGCAGTTTCACCAAATAATTACCGGTCGTCCCACTAGATGGATCTCGAAGGACAGACCACAATGCTCCGAAGTTTCCTTTTCTAAATAACGAAACCCCTGCACTTGGTATAACGAGTATTGCGGGGGCTATTTACAATCATGTAAATTCAAAATTCAAATTCAAATCATTTATTTTGCTTGGATCACGATGGACACTTACAAAAAGTCAACACAATATCATAATGATTCTATAGAATACAAATGGTCTACCATCTACCAATGTAATTCAGGAACACAAATCAAATCCCGGACTCTAACCGGGAGCCTGTTATCCAAAAGCGGCATGTCTAAATTATTAGATACCGATGGCAAAAAGCGAGATGTCAACGTGATAATCGTTTTAATGTTGTGATATAGTCAAAATTATAAATTTCTGATAAGAACCTATTATGCTAATTTGAAGCTCATTAGACATTTCACGTGGGTAAACACTGTCACTTTGGATAAGGCTATCGCGTCGATGCGTGATCTTACACTGCGGATAATATCGATTGCGTCAATTACGCGATTCGTGGCGATCTCGCGATACATACAAATGTATTGTATGCAGACCTTTATTTAGTGGAAGCTTGTGTAGCTACGATAATATGAATTTGAATAAGTATATACTCGTAGTTATGCCGGGAATTTAGAAGTCAGATTTAAGCCTTTATCTATTATTACCTCCCCAGCAGAGATTTCGACTTAATTTCTCTGTTAAAATCAGAAACATATTAATAAATATAATAAATATCCTTGGACATTTCACACAACGCCATCTCGTCCCAAGCTAAGCAACTTAATGCTTGTGTTATGGTAACGAGATGGATGATAAACTACTTATATACATTTTTTTTTTGTAAATACATACTTATTATAGATAGAAATGACACCCAGACTCCGAGCCAGTGCCTCTGGTTTAGACAAAGACACTTGCCCGACCCCGGAATCGAACCCGGGACCCGTTGATCCAAAGGCGGCACATCTAACCACTAGACCAACGAGGCAGTCTCTATATTAAACACAGTACACCCCTCAGGAAGGTTTAAGAGCTACCTCTCCTGTGGGGTTTGTGCTAATATGTATATTGAAATCTCATTTCCAAAAATCTAGATTCGTTCGGTTGTTTTGGTGGAATCAATTAAAAATCTCTATAGATCAAAAAATTCACAATCTTATGTTTTTGATAGTAATCACATGGACTACACATTTATGACCCTCTGCTGAGTCGGGCCTCCTCCAGTTACATGGAGAATAATTAGCCTACTATGCCACGCTGGCCTGGTCATTTTTTCGTATCAAATTTTCCTTCCTTCTAGACTAAGATTTCGGCCTTGATGAAATGGGGTGGTAACAGCGTGTATTCTTAATCCGTTACCACCCTATTAAATACGAATCTGCTTGAAATATAGGATTTTATGTGTTTGATTTCTATTTACATTATTCAGTGATTCTTATTTATTTCGGTAGAAAATACCCTCTATTTTCATTAATTGCACTGTACTGGTAGTGAAACACGGAAGTGACCGAAGTGGTTTGAATCTAAAACCAGAAAGTGGGCTGGCTACAACATTGACAAAATACGTAACATGGAATCGCTACCGCTAACTGTACCGTTCTCCAAACTGTCTGATTAAAGTGGACTCTACAGCGTATACTTAGAACACAATTTAGACTATTAATATCTTAAGCCAATAGCAATGTATTATCATGAGATTTTATTAATGTGAAAAATATGCGTGTCCTTGTATGTTCATGGAAATTAAACACTTTTAGCGGATTTATCGCCTGTATTTTTATTAAGATTTTTACCGAATAAATTTAAAATTTAACTTCAAACAGACCTCGCCTCCTGTTTGTCTCCGAAACCACTGATACAATTGTAATGAATTTCGCTACAGACTTTCATATAAGTTTTTAGAAAAATGAAATTATTTAAAAATCACCTGGATAAAACAAAGCTAGTCCTTTAACAAATTGGAAAACATTTATTTTATTTTCAAACCTTTATTTTAGATCAATTTAAATTAAGAATGAGATACTACAACACATTTTGCTACCACGTGACATATGTCACGGATATCAATAATTGAAAATCGTATAAGGTGTGCTTAAAACACGGTGTTCCTATTGTATGAGATTGTCATTTGTCAAAGAGACGCTAGGCGACCACAAATCACATTTATACAGAGTATGCCCTATAAAGCAGTGAATTAGTGAATACGTTTTTGTTCGCGTCATTTGTCTATTCATGAATAAACCTAACATTATTTAGATAATGGTAACTAATGTTGAAGTTTTACTGTATTGGATACTGTTGTACAACTACAGTAAATTACTTCGAATAAAATAGGAGTTCCATATACAAAGACATTCTGCATAGATGATAAAATGAATATTATCATGAACTCATCAACATAATTTAAGCCAAAAGAAGTCCATAACCGGGCATCGGTTCGCGGCGACCTTAACCAGGTCGTCCTGTTCTTAGAAATAAAATGGTAAATATCTAATTATTCGCATGTCCTTTAACAAATTGACAAGCGGTGTTAGAATAATTTAAAGATTTTTTAGAAAATATTTTCCTACTGATGGTGACATATTTAGAATACACAGTGTTCTCAATTTTGTTCTCACAAAACAGTATATTTAAAAATTTGTTATTGTTATTTAATTTGTAATATTCCTTTTTTTTTAATTTTATTTTAATTGTAATTCTTTGTGTCTTTTGTGTCTAAAGATGTGAGAACAAAATGAAAAACGTTTATTTCTTTCTTTCTTTCTTTCTAAACCCTGTACCAACTCATCTGGCCAGCGCGGTACGCTCATTACGCTCCATGTGACTGGATGTCACCCGACTCAACAGTGGTCTGAGTAGTAGTAGTTATCATCATTTCAGCCAAAAGACGTCCACTGCTGGACATAGGCCTCCCCCAAGGATCTCCACAAAGGCCGGTCCTGGGCCGCCCGCATCCACTGCTTTCCGGCGACCTTAACCAGGTCGTCGTTCCACCGTGTGGGAGGCCTACCAGCACTGCGCCTTCCGGATCGCGGTCGCCACTCGAGGACTTTTCTGCCCCATCGGGCGTCGGTCCTGCGAGCTATGTGCCCTGCCCACTTCCACTTAAGTTTGGCAATCCGGTGGGCTATGTCGGTGACCCTGGTTTGCCTGCGTATCTCATCATTTCTGATTCGATCTCGCAGGGAAACTCCGAGCATAGCTCTCTCCATTGCCCTTTAGTAGTTATAAAGTATGTTAATCTCTCTGTGTAGTTATATATTGTCGCAACGCACCCAGCAATTTGAGCAGGCGCTCAGAACGCATCCAAATTGCGGG
The DNA here is from genome assembly GCA_905475355.2 of Clostera curtula. Lineage (NCBI taxonomy): Eukaryota > Metazoa > Arthropoda > Insecta > Lepidoptera > Notodontidae > Clostera > Clostera curtula. Next base: position 5,690,413 of record FR997799.1, read on the forward strand.
CTGCCACTACGCACCCACACCGTACAAAAATATAGCTATTATTTATTTGTATTTACGAATTCGAATCCTAATTACGGCGAACTGATTCGAGTGCTTTTCGAACATTTGGGCTACCGAGTGCGCTGACGGGTTAATGACAGCCCACGCTTCCTGCTATGTTAATTGTACGGAGGAAGTCGATAGACGCATCGCATTATTTATTAGATCGACTTTTGGTTTTGTTTTATTACGTCACGTTCGGTAGCCGAAGCACTTACCCGACTGTCAGTCTGGTCGGAGCTTAGCACCAGATTATAACGTAATACGGTAGTTTGCTTGTCTGTTGTGCCATTGCTAATGCATTTAATTGCTGTGCCGCTAACAAAAACTAAGTGACGAATATTTGACAGTCACGGATAAGATATTTTTTTCGACCGATTAATCTCGATTAAGGCCCAGCACTTGATTCGAGTATGTTTTTATTAGGCGAGATATGATCTAGATAACTAAACTACGACTTTGGTGCTCGAAATTGATTGATTTGTTTTAAGTTACTGGCACATGCTACTTGTTCCTTAATTGATTGGCATAACTTATAGACGTCGACCGTCTACGTTATGAACGTACTAAAATTTTTCAACAAAGAATCGATGTGTCATTTATCCTAATGTAAAGTAGGTACACTAAACATATTGCGAAGATTTCATACCTACTTTTTTTTATCTAGACAGGATTTGCACTTACGGTACTAAAACAAAACACTTCTTCGTCTTCGTTTAACGTAACAAGGATTCCATAAATTCTACTTCTCAGCCCATAAATGGTCCACTGCTGAGTCGGGCCCCTTCCACATAAAGGGCAATTACTGTGCCACGCTGGCCAGTCAGGTTGGCATGGGGATTCATATCAGGTTTTCCTTCTCTTGCGGCTAGGTTTTCGGTTATCATTTCCTTTGTCGGTTGTTCGGGGATGGGGTAGTGACAGTCTGTATTCTATATCTGTCATCACACGGATTCCTTATATTAAAATAAAGACGCATAAGCGTTACCTTTACTCTTTTCTTGTTCTTATTTTACAGTGGATAATGTTATTTATACCATTTCATTGGTTAATTCAAATGTCAACGCAGCTGTATAGACATTGATACTACAAAAGTGTTGATTGCCCATGATGCTAAATCTAGATGATTGCAGCAATCCCGCGCTATGCAATTTGAGGAGCTAAATCATTGGGGACGTTGGCTGCGCGCAGGCAACAGCTACCGATAAATAATGCCCGCGAAACGATTAGTTTAACGAGAGAATCGTCTGATTTAAAGTGCAAAAACGCCCTGCATTAAGCTATGAAGCAAGTAAAATAATCGGTGATGTGTAGGAACTAAATTGTCTTGACTTAAACGATTATAAATTATGGAAAATGTTTGATATTTGAATAATATCTAACAGGTATGTCAACATTTGTCATTCTAGAAACTCTACGTCGCAAATATTAAGTGTGAAAATATGTTTTGTTTACTAAATATAGTAATTGTTGCAGTTAGTAAAACCTATTTTGCAGGTCGGACCCTTGTCTTCCATTTATTGATAAAAAAAATAACATCTTACTTATCAATAAAAAAAATCAAGCTTCCATTAAGCACTTTTTTGTTTACAAACTTAGTTTTATATGTGGGTTTTGTAAAAAGACAATGTTTCTAACGCTTAGGAATCTCAGTTGTATAGAAATCAAAACTCTAATATCAAATAATGTGTATTCTATTAATTTGACATGTTGTAAGGGGCCTGGTTACTCGGCTCCCATACGCTGTGAATGAGCACGTAGCAACCGAGCAATCGATTCTCCTCGGTTCGCCGCGTGAAATCGAGTGTGCGCTCTCATTTACAATCGATCGCCGTTTACCCGACCGCCTGATTCGATTATTGAACCCCTATTCGATTAATTTACCACGTCCTTAAATCAATTTACATTTTCTAGGTATGTTTATTCATGTACAGTGAATCAAAAGATCATATTTATTCATCCAAATATTGTTTGTGTTAATTTGATCATGTTAATTAATACTAGTAAAAATATGGTTTCATTAAAATTGGAAATATTACTATAGAGTCAATATTTATATGAAATTTGTTAACATATATTATTATTATCTTTCGAAAGGCGCGCTTTGGTAAAATAGAAAATGTATGAGATTGACTTACACAGGTCGTGTCAATTCCATACATATTCTTTTACACATATAAGTCATCTGTTCTACCAAAGCGTGCGACACAAAAGTTACTTGCGTCATCGCTCTAAAAAAATTAAATCTGAAGACGGGCCTTCTTGTCTCCGAATTTTTTAAAAAAGAATTTGTAGTAATTTTGACAAGAAAAAGGCATGTTTCACCCCCGCACTCAATCATACTAATTTATTGCCTACCACAACGTGCGCTTCCTCGTTATTAATATCGACATTAATTGTGTCCCAATATCCTGGCCATAAATGTCACGGCCACTGGCGCCTAGAGCAGGTACAAAACTATAAAATACATACACAAAAACATACAACTCCCCTAACAATGCACCGTGCGTCAGGTACGAAAAAAATCCAAAATTTATAACACCAACGGCCACCGGTGTAAAAATGTTTCGAATAGTAATTTTTCTTACAAAATTTAGTGATATGTCAGACATTATTTGACGTGGCAAATAAAAATGTACGAAGCCGGTTACCAAAAAAAACGTTAAGGGCCCTGGGTTATTGCTAAAACAAGGGAGGGTTACCATATCAATCAAGGCGTTGACAAAAGTATGTTTTTTTTCGTGGTACTGCGGCCGTGGGATGAAAAAAGGGCCCGTGTTTATGGAAATGCAATAAAAGAGAGGTGACCGTTGCGCAGACGCAGCCTTGCGATGATGTAGCTTTACTTACATTAATGATAATTTGTGTTATTCCGCTTTTTTTTTCATTTCAGTTTTCACAGTAAATAGTGATAATAATCACTAATTTGTTTGTGCGAATACTCAGTTGACTTATTTTAATGGCTTTTTGTATATATAATAAAACACAATGAGTGACCGTTACTTTTAAATACATTGCGTTGCATACATATAGGAAATAAAAGTTTAAATACGATATATCATTCAATTATAAATCCATGTAGATGCTTATAAGTACATTTTTATTCGATTTAAATCAAGAATCGATTCCCACTACACCTGTACCCCGACTGCACTACACTATAACAGGTAGATAGTGCGAGTGCGGGAATGATAAAAATGTTGGTGTGAGCCACCGCCCGCTGTGTGGATAGACCCCGCGTGTCACTCACGAGAAGTCCACCAAGTATTTTTTGCATCATAAGAATTGTATGGGCGTTTTACCTTGTCACATCATTATTAAACCAAATAAAAGCTACCTTTTTATTTTTATTGAAAGGACAACGGGGCTGATCTTAAAAATAAATGATCCGTTCAAAATGTTCATTCCAAATATGAACAATATGTGACGCGAATAGTATTTTAAAAATAAACAACAGCACTATGATATTACCACAAACTTTGGTAATCAATCTACTTGGCTAAAATAAAATTACACGATTATAAAAAAGCTACGTTTTGCATTAAAGTAAAGAAAGTCCATTCATAAGTTTGCATACCTATCTGAGTTACACTATGTCTGACTTTAAGAATAAACTTGAAGTTTGAGTGTGTTTCATTTTGATCACATACCTACCCTGTAAGTACAAACGTTTACTTGTGAAAGTTTAATTCAAACCCGTCTGTCTTGGAAACTTTGTTTTAGACTGCCAAAGTATGATATATGCATTAATTACATAAGTGAATTAAGTAAGGATTCGTATACTTTTGATGTTTGCTATGAACGAATTCATTCAATAAAATCCTTCAATTAGCTTTAATAAATTAGGTTCATTTTAACTAGCAAATAATGTAGCCAGATAATCTAGGTTACGCTCATAAAATTACATAACACAAAAAACCATTTGAAGGCTTGCAACTTGCGATATGTCACTACGCCATTTTAATTAAGGAATTAAAAAGCGTAAGTAAAGCATAGACTAACCGTTGCTTTTATGTCTGTAGGTATTACGATACGGATCTAAAACTGCAACATTAATTCAACAAGCCGTTATAATTTCAATCATAAACAATAATACAAATCAACATATCAGAATCAAATAGTTCTGTAATCTGTAGTAGCAATACCGCAAAACGTGAGCCAGGGAGTACCTACGATAATATTTGAATGACATGCGTTAGTCATGTAGTATATTGAATACAAAACTTGACTTTGGATATAAGTAACATGTAAATTTGAATCTTAATTAATTTTGCGTAACAAAAGTTTGACCAGGATTTGATCTATTAAAAGCGGATGTAATAATTGACGTCCATACATATGTAAGCAATCTCATATTGCTAGAAAATATAAACCGTTAAACACAACCGATACAAGGTATAAGGCAAATGTCTGAGCAGACATTTCCTTCGATTAAGGCAATATTCTAAAAAAACGCATCATTGTTGATCAATTCGTGTAGAAACTACGATGACATGAAACATCGTTGCCCTTATTTGACTGTTAATACAATACACTAATAGACTTTTTAAGTCTTTAATATGAATGTGAGTGCCTACCAAAATTAAAGCATGAAAAAATCTAATCGATATTGTGAAACACAAAGAGCAATTCGAAACCATAGTTACAGCACATTAATTAGGAAATCAATACACAAAGATCGATCACAATGTTACATCATACCAATATCGATTCGATTCATTTTCGCTGCTATATTATATTTAACTTGGCCCACACGACTAGCCACAATTTATTCGACGGCGTGCGGTGATCGATGACCGGTGAGACTTGTCCTGGCCACCGAGACACGGCAACGGCCACCACTGTTTCAAAATTAAAAATAAAACACTAGTGACGTGCCACATTCTTAATTTGAATGTTAGTTTCTCTTTGAGCTCAATGAGGCATTGCGGGATTTGAGCCTAAGACTGATGAAGGGAATATACCGGTCGTGATGTTCGGGTAAAAACAGGGTGCGACTTTAATTCAATTACTCGACCACTTAAATGTGACGTCAATTTATATGGCTAAGCAATAATTGCGTCTACTCGACATTAAAATACGACGACTACTGTAAAAAAATATTAGAAAAATCTATCTGCGCTATTTAAGGATTGAAATTATGATGATATTCATTTTTTGATATTTTTTTCGGTAAAGAATGTATTCTAATCGGTCACTAAACATTTGTTTGTGTTACAAGCGTGTTACACTAGTACAAGTGTTACCTTGTTGCAGATGATTTAGACAATGATTTAACTAACGTAAAATAAAATATTATTTCAAAGAAGTATGTTGGAGCTTTTTGTTTCAAGTTAATAGTAACATGACCAATGCCACGAAGTCGTTCCATATGCCCAAAAATGGCATAATTTTATGACTCCAAGCCCAACACTTAACATAAAACGTGTATAAACCAACGTTAAAATATCCATGTCTTTTAAAATTGTTTAATCTTGGCAATGGAGCTTTTCAGACATTAAGATCTAAAGGCTTTTTAGAACTTTTCTTTACAAAACGTTCAATAATAAATATCAATTATGAAATTTCCACCGGTTCGGAATACTGCTCTACAAAGAAGAGCGAGTGAGAGACTCTTTAGTCGCTTTTTACGTAAATCTCAATAATAAAAAGATCACAATTATGGGAGCAGGTTTACCAACTAGAAGAAGGAACATCAATATCGATCACCATGCTAAACTAAATCAAATTGGGCGTCCACGAGTTATCTTGTCACAGGTAGATAGACACGCGGACTAGCAGACCGACAGACATGTCAAACTTATACTCTCTTTCTTGTAAAGGGTTAAAAAAAGGTCTCAACTAATTCAAATGAATAAGGAAAATCATACGAGTTCCACGATAAATTATCGGTAATTTATGACATCATAGATTAATAGATCAGGCAGACAGTGTGGGACCGATTCCTGCCTACACATTTAAGGCACAGAATTCTTATTGTAATAGTTTATTTGGCACCGACCGGAATGCCAAATAGGAAAGGTTCCATGACCGTATTTTCGTTACACTGTTTTAATATTTAAATGCGTCTTGTCTATTCTTTTTAGTATTCACAACGGTTATTTGTTCGAATAAGGTAATTGGAATTGTGTTCGAATTATGATTTCAAATGTTGGAACATAATATTCCATTTAGAGATTTTTGTTTACTTTTTTAAATCTATGTCTAAGGTTCCTACGACACCTTCAAAATTCATTCAACACCTTCAAGTTAATGCTTCAGATAACAACCATCCTCTCATTTTATCTAGGTTTGATTAAAATCAATTTCATGAAATCATTACAATAGAAGAGCTATTTTTAAATTTGAACATAATACGCCAAAGCTCAAGTTAATGCACTAAGTAAGTAAGCAAAGAAAAAAGAAAGTCACGTCACGCTAAGTAGACTTACTATTATGTTGTTAAACTTAGTATACAATCCGGTTTGAAAATCCCGTAATCGCATTTGTATCTAGCTCATTTGCATAAAGTAAGATATTCGCTTTTACACAAAGTTTACGCATTTGCAAGATCAGTACAAATCTTCTGCCAAATAACCACAAGAGTGCCGTGAGAGCTAAATATGCAAGGGTTTAGAAAAAGTAGCCTAAAGCATTCACACTAAAACCAGCATGCACAGACCTCGCTGCTCTTTTACTGTCTCGAAAGATGACCTAATCAGTGATATAAGGTTTTTTTTTCGCCGAGTATTACTTATTCCTCTATTGACGATGATTTTTTTCTCTATTTCTGTCGGTGGCATCCTAATTCTTAAACAGAGCCAATTTTGATTTATTTTTTAAGAACCCTTTCACAATAGAGTGAATTCTTAGCTTTGGTTAAGAACAGTACTATTTTTTTCCGCTGTTTTTTGTATAAGAAATTGTGCCGCCTCTATGTTTTTATTAGCTCTACTTATTAATAACTTTACTGTCTTTTGTCTTCGTGCAAACAATAATATTTGCAAGCTTTTTAAAAACCTGACTAACAATTCAAACATCCATAAATATCGTATGAAATAAAACCCCATAATGTTTTCGCTGGTGACTTCTCATATGTCTGTCGGCTCCCGCGCGAAGTAGCCGCCTGAAGATATATTGCAGCGCACAGCTCGTATACCGTGGAACTGTATAAACTTAGTATAAAGTGCTATAAAGTCTTGCGCAGGTTTATTGCAGCTGCTATTAAGGGCAAAATACACAAGCTCCGATTTTATGCCGGCTTTCTTTAAAATTAAAGTTACTCGCGGTACATATGTCCACGGATTTAAATTATTCTTATTCTTATTATTCTTAGTTTGTCGTAAAGGTCGGTAATCATAGCCGTCGATAGTGACACAAATAATTTACTTTTCGTATTTGTCATATCGCACTATTGTCAAATCGCGTTAAATAAATATCCTTGGATAAATAAATAAATAATAAATATCCTTGGACATTTCACACAACGCCATCTCGTCCCAAGCTAAGCAACTTAATGCTTGTGTTATGGTAACGAGATGGATGATAAACTACTTAGATACATTTTTTTTGTAAATACATACATATTATAGATAGAAATGACACCCAGACTCCGAGCCAGTGCCTCTGGTTTAGACAAAGACACTTGCCCGACCCCGGAATCGAACCCGGGACCCGCAAAGGCGGCACATCTAACCACTAGACCAACGAGGCAGTCAAAATATTGGTTTATTGCTGCGGCTGTTACCGGCAGTAACTATTTTGTTTGTATTGACAAACAAAATACTGCGGGTAACAGCTAGTTAGTCAATACTAAGCACAGCAATCAGTTGAAATGCATACTATGCTGACAAGTCTAAATTTAAATAGTACTATTTTTATGTCAGGTTAGACCTAGAAGATTTTGTTATATAACAAAATCCTACCCTAGCTATAACCTATATCGCAGGGGCTGTTTGCAAAGTGCCCTTATTCACACAAACTCACTTGCCCGACCCCGAAATCGAACCAGGACCCGTGATTTAGTTGAAACATTATTGTCCGATTAGTGGACCTAACGAATGCCACGTGTGGTTAGAATATTACTCAAACAAGGCATAAAAACACAAATAGCCAAGTAATTATTATCATTATTAAAAAAAATCCCTAAGCCTTAAGATTGTTGCCTTACATTTAAATATTTGCCTTAATCAATGTGAAGCCACCTTAACTCCCCCGTGGTCGTACAGGTGCGCAAACGCATGTATCCTTTTATTTCCATAATTCTGTCTTATATCTACGCAATTTATTGTGCGCGTTGTCAGTGGACAGACAAACAAAGCTCGCCGACTGTATAATAATGAATAAAATTAATGAAATTGAATAATTTTGGCGTACCCAGTTTGGAGGTAACGAAACATAATTGCACTAAAATAGAATTAGGCTGAGCATTTTATCGTTTGTGCTCAATTAAATATTATAGAACATTTGCCACATATACAGGATATTATAAAGGTGTTTAAATAGTTCTGTGTATCTTGAAGTAAAAGGGGGCAATCGATGTGTTTGCGAACCAGAAATGACACTACCAAACTGAGGTTCCAATGAAAATCAACCAACTAGCAATGGTTATTTATTTATTTATTTATTTATTAAGAAAACCAACAGCGTATCTAAATTAAATTACAACAAAGCACTTAAATATTATAAGGCCAGTTACAGGTTTCCCTAGAAATATACATTTTGAGTTATTAAACAATGTTATTAATATTACATCGTATGTGATTAATAAATAAGAAAAATTAACTAAACAATACACTCTATTTGAATTAGGTCTCCAAGTAAATCCAGTCTCAATGTCATTCAATGAAATCATCAGTTATTATTATCCTAGACCAGCGTCAAGCTTTCTCTTGTCTTATTTGGTGGTGACCATCATTTTAGAATTTTTTTTTGCTTATTTCTGCCTAAGTCTTTTCAGACAGCCTGTCAGTAGTAGGTACTATTGGTCCTCTCTCTTTCTTCCCCCCAATCGTTATGGCTATAGGGTTTTTGTAACACCCTGTATAATATTTAATTCGTTAACACAGAAATTAGAGAAAATCCCCCTTGGTGGGCTTTTTTCATACTGTCACCAACCAATCCCATGGTGAGTGTTGTACGACTTGACTGAAGGACTTGCAGAGGCGTGTCCACAAACCATTGGTACACGAGGACTTTTACACAATTTCTCTTCTAAAATTAGAGGAAGCTTGACTCAGCCGTGGGTACTTTAGACCGAAATGATGATGATGAGAATACCTTTTGCAAAACCACAGATGTTTGAAATAAATTCACAACCCACTTAATAAAATTAGCATACAATTGTAATTGCGTACAAGCGAACAGAACATTTTGCAGAAAAAAAATAGAATGTAGTGTAACTAAAATTCATAGGCGTTATTTCTACTTGTAAACGAATTTTTAGAATTGGCAACATTTTAACAAAAATCTACAACCTCATGCCAACGACGGAAAATTATATATCTGAATCTTATTTTATTTGGTTCAACATTCCAATCATTTACACTTCCTGCAATACATATTTACTTATTGCCAACTCAAACGTTATATTAAAATAAATTATTTTATAGCGTAGTGTCATGTGTGTATAAATGTCATGTTGGTAAACTGCCCCCGCGATACTGGTTATACATAGTGCAGAGGTTTTGTTTTTATAAAAAATAAATCTAGGACATAATCTGAGGTCTGGGACTGATGAAAAACGTCGGACGGAACTCTCGCTAAGACAAAAGTGAGACGCCGTGATGGCGGCAGCTCTGTATGTGTGAGTAAATTTTTGGGTTGCCAAGTTACACAAAATTTTCCCTTAAAAACACGGTTAACATATAAAATAAAAATATTTGTTCGAAATTGTTATGTTTAACTTTAACATCCTAAATGCTGAGTGATTTTTTTATAATAATGTCTTTTACTTTGAGGGGTTCTTGTACATACAGCTGAGCTGGCCGACTATGAAGTCACAGTTCTTAGTTAGCGAGACTCTGTTCGACTTTTTTTATACGTCCATGGGTCTGGGTATTGGTTAGTAATATTTTCAACTAGCATTTTGTAAGACAGAACATGTATGCTGCTGCGACTGTGCCAAATCCATTGTATACTAATATATTTAAATAATATAATACCCACTTAATTAGCGCAATATTCCGAGAGATTGAGCAAGCTGCATTATTCTGTAACACTATTGTTTAATTACAAGGCTACCTACATTTTTTAATTTTGAAAACTAACACTAGCCCGTGGCTTTGTTGGTGCGCTATTAATATGTAATTATTTTTGAGTCCTCCTCTTTATCCGGTTCAAATTTAAAGTATGCAAGTCTGAACATCATATTCAAGTTGTGAAGTATTTTTTTTATATACATTGTTAAAAAATTAAGTTAATCTGCTATGAAGTGAAGACTACAACATTTTTTTCCAATGATGCTATGACGATCTTTTATATTAAGCAATGCGTATGAATGTAGATATAGTGCCGATAGAAGTGTATGGAGACTACCACCTAGCAGGGGACAAGGGCCGAAAGATAATGATGCGTTTTTGAAACTTACATAAATAATGTAGGTACTTTGTAAGGTTCAGTTTGAGCTATAAGATGCGTGCAAACATCAGCTAGTTATAATTTTGTTATATGTATGTAGATAACTCAAATGTTTGGCTCACACGTTAGACGACGCATTGTCCTAAGTTTCTCACTTCAATTTTATGTCAAGTGCAGCCGGTTAATTGAGCTGGTCCAATTATTTTGAATAGAATATTATTGTTTAATTCAGCTATTAAATATTTCGTCTTATTGTCCAATTAGCTAAGACAAGGTCGGGTTACTTAACATAGTTAATTGCAACGTTTTGCTTGAAACAATTCAGATTTAATTTATTCTAATAAAGCGTCGTGTTTCGTGTGTTGATTAAGAAATATTTCTATGTTCTTAGCATAAATTTTTATGTGTTAGAAAATAGTCTGCGGTTTTATGGCCTCGTATTTTCTTGGAGTCAAATGTTTTTAATAAATTATCTAGAATAAATATAGCAAAATAAAAATATTGTACGTTTTCTTTACACGTCGATGGTTTAATTACTTTGACTGTATAATTATCTATACTTATATTATTAAGAGGCAAAGTATGTTTGTTTGAGCAAGTTAATCTCCAGATCAACTCTCCTAATAAAAAAAAACAAATGTTCTTCATTAAATAGCCAGTTTATTAAGGAACATGAACTCCACAGATAGCAGAGCAGGAATCATAAATGGCAACACATCGAGTCTTCTTTAAAATTGTATCCACCCACACATGATGCATAGAAATCATCATCATCATTTCAGCCAAAAGACGTCCACTGCTGGACATAAGCCGCATCCATCGTTTTCCGGCGACCTTAACCAGGTCATCGGCCCACCGTGTGGGAGGTCTTTCCATTCGTTAGTACTTACGAAGTTACCACTTAGCCTAGCAGACCAGACACAACGCAATCGTTTTGCAGGTGAAACAACGTCTGGCTTTGCTGGATATTATATAGGTGTCATCATGTCTACCTATAATTTGTGGGTAATATCTGACATCCTCCGGGCTCCAGCACATAAAACCGTCGGTTCCGGCTGCCATTCTACCATCTATGGTAGTCGTTACACATGGTCAGTAGCGTGAAAACTGACGGCTGGTCTAACCACATATTTACCAGTAGTTCCACTAGATGGTTCGCGGATCGCTCCGGGTAAATACTGGTAGTTAGCCAAACCAGTTAGACCGGTGTCGACCGCCGGAAAAATGGTGAGGGAGATATAGTAATAATCTTACTTAAAAAAATTAATGCTTCTCTGTATGTCCTTTATATAATCTTAAACTAAGCGTTTGATCATGTATGTGATGATTTTCAGCAAAGTGTTTTGCATGAGCCCAAGAATGTTTCTGAACAAAAAAACAATGAAAATTGGTGTAATGTATTTCGTTCACATGAATTTATTTAGAGGCGTAGCAATGCGAGCTAATATAAATACTAATAATACGGGTGAATACTGTTGGTTGTTTAGTAGGTACTTTTAGTCACTCTAGTGTAAATAAATACCGTTAGTTCGTATATTTTTTACACTAGAGTGACTAAAAAATATTAAAATCGCGTTAAGTACCATCCGAACTTAAGCACCATGACTACAATTTAAGTGAATGCTACGTCAAATTGTTTTACAAAATCGCATTTCAATTACACAGCCGTACAAATAAATGACGCACGCGTAGTTTAGATAACACGCGTTTTTATAGAAACAGTTCGTAGTGAAATTGTTGTAGATACGTAATTGTTTTTATTGTAACGACAAAGAGGTGCAAGATATAATTAAACAGCCATTAAAATTTAATAGTTCTTATTATGACATTAAAAGATAAATCTATTTTGTAAATTTATTATTCCTGAAGTCAAACGAATAACATCGTTGCGAGAACTCGCCAATGTAATCAGATTATGTATTGAAAGCACTCAAAGTAGTGTAGTTAAAACATGTTAATTTTATTATGTCCGACAAGATGGCACCAATTAGTTAAGAAATCAAATAACTATTGCGTCCAGCTGGCTAATATAAAGGGCATAAGATACACTTAAAATGTGAACAATATCAAAAAATAATGGATCCAAATTCTGATCGGTATACTAAAATGTGCTCACTGTGCTCAGTTCCAATGAAACAATATCACCAGTATTACGTAATTTGACTAACAAAAGGCAAATATTGTGGACAATTCCGCTAGTTTATGGCTGTAACAACTTTTATAGTCTTAAAGCTGACCACCTAAATGTGTGTTGACAAGCGGATTTTTATTTTTTATCTGTGTACGAAATTCAAGTAACTCGTTGTCCTGAAATTGAATATGACACAGCATTAGTACCCGATTTAAAAATTATAATACGTGTGTCACAAAATCCATAAGATTAAGATGTCGCCCCGCGTCTGTTTTAACACCATACCATTGTTTTATAATATGTAAAACAAAAATAAATACATCGTTACTCGTTATATTTTGTTTAAATGTTTAACATGTCAATATTATTTATGAATTAAATTATTTATAACAATGAATATACTACGATAAATAAATAATAAATATCCTTGGACATTTCACACAACGCCATCTCGTCCCAAGCTAAGCAACTTAATGCTTGTGTTATGGTAACGAGATGGATGATAAACTACTTATATACATTTTTTTTTGTAAATACATACATATTGTAGATAGAAATGACACCCAGACTCCGAGCCAGTGCCTCTCGTTTAGACAAAGACACTTGCCCGACCCCGGAATCGAACCCGGGACCTGTTGATCCAAAGGCGGCACATCTAACCACTAGACCAACGAGGCACGAGCTATGAAAAATTAAGTTCCGCGTTTCGAAAACGTCCGACAGCTCTTGGCCTATTAGGTAAATTGTCGGTATTGCGCGCACGGGCCACTCGTTAGATGGCTGACGTGACACACTGTGCCGGCCAAATGTCGCATTGTTCCAGCTTTATGCGTACCCGACCTTAGGCTTAACCCGTACATGACTGGTTACCATTTGGTTACAGCAAGTTTACTAAGTACTTTAGTTCCCATATTTCAATATCAACACCATATTAAATACGATATCTTAACCTGGGTGCGTGAAGCTAAAGGTAGGGAGCTATGACGCTCTTTAGGGGAGGCCTATGTCCAGCAGTGGACTAATGTGGTCTGATGATGATGATGAACCTGATTCAACCAAATGGTGTATCTTTTAAAGGGAACCCTAATGTATTTTTTTTTAAAGTTATATAGCCAACAATATTAATTAATTGATATCCGAGCGACACTGTGTGTTGAAGTACGTAGTTTAAAAATAATCTACTTAATAGTATTAATGGTCTCTCGATTTATAAATGCGAAAAGAAGTTATTCTTTAAAGTTTAAATCTTATTTGTCGTAAAACCATAAAACTTTCACTCTATATTTTATGCAAAGGATTGTAAGCTAAACGTTAAAAACGCATATCACGACTGCACAAAACAAGCCGCGGTCGGCGAGCAAAGGGTTAACCCGAGCTCGAAGATATATCACCACAGAGGCTAGGTCCGTTGACAGTTTCTCTGAAACGTTCAACTTTCATAAGAGCCCAATTTGTGGGAGCACTTTATGCTGCGTCGTGGCCAAGCGTGCTTGGCCCGCCTTTTTATTGCTGCCCCCAACTGTAAACAACACCCATTCATGGCCTGTCTCCGTATGCTATTTGTAGACGAAGGAATTTTATCTCAAATGTACATAACAATGCGCCCAAATGATACTAAAGAACGTGTATGTCACGTGAATGTACGGTCGTAAATAGGAATTGCTGGTATAATGACTTTTACTTAGAAACAGCCATAAGAGTTCGGGTTAAGCTTTAATATTGAGTTTCTTTTTTTTATTGACGACTAATTAGTAATATGTAATTCGTCCGAATCCGAACTTGAACTTTTCATCCCAGTTATAATTTAAACGTGCAAAAATTAATATATAGATATTATACGAACGTTGAGTTCGTTGTATTAAACAAATCCATAATATAGAGAAGGCAATGTAAGTAACACATAGATATCCAGTAGATTATGTACTGGCATAAACAAGGATTAGTTGACGGGGTGCTTACGAAGTTGTTTTTGAATAGAGATTGAAGCAAATTATTCAACAAATATTCAAGTAACACAGGTTTATTTGTAACACGAAAATTGGTCGGATTCTTACACTCACCAATCTTCGTTTAGGCTTGATCAGCGGCCGGTTCTGGCCGTTCATCTTGTAGTAGAGGCCGCAGGCGTTGCAGAGGTAGTGGCCGGTGCCATCGCGCCGCCAAAGAGGCGTACTCGTCGCTCCACAGTTGACGCACTCTCGTCCCTCTGTCATTATACACAAACTCATCAGAAACAAAACCAAGAGTTTATAAAACATTAAGATTCACTGGCTGAATGACGTCAGTATAAATTATTTGTAAACAGAAATTTAAAAAAATAATTCGCTTTTAATTTAATTTTGAAGTTTTATATTCATAAAGAATTGAGACTGGAGATCTGTAGTCGAAATGTAAGAAAAGATAAAATGATTCGTAATTCGAATTGTGTGTTGACATAGAAACTGTTTATTAAGTAATCTTATTTTACGATGATTGTTGATGAATTAATGCTATTTGTGTTATTTTTTAGTTTTTTAGGTATTAATGTTTTTAAGATAGTACAGAAAATAAGTGTTGTGACATTGAATACATAAAACATAGCAACCGAATAAAACAAATTAACTAAAAAGGTACTTAGCAAAACCCAACACCACCAACAAAACTTGAAAATCATGTTTACGAGCAAAACAAACATAATATACCCAAACTATAAAATATACGTAGCGTTTTACGGAAAGGGTGAATTTACCTGTCTCCTGGCAGGCTGGGGAAGATGACAGAAAATCACATTCAGAAACATTAGAAACTTCACTAACCAACGAAGCATGCCAAACACACAGTAGCAATTACATAAACTACATCATCCTTCACAACATGTTTTTTTATCTAAAAATCGCCGTAATTGCAATTACTACTAAAAAAATACTATCTTCAATTAACTAGGGAAAGCGCGACGAGTTTCACATTGATGAAAATATATCAAGATTTTTTACACGCAAAAGAAAACAAGAGAAAGTAATGCTTCGGTAATGTAACAAGGTATTGACTATCAAGCATACAATTTAAACAAAGAACATTATGCACAAATATTGTAACTACCGTCATTACAACGAGTAGGATCCTTAATAAGATTACCAAAATGAATTAAAGTAAACAATACAATAAAATAGAAGAAGATCAATTAATATACCTACCTATGTTAAAGGTGTATCGTCATTCCAATGCAACAAAGGCGAGTTGCTACAAAAATAATATGGTTGTTGCAAAAATTGAAGTGAGCGCCCAGCAGTAAACAGAGCGCGACCCCAGCTATAAAATATTACCCACATGCTAATTCTCACTACGTAATTGTAGTTACTTGTGTACATCTAAAACAATTCTGGCCATCTCCCCTCATCCGTGAACATTGAATTGCAAAGTTCGAAAAAATAAATGAGCTCTGCGTTTCGACACCTAGTTCTTCAAAACTATTCAAGCAATGAAATGGTTCTAAGTGCAAAAATGCCTACTCATGCGGTGCATGCAATAATTTGACCTCAGGGTGAGCCGTCCTCCGGGAAACGATACAAATTGATTTTCGGTAACGAGCAATCTTATCAAAGTGGTTAGTGAGAGGATGTATTCACATATGGGATGCGCGACGCCCACAATCTCTCTAAACTCGATTACACGATCGATGATTTACACAGATCGAATTTAAAAACCCATCTCGTTACACCTTCGGTTCCTCTTGTTATACAGCTGAGTACTACTCTACAATCAGTGTGGGAAAATCGAATGACACGTGACAAACGACACGCCCAAGGATTATCTATTACTCGGCGTAGGTATAAACTAGTTTGGCACAAGACTGACTCGATTGGAAGTGTATCGATAATTATGTATCTGGTAATCCGTTAAAGACAACGATGGGCGCTTTGAATAAATAATGATATGGCGGGATCGTCGCGCAGAAGGTGAAAGTGCCTCAAATCCCATAGAAAAAATAATTTAAACGAACCGAAAATGTTTTACGAGCTCAAGGCACTGCGGCCATTCATCTTTTTTATGTAAAAACCAGATCAAACCCGGCAATTAAATCGCCCGGACTTTATCGAAAACTTATTGCGATCGGTCCAACGACTTACTTTTTGGACTAACCCTTTATATTTTTTGTTTAATCGATAAAACCTGTAATTTGTATCGGTATTCATAATAAATAAACACCAATAACGATTATTAGGAAAAAATAACAGGATATTACACGAGCCGCGATGTTTTATGGTGGAGAGTCAAACGGCAGATCAATAGACAAACGTCAGTTCAATAGTAACGTCTTTATTGGTAAAAACGCTTGTGAAAGCGGCGTCGCCCCGGGCGGCGAGGTTTCACAAGATTTACAGCGGCCTGCCCCTCATACATCGACATTACACGTATTATTAAAGAGAACACTGTTTCTGATTAATTACTATACCATTTAATTGTTCGATCCGACCGAATCGTACGTTTTAATGCATTCACACCGTCTGAGTTATTTCTTAATTCTTAGCAACAAACGCGCCGACGAATACGGTTTACCTACATCGCGTACGTACGTGATTCCGACTCAGAATAAAGATTACGTTTTTTATTCGTAGCTAGTCGAGTCCAGTGCCTATCCTGGACTGCAAAAAGCACAAAATCCAGCAAAAATTTCCAGTGTTTATTCAAAATTAGAATGCGGTTCTCTCTTTATTGGCCAGTGACGTGCACTCGTGACGCCGGAGAGCTACGTGACCGCGATAAAAGATTTTCATCTGCCATATTTACCTAGCCGAGTGGGCGTTTTTATTTTTCGAGAGTCTCCAGGCAGCACTTGGCTCGATCGAGGGCCGCGAAGTTTTCACACGGCTCGGTCTATGGGGAAAACACTTGCTACGTTTGGCTGACACTGCAGTGCGTAATTGTGGGTGTATGGAACATCGAGCAACACAGTTTTCTTAGAAAAAAAAATATGCAAAGGCAAAGGACCTTGATTCCTACGTATATGAATTTACACCTGGATACCTCCAGTGACCATGTGAACTATTTTGACAGAAAAGTCATTACAAAACATCCGAGCACAGACCAATATACTTGTCTTTATATACACATTTGGTAAATTATTTAAATCTGGATTTAAATTGCAAAATTGTTTAATAAACATTTGTGAAAAATGCCCTTTTATTCGAGACGGGCCTCCTCCAAATTCATGGAAGGAAACTAGCCTACTGTACCACGCTAGCAAGAGGGGTTGGCACAGAGGTTGTATAAAGATTTCCTCCTTTCGCAAGTAGATCGGCCTCTTGCGTTCTTTTACCTATTACGACAAGCTCAGGATGGTATGGGTTGGTAACACTGTGTACTCTAAATCCGATTTAGTGTAATTTAAAACCATCGTACATGGTCCGCAATAAAGCTAAAGGGAACATATATTTTTCGGCCTTAACATCAGTCCTTTCTGGTTATGAAAACGCAAAAGTGATCTAGGTTTGACAAGTATTAGACAACGTTAAATACCAGGATTTTTTTAATAGTGATCATACCACTAGTGATACTGACCGTAGCTTACTTCTAACCCGTTAATCGAAACCACAGTGTAGCAAGTCACGTACAATGTTCATGCAGTAGGGTAATGTAATTTAAATGAAGGACTAATTCGTTCTCGTGTACCGTGACGTAGAAGCATCGGCCCATCACGCTAACAGTTAGGCTATTTTGCATACAAACCATTAAATTATTGCTCAAAAGTTATTCTCTGTTGCGCCACAGAGGCTGTTATTACGCTTTAATTATATGCCTGTATGCAAATAGAAAATTTAATGGAAGCAATGGACTTGGTTGAGTTTGATTTTTATTGAGCATTGTGTTGTCAGCTCCATTAAGAATAAAAAAGCAACGTGTGATTGATTTGTTTTATTTATTGGATTCGCTTATAATAAGGTATACGATTTTCTTCAATTGTTTTAGATAGTGACTTTGTTGTTACAAATTTTACATTCTTGATCTTAGTGTGATGAATGTTTGACAGTATGTATACATATAAGAAGAAGAAGAATTATTTATTTGACAGTTTATAGGCAGTAACTTAATTTTAAGTTACCAATTGTGCATTGGTACCTTACATTACATTACAGTGATTACAACTTCCATTACCTCTTTGTTGTAGTATGATGTAGAAGAAATTCAAAAAGGTCTTCCAGCTAAAATGTTACCTTTATAAATCTTAGATTAGAAACTATCTTAAAGTTGATATATCAAGTTTATACTCGTATATGATATGCTCTGCGATTTTAGTTTTATTGCTCTCTAAATTTATAAATGCAAACATTATTTTAAAGCATAGCGAAATAGCTTCTCATAACTAAATGCAATTTCTAAACGGGCAATTCAATAGTCATGTGTTCTAAATATCGTACGTTCAAATACTGCATGATCAAGAATGAAGCCGTTTTTCACGGTTCCTGCACATCGGAGCATGGCGGACGGGGCCGTATTTGCATTCCTCATTTGCATACTGTCGGATAATTACGTGTGACGAGCAGTAGCTGAACCCATGCACTTATTATGTAGCCGTCATGTGATATGGACTTTGCTAATAAGCATGGTCAGTACAGTTCGCAATAAACCCCTTGTTTAACCACTACTTACGGATTATTTCTAGCTTACTGATCGTATTTTACCTCTTTATCGTTCTAATTTTGAATGTAACTGTTAGTAAAAGTCATTGAGAATGGTGACGTAGACATTAGTGTTCCATTGTGTAAATTTTTTTTTAAAGCGTTTAATGATTTTTTACGATGCCTTTTGAGTTATCTTGATAACTCAAAAGTCTAAAATTAATTTGCAATAGTCTGTCACACGAATCCACCAATTCTTTTAATAAAAAATACTTTAATAAATGAAGCTATTCTTAGCTAAGATATATAGCTAATATAGCTTCAGTTATTATTTTTTGGAATAATTTTAGTTACAGTTAGTTTCGTGGCTTTTTTTATATAATTTGTATTTTAATGTCTATTCACCAATACCTACACAACCTACCATTCTTTGTAATTATTTGTGAACAAAACAAAAAAATACAGATGATATTGTTGTGGACAAGTCTCTAGTGACTCTTTTACTTCTATTCTTGATTACTAAGCAGTTGGTACCATAACTACGGTCATAAAAACGTTACCACAAGTATAATAGCGGCGATAATATCAAGTCAGTTTATGTAGATACGATGAAGCTAGATATAATAAGTAGTATAATTTACTTTATGTCCGTTTGTTGACGGATTTAGAATACACAGTGTCATCACCCCATTCCGTCCTAAGCGACACCCTTAAGAGCCGACACAAGGAAATGACAAGGCCGAAAACGTAGCCGTAAGAAAAGGAAAACCTGATACGAAACTCTGTGCCAAAACGTCTGGCCAGCGTGACACAGTAGGCTAATGACACTCCCTGTGATGGGCCTAACTCAGCAGTGGGTTATTTATGGGCTGAGTAGTATTATCACTACATATTATAAAACAAAGTCGCTTTTGTCTGTCCGTCCCTATGTATGCTTAAATCTTTAAAACTACACAACGGATTTTGAAGCGGTTTTTTGTATTAGATTGAGTGATTCAAGAGGAAGGTTTATACGTATAACCGACCCCCGCTTTGCACGGGCGAAGCCGGGGCGGGCCACTAGTATATTATACTTTATACCACATTGTCCTCTATACGGTTTACATAACACCTTTGTCCTCTAATTTTATAATTACTGACTGATGTGCCACGGATGTGTAACGTAGAATGCAAATTTGGTTGATGCAATTGTATCCAACAATGCGTGTTGGCAGACCGTGACGGATTCACTGTACACGCTCTTGTTTCATATATTCTTATTGCACCCAAAAACATCCAGCGTGTTTCATTTCAAAATAAACTTGTGCCAATTCAAAACGGTTTGTAGTCAGTGATGAATGACTGCGTTTGAGATAGGTACTTTAACATCACATACAATAGTAGTTGGATATAAATATGTATTGTATGGGTACGTAATTATATTTCATTATGTTGCTAGAATGGAGGTATGTGTGGTTAGAATAGGTACATAGTGGCGCCACCACATTTCGTCCTGTAAGTGTCTTGTAATAGTCGACAAAGGGAAATGATAAGGTCGAAAATCTAGCCGCAAGAGAAGGAAAACTTGATACTGAAACCTATGCCAGTCCGTCTGGCCTGTGTGACACAGTATGCTAATTTCTCTCCTTTAAGGTGGATGCTCCAGGGTAGCCCGCGAAATTCAAATTTTCTTACGTTTTTTGCAATTTGCAGGTCAGTGCTAGGTTGTATGTTGATTAAAATGTTATTCGCGGCTGTAAGACGTATGTTGTTAAAGAAATATAATCATCAAAATCACCAATACAACCCTCCAAGCTCATAAAGGTGCAAGAAAAACTTTTTCAACGTCAAAGTCATTCTTGCACCTTTATGAGCAAGGAGGGTTGTATTGATGAGTTTGATGATTATAACTCTGTAACTACATACGTCTTACAGCCGCGAATAACATTTTAATCAACATACAATCTAGCACTGACCTACAAATTGCAAAAAACGTAAGAAAATTTGAATTTCGCGGGCTACCCTGGAGCATCCACCTTAAATCGAGGAGGCCCGAGAAATTCGCACAAAATTTCTAATAAAACCAGCTCTTACGACACCCTCATTGTGGAATGGTGTGGTAACATTATGTATTCTAAGTCCGTTACCACGTGGATAAAACTTACAAAAAATTGTTACTGTTACCGACTCGGCTACCAAATTTAACTTTTAAGCCTAACGTCCACCGCCAGCTAAAATAAGTTAGTTTACTTTAGCTTGCATAGTTGAGCCAGTTTTTCATACATATGCGTCCACCAACGGTGAACTAACATGTATGAAAAACTGGCTCAAGCTGCATAGCAAGCTAAACTAAAGTAACTTATCATAGCTGGCGGTGGACGTTCGGTTTTAAGCTCATCCTCATGTCCTTCATAGCCTAGACAAGGTGTTTCAATGAGTATACAGTGTAGTATGTATTCTTAATATACATATTTAGACCGTAAATTTTTAGGACATACTACTAACCCATTAAAATTAGATATTGTTGCCAGTTAAAAATATAATACTGGTTTTGACAAGCTAAGACAGTAACTATCTATCATCCGCTAAGAAAATCTTGAGATCGTTAAATATTTTGGAACATGATTTAATGTAAAACCTGTAGCAAATTAATTGATCTCGCAGAAGTTGTGGTTGACTACAGCTTCATTCCTTTTGCTTACCGGTCCACAGCACACTAACGATTAATTAATTGCGCAACTATAAAATTGCCATGGATAGGCCTAAACCTACACATACAGATACAGAAGTTACGGAAAATACTGCTTTTTAATATGTTACTGTATATGTTATGTTGTGTTACGGTATATGTTATGTTTTTAATATGTTTAAATGTTACTTCTCTAGCGTGGATGGTTTATTTAATGATGATTACACAAACAACAAATCTAATACATATATCTGGAAAATAGCTTGAATCCTTACTCTAAATAATATACAGAATTTGAATAAAATAATTGATCTTTAAATGTCTTGAATGATTCCAAACAAAACATTTAATCGAATACTTGCAACATTCACATGAAATTGCGTTCGTTTATTATTAGGACACAGATATCATTGAGTTATTTGAATACGGTTTTAAGTGAACGTAACATTGTTTTAGAAAGTGTTGAATGGTGCCTAAGAAATAGCCGGTATAGTGTATTGTGCAGACAATCGACATTATATAGGTTTATTGTTTAAGGACATATTTATGCATATTTTATTTCAGTTTAGTATTTTGCCTCAATTATTTCAGATTATCTACGCTTATATTATGTCTTGTGTTTTGTTAGTATTCAATTTACACACGTTTTATTTTATTTTCTAATTTTACTATATCTAGTGTTGATGATACATATTTAATTTTTGCAAGAACTAATGACTGAAATTATGATTGTCAATTTTTTATTTCTATTTCCAAAGAAAACGCTCAGTGCTGGAATAGTCGGCCGTCTGCATTACCTATAATAATAACAGGTTGCGATTGGTACTGACCGTTTGTTATTTCAATGCCCTTTCCATGACATTCTTCAAATACAAACTACGTTTTAGGTCACGATTTTTCGATTGTTCGTTCTAAATGCTACATAGTGCTTAACTTAATCCTGTACTATTAGGCTACAGTCAACAAAGACAATAAACCGTAGTATTATCCACTGCTCTGGTTGAAAATAAGTATTGACTATACAAGGAATTTGTCAGGTATTGAATTAGCTAATTGACAAGCAGTTCGATGCTTTAATAATATAGAAGTACAGCCGATATGTTAGAGGCTATCTCTGAATTTAATGACGCTGGTAAACCAGGCGCTGGTAAACCAAGGCGATTTCTGGAAATACAGATGCGTTAAATTGAAATCTTCAATTTGTTTGGAACCAGTGAAACACTTCGCCGTTTAAAACAGTTTCCGTTAATCTAATGGCTTGTCTTCACAGCAAGTATGGCTGGACTAATCTGAAGGTCATTTCATTTCCTTCTCTTATGGTGGCTCTATGTACTCTTATTCTACTTAAATCCGTCATCACACATACATACACACATTTTTATATTGAATACTAGCTGACCCGACAGACGTTGTCCTGTCTGAACTATGAATATTGAATTCGAATTGGAATAATTAATAATAAATTAATATAGTTACCGCCTTTTCTTATCGATTCCAATCCCTTATTTAATGTAATTAAAAAAGAAAAAAAGTAATTATGCCAAAAATAGCGAACCGTCGGCGTGAACGTCAAATGTTTGACAGGTAACAGTTTGTATGGGAAAATAAAATTGTTGTTTTTATTATTTTACTTACAATATCAATGTTTTCTCTAGACTCTTAAACCTTCCCTGGACTCACACGAATATTTCAAGACCAAAATTAGCCAAATCGCTCCAGCCGTTTTCGAGTTTTAGCGAGACTAACGAACAGCTATTCATTTTTATATATAGAGATATAGGAATTTAATCTAAGCTTACTGCCGAGTCACACCACGTTACTCCCAAGGTATATTCTAATGGAGCTAATTGTTGAAAACGCGTGTACAGACCCGAGGTCAAGCCATCGCCAGTACAATTGAATGGTCCGCATCCGGCAGGCCGCATTACCATAATACCTCCACAGAGGAACTAACACCTATACCCCGCAGATAGATACATTGTTAAAGCTTATTGGGACGTGCCAAAGCGCCTTAAATGTAATACGTATCGATTTAATCGGAATAGAAAAGAACGAACGAACGAGAGAGTAGTTAGAAATGGAGTCCATCTAAAATGTATAAAGGAAAATACGGCTACCGCCTAAAAGTATAGATTCCATCCTATAATCAAAATTTATTTTTTGTATATCGAAACGTCCAAACTACGATCGGTATCTTCAGCTTGTTTCTAAAGACATTTCGCATCACAATCCAATCAAGTACCACTCAAATAAGTTTCTTTGCTTTTCTTTTGTTTTTGGCATCCTTTGTGGCATTTATATGTAGATAAATAAATCCTAGCCTACAAAATAAATAACTGGTTAACATGTTTAAATTTTCCACTATGTGTTTTTACGAACTTTCAATAGTTCACGTGGCATCAAAATATTTTGCGCATATACACTTACAAAAATTACACAGTTTCAATGCAGCATAGACTACAAAAAATTTATATTAATTTTGGTGAAATAAAAAGTACATTGTCATAGGTCAGTGTAGCGAAATTACTTCCTGCCAATTTAAATTGATTGTGTAAGAACGCACAATAAAAATTAATAAAGCGTTGCCTATTAAAAGTGCATTTGCTCACTTCGTTTCGCTAGAAACGAAAAATAAACATCATGTGAGTTATTTTTATAGTAAGTACTAAGTAACGAACATTCTATCAATTAAATAAGTGAGCTAATTTTCAATTACGAACCAACGTTTAAGCAGCAAGTGAGTGTGCGTATTGGGTTTTTTATTACAATTACTCGAGAACATGTTGGAACAAAAAGTTAACGACGCGGAACATTACGTACAAGCAAATCAAAAGCTGCAATCTAATGTATAGTACTTTTGTAGCAATAGTATTGATAAGACGACACAATGAATAAATGTTATCGAGTTATCTAATCGAGATATTTGATTTTATAATTCGAAAATCACGGAATCCAATTTCAAATTTCAATTCTGAATGATTCAACGTTACAATGTTATTCGTTTTTAAACAAGATTTAAAATACCCATTTTGAATTTATAGTATGCACAATAGGTATGTGTACGCAGTGTTCTATGAATAAAACATTGTAACTAGTCTCAGACATAGACCGGAGCAAGATTCTCTTAGTTGCCTATCTATTAGGTATGTAGTACCTATACAGTTTTTCCATCTATTAGTGTATCTTCTTTGTGTAAATATATGGCAAAACAATTAATGAGTACTGTTAAAATTCCAGAGTAGTAATAACAGCAACAGTAATATTTTGTATAATTTTAGTTTAATTGTGTGTTACGCCGCTAACCTATTGTTTAATAACTGTGACAGTCTCTGAATTAATGATAAGAAGTGCTTCTATTATTATAATACCCGGAGGTGACAGGCGAAAAGTCTGATTTCAATGGCTTAATCCGACATAACTAAGTAAAGCAACACTTCTCAATACCATTCTAATTATATCATGAGAAATACATTATAAATTATGAGAACTTTCCGTCTAAGCCGGGCAATTAATTCCAAATTTGAAATTTAAAAATAAAACTATGTATTGAACAAACATAAATGGCGGCAACTTAATTGTCAGACTACCACAGATAATGAAGCGACTATTTAATTTTGCGGGCCATTATTTTAAATACAAGACAATAAGTTTTTAGTTCCCGTCCATTGTCGAAAGTTATGAAATTGTATTTTTTTAATTTATAATAATGATGTGTTATGTTCGTACAATTACAGTTGTGTAATTTTTTATATTGTGTTTGCAATGAGATATACAGACATTTGGGTGCATTGCGAAATCTGTATCCTATTAGCTACTATAACAATAGCTTAAAAAGGTCACGCTAACAATGCCCTGAACTAGTCCAGGTTATATGATGCAATGTTCACATATGGAATATTTCATAACATTATGGGAATTGCGAATCTAAACGTTCTGTAAAAAGGTTAAGTATTTAATAGCAATCATTTGCTACGTAACGCATATCCTGCACATATAATGACATCATGTTTTGTACCCGATACAAAATCACCTATACCCTATTCGAGATAGCATGATCGATTTGGCAGACGGGATAGTGATGGGAAACAGAAAATATCTAGTAGTCCAAAAAATAACCTTTTAAAATACTTGTAACAGTGACAAGTTGGCGTGGGTGTATTATGTGTGAAATTGTTTATTGCACTAGACATATAAAACATTGGGTAGATAAGCGATGGTGGGTCAATATTCATAATAAGTTCCTATTTAATATTACAGGGCTATTTTTTTACCTTCCGCCAAATATAAATAGGTGGTTCAGACCATGAAAGTAAACAAAAAAAAGAAAATAATAGTTTAAAAAGTGGTGTTAAATTTCAATGCGCTAAAGCCAACGAATTTTATTTCAAAATGAAAATGTTTTTTATTCGAATATTGTCTTATAAAGTTAAGAAAAAGTGATAAAGAATTTCACACATAATACACCCATACCATCTCGTCACAGTCACAAGTATTTTAAACCGTTATTTTTTGGACTACTAGATATTATCTGTTTCCCATCACTATTCGTCATTGCAAAGTAAAGGTATGATTCCAAAGTAAGCTGCACGCAGAAGTGCTACCACGGCAATATTGATCCCCATTACCGCGACGTAGTACGGAATCATACCTTTTTGTCGATTAGGAAAATTGACATCTGTCAAATCGATCAGGCTATCTTGAATAGGGTATAACTATCACAGAAACAAAAACCACACGTCTCATGTGACAGGTTATATACCTAGCCAGCAGTATTTGGCTATACGACCTTCAACAGGGATCGATGGTACTGGTAATATAAGATAGGCACATAATACTCAAGGAACACTGGAACGTACATTACTAAGCTTGTAGGTTAGTAACAACGATACCATGATATGCGATGATAATCTGATTCTGAAAAAGAACATGAAGAAGAGATGACTTACACCCTGTATTTGCTGAATATATTCAATATTTTCATCAAGCTTTTCACCCCTTGAATAAAGCCTTATTCGTAAATAACAACTATTTAAATATATCAGTTTATTACGCGTTATCGATGTCGAAATAATTCCAGTTCACTTTAAAGTTTGTGTTAAAAAGTGTATTAAGTATAATACAATAATGTCAAACACTAAGTAAGTAATAAAAGTTATTCAAAGAGACAAATTATTTTTAATAGAATAATGTGATGCTTTTTGTTTAAGTTAACGATATTATATACGATGTCCATTACCGTAAACGACACGAGTTAAACTCAACCGACGGCTTAACTGTGGGATCCTACAAAAGTCATCAAGCAATTTAGAAAACTGTCACTCGACTTAATAGAAATCTACTTAAGATAGAATTTATTTAATTACTCACATAGAAAACAATAGAAAGCGCAATTAAATAATGAGAAACGTCTAGTTTGCTTGGTCAACATCAAACAGAACCGCGTTAGTTCACATGTATACGAATAACAATGAGTTGCTCTTAGGGTTACCAGCAATTGGTACTCAAGTAATTTTATTTAAAGTAGAATTGGAATCTTAGAAATTTAGCTCGTAACTAACAAAAAGGTTTGTACTAAAAATATTTCTTTCACAATAGCCATATTTCAATATAGCTTTGAAAACATGTTTTATGTATATATCCCTTATTAACACTTATTTTATTATGTATGATTGAAATTTATTTCGCAACCAATTCCGCTCAAACTAACACAAAAATAACTCAACTACCAATTTACTAACGATAAATTAATACTAAATAAGTAGGTATTTAATATAAAGGCTTTCTAGTAAATGTGTAGCAGTAGTAGAGTTTTGAATTGATTTTCTTCATCGTGGCAACCCTATCTGTACCTGCGTTCACCGTTGTGTTGAACACGCAAATCTATTTAATTGGAGAAATTTTTTTACTTCCTTGTTACATACAACTTAAACATTAGACAGTTTAAACAATGCTTCTCAGTTATTTCACTTGAAAAATGAGATTTTTGTGACGATTAAATTAAATTTGCATGACAGCGTCATTCTTCAGGCAGTTTTAGATAAAATAATTAATGTTTTCACACATCTGAAGTCAAATATGTTTTAACCAATCGTAAAAAAATATTATACTTATTTATAATATTTAGATTTTCCGCATAGAATATTCAGCCGAATAGACAACCTCCACCATAAAAATGTTAGTATAGAACCCAAGCGTTAATCCACAACCCTAAGCCCGTATTAGCCTCCCGTGTTTAGAAACAAGGACAAATCATATCTACAGACGCAACTGGTAATGTCGGTAAAGGAAAATAATATTCTTCTTCATTCCGGCTCATTAGTAATAGGACATGTTTCTTTTTCTAAAAAGTTTCTTTATTAGTACTATAACAGTTAATATTTTTATGTTATCATTTATTAGTTGTTAATCATTATTGAACGTATAGTGTATTATATCTACTATTGTTAGCATACTGGTAATTCCAATGCTAATAATGTTAAAGCTAGCCAAATCTTGTGTAAACCAGAGGTACTTGCCCTGAGTCTGGGTGTCATTTATATTCGTGAATTATATGTTTGTAAACAGCCCCCGCGAACAGATTTATGACTAGCGCAGGGGTTTCCATTTTAGAAAAATATATGTACTTGAACCAGTCCCAAGTATTTTTTTCACAAAACCGACTTATTCTGTTAGTCTGTAAATATGAATCAGCCTTATGGAAAACGTGTGGCGCCTACACCAAGTGCAGGACCGCGCTTATCCGAACACATCACGATACCACAGCAAACCATTTGGATACGATGAAATGAAATATTAATCGCCTCACGTATATCTCACAATAAATCGCAATTGTCGATGAGACAATCTCTTGAGATTCTAATTACGCGGGAATATCGGCCGCCATTTTGTGCTGGCTCGATTAGCAAAGCCTCGAGTTCTGTATTTGATTTATTGGCAGATTAGATATCTCGCATTCGAGAGAAAGCCAGTTGCACAAAGTTCGAATTCAATTTTGAATTAACAACGCCTAGGCCACTTAATTCCATTAAAAGTTTTCACTGTTGTTTCTGCAACATAAAATTTAATCTTCGAATATAATGCTGCTGCAGGCAAAATGTTTAAACGAGGCTGTTAAACTCTGCCAACATAATCATTAGAATCGCGTATCTACTTAGGATAAATATCTGACCGAAACAAAACGTATAACGTTCACGTATTTAATTATATTCAGCGTTAATCTGATACTGATTTTATTCAGATTTTTTAAATGCTTTACGTTTTATGTATGATAATTCAACGCGCTTCTAATTATATAAATGTATTTTCGTGAGGTAATGACTAGTTATTCAGTAATATTTAGAGAAATTTAAAAGTTAATTTGCAGTTACGACAGTTTAAAAGCTACTTTTAGAGTCAATTAGTATCATCAAATACGCTTGCTGTGATAATAAGAATCATAAAGCGTCCGGATAAGTGCTTGCTCTATTGTGTGAGTGTCGAGTGCTTTCCAGCAAGAGGTGCAGTGCGAGCAGTCCCCGTGGACTCACCGGCGCTCGTTCGCGTCTTGTTCGGTCTGGGCTTGTTCTGCTGTTGCGCCCCACTATACCCCTTCCCCTGGTAGTTGTAGTAGTCGCCGCCGGCGGCATTGTATTGCGCGTTGTATTCCCCGGAGGGCTGGCTCGACTCCTGGGGGCACGAGTCTGGTTGCGCACCTTCACGCTGCTTTGAAGGAGGTGCGCCCATCATAGGTTTGACGTCCCCGCATAGAGGGAGCTCTTGCTGCTGCTGCATGAAGGCGACGCTCATTGCTGTTGCGTGAGCAACGGCCGCCTGGTAGTCTTGTTGCCCTAGCGCCGCGGCTGCGACGGAGTCAGGCGTGGAATCCTTCGGTGGCGTTGGAGGGAATGAGAATAGAGGATGGGGATGGTGGTGTTGGGCTGGGGAGAGAGGTTTGTCCGCCTGGGCGGCGTCTTGCTGGAAGCCACTGCCCCAAGCTCCACCGCTGAGGGCCTTGGATTCTAGCCATGGGTGGAGGGGCGTGTGGAAGTGCGGTCGACACACCTGCCCACTGCCGCCGCTTAACGATCGACCTGCACATACAGAAAAAACACATTGAGTATCGAAGGTTCATATCAAAGGATAGGGCACTTAGTTGAGGTGGCAATTTACTAGTTCGCGGTTTTTTAAAATGTTACTGAAGTTAAGCATGCGGCTTATCTTCAATTATTTTAAAGATAATATTAATGCCATCTCATATTAATATAAATCATTTGTAACGTGCCCTAGTTAGCATGATAAATTGGGCATAATGATCAAAACATCATTAACTCAATATGCAAACTAATCAGTATGCTGTACCACCAGAACTAACACCACTATGTACATAATTAATGAAATTTCCAGTTGGACTACTGCTGTAATTGGCCACTGTTGTGTACTGACCGCTTTTGAAACATTCCGAAAAGAGGCTTTTGTATGAACCCGTACCCGTAATACCGTCATTATTTGTTTATCAAAGAGCCATTAGAATATTCATGATCACAATTATATTTTGGAATGAAGACGTCGTGTGAAAGAGTTGTTAGAGAACAAATGATATTAATTTAGGAGAGCATCATACCAACGCCTCCAAAATGATTCTGTTTAATGACGACAAGTTTCGGACCGAGTTACAATGGATTCTTCTATCGTTGGATCTGGTTGGCCGTCATAATGGTCACTTAAACGCTCGTAAACATTAAGTGGCTTAGAATAAAATTGTGTGGCCATCATCGCCATTATTTTACTATAAACTGTACAATTTTGGACATTTTCATTTTTTGCTCAAATGTACTTTAATTCCTTTTTGATTTTTGATAAGAACATCTTCTTTTATTTACGATCTGGCCTTGAATTGTCAAATCTATTTTATACTTCATTGCAGCGAGATCTGATCAAATCTTTCATGATTCATGAGTTACTTCCCTTTCATAATAAGTCAACTAATTTAGAACACAAAGTTTTGTTAACCTGTTTTAAGTGAATTGTAAGCTGCGAACAACTAAACAATTTTAGCAGATAAACTAACCACAAAAAAAGAAATACAAAAACTAGACCTCACATCAATCCGACTGGCCAGAGCACTAAATAGGCTTTCGGGCATCAAATTCGAAAAAGGAATAATATGTTATTTACGGACCAATATTAAAAACTTCATCTTAATACTCGTTTTAACATGAAACGTCCAATATTTCTATCTTTTTTGTAAAATGCAACAAACCGTATTACGAAATCAAACAGTTAGGTAATTCATGCATCATGTATAGGCAAGACTCACTCCCTTTTAACTTCGTAAACTATATTTGAAATTATTATTTAAAAGAGTGTAAGCAAACATATGTACGCGTTTGTTAAAGTAGGGTGCCAGAAATATCTGTTTGGCTCCACGATTGGCTGACTTTTGCTAAGGGCGCATCCCTTCGTACACGTCCCTATAGAAGTGGAACGGGACCCACGACGCATCCCTGCGGTGCACTGCGGGTACTTAATAACTGGTTACTGTCGACAAACAACGTATGTTCTGATTTGATTGCGGAATGATACCAGTCACGCTTACTATGCGGGGAAATATTGCTATAATTCTAACGGAATATGAATATGCAACGACTCTGAGAATACTTTTGCTAGCTGTTACTTAACAAAAAAGTTGTTGTTTAGTTAGCAAAGTTTACAATTCTGTATTTCGCACGAAAACAAGTAGAAAATTTTGAAAACAGGCTAAGTTTTCCACAAAAATTGTAGAAAACTCGGCATCTATGTGCTCCTGAAACCACCTGAGTAGCCTAAGTTACTCCTTGTTACATCAGGATGTCACCAACACATACCATCTTTAGGGTGTCGTAAGAGGCAGATCACCTAGCCCCAAGAGAAGGAAAACTTGATACAAACCCTGTGCCAACCAGTCTTGCCCGCGAGGCACAGTAACTGTCTTCTAGTCTATCCCGGGACCACGACTGCTGCAAAGTATTCCAAACGTCGGGAATATAATAACGTAAAATACACGCGATAAATCCGTTACAAACTGTTTAATGTCAATTTGTTTTATTCACGAAAACCTAAGACATCATAAGCGCTGTATCAGTATGTATCTGTATGATCGCTGTATCTGTATGCTCACGTATTAAAATATCTCTAAGAACATTCTCATTGCAAAATTGTGTACAAGTGACTAAGTAGTTGAAACAAGTGAAAGGTTATTAAATTATAATTTGTTTGTAGGATGTGTGAGTCAGAACCGTTTCATAATCGACACAACATCTAACCGCGATAAAACAATACAAATGAATACGCCCTTGACCTTCGAAAACCAAGCACTACAATATGATATCAATGAGTTCGTCGTATAGTAGATATATCTAAAGCCCGCATCGTGTCGATCCAGGTGTCGATCGCAGTTTGCGATTATCAGCGATTATTATCACAAGGGCACCCGTACATTGCGGGCTAGACGAGGCTAGATCGGTGGGGGAATGAACTTTGTGTTCAATGAAAGTCGAAAATATTTAAATTATTGTATGTTTTCTTGCAACTAATTTCCCTATGGTGACGGATTTAGAATACATAATGTCATCTACCCATATTACAGGCTGTGGTATTAGGCGACTAAAGGAACGCAAAAGGCAGACCATCTAGTAGCAAGAGAGGGAAATCTTGCCACAAACCATGTGTCAACCCGTCTTGCCAGTGTGGCACAGTAGGCTAATTTCCCTCTATGAATTTAGAGGATTCCGACTTAGTAGTGGGCCATTTATGGGCTACTATGATGATGATGATAATTTCCAACCATTTGGAGACGTAGGTTAAATGAACATATCCCAATCTTAAGACATGTTTATTGTTAGTATATAACAAATTGTCCCTGTGGTGACGTATTTTGAATACACAATGTCATCAACTCATACCATTTTAGGGTGTCGTAAAAGGCGACTAAAAGAACGCAAGAGGCAGATCACCTAGCCTCAAGAGAAGGAAGACTTGATACAAACCCTGTGCCAGCCCGTCTTGCCAGCGTGGCACAGTAGGCTAATTTCTCTCCATGAATTTGGAGGAAGCACGACCCAGTAGTGGGTTCTCTATGAGCTGAAACGAGGACGATGAAACTACGATAAAACAAATGCAGTTCACTAAGGAAGGCTTGAAAAAGCCAAACTGGCTCGTTGCAAAGAGCTTTCAAGCTGCGTTCTAAAGAATAAAACAGGAGTTCGAGTCATTACGGTGAACACAGGCTAAAACAATAATCAATCCGAACCGGCGTCACATTAGGCCGGTACACAACAACGTTTTGACAGCGTCCGCGACAACTGGGAACCACCCCTCGCGCCAGCCCGTTCACAATGGGCCAGCGATGGCAGACCGATAAGCCGCGTATGAATAATTCCTGTTATCGCACCATCTCGCCACATGCCCTACCTTCCCGTTACCACGCTACCTGAAACAGCCATCGCAGCGCGACAGTTTAATCCCGTCCCTTAACGAGAAACGACAATTTAGTCCCCCATTGCGTACAGTAGTACCGGCCGGCCACCGGCGCTTTTTATTCATTAGAGGGCTGCAAGTTTCGGCCATTGTACTAGATACGCAGTTTGTATACCACTAAGCCTTGATTGTTATGGGATTTCGTGTTTTACAAGCACGCAGAGCTAATAGAAAACAAAAACTATGCATATGGTTGTAGGTTTAAATACAGCGGAAATTGAATTAGGAATCCTGTTTATTATCTAAAGATCTTTTCGAATTACATTATTGTGGTGTATAGTGAATAGATCGGTTTTAATTAAGACATTAGACTGGAATTTGCATTATTTTATATACGGGTATTTCAGTTTCATGACGCGAAAACGATCACAATAACTCCTTTACGTTTGTCTTCTCAGCCCATAAATGACCCACTGCTGAGTCGGGCCTCCTCTAACTACATGGAGGATTAGGTTTATTAGCCTACTATGCCACGCTGGCCAGACGGGTTGGCAGAGGGTTTTGTGTCAAGTTTTCTTTTTGTTGTGGCCGGGTTTTTGGCCATAACATTTCCTTCTGTCGGCTCTTACGACACCCTCAGGGACGAAATGGGGTGGTGACTATGATAAGGCCTCCTCATATTCGTATCTAGATAATAAATTCGCACCAAAGAGTTTCTTCTCCCTAATTTCCCCATTCGTCCAAAATATATTACAGCACAATATGTACAAAAATAATTAATATCAAAACTGGTAAACACCAAATCAAATCATAAACCAATCATAGGCAGTTTCCCACAGAAACGATACACCGGAATTGAACCCAGACCCCTGCCCCCATCTACCCCGGCAGATGCAGCCAGAGATGTTATCACTATGCCGCGCCACAGGGTGTTGCTGGTAGTTAATACTGACGACGTTGCAACACCCTGTATTGTTTATTTTGTAACGGTTTTATACCCTTTGCAATTTATGTGGCGACATTATAAGGACTATAAAATTAAGGTTTTAATGTAGGAATTTTATCGCTGAACCCGCCAGCGTTATTAGATATGTGTTCTAACTCTATATTTTAAAAATAAATTATTTTTAACGCTTTTGTTTGCTTCAGCCCATAAATGACCCACTACTGAGCTGAGCCTGAGAGAAATTAGCCTACTGTACCACGCTGTCAAGACTGTAAGGATTTCTTCCCAGTTGCTACGATCCATACTTGTTCCGCCTCGTCCACTTCCATTATTTATTTTTTTAAACGAAAATTATTCCCTTCATACATGCTCTATTTTAGGTTTAGACCTGGCCTTTTTTTCAAGAAGTCCCTGATTTGGTGTCGAAAAGTCCGCGAAGGTCTGCCCCGTCCAACAATTTCATTCACACTCTATTGAATACACATAAATAAGGAATAAAATAAAATAAAAATAATTATAATAAAATGTTGATAGTAATTGAGCGTTGATTTGCCTAAACATTGACAAAATAAAGGCGTGTCCACACTTAAACCGGGCTTACTACTCCGAACCGAGGTCGCTCGCGGTGAAAATTACCCCTCACGGTCTAAACTGCTTCGTAAGTAGTACATATGTACCTAATAAACTATAATGCGTGCTGTACGCAGCGTGACGTCTTCCGGTCACTGTTATTACGTAAGCCTGGCTTTGGTACTTCTATTGATCGTTTATTTTTAAGGAGTCATGATTATTATACATAATCGACTCGACTGCGGTGTATTGATCTCCATGATTGTCGACTTTTAATCGAACTTGTGAAGCTTAAAGCAAAAGTATACCGACACAAAATGTGTATGAAGGTCACTCAATCAAATATTCCAAAATGCTTCGCTTAAATGTCGCTAGACAGGACGCACAAACGCACCTATAAACCCTTGTGTTTATACACCATATCCCTGTAACCATACCAATGTCGCTGTTCATTGCTTGACAGTTGTAAAGCAATCAAGGATATATGTTGGGTCGGGCCTCCACAAAATTGACGGTAGGAAACTGGCACGAACACTTTTTTTCGGTGACTTGAATGCCTTGGATCCTAGGCTTGCGGGCTTGCGTGATGGCAAGCAATGACAGGGTCTAAGATGGGTCAGACAAATCAAATAAATGCCCTATAGGGCACTGGTTCTCACATACATGGGACGAAACAGTAAAACTTCTTGGTGTCTGATTTAGATGTGAGGGTGGTAGCTAGCCGGGCGGACCATTAAATCCTACCACCGAGCAACCAACTTGTACCCATATTTTCTACGTAACTTATTCCTTCAGCTGCCTCTTACGACATCCACAGGATAAAGACGCGAGACTGTATGCCATTCAGCACATAGGTAATATGAGTACTAATTCCAAGATCAATTTACGTTCGCATCAAACCTCCGATCCCTACAGCCAAACACAACTAAAAGAAACGCCTCCTTCATCTGCAACTTGATCACCAGTCCAAACAAACCGATGCAATCGATGTTCGCCTGATCATAAATGATAAGTCATACGAGCATGGGCATCGTGAGAACTGTCTCGGGAGCTCGCCAAGGCCGCGCGACCAGCGTCGACCAGTCTGCCGCGGTATATTTGCACGCGATGACATCAACCGCATCCGCATGCGGGCTGCGTTCCGACACGTGTGTCGACGCCTTTACGACCCCGGTATACACACCATCTTATCCCTTCCACGCATTGTCTTTAGACTTGTTATCCTTTGTTCACGCGCCACATCATTACTTCTCCGAGCTTAAATACATCTGTAGCCTCTATATCCCATGGCATAGAGGGCATAATCCCTCGCGTGTGTCCCCTATGAAATGTCCGACGTGTTAGCGAATGATAAATGTAGGCGTCGATATCGTGTATCGGATCTGGTCGTTCGCACGCCGAATTAATTTTAATTTATTGATCGTCGCACCGACGAAGACTGTAGTTGCCTAACGCAACGCTGCTTTGCTTTTAAAATATTTATTTACAACTTTGTCTTAACGCGGTTTGATATATTGCAGGTCCTGATAAACAGCTCTCCACTGCGTCGTCGACGATACAACACAAAAATATGATTAAACATCTGGAAATACGATATCATTTGCAATGTACAACATTTAAAACACGATAGTCTTTCCATAATACGCGCGTACTCGCAACGTCAGAATCATCGCGAGTATCTTCATTAAAGCAACGAGGCAGCCGTAAAAATAACTGAAATGTTTACTTAAAAAGTTGTCGATCAATGCGTCCGATTATGATTGCGGAATCTGTTTGGTAATCGCGATCCTTTTGTGGTGTCAACGAACTCTGAAAAGCAAATTCGGAGAACGCGATCCAGCGCTGAAGTCGAAAGTGATCGATAAACTCCCACAGCGATGTGTGTGTCTTGGCCTACCTATTTACTTCTAATTCCTCGATGTTGTTACATCCAATTTTTTTTACGATCGACGCGGGCGCGTTTTGAATGGTAAATGGAGACTGCGGGCGGTCACACCTCACGTTACCTTCTGATTGGATTATAATGCTTTTATATTACAATTCTTATTATTACGGATGGGTGCTACCGAGTGGCGTGTGACAGGCGACGCAGGGAATACCAACTAGTTTCGAGCTAGAACGTAAAATGTAGCGTGTCGACCGGTTAAAACTTAATTCTGGTTAATTTTGATTAAAATTCGATGTTTTAAGAGCGTAAATTTGAGCTGTGAAGGCTTTTACAAATACCTACAACCTACATATTGTCTTTATGAAACATTGATTCATTGATTAATTAGATGTATTTTTAAAGAAATCTCTTTTCACCAGAGGACCGGATAAAACAATTTGACATGAAACAAGATGTTTATACAATTTAGTATAGCTATTGCCCTTCAATGTATACACCGAAATTTCGATCACTGAATATTCGATATTCGACTTGAAGTAATTATTCGGATTAAACTTGGACTAACTAACCGTCACCGCGTCGTGGGTGTCTCACAGATTTATAGCATTTCATGCTAGAACAGTAACTAGTTTAGTACACAGTAAACATTTAACCCGTAAGAATACTTAGTAGGAATACAATAAAATACTTTAGAGTCTTCAATTCACTGACGGTTTCGGAGACTATAATAACAGAGACTTCAACTGTCTATAGATTTTTTATTTCGTAAATTTTCTCTTAAACTATTTGTATGATGTAACCTTGAATTGTTGGCCCACTGAATAATGATAGACTTTCAATATAATTTACAAGTCATTTACTTTCGTGATATAAATCGAAGAATGAAATAGAGTCGAATTTATCTCAGAATTACATGAATGACAGCCATTTCGATAGTAGACAAGCTAAAATTCCAAGTGAATTAGTGCATTCAGATAAATATCTTTATACGTTACAATTATCAATTAACTTTGATTAATGCTTCTTTAATACTTCAGCACAATATTACACCAATCGATCCTTGTTAGTCGATTATTAGATAAAGATCGATAAGTCTATAAGTCATAGGTCTTTAAAATCATTTTAAAAGCACTAAACATGTCAGTAATATATTGAAATATACTCTTATTTAGGTAAAGGTTAAAGGAAGGTACTTTTTTACATAATATTGAATATTCCCAATCATCATTTCAGCCAAAAGACGTCCACTGCTGGACATAGGCCTCCCCCAAGTATTTCCACAAAGGCCGGTCCTGGGCCAACCGCATCCATCGTTTAACCAGGTCATCGGTCCACCGTGTGGGAGGCCTACCAGCACTGCGCTTTCCGGAACGCAGTTTTTCTGTTTATTCCCACTAAACAGAAAAATTGGTAGTATGCAAGTTTATTGACCTATCGTGACCGATGGAAAACCCGTCTCAATGAGTGCCATAGAACCTTAGCTACTGCCCCAGACTCGTTCCAGGTGGCAGGGGAACTGAATCCTACACTACGCTTGCCAAGTTGCTGCTTACATTTACGGTAGACGTCAACTGCAACTATTCTCATTTCTTCTACAGATTGGCCGCCTAAGTAAAGAATACTATCCATAGAAATCACAACGATAAAGTATAACGTCCTTTTGTCAATTTATAAGAAGATTTGTAAGAGTTAAGCAAAAATATCATGACAAACAGATCAAATTTCTCCCATGTGACTTGACATTATGACAAAGAGCACTTAACGCTCTGGAATTCTGCGTTTCATATCCCATGGTCGTCTCCCGAAGTCCGATACAATTATAACAACTTTTAATAAGGCAGTTAAGGATGATGAGGGCATTTTTCGGTCGCCACCGTTGTCGATATGTTGCATACAGGACATGTAATTTTAAGCGCATGCGACTCGCATACCCAATAAGGTCGTTGGAACCCGGGGGTACATTGTATTTTTATTTTCTTACGAACCCATCACTTCTCATTAACTGGCGTTTGGAGAATAATTTAACATCGCTAATGTCCGGACACGAATTTTATTGTTATTGCATTTTAATAAATTTTTCATTGTTCATAGTATTGTGAATGGCCCTCTCAATATATTTCCGATTACTTAGGAAGGAAGGCTATCTTTTGTTTTTGTTTATTGAATGGCTTCTGAGCGTTTACTGAATATGAATACAATGGTTTGTATATTGGGTTACTAGGCTTTTACTAAATTCGGAAAGTTAGACTTTGGAACTTATAGATATGTTGCTAAAGATTATCTAATACTAATCAGACATTTAAATTTAGATTATACAATTGTATATTAAGTCCAGCAGCCTCGTTAAGGCAATATGCTGAAAGGATGATGATGTCGATTAAGGAAAATTTATACTACAAATACCACGATTAGTACTAAGGTATTGCTGTGTTAGAAAGAGATCAGATGAAACCAGTTAGATAAAAAATACTTTGATTGCCAAACGAAATCTATCTATCATATCTCCCACGGCTTAACCTGAAATCAATTCATCCGTACGTCTACATCGGATACTCAGATTCGACACGTATCAAATGTTCAGTAGTGAACTATCAGTGCCATAGACCACGTATCCTTAGGAATCGATACCCCGCAAGATAGTTTTAGATTAAAAATTAGTTTAAATATTAACATAAACGATAAATGTGTGCTGAGTATGATTAGGGTTTATTCATATTACCCACTGTTGTATCGATACTGCTACTCTTACGTTCTTTTTTTTTATAAATTAGCTCTTATCGGTGATTTCGTCTGCGTATTTTAAATACATCAGCAGTTTAAACAATATTTTTATGAATTATGGCATATATGTATAATTGTATGAGTTTTATTATTGTAATGCTATAGGCAATTCATATATAAATGAGAGATAGAGAAAATACCGTAGAATTTAAACGACAACTCTAGCTAGTTCAATATACTCGTACAAAAACCATACATTTTTAAAGTATGCATTATTTTATCGGGTAGTGATGATTGAACTAAACATATCAACAATCGTGTCGAGTCCTTTCGATAAATATTCCGTTGGTCGGTACATTAGAAAGAGCTCATAGATCCGTGATGTTGACCGCAGTGCCACCGGCAGGTATGTCACGGTGCGAGAGCTCAGCTTCAAACGCGCCGACTTTGCTCTCTACTCTGGTAAGGGTTGACACTTCAGTCGCTGACAAAATTATCTCTTACTAGCTGCTGCGCGTGATTTCACTCTGATTGAAATATATATCGCGGAATTCTTTATAGTACACGTCTAAACTTAACTACGACGTACCTAGCTTTGTTATTAATAAATAAATAAATATCCTTGGACATTTCACACAACGCCATCTCGTCCCAAGCTAAGCAACTTAATGCTTGTGTTATGGTAACGAGATGGATGATAAACTACTTATATACATTTTTTTTTGTAAATACATACATAATTATAGATAGGAAACACCCAGACCCGGAACAAATATTTGTAGATCGTACAAACATTTCTTCCGTGCGGGGATCGAACCCGCGACATGCTGCGCAGCAGTCGATCGCTCAACCACTGCGCCAATTAAAATCCGGGGAAAAAATGAGAAAGAGCTGGATATGGTAGTACAGTTTGTTTGTTCTATTACATACAGGCGCATGTGAGTTTACCGCCTTTAGACCGTCATCCCACATCGTAGAATTAGCGTCTCTACGGTTATTTTTTCTCAGTAAGCATATGAGTTGAGAGAGAGTATAGTATAGTGATGTATGTAGAAGATACAGAAGGACATGACAAGGTCGAAAACCTAGCTGCAAGAGAAGAAAAACTGGATTCGAAACCCTGTGCCAACCGGTCTGGCCAGCGTGACGCTATAAACGAATTGCCCTCCATGTAATTGGAGGAGGCCCGCCTCAGCTGTTTGAGAGGGTTGGATTGTTTACCAAAAACCAAACGAAGTTATCGACACAAAACCTCTTTAAATGTATTCATTTATATGCACATAAGTAAAAGAAATAGGGATTAATGAAATGTGTTCATCACAGCCAAAGACGATATTTTTAGTTTGCTTAACCCTATTTTTCGACACATAGTTTATTTGGCTAGGGTAGATCTTCTTTTTTTCTGTAACTTGCCACACACATCTTTGTACTAGAATTCAAATTCAAATCATTTATTTTGTGTGGGTCACGATGGACACTTACAAATAGTCAACACATTGTCATATTATACAATAAAAAAAATTCTACCGTCTACCACCAGTTCGGAACGCGACCACTGCTGAGAAGAACTGGCAAGAAACTCAGAGGGCTTGTCATTTTTTTTTCATTGCGGTCCTATTTGACTAATAACATAAATAAAGAACATAAAAAATACACTGAGACTGAACAGCCTATAGCAGCAGAATAAGCACAGGTAACTTGTTTTGTTTGTTTCCTAAGTTTGGTCCTGGTGCCTGTAACACAGGTTTCTTACCTACCACAGGCTCCAGCGATCCACAAACAAAGTTCATATTAAGTTTAGCCACGTAAGTTCCATTTAGTGTGTAATTTGTCTTTGTTTGTGGAAAGAAAATAAATTATTATTATTATTATTTCTCCCCGTAGCAACCCTAGCGTCGCGGCATATGCGTGTAGTCCATTGCCTGCCTACTTTCCACTACATTTGACTTGACAGCTTAGTGTTTAGTGGAGTAAGTTACGAACCAGAAGTTTTTTACCATATAAACAAAATCAATTTCAAGTTGGTACTTGTAAAGTTTTACTGATATGTTGGTCTAGGGAGTGAATCCCGTGGCCCTGGTTTGGGCAGTCGAGGATCGCCGTCGGTTTTAGTGGGTAGGTCGGGGCGCAATTCACCATCTCTACGCGCCCCGGAGTCCCACATACCCCGGCCAGTTCCCAACGGCCGGGTATCCACAAGGATCTCCGAAGTATAAAAAAAAAAAAAAAAAAAAAAAGGGGTCAAACGTGCCTTTGGTCCTCGGTTCGATACCAGGGTCGGGGAACTACTGCTACTACTACTACTCAGCCCATACATGACCCATTGCTGAGTCGGGCCTCCTCCATTTACATGGAAGGTAATGAACTGCCTTGGTTGGCACAGTTTTTTAATATTTTTTCCTTATCTTGCGACTAGTTCATCGGTCTTGTCATTTCCTTTTGTCGGCTCTTACGACACCCTCAGGATGGAATGGGTTGATGACACTA
Source organism: Clostera curtula (assembly GCA_905475355.2). Taxonomy (NCBI): domain Eukaryota; kingdom Metazoa; phylum Arthropoda; class Insecta; order Lepidoptera; family Notodontidae; genus Clostera; species Clostera curtula. The sequence goes on from FR997799.1 coordinate 5,732,449, forward strand.
TGTTTTGACTATGTATATGAATCTAATGTAATATACTAGTTTATCTTTAATTTTAGTGACAAACTCGATAACTGTTGTGTACGCAAATGATAATACAATGCGCATATTGCAGATAATCTTCTACACTCGAAGTCAAACTCTTGAAATACATATGATTGAAAACTATCACGTTAGCTTATCAGATATTGGCGCCACATGATATTATATTGACGCAAATCACAGGTGTATAAACCGAGTGCTCGGATTTGATTTTATTTTTCTAGCTACCGTAGAGCAACCCAAGGAATATCCAGTTATTTACTACACCACAACTCGTATATTGTATGATGAGTAAATGGCATTAACTTGTGCTACTTCGCAGAGTTAAGCACGACTTAATAACAATAATATGACTCGTCATCATTTCCATAATTAATAACTCTGTTGGTCACGATGTCTATTAAATCTTCTTAGAAGATCAAAGAGCTGGACACAATTTTTGTGTTTTCTACACACTATATATAAAACTAAACTACTACTACTCAGCCCATAAAAGACCCACTGCTGAGTCGGGCCTCCTCCAATTACATGGAAGGTAATTAGCCGACTGTATCACGCTGGCCAGACAGGTTGGCACAGGATTTCTTATCAAGTTTTCCTTCTCATATGGCTAGATGGCTTTGTTATTTTAAAATTACGGAGAGCGACTGTCATAGGGCAATCTACGACATGTACACATTAGCGAGACTACCCCAGCTAATGTGTCACTACAGTCTACGTGGACAGGCTCGGCTACTCTCGGAAGGCGTCTATATCTAGTCTACGAGTAGAGTAGTGTACGCAGGCCGAAATGTCACTATGTTAGAGCTACCCTACGATTGGACAAAATACTGCAATAGGGCGCTCCATTAATATCTACGTGTACGTAGAATTAGAGTATAGATTAGATTCTAGTGGTTAGATGTGCCGCCTTTGGATCAACGGGTTCCGGGATTCCGGGGTCGGGCAAGTGTCTTTGTCTAAACCAGAGGCACTGGCTCGGAGTCTGGGTGTCATTTCTATCTATAATATGTATGTATTTACAAAAAAAATGTATATAAATAGTTTATCATCCATCTCGTTACCATAACACAAGCATTAAGTTGCTTAGCTTGGGACGAGATGGCGTTGTGTGAAATGTCCAAGGATATTATTTATTTATTTATTAGTTGTCAAGCTGTCTAACTCTATTCTCTCTGCGTGGACGACGCGCTTTACAAAGAAGCAACAGATACTTATACGAACCCTAGCAAATTGTTTTACAAGCTACGATTTATTGGGTTATAGGAATTGCGAAATTACAAGTTGGCTAACATCAGCGGGGTCTGCCTGACCCCACAATCTTGACAATGGCCGGGCGAGAGACCGAGTGTTCCTGTAATAATGCCTATAATGACGGCGCCTGCGCTGCGGCAGCATGCTTACATAACCGCTCGTGACTTGCGCATTACGGTACCGAGGGAAAAATACGAGTCCTCACAGTAACGCACTGCAGATAACTAGGCGTACTGATAAGGATTGAATTTAGTGTTGCCGTCAAAGAATTACGTTTTCATACTTACTCATTTGTCCATGTGGTGACGGATTTAGAATACACAACGTCAGCAACCCACACTGTCTTGAGGGTGTCGTAAGAGGGGACTAAATAAATAAATAAATATCCTTGGACATTTCACACAACGCCATCTCGTCCTAAGCTAAGCAACTTAATGCTTGTGTTATGGTAACGAGATGGATGATAAACTACTTATATACATTTTTTTTTTGTAAATACATACATATTATAGATAGAAAACACCCAGACCCGGAACAAATACTTGTAGGTCGTACAAATATTTCTTCCGTGCGGACCTAGCCGTTTAAGAGTCATTTATGGGCTGAAACGACTTACTTACTTCTCAGCCCATAGATGACCCACTGCTGAGTCGGGCCTCCTCCAAATACATGGAGGGTAATTAGCCTACTATGCCACGCTGGCCAGACAGCTTCTCGTTGTCAAGTTTCCCTTCTCTTGCGGCTAGATTTTCTGCCTTGTCATTTCTTTTTGGCTGCTCTTACGAGACTCTCAGGGTGGAATGGGCTGGGGATACAATTCTAAATTTGTCACCACGCGGAAATCCCATCACAATGCAAAACCTAAAGCCTAGAACATCACAAAGCATAATTCTGTGCCAATCGAATCCCAACCATTTTTTTTATGAAAGACCTCTTCGTCGACCTAGTTGAGGAAAGCCTCAAGATGCGGTTTCCTAAAAGGACCAATAAGGTCATTGCTGCCTCAACAGTTCCTAGATATCTTCCAACTAAGCACTAAACAAGTCTCTAGCTTTGAAGCCAACAACTAGTTTACGTGCTTATATATAATTACGTATCTTGCGTTAATACTCTTTAAAACAGTCAAGAAACTTCAATAGAAATATTCCTAATTTAAATGAATTTAAATTCAAACTCATAAATTGAATAAGAATAGAAAACGTGTAATGTTGGCAAAAATGTATACTTAACACGCGATCGATTAAGCGCTACAATAATTAAGTTACAAAGAAGCGTTTTACAGAGTGAACTATTTACGACAAGTCATACACATTATGGAACTAGTTTAGTATTTTTCTTCAATATAAATGCAGTAAGGAGATTTTTATATCTGACAGTAAAGATGGCTTTACTTAAACTTCAATGATTTGGGGACGGTGAATAATGATTGCCTAAGTCACACCATTCTATCCTGAGGATGTCATAAGAGCCGACAAAAGGAAATAAGAAGGCTGATAGTAAATCCTTATGAGAAGGAAAACTTGAAACAAAAGCTATCCCAACTCGTCTGGTCAGCTTGGCACAATAGACTAATAATTAATTACCTTTCATGTAATCTGAAGCCCGACTCAGCAGTGGGTCATTTATGGTCTGCGTAGTAGTACATAATATTAAGGTGAATGATCCAGGTTAGCCCGCGAAATTCAAATTTTCTTACGTTTTTTGCAATTTGCAGGCCAGTGCTAGGTTGTATGTTGATTTAAATGTTATTCGCGGCTATAAGACGTATGTAGTTATAGAATTATAATCATCAAAATCATCAATACAACCCTCCAAGCTCATAAAGGTGCAAGAAAAATCATTCATCATTCTTTATCAATTATAGTCAACATTTTAATCAACATACAACCTAGCACTGACCTACAAATTGCAAAAAGTACGAAAACTTGAATTTCGCGGGCTACTTGGAACATCCACTTTAAGTAAATTTGATTTAACGTCCAAGAAAATTCACAGTCATCTCCACATGTAATCATATTTTAATTTCCAATGTAATCTGAGTGCGTCTCTGTATTGCCGCGCAATGCCTCCACCTCATTCAAGGGTCGTCAGTAAAGCATAACTTTATCGACAAATAACTACGAGTATAGTACCGGTCTAGATAAATTCGAATTGGCCCTAGTTGTTGATACGGTCGTTAGACTTTCTCGACGTCACAGTTATTAAGAGATTAGTTTTCTTCTGTACAAGTTTGTGTTTAACCTCGCCTTGAGGCTATTTAGTATGTAGAGGATCCTTATTTTGTGAGAGTATATTTATTTTATATTTGGAAAGGCCAGGCCAGTAACTTATACAACCAGTATTATATTGTGTCACTACACACCTTGCGCGTAGATCTAATAATATATTTCATGTGTAAAGTATTAATACATAAAGGTATTGTCACCTGATAGGGCGCAAAATAAAAGCATTTTTACTACTAGTAGTACTCAGGCATCTCATACATGGAGAAGATAAATAGCCTACTCTGCCACGCTGGTCAGACGGGTTGACATAGCTGTTCGTTACAAATAGTCATTCTCTTGCAGCTATGTTACCGGCCACCCGCAGGAAAGAATGAGCGGTGAAAAAATGTATTTTAAATCCGTACGCATAAAAAAAATAGTCTCTAATCTCACCCATAGCTACTTACTTGAAAATAATATAAATATTGAATGAATATTAGTAATTTTTCTTTAATTTTCGCTAAAATTTGTTTGTGTTTTAGTTTAGTTTCTAGTAGATTTTATATATCTTTAGTAGATTTTAGTTTCTTTTAATGTTTACTTGCAAAGTGCCGATCTATTACAGAAAATATAACATAGGGTAAAACCGAGATAGATGCCCCAGTGGGATAGATGCCCCATATTCTAAAAACCTAACTTCGCGAAGTCGTGATTTAGAGTTAATTGTATAAGTAGGAGCCACAGTCACCCCATACCTTAGTTACCCATGGACAGTCGTGTAAGAGGATGCGTTTTGGTCGTGTATGTAATTATCTGCGCGGCGACTTTCACGAACACGTCAAAGTTTGAAACGTTAGTATTCTGTGTTGTTTAACTTTATAATTATTAATAAATTCCGTTATATTTTTTCTTAAGTCGATATACTGGTTCATTAAGTCTGCATCTAGGTGTAAATAATTGCTATTTAGTTTATTATAATATTTAAAAAATACTTAGGCATCTATCCCTATCACAAAGGATAGTTGCCCTGATTTTTTAAGGTATAGGTGCCCTTAGGGGCATCTATCCCTCCATAAACTCCTATTTAAGATTATAGTAGAACTATGCCACACAACGGAAGGATAACCCTAAAGATACAAGTAAAATAGGATTTGCATTGAATGTTTTGAAAGAAAAATACGAAATCGTTATTCAACTGAATCTGAATCTGTACACTTTTCAGAAATTATTACACAATTTAAGTAAAATTATTTGTAGAAACAAATAAGAATTTCTATTTTTGTTAAATAAATAAAATGCTTATAAAATTTAATTCAACAAAGAACATGATAATGCTTGTTGAAACTTAATAATTTATATTTTAATTAAACAAACGCTGTAAAAAATAATTATGGGTAATAACAATACACTATTAATAAAAAAATATACTTTTCATTATTAAGACCCATGTTTCGTTTTAGGATTAGAAATACCTAACGTTTGTGCTAGGCTTTTAGTTTAGACGGTAAAAAGAACATCTATCCTGCACCGCAGGCATCTATCCTTCTCAGTATTTTCATGGTGGGGCAACTATCCATACAGGTAGGCATCTATCCTCAAAAAAGACATTCTACGAAAAGCCAATTTGTGCAAAATCTGTATTTGATAGGTTAAATATTAATAATAATAATTCAGCATAAAGGATTGGGCTAGCTACATTCGTAGAAATTATTCGTATAAAACACATAGATTAAAAAATGGGTGGCTTTTTCTAAAAGTGGGGCATCGATCCCGGTTTTACCCTATACATTTAAATCTTATATGTAGTTAATCTAAATATAAAAAAAAAACATTCATAGTAATTAAAGAAAAAAGGCGGTAACTAAATTCAAACATAAAATTAGAATTCTTTTGAAATTTCAATACTCACGAATAAGGCTCGCTGCAACTTTTTCCGGATCTGACGACAATGAAACGGGTATGGGTCACTCAATCAATTTTGAACAAAAGCATAGACATTTCTAATGTTTGAATCAGCACAATTTGATTTTTCTTCTATGTTCTATTTACTGTAAACCTTATTTCTGTTTATGAATCTTGCCAATTGCATCAGCTAGGCAGCTTTTAAATATTTAACGCAGTATACCATGACACAGAAATGCGAAAGCATAGCAGCTGTGTCTTGTACTGCTTTATTAAATATGTAAAATTTTTAAATTAAAGCTAACAAATATCTGCTTTATAAAAATCCTTTTTCATTTACCTTGTTTTTCCACCATACTTTTTTAATAATTTAATATAATAAACAGACCTACATAACAGTCTTTTTAATAAACAAAATATCTAAATCCCCACCTGTTTATAGTTAAAATTCCATACCGATTGCTAATTATAATTGACAAGATGGTTCTATAGTGTGTATAAAAGACTTTCTTAGGAGTTCCTTCGTGAAGTAAAAGCACAGCATAATTGGACGCAATTTATTATCACCTCGACGTCAGCGATAGACAAGCGTGGCGTTACATTGCAATCAAATACAATAAATCAACGGGAACATTATTACTTACTTAGCCGACGTTTTAATCAGTGGTACCAGGATGACAGATTACTGCAATACTACCCGAGAGGTGGCCATACGCTCTAAGCCAGTCACGACTCCGGACCGGTTCTTTCAGAAGTTTACGCACACGTAACCGTCTAAATTGGCGTTTACCATTTTTACCCCCAAATGCAAGTGACGTTTCGTTTTGCAAGTGACATCTTAAGGCGCATGAGGGGTATTTTTTTACGGATGAAACGCAATTTAGCGTCACGAAGACATGCAACGTTTTATGCTAATTCGTTTGAAGGTTAGGAAGTTTTAATAGTTTTTTTCCTTCTCTTGTGGCTAGGTTTTCCGCCTTGTCATTTTCTTCTGTCGGGTCTTATGACACCCACAGGATGGAATTGAGTATCTATCCTACTCGATGTGAACACAGCATTCCATTGCATAGGATCAAGTAACCCTATTTATTTGTGTACGTATGCGATGATAACCAACCGCCTTAATTTACAGTTTAGTGCAAACGCGTGAAGAAGTCAGTTTAAGATACTTCTAAAAGTACAGTTTGAATATATTTCCTTATATCAGATCCGTATATCTGATTTTTACACCGTCCAAAATAAATCTTTTAGTGTGACTTAACGAGTGGTGTCCCCCCGGAATTCATTTTTCTATTGTTTGAAGAAAATCTGTTCAGACATTTGAGGAATGGCGGGCTAACTATATTCTAGTTATCTTAATTATCTAATTTCTAATTTCTGTAGTTGTAGTTATCTAATTTCTTTTCAATGTTTAACTCAAGTTATTTAGTAATAAAAACGAAATTTCTGTATTTTATACTGATATTAAATATTTGTTATATTGACAGGTTAAAATCCACATCAAACTCTACTTATTAAATACTACTCTACTATCAATTTTTATTTATTTTATTTTGAGCTTTAAATGTAAATATTATTATTTACTATTTGTGTGAAATAAAAAATGTGTGCATATCAATAGTTTGTCAGCGCGTTTATCAGCACAAAATAACAATTTCTTTTTTAAAATTTTAAGTTACGTACAACCTATTCATCTTCTTATTGTAATAAGCATATAAATCTTAGCCACTAATTGACCGTATTTCTTGTACATTCGTAATCAATTACCATGTTAATTAATTCCAGTCCTTAATGCGTTGTTGCTCTTTATTGCATTTAAATATACTTACCTAACTGTGTGTTAACAAAGAATACACAACTAGGTACCGTGAAGACTGCCACATAGAATAAAACATATAATAAAATATACAGACTGGAGTTTTTAGACTAACGCGATTTTCACACATTTTAAATAATTAATAACCCACGCCGAAACGTCAGGCAGTATAAGGTATTTACCTTCAAAATATTTCCGCGATTAAGACCCGTGTCATAATTATTTAAAATACAGACTGGACTTTATAAAATTAAATAAAATATATCGCATTAGTATTCTGTTATTGCATTTGCCCATTTCTTTACATCTATACAAAGTAATTCGTTGTAAAGTGCAAACCTCACAAATCGGAGAAAGATTTAAAGATGAAATGTTTGTACTGTTATGTTAGAATATTTTATTATATTGTGATACTTAATTATTTATATAATGAAATGATCTTTTTATTGAAATATTATATATGAGATCCCAATAAAATATTTTGTTTTTATTGCAATGATCGATTTATTTACTAATTTGAAATGCTGCTATTTATGGCATCCTAATGAAATAATTGCTGCGTATTATTGTTAAATTTTGATGTAAGTGAATTGTATTCCTATGAGAATTAACTAATCATAAACCAAAAAAAGTACTCACTAAACCAAACCAATATCGATTCATCCGTTTAGGAGCCATGTGGCCAGACCGGCATACAGATCATCATCATCATTTCAGCCAAAAGACGTGTCCACTGCTGGACATAGGCCTCCCCCAAGGATTTCCGTGAAGGCCGGTCCTGAGCCGTCCGCATCCATCGCTTTCCAGCGACCTTAACAAGCACTCCGCTTGACATACATATGCGTCGAACTTATAACGCGCCTTAATGTCTCAACTATATGCATACCTAGTGATAGTTCAACCGAAGTTTCTAGTGCCTACCTATACACAAAAATGTGGACTATAAACTCCTTCGTATATTAGGAACATTTTACCCCATATTTGTCAACGAAGGTTTTGCCTTCAGGTTTATGAGTTTACCTAATACGTATTACGTTGTACGGCTAGCGGCATAAATCATGGAGCCCAGGAAATCATTCATCCTCGGTAATGTGCTGCTAAAATAGGCTTGAGCGGGGAAAATACTCATGGAACGCTGTTCAACATTTTCGTTAAGAGTATATTTTGAGACGAATATTTTAATGACAAAGTGTAGCGACATCATCGCAGCCCATAAAGGACACGGCTGGAGTCGGGTGGAGGGAATTGGTATACTGTGCCAGGTTAGGTAACTTGTTTCAAACCCCTATGGTTTGAAACAAGTTTTCCTTTATGCTATGCCGTCCGTGTGGTGTCTGATTTAGAATGCATAGTGTCACCACCCCATTCTATCCTGTGGGTATCGTAAGAACTGAGAAAAGGAAATGACAAGGCCGAAAACCTAGCCGCAACAGAAGGAAAACTATTTTTTTCTTTATTTAATAAGCTAGTTCGCTTAGCGAATATGCCGCTCACTACATAATAACATAATATCTACCTATATTATATAGTAACATTTTTTTTTCTTGGTCATTTCACACAACGCCATCTCGTCCCAAGCTAAGCAACTTAATGCTTGTGTTATGGTAACGAGATGGATGAGAAACTACTTATTATACTTTTTTTTTGTAAATACATACATATTATAGATAGAAAACACCCAGACCCGGAACAAATACTTTTAGGTCGTACAAATATTTCTTCCGTGCGGGGAATCGAACCCGCGACATGCTACCTGTGTATATTATATTTTTATAGGTATTCATACCTAGAAGTAAATCTTGAAACGGAACAGAGTAGAAGTAAAGCTATGATGTTAGCCTCTTGCGCTATTTCACCTCATTCGACTCATCTGGCCAGCGTGACACAGTAAGCTGATTTCCTCCGTATATTTGGAGGAGGCCTGACCCAGCAGTGGGTATTAGTAAGGTGTTGAATATAATTGTTCATAGAAACAGCAGTGGGTGGTGATTTAAAAAAAGAAACAAATACTTTCATATAGTAAATAATCTTGGTATGAACCCCGTTTACTTGAAGGAGGCTGTACTCAATATAAGCCGAGATGAAGATGACAAGCATGATCAATAAATGCCTTTCTTTCTAATATCATGGCAGTCTTTCACAAAGGTTTAATTACGACAGATAATTACAGCTCTCAAAGCACCATCAAATATTTAGTATAAAAAAATTATCTCTAGTATCGAACCTAATCTACTATTGTTAGACGCATTGTCTATAAATCGTGAATTAATAATTAAGTCTCCGTTTACCGATGGCCGTTAACAAGTTATTTTGTTCGGAGCACGATCGCTATTAGCCCAACACTGGGCCCAATCAATTAAAAGCAGTACAAGCCACAGTTCGTTGGCTTTCCCACGACATTTTTGACATAACTTCTGATTAAGGGATGACCGAGAGATTATTTTGTATTCATATAATTCGGATATAGAATTCGAAATTTAAAAACTTGATTATTTTGGATATATTATTCGAAATTTAGAATTATTTTTTTTATAAAATGTAAACAGAAGTTACTGGCAGCTTACAAACATGAAATTCACGAAAACAAATGAGGCACAGACTCGATGCAAGTGGCTCTGGTTTACGCAAAGACAGACCTGACTCCGTGTGGTGACGGATTAAGAATACACTTTTTTTTTATGTAAGAGCAGGCAGATGACTGCAATCCGCCTGATGTTAAGTGGAAATTCCAGAAGTGGGGATACCTATTGCTAAACTGTAAGTATAGCATTAGCCATCCTCACCCTGCCGGCCCGCAAGATGCCTCTTCACGCTTCGTTTGAAAGACCCCATATTGTAGGTAGGTGGAAATACGTGCGCAGGGAGGGAGCTCCATGCTTTTAGGGTGCGACAAAGGAACGAGTTGCCAAATTTCTTCGTTCGCGATGGAATGGCGGCTACGGTGTCACCAATCCAAATCATCTTAATGGTGTCGTAAGAGGCGACTAAGGGAACGCAAAAGGCAGATCACCTAACCGCAAGAGAAGGAAAACTTGATACAAACCCTGTGCTAGGATAATTTCCCTCCATGAATTTGGAGGAAGCCCGACTCAGTAGAGGGTAATTTATGGGCTGATGATAATGATTGTTCTCTCCACATAGAGCCTTAAATTAAAAACAGACGTTAGCCATTTCTAAGGGCGTTTGTAACCACATCTTGATGTATGACAAATCGTGACAAAACCACCAACTCATCTACGTTGGTTGGCTTTGTAAATCAACTAAACAATGTGCTAAGCAACAATAGACCTTATAGCAATTTATGTAGAGTCTCACAGTCTCGTAAAGGTTAGAAATATTTGGGTACTGGGTATGTTTGTAATAGGAAACAAGAGAGCTCGTGGCTGAACCGCATACCCGCGTCTGCGCAGGCTTCATCCATCAAAATCGGCGCGCATCACCTTCACTGTGGCAATCGAGTGGAAACGGCCCTAATTTTGACAGAGGACGCAATTAAAAACACAGTATTAAATAAATATAGACGATCCGTGGGATGATTTTAAAATCAGAGTGTAATGAACGCAAACCGTCTTGATGGAGTCGTAACTAAATTTAAAAAACTTTTTACTAAAATATAGTCTGGCCAAGCCGGCCAGGCACTGTAGGCTAATAGCCCTCCCTGTGATGAGAGGAGGCTCGACTCAGTGGTGGGTCATTTATGGGCTGAGTAAAATATACAGTATATTTGCACTAACCATCAGAGATGTTATTGCTAGATGTTATTTTAAGGTGTGTCCTTAAAAGTCGAGATTTCATCCCATAACTGACCTACTACTGAGTCGGCTTCCTCCAAAATCTTAGCGGGTAAGGCGGGTCGGCACAAGGTTTGTATCGAGTTTTCCTTCTCTTGCGGCTAGGTGATCTGTCCCTTCCGTTCCTATAGTCGCCTTAAACGGCACCTATAGATGGTGCGTATGGGTTGATGACATTATGTATTCTTAATCCGTCACTACACCGAATAATAATAATAATATCCTTGGACATTTCACACAACGCCATCTCGTCCCAAGCCAAGCAACTTAATGCTTGTGTTATGGTAACTATAAACTTCTTACATACATTTTTTTTTGTAAATACATTCATATTATAGATAGAAACACCCAGACCCGTGCGGGACTCGAACCCGCGACATGCTGCGCAGCAGTCGATCGCTCAACCACTGCGCCACCCGTGTCGACCTACTACAGAGTCTGGCTTCCTCCAAAATCTTAGCGGGCAAGACGGGTTGGCACAAGGTGTGTATCGAGTTTTCCTTCTCTTGCGGTTAGGCGATCTATCCCTTCCGTTCCTATAGTCGCCTCAAACGGCACCTATAGATGGTATGGGTGGGTGACATTGTGTATTCTTAATCAGTCACCACACCGAATGTTCTTGATGACCCACACATGATGTTGTAGATTTATAATACGACAAACTGCTAATATCTTATCAATAATCGTGTTATCAACGTATCCATAACTTTTAATTTCGAACGGCTTACATTTAGTTCCTAGTTTTTGCGCACAGAAAAACACTTTTCATACTCGTCCTACGTTCGATTTATTATTCATAGTCATGCGAACATCGTAGTAACACGCGTCCCTCTGCAACTTACGGCAAACCATGTGTGCGTCTCCGTCACCAGAATTCAATATCAAACATCAATATTTGGATGCAATCAATCAAAGTTAATCACGCGAGAGAAATAAAGGCAAAATGAATACATTAAGTTCTTTAGTGATCGCTTCAAATGCAGTGTACCGTAGTTTTTTGTGTAGGCCCTAATAATGACCGATTAGAAAAAAAAAACTAGCTGGCAACCCCACTGCCCATTATAACAAATACATTGTCATGACGTAAGCACATTACAATATTAATAATTAGCTGGGATAAGTTTGAGTTAGGGTCATCTATCCATATGGTGACGGATTTGAAATACATGTCACCACCCCATTCCATCCTGAGGGTGTCATAAGAGGCGACAAGAAAAATACTAGTAAACATGTCACCAGTGTCACTACTCCATTCCACCCTGAGGGTATCGTAAGAGGCGACAATAAAAAGACGGAAGGAATACGTTACGTGTCACCAGCCCAATCCATCCTGTGGGTATCGTAAGAGGGGACAAAAAGAAAAGACACGGCTTGCCGCAAGAGAAAGAAAACCCTGTAGCTGTCTGGCGGCAGGGCCGGATTTAGGGGGGGGCAACCGGGGCGAGAGCCCCGGGGCCTCCACAAGCAGGGGGCCTCCACAAGCAGGGGGCCTCCACAAGCAGGGGGCCTCCACAAGCAGGGGGCCTCCACAATGGACTTCGGAAAAAAAATCTTTCAAATTTCAACTAGAAAACCTAGTAAACATCTCTTCCTTTGATATTTTTTTTTCGCTTTTACCTTTACCTACAGCCTAAAGTACTTTATACATAGAAAAAAATTATTCATTTTATTTGGAAAATAATTTGGGGCAAGGGGGCCTCCACTCCGTTGTTGCCCCGAGGCCTCTGGACCCCTAAATCCGGCCCTGCCGGCATGGCACAGTAGGCATCTTTCCCTGCATGTAATGCGAGGAGGCACGACTCATTTATGGGCTGAGTGGTAGTCATCTAAGAATACACAATGGCACCAACCCATACCATCCTGATGGTGTCGTATAAGGCGACTAAAGGAACGCATGAGGCAGATCACCTAGCCGCAAGAGAAGGAAATCTTGATACACACGCTGTGCCAAACCACTTGGCCAGTGTGGCACAGTAGGTTAATTACTATCTATTTAATTGGAGGACTCAGCAGTGGGTCTACTATAAATATAAATAAATATCGTTGGACATTTCACACAACGCCATCGCGTCCCAAGCTAAGCAACTTAATGCTTGTGTTATGGTAACGAGATGGATGATAAACTACTTATATACATTAATTTTTTTGTAAATACATACATATTATAGATAGAAATGACACCCAGACTCCGAGCTAGTGCCTCTGGTCTAGACAAAGACACTTGCCCGACCCCGGAATCGAACCCGGGACCCGTTGATCCAAAGGCGGCACATCTAACCACTAGACCAACGAGGTTGTAGTACCTATTAAAGTCCCGCAATACAGGTTATAACAAGTCTTTTTTAAGAATAAAAACACTGGCAGCCAATGTTTGAAGCCATTGGCACACGCAAACATTTGTATTAGTCTCAAAACAAATGTATGGTGATTTAAAAAGTTAAGTAATCAGGTCACAGGTCCCTTCGAACTCGAACGATCGATACCGTCGAGGCAAACTACAAACGCCCTAAAGTTTCCGTTTTATTGTGTACCCGTAAACTATATTAATATCGACTAATGTAGAAGAACATGAAACTATAGTAATTTATCCTACGAATAAAATATAAACTTGAAACATTATAAGAATGTATGTGTGTTACACTTTCACTCAAAAACTACTGAATGGATTTTGATGAGACTTTCCAATAATATTTTTTTTTTTTTTTTTTATCGGTGACTTGAATGCCTTTGACCCTAGACTTGCGTGATGGAAAGCTACGCCAGGGTCTAAGATGGAGCAGGCAATTCAAGGAATTGCCCTGTCAGGCACCGGCTCTCACATACACACGACGGAACACAGTAAAACTGCTTGGTGTCGGACTTAAATGTGAGGGTGGTAGCCAGCCGGGCGGACCGTTTGATCCTACCACCAAGCGTGCTGGGTTTTGTTGACTTTTACAACACGCGTTATTTCCCAGCGAGCGGTGGGGAAGTTTTATATTCTGACCCGTCCCCACACGGGTAAATATAGCATATACCTACATCATAATAACGCATAGGCTATAATTTATAAAGATATGTCTACTAACTATAACAGATTTTTATATTTTTTGTTAAACACCCGTGCAAAGCCGGGGCGGGCCCCTAGTTTACAGAATAAGTTAAAAGCGAGGGTAATAACTTGATAACTAGCCTATTTTTGCTCTCATGGGGGATACCGTTTACCCAGTCGCGGGACAGAGCTGGACAGAGTCACGAAAAGATGGCGCCTCGGTTACTCACTAAAACCTGCCACGGAAAATATCAGTCTTCTGTCCTCTGATACCGCATAGCATTCGAAACGTCGGGAATTAAATAATGTAATATACACGCGATAAATCCGTCAAAAAGTGTTTGATTTCAAAATACAAGTGTACTTCTTCAACCACTGGTATCACTCAGTTAATTTCGAGACTAAACCTCGGATTAGTCATAAGACAAGACCATCAAAAGAATCACCGATGCAAACACAGAAATGCGATGTTACAAAACATTTTTCATAAGACGTTGTAGCCGCGGTTGCGCCAGCCGTATCCGAACGTAACACAAGCCGGTGTTAAATGTATTGTGACGGTTAGTAAACGCGGTCTAATGAATAACGGGCCAAAGTTAATTAATCGTGGAACTTTGAGGCACAACTTTCGATTTTTCCGTACATACATAACAGGAGGTTATCTATTTGTATTAGTATATCACATCTTTTAATGTATTTAAATACTCTTTTTGTTATACTAGAGATATCTATCAAAGTCAAATCGTTTATTTTGCGAAAGATATAATGAAAAGTTGCTCACAGTCAAATTCTACCTATATTATTTTCATATATCTAAAAGACATTTATTTAATCTACATGCAATTATATAAACTTCCTCGGCCCGCGGATAAGCCTGGCCATAAAAAGGGGAAATTCTGCCGGTATTATAGGCACATTGCCATATGGGCCCAATTTATTAAATTAGTTTAATTTCATTATATTAAATAAATAATAATAAATATAAATATCCTTGGACATTTCACACAACGCCATCTCGTCCCAAGTTAAGCAACTTAATGCTTGTGTTATGGTAACGAGATGGATGATAAACTACTTATATACATTTTTTTTTTGTAAATACATACATATTATACATAGAAATGACACCCGACTCCGAGCCAGTGCCTCTGGTTTAGACAAAGACACTGGCCCGACCCCGGAATCGAACCCGGGACCCGTTGATCCAAAGGCGGCACATCTGACCACTAGACCAACGAGGCACCTAGCCGAGCCGCAAGAGAAGAAAACTTGATACGAAACCCTGTGCCAACACGTCTGGCCAGCATGGCACAGTAGGCTAATGACGCTCCCTGTGATGGGAGGTCCGACTCAACATTTATGGGCTCACAAATAGTAGTAGATATTAAATTGTTATATACTAGCGACCCGCCCCGGCTTCGCACGGATGCAATGATGAACAATGGTTTCTCTACAATATTATGGATGTATTATGCATATAAACCTTCCTTATATCTATTAAAGAAAACCGCTTCAAAATCCGTTGCGTAGTTTTAAAGATTTAAGCATACCTACATAGGGACGGACAGACGACAGCGACTTTGTTTTATACTATCATTACATAGTAGTGATTAATATGTTTATTTTAGTTTTAAGATATTTAATGTATTTTTATTAATTCAATTGTCATGTTTTGGAAATTAAATTAAAGTTTATGCTGGTTAATAATTATTTTGCGACCTCCATAAAATGTTTTTTTTGATTGAGTTGTTTTTACCCAAATCATCCACCTCGATCAAACCTACCCAATACACAACACATTTAATACCATATTCTGTAATTACAAAGTTGAAAATTTAATAACACATCTATTGCAAAGTTTCGCAGTTAGCCCAAATAATGGGAAAACTTTATGTAATGGCAACATTTAATTTGTGTGTGCTAAAAATCTTAGAACATGAAGCACATTCCATGTAGAATACTAAATCATAATTCAAATTAACTACATTGAATAATCCTATTCATGATAAACTAGTACCTAACTACATATTTACATTATCCGGGCACATTTTTGGTGAAAATAACTGGAAGTATATTAGGACGCACTGTAATTATTATGTTGCTCACACATTTATCATTATTCTATTGATGTACACACAAAATGTACAAACCCAGACTATTTTATAGTGCTATACCAATAACGTTTTGTTTTAAACAATCATTTAGAGTGTTGAACAAATTTTAGTCTGGAATTTATAGACTGAACTACTCCGGCACTGCCTAAGTCTCGTCATCTGAGCCCATAAAAGATCGACTAATTTTTTCCTTCTCTTACGACTAGATTGTTTGCCGTGTGGTTTAGGTCAGTCGGCTCTTACGATACTCTCAGGACATAATTCGGTGGTGACACTATGTATTCAAAATCCGTCACCACACAGACAACCTTGGTCTACGTAGTCTTTATCCGCAACAAGACAAACAGAATAAAAATCAAACTCTAATACTTTTGGACACAAAAATATCTTAAATTAGTATTTTGTTATTATATAATCCTTATTAACATCATAAATAGACCTGAATGCAATAATAATTACAGGCAAAATATTAATATAGAATGCACGCAAAGAACTCATATTGCAAAAACCGTAAAGCTTTATTCTCATAACATAAAAGTTGGTCGCCTAGTAAATTCCACATTATAATTACTCCATCTTGAAATTAATGTGTATTGAGTTTAACTGTGCATATCTCTATGACTGGTTGCAAATTATGGGGAGTAAAATAATTAGCGGTTGGCAACATTATTTTTGTAGCGTAGTGTGCGTTTGGGTGGAGATGTCGCCGTGCGTAAGCCCCGCCCCCCGCATGCCTAATTGCGACCAATCTGCGAGCTGATGCGCACGCACACATGCGTACGCGCATCACACACACAAATAACGCAATGACAACCGCCGCAATCGCCAAATGTATGTACATTATTTGCGCATGTAAATGTGAAATGCAACGTTCTCACAAAGGATAATTAGTTGTATTGGTTTTTTTTTCTTTTGTAGTAGTATTTTTAATTGTTTGTCTTTTTTGCACTTTTATCGTGACATTTTACATAAATACATACTTTGGATTATACAATAAATAAAGTTTATTTTGGTGAATATAAAAAAATGGTTTAATATGTTTTTTTGTCATATACCTTAGGCATCTGATGAAATATTTTTCGAAATAAAGTTATTGCAGAGTAGTGCAAAATGCCACTGATCTGCAGGTTAAGTAACGTATGGCTAAACCGGATCTTGGATGGGTGAACATTACATTCATGTTTTAGAGCATACGTTACAGTCGGCATTTTAGTTTTAGTTAGTATCAGCTGGTCTAATCGAGTACCGGTAGTCCCAATCGATGGAATCTATCATCGCTCCCTGTATTTATTGGTAGTTAACTAAATCAGGTTACTAGCCGACCCCAACGAATCCGTGTGGTGACGGATTTAGAATATATATATTGTCACCACACCATTCCATTCTGACGGTGTCGTAAGAGCTGGCAAAAGGAAATGCCAGTCATAAGAGAAGGAAAACTTGCTAACCGGTCTGGCCAGCGTGGCATAGTAAGCTAATTTCCCTCCTGTAATTCAGCAATGGGTCATTTAAGGGCTGAGTAGTTGTAGTAGCCAACTGCAAAAACTTTGGCAACAAGGTAGGTATGATACAATACAAATTACCCTATTTCAATGTTCCTCGCGTGCTCTCAAAGATGATGGAAGGGTTCGCATCGCTATAATATCGCAATGTACGATGTGCAAATTCAAATTTACAAAAGGAATGTGAAGTCGTGTGAATTGAATAGCTTCGTAGTGCGGGGTAGCGAGTCAGACAGACTTCATTTATTTTACTCAGGGAACGCGGTAATTGGAAAAAATCTCATTTTCCCTCGTCAAGTGATGTAAACTTGTGCTAAAGGAATAACAAAACGTACGCCTGACTCGTCCTTAGTTATTAATGTATCAATCAACAGACTTTTTTTAAGTGCAGCGGCTTCAACACTGGTCACTAGGTATAACCTGCTTCCTGGTGGCAATTTACAAACAACTTCTGTCTACTTCTGTGGCGTTCGCATTTATTGCATTGCCATTATCAAGTTAATCCAGTGTTGATGTAGCGGTTTTTACATTTCATAAAGGTAGGGAAAGCTTCTTTTGAAGTTTCCCGGCCTTTTTTCCCAAATTTGTTATTATTTGTTAGCCGTTAATGAGAAACCTGGTTATTTTTTTCTTCTGTGGCGTTCGCATTTATTGCATTGCCATTATCAAGTTAATCAAGTGTTGATGTAGCGGTTTTTACATTTCATAAAGGTAGGGAAAGCTTCTTTTGAAGTTTCCCGCCATTTTTTCCTCAATTTGTTATTATTTGTTAGCCGTTAATGAGCAACCTGGTTTTTTTTCTTCTGTGGAGTTTGCATTTATTGCATTGCCATTATCAAGTTAATCCAGTGTTGATGTAGCGGTTTTTACATTTCATAAAGGTAGGGAAAGCTTCTTTTGAAGTTTCCCGCCATTTTTTCCTCAATTTGTTATTATATGTTAGCCGTTAATGAGCAACCTGGTTATTTTTTTCTTCTGTGGCGTTCGCATTTATTGCATTGCCATTATCAAGTTAATCCAGTGTTGATGTAGCAGTTTTTACATTTCATAAAGGTAGGGAAAGCTTCTTTTGAAGTTTCCCGCCCTTTTTTCCTCAATTTGTTATTATTTGTTTGCCGTTAATGAGCAACCTGGTTTGTACAACCCTGAAATCGAACTGACTATCTGTGATCCAAAGGCTGCACATGCAACTCATAGACCTCGTTGCTCGTTGTCGACTGCCTCGGGTTAGATGTGCCGCATTTGGATCAACGGGTCCCGGGTTCGATTTCGTGGTCGGGCAAGTGTCTTTGTCTAAGCCAGAGGTACTTACTCGGAGTCTGGGTGTCATTTGTGTTCGTGAATTAAATGTCTATAAACTGCCCCCGCGATACAGGACAACTAGAGCAGTAGATCCGTTTAAAAAAAAAATGAAGACTAATCACATCCAGATTAAGCCCATAAATGACCTACTGCTGAGTCGCGCCTCCTCCCATCACAGGGAGGGTAATCAGCCTTGGCACAGGTTTTCCTTTCAAGCTTTCCTTCTCTTGAAGCTATGAAATAGGCCATGTTACATATTTCCTTTTGTCCGGTTTTACGACACCCTCAGGATAGAATAGGGTGATGCCTGTGTATTCCAAATCCGATACCACACAATATTAATTTTGATACCGGTTTTGACTGAATTAATATAAGATTAATTGTAACATGCACTTCGTATACCTGCAACGCCTATACATATATACGCTTTGCAAAGATTTCGTTAAGCTAACCGAATGTAATGGTGTGTTCACATAAAGAAATGTAGCAAATTATGTTCTAGTAAGTACCTATTCTAAAGGCGCACTCAGAATATCGTGTATTATAAATATATTAGAGTTTTAAATAGACCAAAAATAATCGTTACAACGGTTGTATTTTGGTATCCAATTATATATCAACTCTATTATCCTAAAAATATCCGCATAATAGTCATTTATGTACTATTCACATCACTTTTCATAGCAGATCCAATAATGATAACAATAATTACATTAACGTGCGGGTAATTTATTGAAAAATCGTCCTTAAAACCACGGAATAAAGTCTAACAAATTTAATCTCACACAAAGTTGTGTAACAGATTAAAAATTGATTTCATAAACCTGTAAAGGAATTTGACCTTTACCTAGCAATGATAAAGTCAGTTTTCATTTGATATAACATGTGTATGTTGTCATTGCTCAATAAGTGTGAAATTGGCAAGTCTCGGTTGAAACCCGACGGTGGTGGATTGAATTAATCACTCGTTTTGGTACGTTTGTTGATACAATTGTATCGGCTGTGGATACATGTGGTTTGGTTTTGATTTGAGATTTGCCAACACGATCATATAAAACAATGTTTCCCAACCTTTTTTAGGCAAGTGTCTTTGTCTAAACCAGAGGCACTTGCTCGGAGTCTGGGTGTCATTTGTGCTCGTGAATTAAATAAATAAATATCCTTGGACATTTCACACAACGCCATCTCGTCCCAAGCTAAGCAACTTAATGCTTGTGTTATGGTAACGAGATGGATGATAAACTAGTTATATACATTTTTTTTGTAAATACGTTCATATTATAGATAGAAATGACACCCAGACTCCAAGCAAGTGCCTCTGGTTTAGACAAAGACACTTGCCCGACCCCGGAATCGAACCCGGGACCCGTTGATCCAAAGGCGGCACATCTAACCACTAGACCAACGAGGCAGTCAATGTATTGTAAACCAGTCTAAAGCTATATATGCAATTCATATAGGTAGTTTAATCTCTTTCTTTCGCAGTAAATCACTTTAACACGTTCAAAATAATTTTTGCCTTATGCTGTCAAGGTCTAAGCATACATTGAGCAGTGGTGACAGTTATAACAAAGAATCCAATACTTTTATTTTCACTTTTCGTTCGGTTCATAAATCAGGTGAAACTTAAGCCTTCCCTCCATTAGGTTGGTATCACTAGAGGTGTAACATTACAGAAGTTCAACCGAATAAAAACAACGATAAAACGACTATTCAAACAGCAAATAAGGGCTGAGACTCACTTGGCGAACGAGCAACTAAGACCTTTGTTACATTTATAAATCTTAAAGTCTAATATAAACTTGATTATTCCACGTGGTGACGGATTTAGAATACATAGTGTCTCCACCCCATCTAATCCTGAGATTGTCGTAAGAGCCGACAAAAGGAAATTGCCAACCCGTCTGACAAGCGTGGCAATTACCCTCCATGTAGTTGGAGGAAGTCCAACTCAGCAGTGGGTCCTTATAGAGCTGAGAAGTAGTAGTAGATAGCCATGATGGACACCCTTCGGACATCCAGCAGAGGCAGTATTACTTAACTTGCAGATCGATTGGTAACACACAGTCTGCTAGTCCACATTTTTTTTTATCGCCCGGGGTAAAATCCTTTATGGACTTCCTCGCCGGCCACGGGGATGGCCAGCGAGGGGAGTGTGGGACTCTCCCCCATAGTGGGGGCCTACCCACTATACCTCCCCGGGGTGCTCCAACTCGCGTCCTGTTGCGGCATTGTGGGATCTGATGCAGAACCACGCCGCCGCAAACGAGGAGGCCCTCCTCCTCTCCTCAGGCTCCTTACGAGCACTCGACGTCCTGCCGTGAGCACCCGGCAGGACGTCGCTTCCCCTCAGATCCCGTGTGGGGCGAGACATCCCCGTACCCGCCCCAGGATCTCCTATGTTTCCACCTGCGTGAACTAATAATATTGGTTATTTCATAAAAGCAGTACACTTTTGGATACGGCACATATTGTGAGGAGGTTCCTCACTCTGGATCCTTGACAACCGGTGATTTGGGCCTTCGGCTCCGCCATGGGTGGGGTTTTCTATTTGATATGTATATTTTATTAAATAAATATTTTAATAATGAGTTTTTTTTTGTGGAATATGACAAATAAAGAAATGAAGTTGGTAAAAAACATATAGTAGTCCTCTAGTGAATACTAAACGTAAAACAATTTCCCACTACGCTATCAATCGCTTCTCTAAACCATAAATTGTAAGTGCGCGTCAAAATGCCCCTGTATCGGGTTTCAGGGCCCGGCCCGTCGCCATGGTCACCGAGCTGTCATTAAAAATCTTTTTAATAGCTCCATTCAAATTAGAATACGGAATTTGGGTTATCCTCTTTTTAGAAATAAAAAAACATTATGAGAACTAACTGTTTTGTATTCAGAACTGGATGTGAAATAAACTTACATAAATAAGATCCACCTACTTTGTGCAAGTATATTTTAATATCTACTCGCGCCACTGGGGTCCCATATGACCCAGCTCTATCTTACGGCTGAGTATGCATAAATAAATAAAAAATTAAAACAATAGTTGGTTTGTACTATATTATGTTACTATATGACATGATGTGTCAACATAATTAAGGGTTCCAACCTAGGTTAGATTCGTTTATTAGAATTACTTGTTTAGTTGCTACCTGTTTTGTTGTCCTATAGATAAATAAATAAATAAACGTAGAATTGTTGCAAAAACACATAAAGTGTGAACCTTGGTTACCAACTAAAGCGAACACGATCTTAGCTGTCATCGTACTGAATTTATTTCCCTCTCATGACACTTAAATACGCTTTTTACAACTTCATAACCACTCCCTTCGCTTGAGCATCGATCGAACAAAAACACCACAAAAAAGTGCAAGTATTTACACATGCGTAAAAAATATAAACGTTCGAGTAAACACGTCTGGTACATAACGAAAATGAGCGAGACTTTTGGTTGATATTCTCATTTCACTTATCTCGAATCAATGTTTCACATAATTTTGTATGTAAGTGACCTAATCGAAACGCCGTGTCGGCGAACGAATTTACCAGATTCAGATATAATCGAGTCTACAAGAAGCCACATCGGGCCCGAAACTACACGATAAGAGAGTGGGCTTACAAACTGGCCGGCCGCTCGAGCCCCACATAAACCACCACACATTACTGCTGTGAACGCGACGAAATCAATTCCCAGTTCCGATTCCGAGAAGTGACACAGTTTCTTAAGTGTCGCATCACTACCGACGGACCGCTAAATAAATTCTAATCGTCCCTCAGCAGACGCATGCCAATCTAGCCCTTAAACAGTACTACATAAGTAAACATTCGTTCGACCAGTAAAAATATAAAGAAGACCCACCTGTCCCCAGGAAAATCTTTATGGCCTCCATAAAATTTAAACCTCAAAAGATAAAATAAAAAGTATGGAATCAGTTCTTTTTTTGTGTTTAACGAGTGAGGCCCGTTTTAGATCGTGTTTACCTAAGCTGTCACCTTACAGAATGCGATTTTGACTTGTTGGGTACGTTGAATTAATTGTGGAGACTTAGAGAGATATCGTGCGATGTGGGATAACGCCCGATGGACGGCTTCTGCCGTATGTGGGTGCAATTTACTTAATTCTGACAGCTCGGGTCGGGGAATTAGAAGCTCGGTTGACATGCTTAATTGTTATGACAAAGAGTTCTTGGGAAATCGTCGTTTGGGCACATTCGGTGACCATCAATCACGACATGGAGATGGATATATTTTGTATATTGTATTAAAAAATAACATTCCGAATAATTTATGAGCAGAATTCTTGGGATATATTTTTCTAGTTTTCTCCAAATTTTAATATTTTATTTTGCTTATGTCAGAATGGACACTTACAAATTGTCAATATATTATTCATAACTGTTATGTAATTAAACATTTGATCGTCTACCCCCAGTTCGGAAGGTGACCACTGCTGAGAAGACTGGCAATTACATAAATAAAGTAAATGAACACTGAAAAGTATAGTACCAAGCGGCTTAGTCATTTACATAATCAGAAATGTGGCAATAAGTTTTTATGTAAAGATTTGTGTTTTCTATCTTTTAGAGGCATTGCGAGGAAATTCTCTAAGATATAGACAGTTTGTTATAAAACTGTATACATTGACTGCTGGAAGAGTTACTTATTCTGTGGAGACGAGTACAATAGACAGCAAGATTATAACATTGTCCCGTGTATATCACAGTATTTTCCAAACTTATTAATAGTTTTGCCTCCCTTGTGTGCCCTAACATGGAGATTTGAATAGCGAAATTATTTCATTAAGTAATATGTATTTAAGGTCTACAATACAAAGAAGCAACTCACCGTGAGAACCGACAGCAGCTGAGTAGGGCGCGTGCATCTGCTGATGGTAGTACCGGGCGCGACTATGGTGGCCGCCTTCCAGCGGGGAGTGGAAGAAATCCCCATTGGCTTCGGAGTTGACGTCTCCAGCCGCCGGACTGCCGTTCACCCGCCCCTCGTACCACCGCTGCTGCAGAGCATTCGCTCCGCCAGCGCCCTCTCCGCTCATGTCCATGACCGCAGTTTCAGCCTCACACACCATGCATCGCTTTTACACACGCACTGTCAGTCAACACTCCTATCCGCATCTCCTAGAGTCAGTAGAGGCGACGCCCGATCACTGTGCGGTTGTGAGCGGGCTCAGTTCTAGCATTGCAAGGGGTCTCAAGATGTAGAAGGTTTAGACGACCAGTTCATATTGCACGTATCTGAAAAGAAGAAAGACTGCTTTAGACCTGTTATTCAACCATCTACCCTAGAGCGAGAAATGGTTTGCCCAAGAAAAAAACGATGTACAACCCTTTTTGTTGGAAATCCTCATGCCTGATACCTGCCGTTGGGGACTAGCAGAGTTTGTGGGACTCTGGGGTGCGGAAAGATTGTACTCATCATTAATTCAGCCAAAAGACGTATATTGCTGTACATAGGCCTCCCCCTCTCTATTTCCACAAAGGCCGGACCTGGGGCGCCGGCATCCATCGTTTTCCGGCGACCTTAACCAGGTCATCGGTCCACTGTGTGGGAAGCCTACCATCACTATCACTGCGCTACGGGTAGTACTACTATAACATAATGTAGTTTGCCACCAAAATATATATTATTTGTAAGTAATAGTTCAAAATTTCGTATCGCTTGCTCGTAAGCATGCAAGAGGAAATTGTCAGTTGTTGTCAGAAGAGCCGACAAAAGGAAATGACAAGCCTGAAAAGCTAGCCGTAGCGAAAACTTGAAACGAAACCCTGTGCCAACCCGTCTGGCCAGCGTGGCACTGTCGGCTAATTACCCGTCATGTGGCAATTTATGGACTGAGTATTAAACCAAATAAACCAGGGTCATTCATCAAATAACATGGATTCACAGAATATCAAAGTCACAGAAATAATAAATCCGTGCCGGTATTTGTCAAAAAATAGACAATCAATTAAGATAATACGGTACGCTATCGCAAATGTCTGATACCGATACGCTCCCAATTTGATTAAGTGATAAGCAGCAAACTACACTCGATACCGCCACGATAAACGATAAGGCGCATTAAGCGTTGTTAGCCAACCGAGCAGTGATTTTTATTACCACTAAACTTGCCAAACGTATCTTTATGTTACATCTGTCTGACGCACTTTTGCCACTCCTGAAGTTCGTAGGTGACTGCGTCTTTATTCGAAATCGAATTTGGATCATTCGTTCGTTGATCTCACTCGTAAAGGACACACTGCTGAGCCGAGTCTCTTGCAAGTGCACTTATTCACTCTGTGCCACTGTTGACGGTTTCAACATATATCTGATTTGCCTTGTCATGCAACCAGATTTCAGCCTACCCCATTAGGCTCATATCGGCTTGGTAAGGCATTGGTTGGTGATGCTATGTATTCTAATACTGTCAGTGTAATATATTCACTAATATTTTATCTGCACTAATGGATTTTGTTGCTATGTTCTAAGGACCAAAATCATTCAAAATACTCTCAAACGGTGGCACTTCACTATTGACACTAAGAGCTATGTTTGGATGCAACATTTGCCAAGAAAGTCATGCAGAAAATGTGGCGCACATTATAATATGGCCATGCAAAGTGCCAGAATTACATGCATTGTCTTACTTACAGACATATGAACACGCCAATCATGCTTATTTCAGGGATTTTCCCGGAAACATATCTTGCCAAGTATATCGACTTTTTAATACTATCTTTAAACAATAAAATGCCTATCAACTGTATGTAATGCACGAAAACCTAATCAGTTGAATACACGAAAATACTTTCAAAACAGATGAATGTTACTAAAATAATGAAGTATGTATTATAAATGTTACTTTGTATATTACTGTTTCAAGCTCAAACCAATGAATCGAAGTTAGAGCATTTTGGTGAAGTGATAATGGGATGAGACTACTAAATTAGTTATCACCTGCATCGCCGGGCATTTACAAAAATGAAACTCACGAATACAAATGACACCCAGACTCAGAGCATTGAATTTGAAATCCACTAGGATATAGCCGTGAGCAGAAGCTATAATCTTATAAAAACCGAACCACTTTTTGATTTTTATGTGATGATGTAGCCTCTTATCATTGGTATATTTATGATTATTTCTTATTTCTACAACAAAAAAAAATAGACAAATGCTTAGATAGGTTATAAGCTACCGAGACGGTTCAGAGCTACAGAGAGAGGAACCTCCTCACGATCCTTGCCGAAACCAGGATGACAGCCTTCTGTATCAGGCCTATTCCAACCACTTTAGTGAGCCAAATCGAGATAATTGGTAAGTTTATTTATTCGGTAGCCTATTATCATTATTTGTTTTGATTAGAACTAAGCGCAACTTCTCCAAGCAAAATCAATAATCTTAATCACACAAGAATGATTTTTGTAAAATTATTTTTGTTTAATCTATTTCCTATTATGCACACAAATTACTGGCTATAATTAATAATGATTTAGATAAGCCTGATATTTGAAATAAGATAACATCGATTAATTAATTACCTTATCGACATAAGGGAACTATTTATTTTTTATTATTTTTAGTACCTACTAAAACGCTCTTTTCAAATGCAAGTAAAGATTTTACCGGTAATTTTACAGCGAAACTTTTTAGGCGCAAGTGGGGAAATTTTTTACAGATGAAACGCAATTCGTTTGAAGGTTAGGAAGTTTAATATTTACAAATAACATACATGTAGATTTTATTTTGCCAGTTATCATTTAATAATTTACTATAAGTACCTACTATTGTTCATTCAATATTAATAATATTTCATAAACTCACCTTTCTAAATTTTAATTTTAAAAATATATATTAGATCACTTTCACGTCTGACATGTGCACTTTGTACGCACACACTTTTATTTTTTACTAGTGACCCACCCGGCTTCGCACGGTTGCAATGATGAACCTCTAAATTTATTAATGATTTTCTACTATATAGAGTATTGATATAGTATACATATAAAACTTCCTCTTAAATCACTATCTATACGGACGGACAGACGACAGCGACTTTGTTTTATAATATGTAGTGATTGTAGAAGAATATAAAGTGAGATAAAGCCAAGTTATTTCAAACACTAGTTGAAGAGAGAGAGAGAGAGTTCAGTTCAGTTCAAATAATATAAAAAAGAGTCAAACCTATGTACAACACACGTTTTAAATCTGTTCATAATCCCAGCTAATGTCAGCCCTTACTTCGATACGGAGCATCAGCCTACTGTAACACGCTAATTACAATACCTACCAGCTAATTCAATAGGTTGAGTCAAAATCAACAATCAACGTGCCTTTGTCGGTCGATTTTGACAGGTACAAAACCAAGTAACTATATCATCGTGTCAATTCGGGATTTATGCCACATGCTTTTGACACAAGAACTTGGCACGAACTTTTGGATTTAGTCCATTAAGGCTAACAATTGCATTGTGGGCTTCAATAGAAAAAGCAGATTTGTGACCTAGGTGATTACTTCCGTTACAAAAATAAGCCTATGTCTATTACAATATACCTGCGACCATTGGATCAGCGGTGACACTGCACTTTAATATTAGTTTTAATAATGGATTGTAACAAAATAACAAGTACTGATGTCTTTGTAATGTTATTATGTAACAAAGACATTCTATAATATTTTCAATGCACATAACGCAGTACACACCCTAGCGAAATATTTAAAATAAGATTCTTACCATCGATAAGATGCGAATCTTGTCAAAGACGATAATTTTCCACGATACAAAGAACTAAGAACAAGTCATAAGAACAGGTCATCTATGAC
Source organism: Clostera curtula (assembly GCA_905475355.2). Taxonomy (NCBI): domain Eukaryota; kingdom Metazoa; phylum Arthropoda; class Insecta; order Lepidoptera; family Notodontidae; genus Clostera; species Clostera curtula. The sequence goes on from FR997799.1 coordinate 5,760,225, forward strand.
ACCCAACAACTCTGCTATCTGGCAATCGACTGAAAAACGGATTTGATGATAACGAAAAAAAAGATACCAAAATCACACGTTTTTATCGCAATTTACGTCGATTTTGTGTGATTTCCTCACAATGATCGGCGATAAAATCGATAAAGGCGGCACCATTGCCTTGTAATCACTGTTTTCACTAATACCTCGATTCCAATGGTTATCGGTGTGATAATTGTTAGTGTTTGTTTAAATTTTACAATGAAATAAACTACTCCAGGTATAATGATATCCGACCGAAGGGATACATGGCACGTTTTTTCTTTACTCAAACATATATGATATCACATAACATAAACGTTATGTCCCGATGAAAAAAAAAATTTGTTCGAAAAGTTCTACTTAGCTTCATAAACTTAAACGACAAATTAAATTATAATGTTTATTTTTTTATTTTACCGTCTAAAGTATTATCGAATTCTCATGAAATACAAATTGTTTTTTTCTCATGAAAATATATTTTAAAGAGAATGCTATCTTCTATGAACAAACATGTATTACATAAAAGTTCTCTCAGTAAATTTACTTATTTTATTTTTAAAGTAGTAGAGGTGAATCATAGTCTACATGCGTTTAATAAAATCCCGTAAAAGACCCATTGCTGAGTCGGGCCTCCTCCAAGTACAGGATATAAATTAGCGTACTGTGCCACGCTGGCCAGGCGGGTTGGCAAAGGATTTCTCTTCATTTGGCCTTCTCTTGCGTTTAGATTTCCTTTAGTCGGGCCTTTAGTCCCTCTGGATGGATTGGGGTGGCGAATTATGAAATCTGTATTAATATTCCGTTGTAAATTGAAAGTTATTTTCATTACCTACTTCCAAAAAACAACATGTATTCGAAACGTTGTATCACTGTGTGTGATAAGGCAAGAAAGAAACCACATTTTGTCAATATTTTTAAAGTACAACCTAAAAAATTGTCATCCACCTGTACAACCGGTACACAAATGTCCTATCATGATGTGTACCAGTAAAAATTGAGAAAAATAAAATCAAAAAAGTTTAGTTCCAATTTCAAAGCTGACGTCAAAACACAAATATACTATATTAAATGCACTGTATATAAATTTGGTTAATTCGCTTAATAATGTTGTTACAACATTTTTATTAGACTGTGAAATGACTTGTATGTTTTATGGTTTAAAACAAATCTGATTCGATCATTAAGGAAGTGGAGCCTCTTCTAATATAATGGGGGGAAATATAGCCTCCTGTATTACTTTTTCCTAACGGGTTGGTATTATATGAATTCTAAACTTTTTGAAATCTTCTAGTCGCCTCGAAAACGAATCTATAGTAATCATACCATCACTATGCTATATTCAAAATTCATCACAATACAGACTCAACAAACAATAGACCTGACAAACCGCTTAAAATTGTCACTAATTAACTCCCTCAGTGCGGTGTACTGTTTTTTTATTTGCTTAAACCAACCGCATAAACTGGTCCCACAATTGATCCGCTGCGCAAACGCAGTGATCGATGCGGCAGGCCACGTTACTTATCCATAGCGAGGTAGGCCTATCGCTCCCGGGATCAGGGCGATCGCAAGCAGTAGCACAGTCGGGTTATAAATCATCGCTGATTGCCTATAACTCGGTACCAATGATAAACATTGTGATTTTACACCCGTCGTATGGGTTAAGTTATAACTTCATGAATATTATTGGGATTCGAGTTATGAGAAATTAAAGATTTAAAAATATCTAAATAATTTGTTTTCTAGACTCCTTTGAGACCATGTTATTAAATTATTTTATAATATATGAAGTAATTCATATATGGAATTCTAGACAAATCTAATAGAATTATCAGTCTCATCAATAAATACCGTGAAATGGTAACAATAATCCAATTTTTTGCTTAATTATGATAGTTAATTTTGCTAGTTAGTAAGCTTTGTAAAGTGTTAAATTAGTCTATAGGCATAATTTTGTATCCAAATTATAATAAAGTTTTAATTGATTTAGAATTATAATTATTGCGTAAACAGATGAAAAGCGCATTAACATTAAAATATATTTCGTCTAGAGAAAATTATAATATAAAAACATACCATTTATTAATTGAATACCAAGTGAATTAACAAAGAATAAACTTTAAACAACCTATTTATGAAATTCATATTATAAATAGTAAAATGTGGAGTTTTTTTTTAATAAAGACTGATACGAAGAACGATAGTTCACTTATCGGTTAACATATTGACCAGTCTGTTTTTTATATAATACCCATGTTTAAGTCAATTATTTATTCGACACCCAACCCATGCATGAAATATTTTATAATAAGATGTTTAAGTTAATTTATTGACCTTTTTAGTGGTCACCTATTGGCATGGAGTATAAGCGATTATATATTTAATATATGAAGTGTTGCTTTATGATAGTAATTTAAAGTCCCCAAAGAATGTGTATTCATCAGAAATGTTTTTTTATTATAGCAGTGGACTTGCCTAGGCTGAAAAAATGATGATGATATGATTTTCTAGATACTGTTATGTAAAACGAATTCGATAGCTATAGGTATGATGATCGAATGATTAAGATGTTATTGAAGAATTAATGTAACCCACAGAAAAGGATACAAGAGAATCTAACGCATTCCCAAAAAAAGGTATTTGCATTACTATATTTAGAATACATAGTGTCACAACGCCATTCCACCTAAAGTGTCGTAAGAGCCGACTAAATAAAATTACACGGCGAATAATCTAACTAGAGAAGGAAAACTTGAAACAAAACCCTGTGCCAACCCGTCTGGCCAGCGGCTAATTTCCCTCCTGTAGGCCGGACTCAGCGATAATAAATAAATAAATATCCTTGGACATTTCACACAACGCCATCTCGTCCCAAGCTAAGCAACTTAATGCTTGTGTTATGGTAACGAGATGGATGATAAACTACTTACATACATTTTTTTTTGTCAATACATACATATTATAGATAGAAATGACACCCAGACTCCGAGCCAGTGCATCTGGTTTAGACAAAGACACATGCCCGACCCCGGAATCGAACCCGGGACCCGTTGATCCAAAGGCATTTATAAACATTTCATAAACCTGTAACTTGTTAGAACTGTACATGTAAAAGAAAAAAACAACAACTACTATTTTTGCCCCACTGTTTTAAAACCACTAAATTCTACTCTACTGTTAATTCTGTATACTATACATTCAACTTTATCAGTATATTTTTACTATTTTTACAATTTCGTCACCATCTGTGTATATTTGCATGTAAAATGAGACATTACAAATATCTAATTTGACATGCAAAAATACACACGTGATTCAGGATATCGATACAATCTTTATTGTATCGCAATAAAAAATGCTAATCCACAACCGATATTTATCTCGATTAAGATAAACAACTTATCTAATACACATCATCGTGTGTCTTACACGTGACTTTACACTCGTCCATCAGCCCTCTTATTAAGATTAGGCCAACTTCCAATTAAGATAATTGATTCCCCATGGACCTCCGGCAGACGAGGTCTGGATCTTAAAAAAATGTGTACCGAGTTTTATCTTCAACTTTTATCAAACGCCTCGATACTAAATTGGGCAAGAGAGTTTCACCGTAAAAATAAGTTGAGCAAGAAATTATGAAAAGGTTAATCATCAATTGATATTGTTCGTTGTTTGCTTTACCCAAAACGATGTGTGGCGATGTGACGGTGTGTGGGCGGTGGGTTTTTAAAAACAAATTATGTTGATTCCCATTTTAATAAATTTAATAATTACGCTTTGTAACGGCTCTAACAGTAGTTACAAAAAGCCTATGCGGTTGCTCATTTCTTGGTAAATTGGAACAATATTTTAGAAACTTATTTCAAGTTGAATAATATATAAATAATAGTACATTAAAGTATATAATTATTTTCGTGATAATAATCAAACCATATGATGTATATTACACCGACGTCAATTTACTTTAAACTCTACTTTACGAATAAAGTACCTATTTTTGTAGAAGTATTTGTATAGATATATTTAGCACGTTCTAACAACAATATCAAATTTACAGGAAATAGCTACATTTATATATTACCAAATATCACAGAGCTTTTTAATGCGTTGAAAAACATGAGTAAAAATCCAGCAAACAAAAGCTACTAAATGATAGAACCCAAATTCTTTCACTTAAACACCGAGCAGGTGACAAAACAAATATGACTACTCTATACCACACGCATTATCCCAACATAAGCACAGCACTAACCGTCACAAGTCCAAAACATCCAATAGCTTTATATTAGACATCGTCGAAATAATGGAGATTAAACAGCATAAACCCCCTTAAAAGTACACTAGAAAATAAAAGTGACAACTACTTAAAAGATAAAAGTATAATCTGACAGGTTCTATTCCGAACTTAATTCTGTTTATTTTATTTACACGATGCACCTCGATAACGATTGATCGATGTGTTTTAAAATAACCACATCGAATAATTTATCGATACTAATATTGGATATTCGTTTTGATTGGCCAGTGCTTTTAAGTAGAATGAATAATAAGAAATCAATGTAAAATAGAATTCGAATAACAAAAATAAATTTGAAATTAGATGTCTTATTATGAACGTGCCTTTATTTAAACTCAAAGATTACAATGCTTAATCAATGCAGTTCACAGAATGCCGAAGGAAATCATTAGTTGAATTTATAATATAACGTCTAAAGCTTTATACCCAATAATGTATACATGTTCATTAACAAAATTTGCGCAATTAACGCTAACTGGCAATTTATTTAACATCTTATCTATCGGTTTCACATAACGAAATAATATGTTGCAATAACTACAACATTTTCGTCAATCTTAAAGCTTCATTTAGGTATATCTCTACGCTTGTCCGAAACGTGCTTATGATAATGATAATGGCAGCCAATCGTCATTAACACACTTATTTTATTTTATAAATAAACAACACAAGGAATAAACAAATAAATTAAATGTTCTGTTTATTTTGACAAAATAACATCATTTTAATAGATTACTAGTACCTATTAAAAGATATGTACCTACATCATTTTTGTGTTTGCCTGTTTACTCTGGGATTCTTCTAAACAATGCCACTGGACTTTAACTAGTACATAGTTAGCTAATACCCTAAGGAGTAATTTGGTTGTATAAACGGATCTAATTTTAATAACTAAAGTGCGTCCTTCAATTTGTCGAGTTTAACGGCAGAATCCATAAAAAGTTACTTGCGAAATGAATAGGTACTCTATATTTTAAAAACTATAAACCAATAGTAATTTATACCCAAATATATTATTTAAATCATTCCATACATTATAAAAAGGATGTGTCTACCTCTACAAAATAAGTACTCCGGAAATATAGACGAGTAACGCATACATTCATATAAATAGAATGTAGAGGCTTATCGGCTAATCGATTTGCGTTTGCGCATCTCGAGTCGAATTCAAATTTAGAACTGTCATGGCGGCGGATGGAACGCCGAAAATGGCCGAATGTCGGTATGAAAACGAAGCGAAGTGACACTGACACTGATTGGTTGCTTCGAACTTTGTACAATTTAATATTTTATTTGTATAAATATTATTCATTGTGATGGACCAAGCCCATGAAGCTAAAAAGGCAATACAACGGACACCATGGGGATATAGTAGCAAGCTAACTTGTTATGGGCTTCTTTCCCTAAAGTCTCAACTACCGCAAATGTCTTTGCCAATATGTGTGCTTATTGCATTTTCTGTGAATTAAAGCTACTTATTCAATTTGGTTTTTTTTTTAAACCTAAACCCTGCATTAGCTATATTCTGTATCGCGGGGCAGTTTACAAACATGAAACTCACGAATACAAATGGCACCCAAACTCAACGCAAGTGTCTCTGGTTTACAGTATAAAAAGATTCCGGTATCGAACCCGGGACCCCGTGATCTAAAGGCGGCGCATCAAACCCCTATACCAACTAGTCCCTTAAAATAATGAAAGGCCAAATAAACTACACCCGAAATAACGCTGTAATATTCGTTTAGTCTGCTTCTAACAATTTTGTAAATAACTTCAAGTTTTTAAGTGTATTTAAATATAAACGTATAATAAATATTTATTTCATGTAAACGATGAACCAGATGAAACATGAACCAGATATTACATTATATTATATTCAAAATTGAAAATAAGAAAAGTGTATTAATTCTGTTTTGAATAAACTGGTTTAATTTATTTTAATAGTAAGTAGGTTTTAAAAAGCTACAATGGAAATTTTAAACTCATGTTCCACAGCTATTGCACTAGAAAAGAGAATATTGAAGAGGCAGTAAACACAGCAATAGAACATTCAAGAGCTGTGTGTGAGAGAAAACGAATGCTTCTCTTATAAGGTTCTTATATCGTATAAATTTGAAGAGTTCATATTAATTAATTTGGTAAAATATTTCGTCGTTTCAAGTCTTCGTTTTATAATATTGGAACCAAGGTTTTTAAAGAAGGTTAAATGATACACTGGTTCGTATTAAATGCTCACCAAGTCAGTAATTAATGATATAATAACGAATTAAAATATATCGCAAACCCGTTTATGTCTTTTATAGAGTAACAAAAATGTAGACAAGGCTTTTTTAACCATATACATATTTATGAGTCATAAATTAGTAATTATCACGTCAAAATGTGTAATGTCGATTATTAATAAAAGTAGTTGTCACATTTATAGCCAAATAGTACGTCCGTTCGATAAAATCTAATCGGTTATCATGAAAATATTATGAATTCACCACATATTTGTTTCGTAATAATCAGATTTATTGTAGTTACTTAATAGTATTTTCACTTTTCTAAAACTATAATGTTTTAAGTAATCGCCGTTGCCCGTCGGACCTAGAGTTCACAATTTATTTTGAATTTAATGTATATGACAGCGGGATTTTTTTATTTATCAGCCCAAATATAATTCTGATCATTAATTTAAAATTATCCGTCATTTAAATTTGTTACTGGACAATTATTTTTATTAATTCAATGTTTTATGTTATCGTACCTACTAGGTAATGTATTTTTTGTTTTGATATTTGTAAGATGTTATATTCTATATTGCTATCAAATAATGCCTCAGACCGATGATTTACCACTAAATTATTATCGTTTGTTATTTTTCCTTACTATCAGAAAGAAAATATAGTACATATTCTCACTTGCACTCAGACCAGTGTGAAAATTGGCGCGTCGTATTACAACTTAAGATAAATCACAAAAACAATGGAATACCTGAATTGTCCTTATCTGATGATTATCACAATGTTGATCACTATCACTATTTATCACTGTTAATATCGTGCATATGCAAAAACACACTGAAATCAAGAGCTCCATTCCGTTCGCGTGTCCATTTTCAACTAAAATTCGTAGGCTTCCCTTTATCACAGGGCACAACTCATCATCAGTGTAAAACGTATATAAAATTGTTTAAATCACGTTTGTGTTGAGAAACTACAAAAACAGTCCATGTAGCGCTTGCGCAGGTGAGAGGTACGTGCCGTACGTGATGCGGCGTCGATGGGACGCAACCCGATACTAAACTAGTACTGTGACTTTTTGTTGTGGACGCGTACGCTCGGCCTCCCTCGGTTGTGTTCGCCTCCGAGTGCTGCTATTCGGGAATGTCTCGACGCTGATTGGCCGATTCACCAACCGGGCGTTCGGCGGAGGCGGTGTTTGTAGCCGCGGTGGGAGTGTTTTCTTTTGAAATTTTCTTTTTCTCTTTTTGGGCGGGCGGGTGTGTGTGTGCGTTTAGTCGACGCGCGCGCGTCGTCCGTGATGGATGGCGGGAGGCGCGCTCGAGTCCTTGCATTTTGTATTCTTGTATGATAATTCGCCGACGGACCACTGCGGTTCTAGAAGATTAATTGCTGGAAATTAGTGGTATTTTCACAATGGAAACGTAGGCCATTGAAAAGCGGCCGCGCTTTATTTCAGCGCGTGACTAGTAGTAGCAAACTTTAGTATCGCTTAATGTTCTTTGCGGAGTTCGAGGTCCAGTATTAATCTACAATAGATACCTAGTACGGAATTAAATAAGCTCGTTGCCAAATATTCTTTATATATAAATGAAATTACAAGTAGGTAATATACATTAGACCGATGACTTGGTTAGGGTCACCGGAATCCGATGGGACATCCTTGGGGGAGGGCCTATATCCAGAAGCAGACTTCTTCTGGCTGAAATGAAGATGATTCAAAATTATGCAGCAAATAAGGCTATCACTATTGACGATAACAGATTATAAAAGCTTTTTAATCTTAAAAAACCTGATGCCTGCAAGCTTCTACAAACGGTAACATTCTTGTTGTTATTTAATGTATTTCTACACGTTTGCTGTCCGTTCTGTATTTCCAATTGTGGTTTCGATACAAGAAATTAACCGAACTGAATCAGACACAATATTCCAAAAAGATGGAATTTGATTGTGAATTAGCAGTTAATTTAGGACCTTTTCTAAGACTTTCTTCTTTTCTTTTTCCTTCTTTCTTTATATATTTACCTATTTGTATTCACATTTGAAACTTTAATTCAGACAGCATTGTAACCCCCTCGACCGTGCTGCCACCTTGTTGTATTGAGTGGGCTTGCGTGACTTTAAGATCCGTTGGGGCCATTCCGGCTTAGGGCTACCCATACCGGGTGGGCCCACGGGGAGAGGCCAGACGAAGAGTGGCACACAGGGGCGTGATGGTTTTTGCCTCGGGGAATTCCTCTGTCCTCAGAGTTGCCTCGAGAACCTTAAACTGCCGGGAAAAGGCGGGCCAAGGCTGCCGCCTCTAGCAGCGGAGGCTCGGCCAGGCCAGCGGGCCAGGGCTGCCGCCGCTAGATACGGAGGGGCGGCCAGCCAGGCGGGCACGTGCCTCTCAATGGGTTGGGGAGTGTCCCGAGCTCCCCTTAAAAGAGTGGGGCTCGCTTGTACAAGCGGGCCAAGGCCCCATCAGGGTCGCGGAACATGCTCCCCATTAGGGGGAGTAAATCCCAAGGCACTGTTTCGGGCAGTCGAGGGACACCGTTGGTTTTAGTGGGTAGTTTGGGGCGCAATTACCATCTTTCCGCGCCTGGAGTCCCACATAACCCGACTGGCGTTTAGGGTGGGGCATCCATGAGGATTTCCAACGTAAAAAAAAGAACAGCACTGTAAATAGTAATAAATAATAATTATTATCCTTGGACATTTCACACAACGCCATCTCGTCCCAAGCTAACTTAATGCTTGTGTTATGGTAACGAGATGGATGATAAACTACTTATATACATTTTTTTTTGTAAATACATACATATTATAGATAGAAATGACACCCAGACTCCGAGCCAGTGCCTCTGGTTTAGACAAAGACATTTGCTCGACCCCGGAATCGAACCCGGGACCCGTTGATCCAAAGGCGGCACATCTAACCACTAGACCAACGAGGCAGGAAATATTTTTTTAACAATTCCGTCTATCAACGTTTATGTAAGTAAAGCATTGTTCATTTTTTTCTCATTTACTAGCTGACCGGGCAGACGTTGTCCTGCATGATATTTGTTTACCGACTGCAGTGCCATCTGTCGGGCTGATTTGTGAATCTAAACCATCCTCGGTGCCACCCAAACGCATACAAAAAATTTCATTCAAATCGGTCCAGCAGTTTAGGAGGAGTTCAGTCACATACACACGCACACAAGAAATATATATATTAAGATGAAAAAAAGTAGTTTCGAAACAATTAACTACAACTACTCAGCCCATATATGACCCACTGCTGAGTCAGCCTCCTCCAATCACAGGGAGGGTAATTAGCCTACTGTACCACGCTGGCCAGACGGATTGGCTGTACCAACCAGGTTTCCTATCAAGTTTTCCTGCTTTTGCGGCTAGGTTATAAGCCTTGTCATTTCCTCTTGTCAGCTCTTAAGGCACCCTAAAGAAGGAATAGGCTGGTGGCACACTTGTTTTTATTTTTTTATTTAATTAAAACGTAACCCCTGCTCTAGGTATAACCTGTATCTCGGGAGCAGTTTAAAAACATGTAATTCACGAAAACAAATGATTGGTTTAAACAAACACACTTGCCTGACCATAATACCGCAGTGTCTGAAGACAAAAGTCTTCAACCAATGTGTGTTGCCAGTGATGACATATGGAACTGAGACGTGGTCGCTCACTATGGGCTCCATCAGAAGGCTCAAAGTCACCCAAAGGGCAATGGAGAGGGCTATGCTCGGAGTTTCCCTGCGAGATCGAATCAGAAATGAGGAGATACGCAGGAAAACCAGGGTCACCGACATAGCCCACCGGATTGTCAAACTTAAGTGGCAGTGGGCAGGGCACATAGCTCGCAGTACCGACGTCCGATGGGGCAGAAAAGTCCTCGAGTGGCGACCGCGTTCCGGAAGGCGCAGTGCTGGTAGGCCTCCCACACGGTGGACCGACGACCTGGTTAAGATCGCCGGAAAGCAGTGGATGCGGGCGGCCCAGGACCGGCCTTTGTGGAGATCCTTGGGGGAGGCCTATGTCCAGCAGTGGACGTCTTTTGGCTGAAATGATGATGGTGACTTGCCTGACTACCCCGGAATCGAACCCGGGACCTGTTGATCCAAAGGCGGCACATATAACCATCACCAAGACTTTAAGTAGGTACCTATAATTATTCCAATACCCCATAGCGTGGTGATTATGTTACATACCTAGTACATACGTACTATTCAAGTTTGTGAAGTGTCTAAGACTGCCGCCCGCACCCCACCGCCCCCTTGCGGGTGATTTATTCTATACAGGCCACGCTATAAATCTGTCGAGCACAACACTATCTGCGCTAGTGCTGGCCTTAATGCCTAATGACGTAACGCCTGGAGCATGTGCCATTCGTCGGGAAATCATTTTGATTTGTGTTTGGAAGTTGGACTTACCGTATTTGTTGGTTGACTTTAATTTATTCTATTGAATAACAGCTGGGCCTCAAGTCAGCTGATTATTACTTTCTTCTCAGCCCACTGCTGAGTCAGACCTCCTCAAATTTGTGGAGGGAAATTAGCCTAATGTGCCACGCTGGCCATACGGGTGGGGGCAGGGTTTTGTTTCAAGTTTGCTTTCTCTTGCGGCCAGCTTTTCTAAAATCAAAACTCATTTAATCAAGTTGGCTCATTAGAGCTCTTTTGACAGGTCAAACAAAAAAAAAATACCATTTAAAATTAATTATTTACCATCTACCAAAGGTTCGGAATGCACCTCTACAGAGAAGAGCCGGCAAGAAACTCTGTAGTTGCTCTTTTTAGATCGCTATTTGGGCACAAGACTGGTTTTAAGACATCTCACAAATGTCTTAAAACCAGTTATTGCGCGAGCAAACTCGCGCAATAGTTCCAAAGGGCCAAACATCAGCCAGATCTAGTCGACAATAGTAACCTTGTAATGCCCAAGCCAACCGACCCCCAGCAACGGCACCTGTTCAGAAGCATGACGCATGCGGCAGCCATCGCCCTCCTCAACCATATTGCAGGGAAGAGAACGACCCGCCGCACACCGCCACCACTGCCATGAGTCTTAAAGTGAGCATGATAACTCGAGCACCAAGGAATTGAACATTTCAAAAGTTATACTAATAACCCGTTAGGATCTGTCTGCCATGTGCTTTCCTTTTGTCGGCTCTTACGACACCCTCAGAATGGAATGGGGTGGTGACTGTGTATTCTATATCCGTCACCAGACGGGGTAAATACTAGTACACAAAATTAGCTTACAATGGTGAAGATGAAGAAGTGAAAAACGAGTTAAATTTATTGAATTTGCTCTTTAGCGGGATCTTGGTATATACGTCTGTATTTCCAATTATATATGACTTGGATGCCTTCAAGTCTGGAGTGAATGGGCTTTTACTGTCTCAGCGGGTTACACCGTCGGCCTCATCGCCACTTACCATCAGGTTAGATAGAAGTCAACCGCTGGTCAGTCAGTATTAAAAAAATGAAGCCAAAAAATTTTCAATATTGGGAACCAGCAGAAACTTTGCATAGTTGCCTATGCAAAGTTCTAATCTAATATATATTCAGTTTCCTTTTTATGGAACAGTCCTCATGAGTACCCGGCCGTTGGGTCTAGCCAGGTTATACCGGCGATCCTCAACTGCCCGAACCAGGGCCACGGGTTTCAGTCCTAGACGAGGTAGAATGCGCCGCGACCCTGATGGCCTTGGCCCGACTCGCTTAGTGGAGCTCCAAGCTCTGAGACGCCACTATACGTCGAACGAGGTGCGCCTTCTTCCCGGGATTTATCCAAGTTACGGCGGGCGGACAACCACCAACCGACGCCTGTTACGGCGCTGGTGGGTAGGGCCCTGGGAGGCCAGCTCTCTGGCCCTCCTGGTCTCCTCTCTCTGTTGATGCAAACTTCACCAACTGGTCTTATTTGAAAATTACATGAAGTTGCATAATGTATTACAGTTTTTCAGACATTGAATCTACACACTATAATGCGCTCACGGATTCGCCCATAACCTGTGCTAGTCTGTGCCAAATACGATTATCTTCAAAACTGAGAGATTTCCATGTGAACTTTCTCGGTTGAAAACATGTAAACCACTGCTCAATTATGAAGCGCCAGATTTTGACAATGACGGCCTTCGTATAAAAATACTTTTTAAAATGTAGGTACCTCATGCTGTAGCTTTGCATGCAGGCCTTTTAAATTTATTTTTAATCAGAAACACGCATAAACCTACCTTACAGAAAAAAAATAACGAACTTTCATGTAAACTTTGCCATCCATTTTCATTTAATCATCATCATCATTTCAGGCCATAACACAAATCCATGGAGGGAAATTAGCCTACTGTGCCACTCTGGCTAGACGGGTTGGCACAAGGTTTGTATCAAGATTTCCTTCTCTTGGGGCTAGGTGATCTGCCTCTTACGTTCTTTTCATCATCATTTTTCATCATTTCAGCCAAAAGACGTCCACTGCTGGACATAGGCCTCCCCCAAGGATCTCCACAAAGGCCGGTCCTGGGCCGCCCGCATCCACTGCTTTCCGGCGACCTTAACCAGGTCGTCGGTCCACCGTGTGGGAGGCCTACCAGCACTGCGCCTTCCGGAACGCGGTCACCACTCGAGGACTTTTCTGCCCCATCGGGCGTCGGTCCTGCGAGCTATGTGCCCTGCCCACTGCCACTTAAGTTTGGCAATCCGGTGGGCTATGTCGGTGACCCTGGTTTTCCTGCGTACCTCCTCATTTCTGATTCGATCTCGCAGGGAAACTCCGAGCATAGCCCTCTCCATTGCCCTTTGGGTGACTTTGAGCCTTCTGATGGAGCCCATAGTGAGCGACCACGTCTCTGTTCCATATGTCATCACTGGCAACACACATTGGTTGAAGACTTTTGTCTTCAGACACTGCGGTATTGTGGACGAGAAGATCTTTCGCAGCTTCCCGAACGCTGCCCAGCCGAGTTGGATCCGACGATTGACCTCTTTCTCGAAGTTGGACTTACCTAACTGGACAGTGTGTCCCAGGTAAATGTAATGGTCAACAACTTCGAGAGTAGAACCTCCGATGTTGACAGGAGTGGCTTGGACATGGATATTAGACATGATTTTCGTCTTCTCCATGTTCATCTTAAGGCCGACTCGTTCGGAGGCTCGACAGAGGTCATCGAGCATCGTATTGAGGCCCTCCATGGTCTCAGCCATTACGACTATGTCGTCAGCGAATCGAAGGTGAGTGATGTACTCGCCGTTCACGTTAATGCCCAGCCCTTTCCAGTCCAGAACCTTCAAACATCTTCCAGTGCAGCGGAGAACAGTTTCGGAGAGATAACGTCTCCCTGTCTAACACCTCGCTGCAACTGGATCGGTTTGGAGGTCTGGTCATGGTGTCGGACTGACATGGTGGCATTTTCATACAAGCACTTCAACACTTCGATGTACCGATAGTCGACTTGGCACCTCTGGAGAGCCTGCAATACTGCCCACGTCTCGATCGAATCGAAGGCTTTCTCGTAGTCCACGAACGCCAGACAAAGGGGCATGTTATACTCCTCGGTCTTCTGTATAACCTGCCGTAGCGTTAAAATATGGTCTACGGTACTGAAGCCTTTTCGGAAACCGGCTTGTTCGGGAGGCTGGGAAGCGTCGAGCCTGCATGCGAGACGATTCGTGATGACCCTCGAGAACAACTTGTAGACATGGCTCAGAAGTGGGTCTGTAGTTCTTCAATAAGGTGTTATCTCCCTTCTTGAAGAACAGCACCACCACACTTCTGTTCCATGCCCGTTCTACGTACGTTCTTTTAGTCGCCTCTTACGGCACTCTAAAGATTGTATGGGTTGGTGACACTGTGTGTTCTAAATCCGTCACCACACGGACAGTTAAAGAATACGTCCTCCAAATTTCATATCGGTATGATCAGTGTTTTAGACTGTGCGTTGCTCTTTTTTTGAGGACGGTTGAGGAGAAGGAGAAGTTTATTTTACTCGAGAACCTGAAAAGGAATTGCACAATTAACTATAATAATGCTCATTCCAGAGACCGTTCTAACATCCTCACAAAATCAGTTAATGTTCTGGAATACGAGATCTACCACTTTGATTGTACTATATTTAGATTCTTCAAGCCCTAGTCAATAATTCAAGCATATCGTATACGCTAGAACTCTACCAAGCAAGGCCCCACGACACCCACATATTATTTTCTAAGCGGGTAGCCAGTCTGAATAACATTTAACCCCTTTGAAATGTAAAAGCATTACGGAATGAAAAAACAGCACTTATGTACCCCGCGACTCAGATAAACCATCTCTCGTACAAAGAGCACAAAGATACAATGCCTCTGAAAGGGTTCAAGAACGCACTTTTAAATTAACCGCCTACAAACATCTAAGGCCTTAAGTCAACGAAAATCTTCAAGCCATTTTGATACTTAATTTCATTAGCAGTAAGCTTCATATTGACTTAACGTAAAAATATGATTTTAAATATTAGTCGTCGCAATACGCCTATTTTAAATAGGTCCGTTTACATTTTTCCTTTTCATGTCATTGTCTCTGGCCGGAGAGCGCTTGCAACCGTCACGTTCCAATTTTGAAAAGTGTCGGAACAAAATGGTAGTCGCTTTGTGTTTGCCCCCGCTTCTGACTCGAGTTTGGTAATTTAGCAGATGTTCTGAACCTTTGATGTCAACTTCATACAACTTCTAACTAAACTGAATGGTATATAATATATATAAAAGTATATATTTATATATAGTTTACGAGAAACTTCACCTGTAAAGACGGTCCGTTTTGGATCATCCGAAACATGATTCGTAATTATTCATACGGCATACTGACGTCAAAATCATCGTTCGACATACACGAGAAGTCATAGATACAAGCACCCATCAGTGAGGTCTGGTAACCAAATTGGAACATCACCGTGCCGTGTTTACAACTCGACAAAAAACAACTAATAACAAAGGAGCCGAATTTAAATTCCAATCGAACTTTGACACATGTCTGCCACCATAAACAATGGAAATTCAAATCATCATTGCATTCGACGGGCGGTCGGCTAATGCGATTGTGGGTTGTACTCTTCATCTATAAATAGGAGCCTTTTCTCTCGCTTTTTCTTCACAGAATCCGAGTCGAGATGGGCCGATAAGCTATCGTGTGAGACGGTCTCAATATCCACAGATGGTCTTGCTCTCTTGTAATCTCTGCTCTCGACGTGAATATTTTTGACATTTTTTGCCTTGTGATTCTTTGAAAACGTCGCTTTGTGCTCTAATAGGGACATTATTTTGACGTGGAGCACGCCACCGTAATACTGTAAACACTGATTGAGTACAGATAAGTAAGACAATCGGGTTTATGCCCTTGAGAGTGGAAGTTCTTTTGTAGTGTTGCGAATTTAAGGTTTGGATTGAGTGCTAAGGCTCTGTTACCGGGAAACGAAGACAGCTGTCTTCGACCACTGCTGGACATATGGATATCCAAACAAGTAACGTGGTTTTGTAAAGTTGTAAACTGAATAAATACCCAATATGTAAGTGTGAGTTTCACTTGCTTAGCATCTCAGTGACACCTATCATCAATATTGTGGTCAATATTTGCTCATAACCACCCCAAGGGCAATGGAGAGGGCTATGCTTGGAGTTTCCCTGCGAGATCGAATCATAAATGAGGAGATATGCATGAGAACCATAGCTCGCATGATTGACGCCCAATTGAGCAGAAAAGTCCTGGAGTGGCGACCATGTTCCGGAAAGCGTAGTTCTAGTACGCATTCCACATGGTGGAACGTCGAGTTGGTTAAGGTCGCCGGAAAGCTATGGATACGGTCGGCTCAGGACCGGCCTTCGTGAAAATCCTTAGGAGAGGCCATATTTATGTCCACCAGTGAACGTCTTTTGGCTCAAATGATGATGAAATATTTGTATGTGTGGGTAGGAAAACTCATTCACAAAGGTGTTAAAGGATCACCCTCATGGTCTCAACCCAGCACAGGCTGGTTGTAAATCGTTTTTAAATATCTGTCTTCCGTGTTCTATATTCTTGTGCTCAACCCAGCACAGGCTGGTTGTAAATTGTTTTTAAATATCTGTCTTCCGTGTTCTATATTCTTGTGCTTTATAGTCTCGTTCTTGATATATTATTAGTTACCTATTTTCTATCTTTCATTAATAATACGATTTACACTTGGGTCAATCGCCTGCGCGACTAGCTCAGTAGGCTCCAGGAAATTGGATAATTCCCAATTCGACAGTAGTTAACGTGGGGTTTCTTTTAGGTCTCTTTCCGTGTCACACCTAATCATTGCTATTTCAATCAATCAGTCGCCTTGTGATCAGTGTGGTGACGTATTTAGAATACATAGTATCACCACCCCATTTCATACTGAGGGTGTCGTACGGGTCGACAAAAATGACAAGGTTGATAACTTGACTTGATGACAAGAGAAGGAAAACTTAATACGAAACTAGTCTAGCCAGCGTGGCACAGTAGGCTAATTACCCTCCATGTAATTGGAGGACTCCCGACCCAGCAGTGGGTCATTTATGGGCAGAATAGTAGTAGAAGTCACCCTGTACACTGTCAGCATCTAATAGGGTTGAGACACGTGTTCTCGTGTGCCATACGGCACAGAGATTTTAGTAACCTAAAAGAATGTTAGGTCAAATAGACCAGGTTCGAATTTAATGTCATTTTGTTAGCAACCGTAAAAAACAAGTGTTAAGGGTCGACGTCGACTCAAACTCTTGCCCTTTACATACCTCACTTTAATACAGCAAACAACTATCGGTACACTTTCTTAGGAAACTATAGAGATGATTACAACAAGGCTTATCGGCATAGACTGCCTGACTCCTCATTTACACTTTTTAAAAATACTTACAAAAATACTTCTAAACAGTTGAAGTCAAATCAACAACCAACAACTCGTAGTGTTGCCAAGCAGAAATTGAATAAAGAGTATTGAAACGATACATAATTTAAACAAGTCTAGGATGTTTTGATATATTTATTACTTAATTACAATTATAGCCTGACACAAGAGTTACATCAAAATGGATTGTGAGCAATAACTTTATTTTTGAGGCCATGAAACGGTGAATATCATTTAATTATTCAGAGTAAAACTCGGATGGAGTTCACACCTCGACGCCTGTTAAACAAGTTATTCAAATGGGAAAAAAGTCATGTTAAGTCATCGAATGGCGCTATAAACATATCATTTTATGTAACCACGTAACTTTATAGTCAAATTTAGTGAGAGTTCGGCTATGTGGGTAAATGGTACAGGCAGATTTTGGGGAACATGATTACGGGTTTTCAGTGATTATGATCATCATCATTCAGGACCGACGCCCGATGGGGCAGAAAAGTCCTCGAGTGGCGACCGCGTTCCAGAAGGCGCAGTGCTGGTAGGCCTCCCACACGGTGGACCGACGACCTGGTTAAGGTCGCCGGAAAGCAGTGGATGCGGGCGGCCCAGGACCGGCCTTTGTGGAGATCCTTGGGGGAGGCCTATGTCCAGCAGTGGACGTCTTTTGGCTGAGAAGAAGATGAAGTGATCATGTTAACCATAATTTCTTTCATCACACAAATATTTTCACTGCCCCCGGATTTACCCCGATTATGAATAGCAACGTAGAATTAGCATACCGATTTAGAATACACAATGTCACCAACCCACACTATCCTGAGGGTGTCGTAAGAGTCGACTAAAGGATCGTAAGAGGCAGATCACCTAGCCGCAAGAGAAGGAAAACTTGATACAAACCCTGTGCCAACCCGTCTTGCCAGAGTGGCACAGTAGGCTAATTTCCCTCTAAGAATTTGGAGGAGGCCTGACTCAGTAGTGGGTCATTTATGGGCTGAAACGACGACCATGTTGACTAGGAAGATTGACAAAATGTTGTGATCGTGTGATTAGTGATTATACTGAACTTAATACGATCGGTGGGTCAATAGTGACGGATTAAGAATACATGGTTTCATATCCCCATTCCATCATGAGCGTCTCGTAAATGTGCTCTGCGTGTGAGTGTCATTTGTGTTCGTGAAATTACATGTTTGTAAACTGCCCCCGCGATGCATGTTATACCTAGTGCCGCGGTTTCGTATTAAAAAATAACTAACCGATGGCTCTTTGGAGCATCACTTCACTATCACTACATAGTATAAAACAAAGTCGCTGTCGTCTGTCCGTCCCTATGTATGCTTAAATCTTCAAAACTACGCAACGGATTTTGAAGCGGTTTGTTTTAATTGATAGAGTGATTCAAGAGGAAGGTTTATATGTCATATTTGCACCCGTGCGAAGCCGGGGCGGGTCGCTAGTTTTTCGATATTCCTCATAATGTCTAATTCGATATACGGCCAGAGAAAAAAAAAACCATTTTTATTTTGATACTATTCAGCCCATAATGTCCCACTGCTGAGTCGGGCCTCCTCCAATTACATGGAGGGTAATTGGCCTACTTTGCCACGCTGGCCAGGCGGGTTGGCACAGGGTTTCGTATCAAGTTTTCCTTCCCTTGTGGCTCGGTTTTCGGCCTGTCATTTCCTTTTGTCGGCTCTTACGACACCCTCAGGATGGAATGGGATGGTGACACTATGTATTCTAAATCCGTCACCACCCGGACATGAGGTGAAGTAATAAATAAAGAATGTAAGATGTTCTTAGGTGGACTAAGTACTTTTCAGACACCAATGCACTGCAGTATTAACTTACCACCTGACTGCATGCTTGTGCGCTATTTAAGCAGCATAACTAATTATTTACTGCTGCATACCACCATTTATAAATCCGACGCCATCTGATAACAATTTTTTTTTTAGTCAAAGTTCGTTACCTTGGGACGCGTTATAATCACTATCACTACATAGTATAAAACAAAGTCGATGTTTTCTGTCCGTCCCTATGTATGCTTAAATCTTTAAAACTACGCAACGGATTTTGAAGCGGTTTTTTTTATTAGATAGAGTGGTTCATGAGGAAGGTTTATATGTATAACACACCCCCGCTTTGCACGGGCGAAGCCGGGGCGGGCCACTAGTATAGTTATAAGGTAACTAACTGTTTCGTTCTGTACCTACTTGACATTATTCGACAATAATAAAACGGATTTATAGTGAGCGAATTAGAAAGTATTTTATTATTTTGAGTTCGTTCCTCTCTGCCAAAGCCACTTGTACAGTCAGTACAATGTTTTTCAACTGCCACTAAGTTTCATCACCCACTGCTGAATTATACATAGACTAATTAGCCTACTGTGCGTCGCTGGCTAGAAGGGTCGGCACAGGCTTTCTTGTCACGTTTTACTTCTCTTGCTACTGCACAGGATCTCGGCCTTGTAATTTCCTTTTTTTTGTGTTTTTTATTCGATTAAATTCTTGCGAATGCTTTCAAATAGTCAAATAAAAATAACACTAAAGCAAAATTTAAAAAAATAAAAAATTTACATTTAGTTTTTACCATCGGTTCGGAATGCCATTCCATAGAGAAGAGCCATGGTTTCTTTTTAAATAAAAGGGTTATAATTATGTTTTGTCGGCTATTACGACACCCTCAGGACTGATTGGGATGGTGATACTGTGTATTCTAAATCCGTCGCCACACGGACAACGCACATTGAACATGATTTCATAAACATAAAATGTTACAAAATACTATCTATGTAAATAAAAATTAATTGCTGTTCGTTAGTCTCGCTAAAACTGACGAACCGCTGGACCGATTTGGCTAAGTCCAGGGAAGATTTAAAATATGAAAAAACATTTTTTTAATACGCATTTTTTTTCAGTTAAGGTTTGCACATATTTTAATAAAGTTGAAACATTCTGGGATTATCATTCAGGTTTTTATTTATTGATTCTGAGGCGGTACGAAGTTTGCCAGGTCAGGTAGTAGTAAATATTTTCTTTCTAACTATATTGGCTACGCCAAATGACTTGAGCACAAAGGGTGGTAATTTAGAAAAAGTTCGCGCATTTCATTAACGTGGGATACGCGCTCCTGCTACGCCAACCACCGCTAATAAAAATAAATAGAAATAAAATAAAAAAAGCATTTTATTTCTTCCAGAAAATGCTAGTTTACAAGTTATAGTATGTCTATATACCTATTTTAATAAATTTATTCTGCAAGAACCCCTCTGCAGGTAAAGGCCACCAAATTGAGCCAGTTTTCTCTGGATTGTGCTGTTTGTGTCCAGTTTGGACCCGCTATGCGTTGGAATTCGTCCTCCCATCTGGTGGACGGTCTCCCTTTCTTTCTTTTGCCCGCTGGGCGCCACAACCACTAATACGACATAAATATCGACCTTTGCGCATCGCTATTTCATGTAGACTGTACCTCTATTTAATCAAAAACTACTCCACCAATTTTCTTTCCAATTTTAATAAGTAATAAATAATTGAATTGGAAACGATTGCATGGCAAAGCAACATCTAGAAAAGTGCGATAACCGACTGTTTAGCGTTCGCGTTCGTAAAGAGTACCGTGACTTAGCACCTTGCGACAGTTCCCTTTGATGGATTGTTCATCATCATCATCATTTCAGCCAAAAGACGTCCACTGCTGGACATAGGCCTCCCCCAAGGATCTCCACAAAGGCCGGTCCTGGGCCGCCCGCATCCACTGCTTTCCGGCGACCTTAACCAGGTCGTCGGTCCACCGTGTAGGAGGCCTACCAGCACTGCGCCTTCCGGAACGCGGTCGCCACTCGAGGACTTTTCTGCCCCATCGGGCGTCGGTCCTGCGAGCTATGTGCCCTGCCCACTGCCACTTAAGTTTGGCAATCCGGTGGGCTATGTCGGTGACCCTGGTTTTCCTGCGTATCTCCTCATTTCTGATTCGATCTCGCAGGGAAACTCCGAGCATAGCCCTCTCCATTGCCCTTTGGGTGACTTTGAGCCTTCTGATGGAGCCCATAGTGAGCGACCACGTCTCTGTTCCATATGTCATCACTGGCAACACACATTGGTTGAAGACTTTTGTCTTCAGACACTGCGGTATTGTGGACGAGAAGATCTCTCGATGGATTGTTAGTAAACGAAAATAACTACGAGGCACGTGCCATGAGAAGGGAAACTTGATACAAACCGTGTTGCCAACCCGTCTTGCCAGCGTGGCACAGTAGGCTGATTCCCTCCATGTATTTGGAGGAGGCCCGAGTCAGTAGTGGGTATTTATGGGCTGAAGCGACGACGTGCCATGAGAAGTAAAACTTGATACAAACTCTGTGCCAACCCGTATTGCCAGCTCACTAAAATACTTCGGACAGTGGTAGCGACGTGTGGCGGGTCGACCACTTGCCTTTCATATGGTTGAGGAGATCGATGAATGCCACACGCGTTATGCTTGTGAACAGGTGCCGCTGTTTGGGGTTGGTCGGCTCACTGGATTCAAGATTTGTAATTTCAGTTTTTTATTATTCTATAAATTCTATATATGTTTTTTCTTAATATAAAATTCATATTTCAGTTGAGCGCCTTTCGGAATCGAACGAAACTAGTTAGTTTTATGTACAAGGTAATTGTAATATGGCGTTTAAAAAAAAAGACAAGTCCTCCGAGTTTCATCCGCCAGGTCTTCTCGGTTGGTGGTAGTGTTCTAAAACTGATGTATCCGTTGACGATTGTGAACGCCATAATTGGTTTATACAATATTTTTTCTATTCTATTCTATTCAGCGGCTTTGTTTTTACGGCTTTGTCACTTCCTTCTGTCAGCTCTTACGACACCCTAAGGCTAGAATTGGGTGGAGACGCTATGTTTTCTAAATCCACCGGTTTTAGACATTGTTATTTGTATTTTAACCCCAACTGCAAAGTGTCTGAAACGTTGGGGTTAAAGTAAAAGCCGTTAAATGTTTACCACCATAGGTTCTTCTCTTTAGCATGATGCCACTAACAGACACACAGTTCAAACGTATAACACCCTATTTATTGCCGGGGTTAAAAACAGAATAAAACAAAACGACGCACTCGACGAAATCCCAGCTGAAATCGCCGCCCGGCCGTGTCTGCTCGGCTCTATCTCTGTACTTACCTATCCCTTATCTGTGCAAGTTAGCAAACAAAACATCGCGACCGGCAATAAGCATAAAACAAAATCGTTCCGACCCCACACACGCCGTCGTACCAACACTTGGAAAAATCCCTATGGATTTTCCGCGCGGGGCGACGGGCAAAAGGGGGAACGGACGCGGGGGGAAGGAACGTAAAAGAGAAAAGCTGCGAGTTTTTATCTCGGCGCCATAAATTTTATTCGTAGCGTGATTTAGTGCGCAGATTGCCCCCCGCGCCCCTCTTCCCCGCGCCTACGCCTCGCCCGGGTAAGGCTGCTAGTCATTGTCAAAATTATTGCACCCCTATCTACTGAAGCTTTAAATATATGTCCCCGACACGTAGTTATGCCTACAACCCGTTCCAGCGAATACGACAATCTAATGTAAATTTTATAAGATGCTCCACGTTAAGATATTGCCTTACTTAAAATCGGGTGATTGAACAGTTTTAACAATACTCCAAATCGTTAGAAGAAAGCGTACAACCGAACAAAGTGTTTGTGTGCTTTCCTAACTATTAATGCGTTTGTAATGAATCTATTCTTTGCTTTGTATTTATTGTAGAGAATGTTGCGCAAGGTTTGCTTCAACAGATTCCAGTTTCGCATTGTTTCCACTTGATCTGTTTAGAATATATTTGAGACTACAAGAGCGAAGAGCCGGTCAAACAATAATGCAACACTGGAGCACTGGCGCCATACTTTCAAAGGTACACGCAAAAAAATCTCGCCCTTCATAATCCTTCATTTTACTTTTCGAGTAAATCTTACTTATTTGTCAATACGGAGCCACAAAGGCGTCCAAATACCCTTACAGTGGGTGAAAAGCATAATGCACGCCTCATAATGGCGAAGCAATTCAAAAACTGTTAAAATCATAATGCGCTTTTGTTGGGCTCTTGACAGTTCGGTTTTTCACGGCGGTTTCGTGTTGCCGGCCCAGCTAGCGAACGAAAGTGAGCTACACGATTTCTGGCGAATCGATCACTATCTGTTGGGAGTATTTTATGTAAACACGACAAATTTAAAGCTAAAATAGTACCAGCAGACACCACAGATGCGTCGCGATGGCTGTTACTTTTATTGTGAGCGGGTGCGGGTTGGAGGCTCGCATTTGATCCGGGACACTGTCTTATCTCAGATCTGGTTTTATGAAACCCTAAATTTACGACTGTGGCGAGGGGTGGGGGTATTAAGCCGACTCTCGACCGACAGACACTTTTGTCGCTGATTCTCTGGTGAAGCACGTTCGGCAAGAATTTCGCGTGTCACATTACCCAGCGAACAATCGAACGATGACATTTATTAAACTATTCAAATCAGATTCCGAATTCATTGTCTTCTGAATATTGAACACAGCTTTTACTGTAAAGTGATCGATCAATCAATTGACGTCGTTGGTACTGATACGAAATATGATATTGTTTTGGAATTCGGATAGAAATTGCCTTTACTACCGTCTAGTAACGAACTGTAGTTTATCTAACACATTCTATCCTGCTATGTCATAGGAGGTGTATAAAGAAGCCAGATAAGGAGGCACACGATGTACCAACCAGTGCAGACTGCTTACGACTAGCAGTCTTCTTTCTGATTAGTAACTTTATCTCTGTATCTTAATTACTTTGTATTCTTTTAGTTTCTCAATAAGTGAATTTGTTTGTAATTGAAAGTTCATAAACCAGAATAAACTTTTAAGCATAAACTTACTGTAATTTCATAGGAGTATGTGGAGTACATAGCTAATTGCTATGATATTGTTTTATCTGAAACCTTTGGATCTAAAATTAAAACTTTTGTACAAAAAACGTAGAATAGAAATAAATTACTATATTATAGATCATAGCGTCTTAATTAGGGGGAGACTTCACTGAGGAGGTTGGTCTTAATTGCGAAGCCGGGTTCGGGTTAGCCCAGATACAGGCCGATCCCCAATAAATTACCAGAATAAATCCCGGGGAAGAAAAATTGCCCTCTGGAGCACATAATTCTTGGCTTGTCACAAGCCCTCCTTATCTGTAGCCAATAGCGGATTACAATGCGATTTTTATTTTCATGCTATATTCCGTATTACGTACTTCCTACCTATTTGCTTTTACATTTAGGACACATCACTCGTATTCTCATGAGTATGATGTACTACGAAGCCTTCGCCGAGGTACTTGAAGGAGTTTCTATATTCGTTTATGTACATAGACAAATAATGACTCAGTAGTGGGTCATTCATGGGCTGAAACGAACGAACATAGACAAATAAGAAAGAACGTATATATTTGTAATTTCAAATTTGGTATCACTAGGATAAAATTTCATGTTTGTAAACTGCCCCCGCGATACAGTTTATAAATAGAGCAAAGGTTTCGTTATTTGTCAAAAAAAGAGTGGATTACTTACCAGCTGAAATTCAACACTTTAACGGATTTATCACGTATATAATACATTATTTAACTCCCGATGTTTGGAATGCTTTGCAGCACTCTTGGTCACGGGAGGCACTAGATGATAGTTGTCTTTAAACTTACAAAGAAACAGGTAAATCTACGTTACTTTGTTACATTTAAAAATAGAAGTACCTATACATCTTAAAAGAACGTTCTCTTACAGAGTAACTGTCTCTCGGGGGACTTACTTTTGTTTCAGTAAAGGCGTCGCCGCCTTAATTAATGATTTGGCGAAGGTTTTAAGTATTTGTAAAACTCTTAAACTATATTATTGAAAGACACTACCTTAACATGTCTTAGAATTTCAATACCTAAACGAATACTTTTAATATAATATTTCACGTTGCTAACATAAAGCACTTATTTTTTTAATATATTTCTGCCTTACGTCTTATTTTGTGTTACATAGACCACTTAATTCACGCAATTCGAATTTTAATAAGTACCTACATATTTGCTTAAATAACAACAATACTGAACTAATATTTCTAATGTTGGCCAACAATATACTCTCTAATGGACAATGACAAATGATTCCCTTTGTGAAGAATTGAGATGTCACGGTGGCTCTATTGTGCGAAGCCAAAAGGACGAATCCACGAAAATATTTCGTGAAAAAAAATTATAAACTCCACAATTTCGACGAAATATTTTGACAAGTTAATATATGGGTAGGCAGATCCAAATGACCAGTTAATAGTGATATAATACATTTAAAATGGTCTTAACAGGCGTTGCGTAAAGCGTTTTGCTCTCGAGGTATCAAGCTCAAGGTTGTTATACCACTAATAAATAAATAAATAAATATCCTTGGACATTTCACACAACGCCATCTCGTCCCAAGCTAAGCAACTTAATGCTTGTGTTATGGTAACGAGATGGATGATAAACTACTTACATACATTTTTTTTTGTAAATACATACATATTATATATAGAAATGACACTCAGACTCCGAGCCAGTGCCTCTGGTTTACACAAACTAATACTACTGCTGATACTACTAATCAGCCCTTAAGTTATCCACTGCTGATTCGGGACTCCTCCTAAAGTCTGCACAATTCAGCAAGGAGTGCACAGCATTCTGCACTCCTTGCTGAATTTCATCTACAAAACAAAAGGAGAACCAATGTGCATATACAAAAATAACTAATAACATTTGACTGCCTCGTTGGTCTAGTGGTTAGATGTGCCGCCTTTGGATCAACGGGTCCTGGGTTCGATTCCGGGGTCGGGCAAGTATCTTTGTCTAAACCAGAGGCACTGGCTCGGAGTCTGGGTGTCATTTCTATCTATAATATGTATGTATTTACAAAAAAAAATGTATATAAGTAGTTTATCATCCATCTCGTTACCATAACACAAGCTTTAAGTTGCTTAGCTTGGGACGAGATGGCGTTTTGTGAAATGTCCAAGGATATTTTATTTTTATTATAATGGTAACATAGTGTGGTGACTGAATTGGAATACACCGTGTCACCAACTCATACCATCCTGAAGGTGTCGTAAGAGGCGACTAAAGGACCGGCAGACTGCCTAGCCGTAAGAGAAAGTAAACTTGATTCAAACCCTGTGCCAACACATCTTACCACAGTAGGCTAATGTTCCTTGATGAAATTGGAGGAGGCCTGACTCAGTTCTGGGTAATTTGTATGCTGAAATCATGATGATGACTAATAATAATGTTTTTTTTTTCATTACATCACCTGCGCTATTTTATAACCTGTATCCGGGGGCTGTTTGCGAACATGTAATTCACGAACACAAATGACAGTCTGTTTCTTAGTTTACACAAAGACACTTCCTCGACCTCAGATTGAAACAAAAAGCCAAATCCAAAAGCAGCACATCCAACCATCAAGTATTGAAAGTAATTTTAAAATAATGTTTAATCTAAAGAACCGTATGAAATTTAAAATCCGCCATGCAATAAAATGCTGCGATAACTTCTTAAGCTCAAAGTTGGTAAGTAAAAACTCCAAGTAGTCGTGTATTATAAGTTCAAGCTACATTCGTTAGTAAATTCCTCTCTCTATCTGCCAGTACGATCTTAAACCGGAGTCAAAACTTACTGTATACTAATACTAAACATTCATATTTTGTGTTATGTATTTGTGTTTCGTTCCTGCAATGTGTGTTATGCACATCATGAATTATAGTTTCAATTTCACTGTTTTAAATCCTACTAATTGAAACATGCTCATTTCATTTTGTTAACATCTTGGACGGTGTTTATTGTTACAATTTCGATTACTTTTGGTATATAGACAGGTCATGGGATGATGGGAAAACATTCTCGAATTTGCCAACCCGTCTGACCATGTTACTTTTCAGGTTCGTATTTAGATTCGTATTTTAATTGCCGCTAGAGACATCATCTAGCCGCGAAAAAAGGAAAACTGGATACAAACGCTCTGCCTAGAGGGGGTATCTTGCCAGCGTGACACAGTAGGCTAATTTCCTTCCATGAATATGGAGGAAGCCTGACTCATTAGCTGGAACGACATAGGTAGGTAATAACGTTACCAAATGTTTCACCCTTTATTTATTTATCATTCAAACCTCCTCAGGTGTCGAATGCAGTGGTGCCTGATCCATGCATCGCTCAGCTGCCCTTAGCGGTGGCAGCCCCTCAGCTCCAACTGCTGGCGGGGGATCTGAACCATTGGATCTTCCCAGCACCTCCTTTTCAATGGAAGGAAACTAGTCTAAACGAAACAAGCTTGCTTTCACGTTCTGCTTGCCTCGCGGCTAATTTATCTGCCTTGTCATTTCCTCTAGCTGCCTCTTACGACACCGTCAGGATGTAATGCGTTGGTGACATTATATATTCGAAATTCGTCACCACATTAATAAATTACGGCGTGATGTTTCGCACTGCAGTTAATGTGGTAACTAAAAAAATACGTGTTAGCCTCCCAAACAAATCGATATCAGAAAATCACGCCCGTTCCCATCGAATCCCAATAATTGCATAACAAATGCGGTGACACGGCATTGTATTAGAATTTATTATTTTCCTTTGTTGCTAGCAACACTGAGCCACGGGCCAGCGTTGGCAACACAACTCCCGATAATGCCCGTGTTTATTTGTGTGGAGATTATTTATTTATTTTGTTCAGAAAGCAATACATTGTTGGTCTTTGTGTCGATTCAATGGCTCTACAAATGGTTGGAGCTCCTGTAGTGAGCAAATACTCGAATTGATTGCGTTTGTTTAAACAAAAAGTTGCCCGTATAGCCAATTTTGACCATAAACTAGACATCAAAATTTCGTTTTATTTCAATGCATTACTCGGTCCACATTGTCATTGCAGTGGGTAATTCACATAAACCTTAAGTTTTCAAGGGTCTCTAAGTTGATCTCTTGGTAGGAATGATCAAAATTATAATAAATGCTTAAAACATTTTACCGCCAATTCGTCGTTTCGTTCCAATCCATAAATGGCCCACTACTGCGTCGGGATTTCTCCAAATTTATGAAAGGAAAATAGCCTACTGTACCACGCTGGCAAGACGGGTAGCATTGGGTTTGTATCAAGTTTTACTTCTCTTGTGACTAGGTGATCTTGCGATCCATAAGTAGCCCCTTGTGAAACCCTCCGGATGGTTGGTTACATTGTGGATTCTAAATCCGTCACCACACGCAAACACACGATGACCACCTATTAATACTTATTTTTCCGCTTTTTATTTAAATAAATACCAATATGCCTATAATGTATAAGGTATACAGTAGTAGTATTGCCCAATTTCATCGGCTGTGGATCACGGGGTCCCGGGTTCGATTCCGGGGCTGGACAAGTGTCTCTATGTGCACTTGCGCTGAGTCTGGGTGTCATTTGTGTTCGTGAATTTCATATTTGTAAACTGCCCCGCGACACAGGTTAACCTAATGTAGGGGTTACGTTAATAAAAATACGGTCAGAATTCAGTAGTCTTAATATCCGTTAAAATAGTACAAACTTAGTTCAAGCCTTGTAAACAAGCACTTTTAGGTAAGTTTTTGATGGGCTATGTATAAAAAGAACTGTGTATTTCACACTTTTTTTCCATAAGATTGGTACCCGGCGACTCCGGGCGCAGAAATCCTACTAATATTATTAACGCGAAAGTTTGTAAGTTAGGATGGATGTTTGTTACTCTTCCACGTAAAAACTACCGAATGGTCAGAATCAGAATAACACATAGGCTACAATTTATAAAGATATTTTGTGAATTGTTAAAAATATAACAATAAGTATCAAGTAAGTAGAAATAATATCACGAAAAGAATTAAAATATAATTCCATCATCATCATCATCATCATCAGCCCACATTAGTCCACAGCTAGACATAGGCCTCCCCTAAAGAGCGCCATAGCGCCCTGTCTTCAGCTTGACGCATCCAGCTGCTGCTCGCAACCTTTCGCAGATCGTCGCTCCATCTAGCAGAGGGCCGTCCCACGCTACGCTTGCCGATTCGCGGTCTCCACTCAAGAACTCGTCTACCCCAGCGGTTGTCGGTTCTTCTACAGATATGACCAGCCACTGCCACTTCAGTCTGCTAATTCTCTGAGCTATGTCGGTGACCTTGGTTCTCTGTCGGATAGTCTCGTGACCGTCGTAATTCCATCACCTCCCGGGTAAAATCACGGGGCGCAGCTGGTGTGGAAATAACGCTTTGATCTTCCCACTAAAACCCACAGCATTCCTCCAACAACCTCGGGGTGCGTTCGCAATGGGAACTCTGCAACCATGTTGGCACGCCGCGCTTACTGGCATGTATTTCACACTACACATTTTTTCGCTATTTACTCAACATTGCAAAGAATCATCAAAAATCACAGTTCAAACATTCAAATATATTTGTGTGATTTTTTTATTTCGATATGGCACGCCTTCTAATCGTTCGGGAAAATAACAGCACGATACGGATGTCCGATCATATTTTCAAAATCATAAATCGAATCGGTTTATTTTTTCAATGCTTTGTACAAGTGCTTCTTAATATTTTTGAGTGTTTTTTTTCTAATCCAAAGTTGCCAGTGGTGCAAAAAACAAACAGCTTTTATCTGTCGCTCGGTTTGATACCTTTGTCTCGGTTGCTCGGACACGCTCCGTTAGCCATCATACAACAAAGGATAGCAATCGTTATTATTTTTATTTAAAATATGAAGCTTGTATTTTAATAGAATGATGTATGCGTTCTTAAAGTTAGTACCGTGGATAAATAATAATAATAAATATCCTTGGACATTTCACACAACGCCATCTCGTCCCAAGCTAAGCAACTTATTGCTTGTGTTATGGTAACGAGATGGATGATAAACTACTTATATACATTTTTTTTGTAAATACATATTATACATAGAAATGACACCCAGACTCCGAGCCAGTGCCTCTGGTTTAGACAAAGACACTTGTCCGACCCCGGAATCGAACCCGGGACCCGTTGATCCAAAGGCGGCACATCTAACCACTAGACCTACGAGGCAGTCACGCGAAAATCTACATTTGATTAATAACTAACCTAATAAAGTCATAACGCTAATCTGTAGTTCCGATACAGTTTTTACTAGTACAGGGGACAGGGTGAATCTAATAAAACAACCTGAATTGACAGTTTACCATTTTGTGATTACCTATACTTTTCAACTTATACAACTGTAACATGTAAGTAAAATTAAATTTAACTTTATAATGTATAATGACGTAATTAGCTACGTAGTTATTTGGAATTTAACTTGCTGTATACGTACGAACATTTTGGTTGTTGTAAACGTTTTTGATGCAGTAAAGAACATTTATTATTTATAGACAATCAGGATTTATTTGTACGTCGCATATAGTATAAAATTAAATAAAAATTTACTGTGTTGCGATGGATTTAGAATGAAGAATTTCACCAACCGTGGAGGTTTCGAAAAAGGCGAGTAAAAGAACGCCAGAGGCTGTCCACTTAGCCGCAAGAGAAGGAAAACTTGATACAAACCCTGTGACAACCCGTTTCGCCGCCGTGGCACAGTTAGCTAATTTCCCTCCATGAATTCGGGGAGGCCCGATTCAGTAGTGGGTCATTTATGGGCTGACACCGCAGTTAAGATATTTTTAAATATTCAACAAAATATTAACAGCATTCTTAATGTGTGCAATGTAGACAGTCTTCGAACATTTGTACTCTGCGTGAAATAAAATACAACACACTGTATTCAAATATTAATAGAGTCAAAATCGACAGTCAACGTGCAATTGATTGTCAATTCAGTTTGGCTAATTTACTAACACTAAACTGTCAGTTCGGGAAGTATATTACACTTTTGAAACAAGCAAGTGGCAAGAACTTTTGAATTTAGCAGATTAATACAAGCAATAGCGTCGGACGGGCACGTCGATAGAAAAAAAGCAAGTTACGTTACGGCTTACGTTGAAAAAACAATTGGCGCGGGCCACACAGGAGGCGCATCACATCGCTCAAACCCCACAATTGCACGCTCTATTACGCCTATTAGCATTCGCCACAGCCCGCCTTGTTGCCAAACATCGATACAAAAGCGACATATTTATTGCAATATTAGAATTAACGATGTGAACTGTAGTACCCGCTCCCCAATTCCGAAGATAATGCGGTCAGACTTTAATTCGTTGACAAAGATCTTCGGAGTTTGTAATCGTTCGGGCGTGTTGTCGTAATTGCTGTTACGATTTTATGTGTCTCTTTGCTTGTGAGAAACGTGTTGCACGACGATTTTACAGTTCCCTTCCCATGTGGAAAATGTTATGGCCGTTGAAATTGAAAATCAATAACTAGGCTACATTCTAATATGAATTTCGACCGAGGCTGGATATCCATAAATTATTGAGCGCAACATGCTCAGTATCTACATCACTATGGCTGAAGATACGACGAAATTCTCATTGTTTTATAGTTTAGCCCTTATTTTTAAACTCCATAATCGTTTAAGCCATATCCACCAAAAATACTAAAAAAATAACAAATTGTACCAATTTTATATAAATTCTCCACAATCTTATCTCATATTGGCATCAAATGCTAAAAAAAAAGTTAATTCATATTTTTAAAAGAAATTATATATTAAAAAAAAATCTCTTTAAATGAAATAAAAAATATGTCATTATTATCGCACCGTTTTACACCTAAAAAGCTTACACCGAAAGGACGTTTTGCTATTTTTTTAATCCTCATGTAAACCCATATGTTGGGGACTAGCCAGGGTTTAAGGAGACACGTAATCAGTAACGTGTAAACTGACAGTTAGTCTAAATCCGTAAAAGTCATTTAATAAGCCCACTAGATGTGTAGCGGAGGGTAGACGGCAATGGATACGTGTAAATACTGGTAGTTCGAAATCAGGTTAAACCGACACCAACCCCAATGATATTGTGAAAATAGTGAGGGATGCACACGGTTTTACATGTAGACATTACACATCTATCGTAGTTACGTTATCTTCTACCACGCGGCGGCTTTTTGGTATTTGACACTTAATAGCTACTACGTTCATAGCTATCATGTTTCTGGAATTTTTATTACTACTATAAATACTACCACATGGTCTAGGGGTTAGATGTGCCGCCTTTGGATCAACGGGTCCCGGTTTCGATTCCGGGGTCGGGCAAGTGTCTTTGTCTAAACCAGAGGCACTTGCTCGGAGTCTGGGTGTAATTTGTGCTCGTGAATTACATGTTTGTAAACTGCCCCCGTGATACAGGTTATACCTAGTGCAGAGGTTACGTTGTAAAAAAAAAAGAAAAACTATAACATCCCGAAAGGGAGTTAGAAAGAAGAAAAATAACGAAAAATAAGGAAGAAGAAAAATATAAACAGGTGAATGTTAAAAAAAAATCTATGCAATATGTGGAGAAATCTACCAATATAAGGAATGGGTTTAAAATCGTAGAAATTCTTAGAAAGCTCCAGAAATTAAAAATAAATTATAAACCTGATTTTGGGAATTGTTACTGTTGCTTATTAAATAATTTACTACTCTCATAAATGGGGTATATTTCCCCATAAACTACTTCTACTAGGTCGTATAAGAAAATTATTTGATCATAATTTTGCGTACATCAGCCACATAAGCGTAACCAATCAAATGCAAGTTATGATATAGCATTAGATGCGGCCCATCAACTATTTAGAGCACCAAGGGATATATAGATTGGGTTATCGTGTACTTAAAGGCATACTCTTGAACATTTTCTGGCCCGTAGATAACAAGGAAAAACATTGCTCCTAAAAAACGTCCAAAGGAGCGAGCGAGCGGAGTCCTTATGCGTGTTTACAAACTTGAAATCCACTTTCTTCTCAGAATTATCTCTGTTCTTAGCCCAAAAATTAACCACTGCTGAGTCGGGCCTCCTCGGTGTAGGAAGGGCCATGCTGGCTAGGCGGGTTAGCATAGGGCTTGCATCAACGTGGTTCAGCATCAGATCCCACAATGCCGCAACAGGACGCGAGTTGGAGCACCCCGGGGAGGTTTAGTGGGTAGGCCCCCACTATGGGGGAGAGTCCCACACTCCCCTCGCTGGCTATCCCCGTGGCCGGCGGGAAGTCCATAAAGGATTTTACCCAGGGCGAAAAAAAAAAAAAAAGGTCTTGCATCAAGATATCCCTCTTTTGCGGCTAGGTGAAATTAGGACTGCCATCCATCCGGAATTACCCGGTCCGGTTTGTGCTAGTTCGAAAGGCGTCCGGGGGCCGTCCGGCAGGATATTTTTCTTGTCAGTGGAAATTATTTTTGTATACCAGCTCACAATGCGAATATAGAGAGAGTGTTTTCGCTAGTCACGCAGCAATGGACGAAAGAGAGAAACTCGCTAAACATACTTTCTTCTCTGATCAAAATCTAGTATTTAATAACAAGCTGTATAAATGAATAAAAAAAAACAATCATGTTTTTATTTTTGTTGCAAAAAAATACTTTTTCAGAGGTGTCCGGGGAAATATTCGTATTATGCCCAAATGTCCGGGATTTTTGCCGTGTTTATCCGGCGTCGGCAATTTAAATGATAGCAGCCTTAGGTGAAGTGTCTATTGCGTTCGGGCTCTTACGATACCCTCAGAATGATATGTCACCACACGTGATGGCCTCCTACAGGGGTAAGGGGCTGGCCAAGTTTCAGTCTCTTTAGGCTTCGTTTAGTCGACTTCCGACGCTCTCAGTATGCAACGGGTGCGTTCAAAATCAGTCACCACTATACCTAAGGAATTTCGAAGCCTTTTTCCCTAAGAGTTTACGCATTTGTAAACAAAATTGTATTCATGATCCAAATGTAAGATAAAAAATACCAGGGAAGCCATCCAGAAGCTATTACTCCCCATGAGATAATACTAGAGTATTTAGCTAAATAGCGTGCGCAATAAAACGCAAATTATGATTTTATTTAGGGTTGTCGATTGGATTCGGACCATAGTCTATTTTGCCCAATGGACGAAGAATAGGGGTAAAAGCAATTGTGCATTTATGTACAACCGAAGGGCAACCCATTAAATCTAATTAGCTAGTCACCCTTGATCTTAATTAACTGCTGTACCCTCGCTTGCTTACGTTTTATTGCTTACCAATGCTATGTCCGTGTGGTGACGGATTTCGAATACATAGAGTCACCACCCCATTCCATCCTGAGGGTGTTGTAAGAGCCGACATAAAGACATGACAAAGCCGAATCCCTAGCCGCAAGAGAAGGAAAACTTGAAACGAAATCCTGGGCCAACCCGTCTGGCCAGCGTGGCACAATAGGCTTATTACCCTCCCTGCAATGGGAGGAGGACTGACACAGTAGTGGGTCATTTACTGGCTCAGATCAGACAATAAATATGTGAGCATTTTTTTTATTTTTTATTTATTCTGTTACTACACCACAGACTTGTAGTCCGTGTTCTTTTTAGCAATGAATGGTAGTTATTTGCTCTTTTTTTTTTCTTTCGTCTGTCGTACCCTGCGCCTCGGCACCTGGGACATTGGTGTTTCATTTAACCTACTCTCAGTAGGTGCTTCCTTAGCTGATGTGAGCATTTCAAGAGACATATTTCGAACTAGTACCCTACCTGTCAATTGATCATATAATCGGACATATATTTGTCCAATAACTTAAGATTCCAAGTAGGACCGCACATTTCCAAAAAAAAAAACTCCTTTAGCTCACATTTTAAATTCAAAGTGCGTTCTGTTTTGGTGACGTCACAAGTCCCGTCACGTATTCAGGCTAGATTGTCGGGATTACAGGATATTTACTGTCATATCATAAGCAGTAAGTCAACATCGCGCTATTGCCAAAAGCGCTCACACAGACACACATTGCCATAAAACATAATACAGAATTTAATTAATTGAATTGCTATGTGTGTATTGTGTGTAATTTGTTGTAAGCAAATTACACACAAGGGTTGACATGTGTGTAATTTGCTACTCATAAATTAGATACATGTATTAGGTTAGTGTACCTGTAATGATAGCTCTATGAAGAAATAAAAAAAAAACAAATTGCTCTACTTTTATTCAATTTGGATTTCAATAAAGAACGTTTCACGAGACACCTATGTTGGTATATTATATTTTATCGCCTTTTTATAAAGTTCAATTTAAATTTCTTGTTGGCTTACTGCGCGACTAGGGAAGAAACCTTGCGAAACCGCAGCCAAGCTATAATTACTAACTCCTAATTGCTACCAGCGTGCCAGCGTCTCCCTTCTTACAGAGTCTATGATACGTGAGGGACGCCACTACTGTTACGAGCGTTCCTCGCAG
Organism: Clostera curtula; assembly: GCA_905475355.2. Lineage (NCBI taxonomy): Eukaryota > Metazoa > Arthropoda > Insecta > Lepidoptera > Notodontidae > Clostera > Clostera curtula. The sequence continues at coordinate 5,796,012 of FR997799.1, forward strand.
AGCATCAGGACCGTCATAAGTTTGGATACTGCTTAGCAAAGTACTTATTCTGTGTCGGAGTCGGGAAGCTGCATGAAGTCGTCACGCGGCGCCCCGCCGGCACGGTAGCGGCGCGGGCGGTCCGCCACCCTCTAATTAATTATGATGCATTTACCTGCTTCTAGTACATGATGGCCTGTACGTGCTGTGCTTCGGGATTCGGGGAAACGTGCAGAGTAAATGATATAAAACTGCCCGTGCACGCTTCATTTGTTTTAGTTTAAAAATGGAACCTGTTTGTAGACTCGGAACATTTTTGGCATTTGTTTGTGGATCCTAATTTGAAACCTAGATCTTCTAAAACATTTATTCATTCTTCTATTTTTAAACAGATATTTTTTTAAACACACCAATGTGTTTTGGGGCAACTTTTTATTTAATATTTTATTTTATAAAGTAGCAAATAAAATAATCTCAACGACTTGACACTGGTTGGCTCTATTCCATTGCGCTTTACGATCTAACAAACCAGTTCAATAAAGTTTTATGACATAAAATTAATATTTAAAAGCAACTTAGAAACCCTATAGTCTTTAATGAGGAAACCGTTTTATTTAGACATTAAAATAAGTATTTGATTCCCCAGTTCTGCCGCCCGGTCCATATTGAACAAGCTAAATAAAAGCTAATTAGTTATTATTTAATTATTCAATTGGTTTTATTTTTTTAACAGTCGTCGTCATCAGGCTGTTACACCAATGTTTCCTAAACGTAATCCTTGCTCACGAGGCAATTAAGATAACCAAAGAGCCCCCGAACGCTTCTCGATTCCATTAATTAAAACAAATTAATTTATCAGCTTGTATAATAAAATTGTGGCTTTTTTGTACCATTAACAGCAAACACAACTTTTTTCGTCGTATACAAGAGCTATGGGCATGGAGAGTTAGTGAATTGTCTTTTAAATAAAACGTTATGGAACCTGCTCGGCCCATAAATGACCCACTGCTGCGTTGGGCCCCCTCCCATCAAAGGGAGGGTAATACCAACAGTGCCACGCTGACCAAACGGGTTAGCACAGTTTCGTTTCAAGTTTTCCTTCTCTTGCGGCTGGGGTTTCGGCCTTGTCAATTACTTTTGTCGCTTGTTACGACAGCCTCAGGATGGTAATGAGATGGTGACACTATGTAATCTAAAAAAAAAATACTACTGATAACTGATACAGTGATTTTTTCCCCCAAGGACTTCCACAATAACGAATCCTGGACAACGTTCTTCAGATTATGACCCGTCCGACCCAAGCTGGCACTGTACGTAGGTATAGGGACGTAGAAATTTCCTAATGTATCGGCTTTATGTTGTTGGAAATCCTCATAGATATCCGGCTGCTAGGGACTAGCCGGGTTATAGGGGTCTCCGGGGAGCAGAAAGAGGAATATTTAGCGCTTTCCTCGATTGCTTGAACCAGGGCCACGGGTTCTGCTCCCAACTGTGCGAACATACCAAGGTTGCAACCCTAGGTATTGCTAACTATGAATAAAATGTGCTAGACGTAATTCTAACGGATTTAGAATATATAGTGTCACCACCCCATTCCATCCTGAGGGTGTCGTAAGAGCCAACAATAGGAAATGACGAGGCGGAAAACATAGCCGCAAGAGAAGGAAAACTTCTCTGATTTAATTCCACCATCCCCTTTCCATCATCGGACATACAGGCGTGGGGAGCGACTTCATCCTTATGCAGTTGAAATTCCACATATTCGCACTAAGCGTTTCGCTTCCTCTTTCTTGATGCGGACCGCTAAGGAGTGGAATTCGCTTCCTACGTCTGTATTTCCAAGTAAATATGACTTGGATGCCTTCAAGTCTGGAGTGAATAGGCTCTTACTGTCCCAGCGGGTTACACCGTCGGCCTCATCGTCACTTACCATCAGGTGAGATAGAGGTCAAACGCCGGACAGTTGGTAATAAAAAAAAAAAAATCTTCATACAACACTCTGTGCCCGCATGGCCAGCGTGGCACAGCAGGCTAATTACCCTCCCTGTGATGGGAGAGGCCCTAGTCAGCAGTGGGTCATTTACCGGCTGGGTAGTAGTTGTTGTAGTACAGTAACAAATATTAAAGACCCTCCAGCTGTTACTCGAAATATGTAATAAGCTTTCGTCTTACGATTTCATATTAGAATTAGACCTTACTTGTTAGTAAATAGAGACACATAGACGGAAATGTAGACCCTTAAAATTAATGAGCATAATTAATGCCTCAAGAAGGCCAGCCTAATATTGTGCAATATAATATTAAATTCACATTACAACAAGGCGAACGCGTACGGGTGTAGTCCGGATGCAAAAACTGCCAAATATTACCTCAATTTGTAGCTGTAATGTTTTTGCAAAGGTTATTTCATCATAATATTTGAATCGGAACTTAACTTGATGTCCTTAAAACGGCTAGACTGTATCCTTCCTCTTTAAATATCTACCAAGACATAGGCATCTTTAAATATTTTCATTGTTTACTAGCTTACCCGACAGACTTCGTACTGCCTCAATCTTCACTACATAGTATAAAACAAAGTCGCTGTCGTCTGTCCATCCCTATGTATGCTTATATCTTCAAAACTACGCAACGGAGTTTGAAGCGGTTTTTTAATAGATTAAGTGATTCAAGAGGAAGGTTTATATGTATAACCCACCCCCGCTTTGCACGGGCGAAGCCGGGGCGGGCCACTAGTTTATAAATAAAAGACCTAAACTTTTGTCTTTATTAAACTTAAAACAAACAAAATGAATCGTCAAGCGTCACATCAAAAGAAAATATACCTATTATTTTTTTATTAAATTCCGTGTATTTCTCAGCTTTTAAACCTTCCCTGGACTTCCACGAATATATCAAGACCAAAATTAGCCAAATCGGCCGTTATTGAGTATTAGCGAGACTAACGAACAGCAATTCATTTTTATATATATATACTAGCGACACGCCCGGCTTCGCACGGGTGCAATTATGACTTAAAAACCTTTCTCTTGAATCACTCTATCTATTAAAAAAACCGCTTCAAAATCCGTTGCGTAGTTTTGAAGATTTAAGCATACATAGGGACGGACAGACGACAGCGACTTTGTTTTATACTATGTAGTGATATAGATAGATACCAAATTCTTCTTTTTCTTCTCAGCCCATAAATTACCCGCTGCTGAGACGGGCCTCCTCCAACTACATGGAGGGTAATTCGCCTACATGATCTTGCGGCTAGGCTTTCGGCCTTGTCATTTCCTATTGTCGTCTCTTACGACACCCTTAGGATGAAACATACCAAATTACTTTCAAGTAATAAAGAAACCCCCCCTTATATGTTCTTTATTAACTGACGACTGACTTAATAAATAATAATAATAAATATCCTTGGACATTTTACACAACGCCATCTCGTCCCAAGTTAAGCAACTTAATGCTTGTGTTATGGTAACGAGATGGATGATAAACTAATTATATACATTTTTTTTTTGTAAATACATACATATTATAGATAGAAATGACACCCAGACTCCGAGCCAGTGCCTCTGGTTTAGACAAAGACAATAAATTGACAAATATGAGTACTAGCTAATAACAATCTTCATCTGCGTTGATTTTAATTGGGTTATTTCCTTTTTAACCCAGTATAACTATTTACAAATTGCTGTATAAGACGAAATGGAGAGTTGTTCAGTTACTACAGAATTAACATATTAGTAGGGTTTTCATATTATAACAATAGTTATTAGGTAATGTTTAGGTATAATCAATTAGAGAACGCTTTTCTGATGCGTCCACGACTGTGATTTGTTATTCGATTTGCTTTTTTTATGTATTTATTCCATAAACACTAACTTAAGTAATAAAACAAGACTAAAAATACCAATTAACCTAAAACTTAAATACTAAAATATATTATTTAAAGAAGTCCCTTTAGGCAAGGTTCCGAAGATACTGGCAGCGTTCCCCCTTTGAATCGCTAGACTGATTCTTTGTCCGAGGTAGCTACCAGGTCTTCGGTCTCCTGTAATGTCGACTAACCTTTTTGCTATTTCCTTAAAGGCTTATAGCGCTAGGACCCCACGGACCAAGGGTCTCGACACCGAATGGGACAAATTCATATTCGGAGCCTAGACCCCTGTATTTGTATGCTTTAGCTTTTTCAGCTGCTTCACAAGCCGCACCAGCTCTGTTGTTGGTTCCATGTAGATGGGAAGGGGCCAGTGTGTCTGAACAGGTTGCATCCCACACCAGCACCCGACCCATCTTCCATGGAATCAAACTCATACCGTCCGGTCTCTTACCATCGTCTCTTGCAATGCCAGTCGGCTTTTTTATTACTAAATATTGACCAGATAATCGCCATTTGATTTAAGCCTGTGAACTTGATGGCTTCTACAAACTGTGCAACCATCTTTCTTGGCCAGGTACTTCAAGTTCATGCATAGATTGCTGTTAGACAGGTTTCATACTAACGTTTAATACATTTTTATTTTACCCCACGTTTATATTATTAGTCCTCATAGCAACAATCAATAAAAATGCTAATATGTTAGAATATTTACTCCATTTTTATTTCAACATACATATTTAAATATATCACTTTCAAAGACAAATACTTGTAAGCTCATTTAAATGCTAATAGATAATTAAAATTTTACGACCTAAGTGCTTTAAATGACTGCCCACTGTGCGCTACCTGTGCTCACATTGTCACAATAGGTGCTTGCCCTTAACTCACCCACTATGAGTTATTGCAACGGTCCTTAACAGTCAGAGAGCTGGTTTTATCAACTTTTATGTCGTTTGACTATATATAGATAAATGCTACAGAAGAATAGGATCAATTGGGGTTATGTGGGAATACTGACTAAAAATCCAATAGCAGATTGCCACTAGCCACTTTCTCTCAATAGAGCAGCTGATTATAAAATCTGAATGCAACAGACTTTAGGTACTAACTTTAATAACTATTTTCAATGGTGTATTTCAATTGTATGATAATAATACCGATAAAGCATTTTATTAAATTAAGATTGTTTACAAATTAATTACAGTCACCGTGTACACTTAAATGTTGTTCACCGTATTATCTGAGAACGTGTTGGTTGAATGTTAATTAATTCAAATTTAAAATTCAACTTTTACCCAGGTGGAAGCCTTTTTATTAGTTTATTTGTACATATATGGCAGCAGAGACGGCTGGATTTTCTAAATTGCATAAATAAAGAGTTATCGGCGCCGAATACACTTGTATACCATTTGGCGTCGAAATTTTGGGATCGTGGGGTCCTAGTACATTGGGCCTCTATACAAACCTAAGTAAAATGCTTATAGAAGTGTCAAACGATTCAAGGGCAACTTCCTCGGCCAGCGAATACAAAGGGGAAATACTGCCAGTATATAAGGATCAATGGGCCCAATTTTCTAAATTAGTTTTTTTTCTTATACTTAGTTATATATTAATATGTATATTTTAGTTTTAATATTTTAAGGTATCTTTATTTATTACAATATATATATTTTTTATATATGTAGGTACATAAATGTATAGCTTTTGGTAGTTCGACTCTCGGCGTCTGAAATATTTCATCGATTTTATTGTGGCTCCGATGTCAACCCCCGTCTCGACGATGGCTATAAAGACTGTCGTAATTTTTTACGCAATAACGCAAATCGTCTTTCGCACCGATTTTAACTTTGATCGGTGTTTTTCAAATAATCGTCAGTTCTTAGAACACGGTAATTTTAGATAAGAAATGTCATTAAGTTTACTTTCACCAGAAAGCTTTTACGCGACGGACATTCTGTATAATACACAACTGAAACAAATTTCTAATTTAGCTTGCTTATTTTAATATAAGAAGATAGGAGAAATTAATTCTGTACTGAATCTAGTTTATTATTCTTTAGATAAGCTGGGTTAGGTATAAAAAAATCTGAACAGACAGATAAAATCAACAAGATAATAGAATCAAATTGAATATCTGCTCCAACTTTTTTAAAGATGTATAGTACATCTTTTCATTTTAAAATATGAATGGGTCTGTATTGCCAGTCAGAGGCTTCTTTACTTTTTTAATTTCAGCATCAGAAATAGCAAGATATCGATTAGGTGGACCGATGACTTGGCTATGATAGCAGGCTAGACCTGAATGCAAAAAGCCGCATATCTTTACATAGTTTAAAACAAAGTCGCTGTCGTCTGTCCGTCCCTATGTATGCTTAAATCTTTAAAATTATTTTAATAGATATAGTGATTCAAGAGGAAGGTTTATATGTATAACCCACCCCCGCTTTGCACGGGCGAAGCCGGGGCGGGCCACTAGTATCTAATAATCGTGCATTAGAAGATACCTTAAATGCCCCCACCCGTGTGGTGACGAATTTACAATATATTGTGTCTTCACTCCATTGCATCCTGAGGGTGTCGTAAAACGTAAAAAAGGAAACGACGGCATTAGACGCCAGAGAAGGAAGTCTTGAAACGACACACTTGCAATCCTCCTGGCCAGTCAGAGTAGCCTAACTACCCGCCATGTAATGGAGGAGGTCTGAATCATTAATGGGCTGCGTATCAGTAGAAGAAGAAGAAGAACAGACCTCCAGTCATCAATGGGCTGAAAAAGCTTCTACTTTTTAATTCAATCCGATAGGTATATTTCCATGTGTTCGTCTTAAGTTTTGTATGTGTACATATATTGATAAATAAATAAGTAAGAATGTCAAAAGTCAATCAAAGGTTCTAACTTATATCTTGACGTAACAGCAATAACTTATGTCTATCGCTTTTTTACGTGCAAACGTGTATTACGGTTAACGTTTCAGCCCATAAATGACCCACTACTGATTCGGGACTTCTCCAAATTCAAGGAGGAAAATTAACCGACTGTGCTACGCTGGCAAGATGGGTTAGCACAGGGTCTGTGTCACGTTTTCCTTCTCTTACGGCTATGTGATCTGCCCCTTACGGCACCCTCTAGATGGTATGGGTTGGTGACATTGTGTATTCTAAATCCGACGCCACACTGACATATTACAGTAACAAGGTCCATACAGAATAGGCGTTAAAGCCTTTACCGATTCCATCAAGTATTAAATAGGATATGAAGGCCCTACTTAACCCATGCTCACCTGGTCCGCCATCCCACAGATAAAAACTCTTATAAAGAGATAAATTATTGCGTTATGGCTTTTTGAAAGAGTCCACTGCTGCTGAGAAATGACAATATTATTAAAAAATAAGCGTCTTTGTCACAATATCTTTTTGTGTTCGATATATTGTCGTTATAACAAATGCTGCCCCTTTATGGATCGGCCATTGTGCTCCCTACCTCTGTGGACATTATTAAATATATTTTAAAGAGTTTTATTAATGGTGGGCGTCGTAAAGTGAATGTTTGATTTATTTTTTCGACGCGTGTGCTCCATGGTCGCTTGATGTCCTTCAATCATGGGAACCAGAGTAAAAATCTTGGCTCTTTTGAAAAAAAAAATGTTTCAATATCTATGAACGAAAAGTGTATTCTGTAAAGAATAGTTTATTGAGTAATCTAGATAGCTATATTGCCGAGTAGATTGATGATCAGAATATTGGGCTCCATAAGAAAGACTTTCTATTAGAAGTTGGTTCGTCCTACATTAAAATAATTATCCATCAAAAGGCTCAAAATTACCCAAAGGGCAATGGAGAGGGAGATGCTCGGAGTTCGCCTGCTAAATCGAATTAGAAATTAGGTAATACGCAAAAGAACCAGAGTTCCCGACATAGCCCACAGTGGCAGTGGGCAGGGCATATAGCTCGCAGGACTGACGTTGTTGATGCTGAGGACCGCCCTTCGTCGAAATCTTGATCGAAGTCATCGAAGTCTATGACCATGGACTTCTTTTAGCTGAAATGAAGTTCATGACCACTATAGTTTCTTTCCCATATTTAGTGGGGTGAATACCAGTTTAGCCTAATTTGGGTAATTACCAATACTCCGCGACTGCCTCGTTGGTCTAGGGGTTAGTTAGTTAAGCCGCCTTTGGATCAACCGGTCCCGGGATCGATTCCGGGGTCGGGCAAGTGTCTTTGTCTAAACTAGAGGCACTTGGTCTGAGTGTCAATTGTGTTCGTGAATGACATGTTTGTAAACTGCACCCGCGTACTTATCTCTACATTCAAAAGTCAGATGGTGCTTAAAATTCCTATTCACATTCCTGTGCCTGTAATTTCTGTGTTTCCGTCCATGAATTTGGAGAAGGCCTGACTCAGTAGTGAGTCACTGTGGGAGAAAATGAAGTTGATTGTCCGCTAGGCTATTATAAAACAAAAATGAAATAGATAACAAATAACAGCGCCAGCGGCTCAAATTACAGCGTTCCCATAAAAATTGACGCCAGTTAACCATTTTAACACTCTTGCCACATGACAACAGCTTAAAGACGTCTTTATCAATAAACATAAAACGACGCGAAAAATCGTCATGTCAAATTCGAATGTTTTGAAATACAACACCCTTACCTCCTTCGCAACTTCGCTGCTTGTATAGGATCGTTTTGTATACAAACTTATACCCGTTTTATACTCATACTTTGTTTATCTTTTCCTATACAAGAGATCTTGTTGCTTGTCCTTGACTTTTGTACAGTATAGGTTGTCACAAACTGTAAATTGTCCGAAAATATGGTATGTACTATTCTTTCTCTATTTTTGTGATGCTCTTAAAGAATAAAAAACCGCCATTATCTGAATTGTTACCAGCTAGTCACAAACTTATAGAATTAACACTGTTAATGTTAAGCTGGCGTTGCTTTCCATCACACAAACCAAAGGTCAAAGACATTCAAGTCACTGTTAAAAAAAAAGGTTATATTAAAAAAAACCCTTGTATTCCTCAATAAAATTTAAAAAACACCTCTAGATGACCCGTTGAGCTCCGTACCGCTAACGGAGTAAGCGGTGCACTTAAAATTTCACCAAAATCAGGCCAGTCCTCCTATGTGGACTTCAGTCACATACACACGTACACACGTACATACACACACACGTTAGATGGGTTATTTTAAACGTAATGAACAACTGTTCTACTTTACTCATTATCGTCAGTCAGTCAGGCCTCTTCCGATTACATAGGGGGAGACTGGCCCACTCACAAGTTGTCTTTATCTTGTGACTTATCATCCTCCACTCGCCTCTCCCGGCAGCCTATGCTGTAATGGTGTTAAGCTTATCTATTATACATCCTTCGTCATCATCATTCATCATTTTCCCATAAATGACCCGCAACTCAGTCTCTGTGTGTGTCTCTTCAAAATCTTAGAGGGAAATTAACCTACTGTGCCAAGCTGACAAGACGGGTTAGTAAAGGATTTGTATCAAGTTTTCCTGCTCTTGACTCTTACGACACTCTCGGGATGGCATGCGTTGGTGTCATTGTGTATTCGTTACCACACGCACAAAATGGATTGGTTTGATCATAATTGCTAGTAAACTGTTGGCATATTTCATACATCTATACAATTTATTCCATCAACGACATCCGCACTTGCTCACAATTAAATTTTTTGCTCCACCTACGTAACTTAATATAATAGGTTTACATTATTATACTTTGATTCACACCTGCGACAGAATCACATCGTATTGATATGCAAATGGACATTCAATAATAACTAGGTATCGGTTTTCATAAGTATTATTAGTCCAAGATTTAAAGAGCTCCTTACCGTCTGTAACAATTAATTCTAACATTTTTTTACGTCAGAGATCCTCGTGGTTTCTCGGCTATTGGGGACTGGCCGGGATATGGGACTCCGAGGGGCGTAGACATATTAAATTGCGCTCTGATCTACCCACTAAACCCGTCGGCAATTCTCGACTGCCCGAACCAGGGCCACGGGTTCACCGCAATGGAGGAGCACGCTCCGCGATCGCCTTGTTTCTAACACTTGAGTCTTCGTAACTTCTATCAACTGGACTCCCGCAAATGTTAATCTCAAAGCTTACCCCTTTATGTGCTCAACACCTTCTGTAGCTTGTAAGTTGCCGCGTGGTGATAAATTTAGAAAATAAAGTGTCACCAACCCATCCAAAGGGAATGATAAGAACAAGCAGATCACCCAGCAAGAGAAGGAAATCCTGATACAAACCCTGTCTCAATCCAGTCAGCAATTTCTCTCCATCAATTTGGAGTATGCCCCATTCAAATCTTTTATAGTCTGAAATGATGATGTTGAGCTTGTGAGTACTTATCTCTAGATCAAAAAGTGCGATGCCACTTAACATTCCTGTTCCCGTTCCGACCGATGGATGGACCGATCCGAGACCATATCGCAACATGGTACTGTACTCTAAGACTGAAGCACTACACTAATCTACTAAAAATTATGATGAAAATACTACTACCAAAAAAACTTATGAAATCCCAGAGAAAATGCCCTGAACCCCACAACCTCCCATATTTTATTCATCATTTTATAGTTTTTCATTTCTGCCAAAAAATATCCGCTGCTGGACATACCTAGACCTGGTGAGGATTTACATAACAGTCAGTCCTGAGCCGCTCGCATCAATCCCTTAACCAGGTCGTCCGTCCGCCATGTGGTAGGCCTACCAGCACCACTCCGTCTGTCATCTAGGGGCAACTGTCATAACACCACGTTTAATAAAAATAATGCCACTCGCCAAGAAGAACACTCGACAGTCCAACGCCTTCCATTCCCACAAGTCCAACAAGATAAATCCATTCTTAATACGAATATGAGTAACATGCGATAACAAAATTACGTAAACAGGCAAAAATCTAGACTCCAATATCCTTGAGCACAGGTGTCGTAACGTCAAAACCGGCTGGAGTCCGCATCGGAAGTCGCTGAGGTCAATAAATAAAGTACTACTAGTGGCGCTTAACTAATGGACGCTGCGGCTGGGGACTTCGACTGCATACGCAGAATACAAAAGATACAGAATGTACATTTATGATTTTTTATGCCTACATCCTTATACAAAGTAACTGGCGCTTAATATAAATTATTCTACTGAGTATGTAATTGAAACTTATCCTTAGTCTGCTCCCTTAGCCAGTAGTCGATCAAGAGAATTTTCATGGCAAAACTCAATGTGGTAAAATTGACACTACTACGTCGTCGTCGTTTCAGCCCATGAAAGACCCACTACTGAGTCGAGCCTCCTCGTTATTCATGGAGGGAAATTAGCCTACTGTGCCACGCGGACAAGACGGGTTGGCACAGGGTTTGTATCAAGTTTTCCTTTTCTTGCTCTTGCGTAGTCCCACAGATGCGACAGTTTAGTAAGCTATATTACTTTATAATTAACTAGCGGCCCGCCCCGGCTTCGCCCGTGCAAAGCGGGGGTGGGTTATACATATAAACCTTCCCCTTGAATCACTCTATCTATTAAAAAAAACCGCTTCAAAATCCGTTGCGTAGTTTTAAAGATTTATGCATACATAGGGACGGACAGAAGAATGCGACTTTGTTTTATACTATGTAGTGAAGAAAGTAAAACATTGAGTACATAGTAAGTACATCATTTAAAGACGAAATAAAACAGACTAGTAAACATAATACAATGACAAATATTTAAATAAAAAGGGTATAAGGGCCAGACATTATTAAATTTAATTATAAAACTGCGTTAACTACACACTAAGACACATATTCGTACATTTCTTTCCAATGCCTTATCTGAGCATGGGCCACGAAAAACCAATACAGCCATTTTCTTATTGGCTTTTCATTCCAGTACGTTTATGTTATTAATTGGAGCACGCTTTTTTCATTGACAGCATAGTTTTCGGATGTCAGAAAATAGCCAGCAAAACTGCACATACTGCACACATTCAAAGTATTTTCTAAATGTCAAAGTCGCTAAATTTTCGGAGTTATATACCAGTAAAGACTTTACAATTACTTTAAGTAAAACAAGTGCACCTTAAAATATGGGGTAAATTTAGAGCATAAAAGTGTTACCTACACCTACTAAATTGTATCTCCTGGCAGAATAAAGTGTATTGTCTGCAATATTTTGTTACTCAATGGCTTCAGGACCCCCGCGATTCGCCGGCAGCTGGCATGTCTCCTGTGCTCAATACCATCATTAATACCGTCTATTCCAACATTAAAGTGGTATTAAAATAAAGTACACTCGCGACTCTACCGGGAATACGATGAGAATTTCCGATACATGTTCGGGTATTAGGTTTCTTGTAAAGTTTCCAGTTTAAACTTGTGCAACTGGTATTTAATATTGTCAATGGTTCATTGAGAATATATAATTTGCTTTTAGATAGATACATTATCTATTCTTTTAGTTTTACTTTTGCCTAAAAGTGAAAACACACAGATTCCGGAGCGGAATTAGTATGAAGACAGACGTGTATTTCATTCTAATTGGAACAACGAACCGTCATCGTCTCCGGATCGCCTCCACTCCACGTTATGACACATTTCTTTTTTACCACTCCCAGGATCTCTCATAATGTAGCTACGCGCAACTCCATAAACATAATTTATATTTAATCTGTATTCTAATAGACTATATATATATATATAAGTTCTATAAATTTAATACTAATATAATTAATAATTATAAATTACATTCTATCTGGATTGTTTAGATAACAACCACTAAACATAAACGCAGTTACTCAAGAATCGTCCGTGAAATATCCCATAAAAACAGTTTTTTTTTAATTATTTTAGCTTATCTTTATTGTTATACCGTAACAACATTTCACGGCAACTATATGCAAAATTAGATTAGCATTCCTTGCTTATTTTTGTCGCCAATACTAAAACTTTATTGGTTCAATAAACTGAAATAGTCATAAAAATTAACCTATTAAAGTAAATAAATTGTTAAATTGTATTTGTAAAACTTAATCCGATACCTACCTAAGTGACTCAAATTTGGTCGTTGTGGCCATCCTAGAAGGAAGGATGCCTACGTGTGCCTACGTGTAGTAGCGGCCGTCTTGATGTAATCGCGAGCTCGCTCTTACAACTAACTAACTCTTACTAAAAAAATCATGTTTCCGCAAACCATAGAGAATAACCACATAAGTAGTTGCTTATATGGTAACGGTTCGTCCGTTACCATATAAGCAACTACTTATGTGACATGATTTGTCTAGAAATTTAAAGCTAGATAATAATAATAAATAATAAATATCCTTGGACATTTCACACAACGCCATCTCGTCTCAAGCTAAGCAACTTAATGCTTGTGTTATGGTAACGAGATGGATGATAAACTACTTATATATATTTTTTTTTTTGTAAATACACACATATTATAGATAGAAATGACACCCAGACTCCGAGCCAGTGCCTCTGGTTTAGACAAAGACACTTGCCCGACCCCGGAATCGAACCCGGGACCCGTTGATCCAAAGGCGGAAACCAGAAACAAGTAGCAGTATCCGCGTGGTGACTGATTTAGAATACATAGTCTCCCCCATTTCATCTTGAGGGTGTCGTAAGAGCCGACAAAAGAAAATGATAAGGTCGAACATCCAGCCGCAAGAGAAGGAAAGCTTGATACGAAACCCTATGCGAACCCGTCTGGCCAGCGTAGCACAGTAGATTAATTACCCTCCATGTAACAGGAGGAGGCCTGACTCAGTTGTGGGTCATTTATTAACCCCCGACGCAAAAAGAGGGGTGTTATAAGTTTGACGTGTCTGTCTGTCTGTCTGTGGCTACGTAGCTCGCGAACGGATGAAGCGATTTCAATATAGTTTTTTTTTTGTATGAAAGGTGAGTTACGGGCGAGTGTTATTAGACATGTTTGATGAAAATCGGTTGAGCCGTTTAAAAGCTATGACGGGTGAAAGTGGGGAAGAATAACCGAATGTCTGCAAATTATAATTTAGTGGGGTCTCAAATGAAAGCGCATCACATGCAATTTAACAAAATCTACATTATAATAAGTGTGTAACTATCTTTTAAAAGTAAAAAATAAATACATCGCGTTGGGGGACCAGGGGTCAGGTAATAAATAAGTGGGAGCGGTCCATCCTGCGGTCCAATCATCATCATATTCCAATAAGCTATAGTGGACTGATTTCCTTCTTCTTCATCCACTTCTCGTCGTTGGGGGACCAGGGGTCAGGTAATAAATAAGTGGGACCGCTCCCACTTATTTATTACCTGACCCCTAGTCCCCCAACGCGATGTATTATTTTTTATTTTTTAAAGGTTATTGTGTCGGTTTTAATTTAATTTTTATGGGCTGAGAAGTGGATGAAGAAGAAGGAAATCAGTCCACTATAGCTTATTGGAATATGATGATGATGCTTTGAAGTTTACTTAACCCCTAATTTACTTAATGATCCTGTTGTTTGGTGGTCTGACCGCCGTGAAATAGCACGTGCCCTCGTTCAACCCTTATCGGCTCTTTGAAACAATACGACGGCCCTTCCAAGAGCGTATACGATAGGTGCGCACACCCAGCTGCGCACGCGCTCTCAATATACGCTATTGTTTACGTCGAGTGTCAATATTACGAGAGTGTCAACACCGGTGGTCTAAACTTTAACATTGTTGATTAGTTTGTAATTACTTCCTACTTTTTTTCTCTTTAATCAACGCTGTAGAGTTTAACAAAAAGCGTATTCATTCATATACTGTCATAGAACTTACCAAATTCAAATTGTTTATACATACATAGTCATAGAGATTACCAAATTCAAATTGTTTATTCGTCGTCCTAGACCTTACGAAATTCAAATTGTTTATACATAGTCATAGAGCTTACCAAATTCAAATTGTTTATTTCTTGAGTTTGGATAGGTTTTACAATATATACGAATTAATAATGTATGTATTGTCCTTAAATGCAAACGCTATATAGGTACTTATGTTCTCTATCAGACATGAGCCTTTTCTTGGCCGCCGAAGAATCGAATTTTACTTACTTTGGCTAGATTACAGTCTAATAGGTCTAGTAGTCCATGTGGTGATGGATTTAAAATAAATTGTGTCACCACCCAATTCCATCGTGAGGGTATCGTAAGAGCCGGCAATAGAAAATAACAAGACCGAAAACTTACACACAAGATAAAGAAAATTTGATACGACACCCGATGTGCCAACCCGTCTGGCATAGTAGGCTAATTCCCCTCCTTGTAATTGGAGGAAGCCCGTCTCAGCAGTGGGTCAAATATGGGCTAAGTAGCAAGTCTAGATTGTTTGTTAAAAGTAAAGAAGGCTTTGTGTTCTACCAAAACCACGGAAACGTGTTTAAATGACGTCAGTACTACCAACATGTCACCAACGGTGGTCTCAGCATTAACATATTGATTACTTCATAATGTCTACCTCGCGAATTGTCGTAATTTAAGTGAAACCAATAAAGAAACCGGTTCTCGATCCGGTCATTTACATATAACTGTCCAAATGCGGGCAAATTTCTCTGCGACAAGAGTACAAGACAGATATACTACTACTACTCAGCACATAAATGACCCACTGTTCAGTTGAACCTCCACCAATTCCATGGAGGGATAATTAGCCTACTGTGTCTCGCTGGCCAGACAAGTTTTCCTTCTCTTGCAGCTCGGTTATCGGCCTTGTGATTTCCTATTGTCGATTCTTACGACACCGTCAGGATGGAATAGTACCACACTTACAAATAATCTCTTACAAACAAATGATGACTTATGGAACAGAGACGTGGTCGCTCACTATGGGCTCCATCAGAAGGCTCAAAGTCACCCAAAGGGCAATGGAGAGGGCTATGCTCGGAGTTTCCCTGCGAGATCGAATCAGAAATGAGGAGATACGCAGAAAAACCAGGGTCACCGACATAGCCCACAGGATTGCCAAACTTAAGTGGCAGTGGGCAGGGCACATAGCTCGCAGGACCGACGCCCGATGGGGCAGAAAAGTCCTCGAGTGGCGACCGCGTTCCGGAAGGCGCAGTGCTGGTAGGCCTCCCACACGGTGGACCGACGACCTGGTTAAGATCGCCGGAAAGCAGTGGATGCGGGCGGCCCAGGACCGGCCTTTGTGGAAATCTTTGGGGGAGGCCTATGTCCAGCAGTGGACGTCTTTTGGCTGAAATGATGACGATGATGATACAAATAATCATCATCATAATTTTAGCCAAAGGAAGTCCACTACTACTACTACTGGACATAGCTGGACAGTAATTCGTCTACCCTCCATGTTATTGGAGGAGGCCTGACTCAACAGTGGGTCATGTAAGGGCTGGGTAGTAGTCTTATGATGATGATCCCTCATTATGTGTAGCAGCTGTTAGCACGCGCTTTTCTTGCTTTGTTAGAGTCGAGTACTAAACTACAACGCCGGTGGTATCGACAAGTTGAAAACACTTCATCGCTTGCCTGCCTATCCACTTAATAGCTTTACCATGAAACAAATATTAATACCGTAACAAAGACAACGATGTAAATTAAATTTAAATATCTTACGTAACATTCGGCTGATATTCAGTAATAAAAAATTAAATGTATATTGCTTATTGAAATTAAACATTTTTTAACGGATTTATCGCGTGTATATTACATTATTTAATTCTCGACGTTTTGAATGCTTTGCAGCAGTCGTGGTCGCGGGAGAGACTAGATGACAGTTGTCTTCAAAAATACAAAGAAACAGTTAAAACATAGTATAAAGAGAATACTATGGTTAAAATCTACCGCCTATAATTTTGTTTTATTGATAACGTTCCATGTGCACGCAGAAATCGCTCACGGTGTCCAGAGGTCTTTCAGATGAGTATTTTGCTTGAGATTTGATCAATTTAATGACTGGATCCCAGGCAGGTGGTACTGCCAACCATACTCTCTCTTGAAATTTGGATGTTTTTTAATCTCAATAGCCTCGCGGATCATTCTTGGAATGTAATGATTTTCCTTGGCAAGGATTTGAGGTCTATCAAAGTGAATGTAGTGGTTGGTCTTGTTGAATGTGTGCTCACAAACTGCAGACTTGGTCGAGCGTCTGTTCAGCTATATGTCCTTTTATGCGGATACCGACACTTCTCTTTGTTTGCCCAATGTATGATAATCCACACTCACATTCAAGTTTATACACAGCATCTTGTGGGGGGATGTTAGATTTCACTGGTCTTAAAAGTTGGCTGATCTTCCTGTGTGGCTTGAAATAAGTTTTGATTGAAGCACGTTTCAGAATATTTCCAACTTTATCAGTGATACCCTTGAACAGGTGCTGCTGTTTGGGGTTGGTCGGCTCACTGGACCAAGGAAGATTTTATTTTATGTCATTAAAGTTTGTTTTGTTTTGTTTTAATATTCACATTTCAGCTGACGCCTTCCAGATCCGATAGAACAGTTTGTTTTAAGGAATTTGTTGGGTAAATATATACATATTACATTATGAATAGGACCGCAAAGTAATAAAAAAGAAAAAAATGATAAGCCCTCTGAGTTTCTTGCCAGTTCTTCTCAGCAGTGGTCGCGTTCCGAACTGGTGGTAAAGTATATTACTTTGCATTGTATAAATTTTATTAATATGTTGACAATTTGTAAGTGTCCATTGTGTCCTATGCAAAATAAATTATTTGACTTTGACTTTGACTTTATATGGCAAGACAGCAGGTAGTCGCTCAACTGTAGGTGCTTTGGGCTGGCTCCTGTGACGCATACGTGGGAGTTTAAGGTTGTTGCTCCGCAGGACAGATTTGACATGCAGAAGCTCCTCCTCCAGATGGCTGCTATCACAGATACCCCGTGCTCTCTGTTCCTACCCTCCATGTAACTGGAGGTAGCGCGACTCAGCAGTGGATCAATTATGGGCTGAAGAGTGGTAGTATAGCATATCAATAAATAGTGTTCATTTTAAGTATAGATATATGTTTGTAGAGATAAAAATGAATTGCTGTTCGTTAGTCTCGCTAAAACTCGAGAACGGCTAGACCCATTTGGCTAATTTTGGTATGAAATATTCGTGTGAGAGAAAATATGAAAAGCTATTATTCAGGTATTTTATTTATTGATTCTGAGGCGGTACACAATTTGCTGGTTCAGCTAGTGTCCAATAAAATTCCCATTATAACCACAGTAATTCCTCTCAATATAATTTTCGCACCTGCAAATGACAGCACAAAAACAGTTAAGTCAGCGGATAAGTAAAAATAACATTTCGCGTTACAGCCCGGTAACTGAACGTAACTGAACTGAACGACAATTTCGCCTTCAGCCGTACTGAAGGTAAAATTGTCGTTTGAAGTCCTCGGACAAAGGGCCCCTTGCGGACCCTGGAGGAGTAGAATGGGGTCCCGCAGATCCTATCGGCGTGTCCAAACTGCCACAGACAGATAACGATGCGTGTGCGGGTGGAATTTTAATACACCTATGTATTACCACGTCTAAATACTTAATTGAATGTTATTTTATGCGACCGTTGCTCGGCTCGATTCGCTGGTAGTACTTTCGATAGTACACATTGTTTGTTTATATTATGTTTATCAATGATAACAATGTTGTCTATGTCTCGGCCCACTCGCTTCGCAAATTAAGTCCCAGATTTAAATTAAAAAAATTGCGTGGGCATGGGCTGAGCGTTTCTTTTCCAAGACATTTGATATACCTAGTGTATTTTTTGTTTAAACGAAACCTCTGCACTTCGTATGTACCTGTGTCGCGGGGGCAGTTAATAAACATGTAATTCAAGAACACAAACAACACCCAGACTCGGAGCAAGTGCCGGGAGAACCCGTGATCCAAAGGCGGTACATCCAACCCCTAGACTGTCGCGGGTTCGATCCCCGCACGGAAGAAATATTTGTACGACCTACAAGTATTTGTTCCGGGTTGGGGTGTTTTCTATCTATAATATGTATGTATTTACAAAAAAAAATGTATATAAGTAGTTTATCATCCATCTCGTTACCATAACACAAGCATTAAGTTGCTTAGCTTGGGACGAGATGGCGTTGTGTGAAATGTCCAATGATATTTATTTATTAAATATATTACAAATCGGACATTCGGAACTCTTCAGTAGAAATCTCAGGTGATAAACAAAGTATGTGAGTGTACTTTTAAGATACAACATATTACGAGTACATGTTTGTAATTGTAATTGTTCTCACTATTCTGTCAGACTTGTTTGTACCGCCATCTTTATAACTATTTTATTGAAAAGGGAAAAAATTGATTTTCTTGTCGACTATTCTTTGTCGAGTGGCATTCTCAACCTGGGGTGCTTTGTGTTTATTTTTTAATAAATAAATGACTAGGAATAAATAAAAGTGGACACTCAATTCTATTTTATTATTTGATGAAGTTCTAAGAAGAATTTGCTTCCATTACTGACTGATAAACACGAATAAATTGAACATAAATAGTATTAGCTTTGCGTTTCAAGAAATTTTTAAATGTCACATTTTGCATACTTGGAGACGTTATGCAATGTTTTTTTTATCGCGAATTTATATAAAAAGTGAGATACCAAAATAGCTTTAGGCATAAACTGCTCAACAAATGCTAATGTAATCAGGTGACGTTTAAATTCAACGTATAAATTTGCTTTCGTTGATCTCTTACTCAATTGTTGAAATCTTTAGACGACCCTCTGATACGTTAGACCTCCTCCACTCTACTATTCCAACTCAGCTCATACATGACCCACTGCTGAGTCGGGCCTCCTCCAATTACATGGAGGGTAATCCTCTAATTACATGGAGTCTGCTGGGGCTTGGTGGCCAGACGGGTTTCGTATCATTTCTTTTGTCTATTGCGTATCCTCAGTCAAGTCTTACAACTCCCTCAGGATTGAATGTAGTGGTGGTATTCTGTATACACTTGGGTAGCACAATGCCTTATACCATGTTTTACTTTTTGTCTTAACTGATTACGTTATTCTAGTCATTTTACGACACCCTACTTACCTGATTTAATGCACGTAGATACTTAAATACCATGATAAATATGAAGTCTATTAATTATAGGTACTTCACTATCATCACTATCACTACATAGTATAAAACAAAGTCGCTGTTGTCTATCCGTCCCTATGTAGGTATGCTTAAATCTATAAAACTACGCAACGGATTATGAAGCGGTTTTTTTGAATAGATAGAGTGATTTAAGAGGAAGGTTCATAAATACATGCATTATTGCACCCGTGCGAAGCCGGGCCGGGTAGCTAGTCTAAGAAAAAAAAAACCTACAACACAAGGAACATCAAAGATCTAAGAAAATTGACAAAATACTTCAAATGCCATTAAAAAAGACAATTAAAATAACAGCCCAAGTATAATATATCTCAAGTGATTCTACGTCTAATCAAACTAACATCGTAAATATCAGCCTGAAAAATGTGCAGGCTACATCGGGTCGATACTGAATTCCCGCGTCCCGCGCCCCCGCAGGTGCGACGAGATAATCCAAGATGGCCGCCGAGATAGGACGTGACGTCACAGCGCAGCCCGCCACCCGCTCCCCGGCGCATCCTCGAGGCCTTCGCCACCCTCCTTGGATCCTTTCAGAATTCCACTAGGTACAGTTAGCAGTACAAATCTGAAGTACCATGCTATGTTCTAGGCGTGAATTTAGACTCATTATTGCCACTACTGGTAGCAACTTCAATGTTGGTAGAGAGAAATCTCTTTGAATGTTGAAATCTCTTTGATGAAATTATCGTATGTTTTTTTTTTTTTCGTGTCTCTTGGCTACATCTGATTACTGACCCGCAGTGTCCTTAGACTGCCTCCAATCGTCTATGGGGAATACGTTTATAGATATCCACCTACGACTGCCTAGAGGTTGGATGTGCTGCCTTTCCCGATACGATTACGGAGCCGGGTGAAGTGTCATTGTGTAAACCCGAGGCACTTGTCAGAGTCTGGGTGTCATTTGCATCCGTGAATTACATGTTTCTAAACAGCCCCCGAGATACAGGCCATCCCTAGTACAGGGGATACGTTTAAAAAAATGATGTGATAGTTGTATTTTACCCAACAACAAAACATGTTGCTAACAGGAAGAAATATGTACAGGGCCGGATTTAGGGGGCGAAAGCCCCGGGGCCTCCACAAGCGGTGCCTCCACAAGCAGGGCCTCCACAATAGAGACTTTTTCACAATAAAAAAAAATTGATCATTTTATTTGGAAAATATTTATGGGGCAAGGGGGCCTCCACCCCTTTGTTGCTCCGAGGCCTCTGGACCCCTAAATCCGGCCCTGAATATGTACTTCAATAAGTTTATTTGATTTATTTTATTTTATCATCACCACAACTTGTATGTAAGCTTGCCAAACTTTTTCTGTTACGCTGATCTGCATAATTAAAAAATCCTCGAATCTATCTTATCTAATCTAATCTCCAATTAAATTCAAATTAAAGGAATTGCGTAATTCGTTTGATTTGAATAAAGTATATCCATATAAAAATAAGAAGCAATCATTGGCAATTTCCGCTGCCTGTATATTACTACTTTCATTTATTTTAACTTTCAATCCAGTCTTTTAACGCCAAAATTTTATTAATTACTTTGAAATGAATATTTAGCGCTCCAGATTTTAAATACATTTAAATTTTTAATACCAATTGACCTATACTGAATAATAAATGTAGATGTGTTTTTTGCCAAATCTAATCGAAAATACTTAGGTATTTCTGCAAATATTTTTAAATATCCCGTGATATGTGACGACGACAAGGTTAAAAATGCTGCTCTATAAAGAAGATCTGGTAATAAAATATGTAAATGTTTTTAATTTCTTATTGGAAAGTGCGCCAATTAGTAGAAGGTCACAAAAATTCATGGTTGCTTATTCTATGATAAAAAGATCAACGAAGGTGATAGAAAGAATAAAAATTAAATTAAAAATTTAAATAAACCCCCGACACAATGACCTGAGTTCCCTTTAAAAAGTAGAAAATAAAAATAAAATACATCGCGTTGGGGGACCGCTCCTACTTATTTATTACCTGACCCCTGGTCCCCCAACGCGATGTATTTGTGTATGTAGATGTACACCCCTCTTTTTGCGTCGGGGGTTAAAAATACCCACGGCTGAGTCGGCCATCCTCCAATTACACGAATTAGCCTTATGTGCTACGCCAGCCGGACAACTTGGCACAGGCTTTGACATTAAATTACCTTTTGTCAGCTCTTACTGCAACCTTAGGGTGTAATGTGGTGACACTATGTATTCTAAATCCGTCACCAGATAGATCAAAATCAGAACAAAGATATTCAAGGTGGATGACAGACAAAAAAAAACAATTCCATATTTGTCTAATTTCTTCAAATTTATCACATTATACACATCTAATTAGTTAATAAATTAAATTGTCCGTTTAGTGACGGATTTAGAATACATAGTGTCACCACCCCATTCCATCCCGATAGTGTCGTAAGAGCCGACAAAAGGAAATGTCAAGGCCGTTAATATAGCCGCAAGAGAAGGAACATTTTAAACAAAATCCGGCTAGCGTGGCACATTAGGGTAATTCGTGTAATTGGAAAAGTAGTAGTAATAATTAATAGACATGACTGCCTCGTTGGTCTAGTGGTTAGATGTGCCGCCTTTGGATCAACGGGTCCCGGGTTCGATTCCGGGGTCGGGCAAGTGTCTTTGTCTAAACCAGAGGCACTGGCTCGGAGTCTGGGTGTCATTTCTATCTATAATATGTATGTATTTACAAAAAAAATATTATATAAGTAGTTTATCATCCATCTCGTTACCATAACACAAGCATTAAGTTGCTTAACTTGGGACGAGATGGCGTTGTGTGAAATGTCCAAGGATGTCTAATTATTTCTAGGTTCACGTGCTGACGGTACCTAGGGTGGGCATGCGCTATATGCTCTGAGCTATGTAAGGGGTTATCTGAGCTGCTACCGCCCTATCTAAATCTGTATTATCGCAACGCCGCCGAATAATTATTACAACATATACTAATAGCATAATATATACAAATGTCTTGAACGCCAAATACGATGCGAACATCTGAACGCAGTCAGTGAGCTGTAAAACTTGATTAACTTCGATGTCTTAAAGGTTATGCTGTTAAATTTAGAATTAAACGAGTAATTTGTTTAATGCATTTATGTTGTCGATACGTGTTTTGGTTGGGTGGTGTTGCTGAGAGACATGAATGTTACAGTCATCATAAATGAAATGTATTATATCTCTGGTGTAGGATGACCGGTTTAAGAAGTCATTGTCTTGCATATTTTTTTTAAAATTAAATATTGAATTAGAGTTTAAGTAGCCTATTGCATTTAAGATTCCTGCAATGTCTGTCATCCACTTCTTGTCTTGCGGCAAGGCTGTCTCTCTGGTTCCTTTAGTCGCGTTCCTCTACATGACACATTCAACGAGGATTGGTTTAGTGACTTTGAGTATCTAATAAAAACCATCGTGATCACGACCGTGAAAAAGAACGACTACTAAAATATGCCCACTTGTTTTGACGGTTTAGACGTAAACGAATTTTAGAGGCGAAATAAAAAAGTTCGTACAAATTCGTAACTCAAAAAATCAGAGAGCATACAGAACCCGGGAAACATTATGGAACACAGGACTAAGCTTGTAGGATAATAATAACGACAGCTAGTTGGTTGACTTTCAGTGGGACCCATGTTAAATAGCAATAATCTCCATATCTTTCTAGAATGGCAATTATTTTTAACATAGAATTGCTTCTTTTGATCAGCTGTATATCTACAATCGAATCTCCTTGCGAATCTGAGACCTGTCGTCAGAAACTGGCAACTGAAACAGTGTTTTATCAATACTCGAGGTCGCCCAACGGTCGACAATCGATCTTATTTAATTTAAATTATAGTTCCATTTTATAATTTGACCACATTTAAACAAAAGAGTTTATACGCGTCTGGTGTGTCAAATACCTAGTAGGGTGTGTAAAGATGGACTTAATGTATTCTATACCAATGCATTATTATTTTTTATTAGCATTCCACACTTTTTCTCAATTTATAATAAAATCTGGGAAGTCTGGGAAGTTTCATAATCGTCTAATTTTCGTAGAAAGGGGTATAAAATGTTTGCTATTGTTTGCACGTTTAAGGCCCGGTTTCCACCAAAGCAAAGTGGGTAGGAGACGAGAGGAGTTGTGTTTTGAATAACCAACCAGGTTTCGTTATTCTTTTTCCACCGAAGCTAAGCGGAGAGAAGATGTGGAAATAACGAAACCTGATTGGTAATTCAAAACATATCTCCTCTCGTCTCTTCTCCTCTCTGCTTTGGTGGAAATGGGGCCTTACTATATAGATTAATATAATGCATACATCATTGTAAAAAATCATTATTATACGAAATGGGAATCGACTGTAGTGGCCTCAGATGAGGTCGATAAGGCAGACGGCTCGGCACGTCGCAGGTTTTCCTTTGTCCCTGGAGGGCTGTTCCGGGATTAAGCTTTTATGAGATTTTCAGTCTGAGTGAGGATCGAGAGGTTTAGGAGTGCCTACTGAATCGCTTACGATGTAATGGCTTCGCATTATGAATTTGAATAGAGATTCAAATGATTATTATCAACCATTTTAAAAGTAATTTAAAAAAATACAAAAATGATTATTGCGCATACGTACCTAGTGGACCATTTTGGTGAGCTTATGTCTGATTCTCTGTCTCTGTCACGCAGAGTAACTCCGTTCTTATTTGTATGCCATTAGGGTAACTAAACACTACATCAGCCACCACGGACTTGAGAGCCTGAAGTATGTGAGGTGACGTATTTATAATACATTGTGTCACCACCCCATTCTATTCTGAGGGTGTTGTAAGAGCCGATAATAGGAAATAACAAGGCCGACATCTCTAGCCGCTAGAGAAGGAAAACTTGATACGTAACCCTGTGCACAGTAACCTACGCTAATTAACCTCCTATGTTTTCCTTCTCTTGCGGCTAAGTAGCTAGCTCTTACGAAACCCTCAGGGTGGCGTGGGTTGGTGACCGTGTGCATTCTAAACCCTTCACCACACGGGCTAAACAGAAATTATAATATATAATAATAAAACAAACTAATAAACAGTATTAGTAACTAAATTCGCAAATAATTCCATCATCCATCTAAAGGCGTGCACACATGAGGAGTCTCGCGGCGGAAACAGCGTCTAACCGGATATTGTATCGCGCCTTCATCTCCGGCGCCCGTCCGGTCCCGGCGGCCGCCCGCGCCCCGCTCGTGCGTCGCCTAATTACTTTTGCCTATACATAGATTGCTGGCTCCACATTAGATATGGCACGTTTAAAACTACAAAAAAGTAACCAGCTAAAATGAACCCTTAAACAACCATTTGAAATCGGTAATTAAGTCCAAATTAACGTCGGTGACAATTTAAATTGGCACCGAACTCAAATGGACTTCATGGATACTTTTGACATTTTTTTTTTGAGGTCGGCTAATATAAAATTATCAGGGCCTAGAAGCAAATCGTGGACCTTGATCCACAGACAGCTCCTGCAACGTCCAAGCAGCTTGATGATCGATAGTTTTCCATTCGTGTACAAAAGAGCTTTTTTTTTTTACGTCGGAGATCGTCATGGATACCCGGCCGTTGGGAGCAGGCCGGGGTATGTGGGACTCCGGGGCGCGTAGAGATGGTGAATTGCGCCCCGACCTACCCACTAAAACCGACGGCGATCCTCGACTGCCCAAACCAGGGCCACGGGATTCACTCCCATTACGGGAGCATGCTCCGTGGCCCTGGGGGGCCTTGGCCCGCCTCTTATAAAGCTAGTGGAGCCCCATGCTACAAGACGGGCCCCTCCGATTATGAGGGGGGCTCTGTATTGCCCTCCCCCATTCCACCGCTGGGGGCGCACGCGAATCGCGGCGCGCTGTCCTCCCGGGGCCTGTTTTGCGCAGGTGACGGACTTCCCAGGTCAATCGCCCGCAGGCCCACTTACGGCGGGCGGAGGTCAGCCAAAGCCCTCCGGCGCCTGTTGCGGCGCTGGCGATTTGGGCGCTGGGAGGCCAACTCTCTGGCTTGATACGAAAACCTGTGCCAACCCCTCCGGGCAGCGTGGCACAATAGGCTAATTACCCTCCATAAAACTGGAGGAGGCCCACCTCAACACTGGGACATCACTAAGCTGAGCAGTAGTAGTATTAGACGAAAATGGTGTGCAAACATTAGAACTATTCTACACTATTTACAATGTCGTTTCAGCCCATGAATAACCCACTACTGAGTCGGGCCTCCTCCAAATTCATGGAGGTAAATTAGCCTACTGTGTCTCGCTGGCAAGATGGATTGGCACAGAGTTTGTATAAAGTTTTCCTTCTCTTGCGGCTAGGTGATTTGCCTCTTTTGTTCCCTTAGTCGCCTCTTACGACACCCTCGGGATGGTATGGGGTAGTGACACTGCGTATTCTAAATCTGTCACCACACGGAAATGTACGTTTTCAATGTACTAGAAGCCAAACTCCATTTATTCGACATTAATGACACCACACCCTCTAAATAACCAAAATAAATACAGTCAATAAAACCGTCCGTCCATCTGTGCGAGTTTTATTTGCGATTGCGCATCGAATATACCGCAAGTGTGAACACACCACGACAACACGAGGAACAAATGTCTTGCGGTGTACAATGAATTGGGTGCAACAAAAACAGTATGTACATCCGAAATTGAAGAATAGTAGGTAATGAAACCTAAGTAGTAATGAAAGTTCATATGGTGAGGGATATAAAAAAATATAGTCACCAGCTTATTATGTCCTGAAGAGGTAGGGCAAGTGTCTTTGTGTAAACCAGAAGCATTTGATTTGAGTCTAGGTGTCATTTGTGTTCGTGAATTTCATGTTGTAACCTATGTTGGTTTTACCTAGAGTAGGG
Source organism: Clostera curtula (assembly GCA_905475355.2). Taxonomy (NCBI): domain Eukaryota; kingdom Metazoa; phylum Arthropoda; class Insecta; order Lepidoptera; family Notodontidae; genus Clostera; species Clostera curtula. The sequence continues at coordinate 5,822,831 of FR997799.1, forward strand.
GTGACTTTTGTTTTAAATAAAATAATATCTCGTGGCCTTCGAAACATAATTATGGTAAAAACCTAATTTGACGCACTTAATATTCAAGAGGTTACTGCAATTTTGTTTTTAATTCTAACCTTTAAAAAAATGATCCAGATTCTCAACATATATTTTTTATGTACACCACTGATATTTCTTATAAATACTATAGTCCTAAATGTATCTTTTAGTTACACCCGGTACAAAGCTGTGGCCTATAACCTGCCCTAATAAAGATCGCTTGGCCTCATAGCATGGGGTCGTTTTAACCGCACAACTTGTGTATATGTATCAACATGCACGATTATTGAGCAAGCGACATGCCACACATCTGCTTTGATTTCGGATCTTGGGGTTTATTTGGTAGAGGCAGAAATATATTTTAAACACAGTATTAATTCGGATGCCAGCATCGATATATTTATTTATACGTGAAACAATAACTTTGTACCCCATTTTACGAAAATTGCGCGGACGGAGGAGTCTGGAATTTCCCACACAAATACATGAAATCTATAAAAAAGAACATTTAACATACACACACACACATTTTGTTTATTGATAAAGTCTGTGTCAAAATAAGAATAGAAGAGAATATTTATGGAACTATAATTTAAATTAAATTAAGTTCGAATTTCGACCGCTGGGCGACCACTAGTTATACCTACATAAATGTTAAGAGCTTTATATATGCACGCAAATGGTCAAAAATGCGTAAGTAATTCAGTGTCGAAATTATGACAAACACTAAAGTATTAAAAAGAGCAGACAATCAGGCGAACATACATTATCTGTGGATCAAATAGTCCTTTACCCTAGTGGTACTCAAGAATCGTGCCCTATCACATAATGTGGCTGGGAAGCTTAAAAGAGTGACAGCGGTTAAAAGAGAACTTCGGGACGCGTGCGCCTCTATTGTTAAACGACATGCGCCGTCCACCAAACGATACGTGATCCTGTCACAAATGTATATCTCGTTAGACTACAATTGTTTTTTTTTTCATACACGAATTTGTTAGTAGAACAAAAATTATTTTTTTCCCTCTTCACTAGGTATGTCTTGTATCGCAGGGACAGTTCACATGAAATTCGAATCGATTCGAACACAAAATGACAGACTCGGACCTGAGATCCAATAGCGGCACATCCAACCCCTAGACAAACAAGGCAGTCAAGTAATTAATTTGATAAGAATTTTAAATATCGATAATACACGTACAAAAATGACAGTCGGCCTAACTAAATAATTACCGGTTGTCCTACTGCAGGTCAAACAGCAATCGCTCTTTGTAAATACTGGTAGTTGCGCTGACCCCAAAAAAATTTTGTTTTAAGGCTAAGCATAATACATGTTTAATAAATAAATATCCTTGGACATTTCACACAACGCCATCTCGTCCCAAGTTAAGCAACTTAATGCTTGTGTTATGGTAACGAGATGGATGATAAACTACTTATATAAATTATTTTTTTTGTAAATACATACATATTATAGATAGAAATGACACCCAGACTCCGAGCCAGTGCCTCTGCTTTAGACAAAGACACTGGCCCGACCCCGGAATCGAACCCGGGACCCGTTGATCCAAAGGCGGCACATCTGACCACTAGACCAACGAGGCAGTCTATTTGTATTATTATCTGAAAGACAAAAGCAAATGCTTGTCGGTGCGTGTACAAAATTGATGCTTGAAACAAAAGTATGGTATATCGGAACGCCATCACCTAGGTGCCTAGGTGGAACGTCGCGTTCGTGTCGAAGGACACACTCTTTTACATCTGATGGCCGCGCACCGCGATTGTAGTTTTCGCCATTTGTGAATTAAAAAATTGGTGAATTCTCTATAAAGTGAATAACTAATTAACTATGCATTGATAATTACTAGACTAATATCTGAGTGCTGTGAGATTCTATTTTATTAAACTAACAAAAGCATTGAGTTTGATTAAAGTTTAGTAGATGTTCATTCAAGTTTAAATATTATTAGTTATTCTTGTGGCAAAGTGATTATATTACGAATTTAAGTAACGAAACTAATAAAGAAGCCCCTCCTGCCATTTTATAATATTGTATCATTATGAATTCACCTCATAAATTAGTAATATTTAAAAATAGAGATAGGTCATAACTCTTTTAGGCGACAGCGTACACGGAAACGGCTCTAAAATGTAGTGTATTAATAATAAGTGCCTATATTTAATATGCGCTCAGATGTTTTAATTAATTAATCATGGTTATATTAGTGACCAGTTTTATTTTTAATCTAAATTTATAATGCTCTAATTGACCAGAAATGTAGAACGGATCATACAATTTTAATTTTTGAGTTACCAATTTTATTTTACGTAATACGTATAATGTAGCAGCTGAATTTGTGCCGATTTTTCGTTTATAGTTCAGGAAATATAAATTGGTCACTTCTTATCTACTTTGGGATCTTTACAAACGTTCAATTCATATTTCCTGAACTATATCATACATAGTATAGGGACTTAATTTTTAAATTTGGCAAGCTAAATTCTTCTTCCTTTTCGCCTCTTCGCAATTACATTGAGGTCTAAACGAATTGACCAGTAGGCATTTACACGGACGGATTGCTATATGACTTCCATGACTTTATCGACAATCATTTGGTTGAACCAGCTGTCTGTTTTGTCGCTACTGACTGCGCCTATCGACTGCTATTTTTAAGGTAGAATGGCAGCTGGGGAACCCTCTAAAGCACGAAAGTAGGTAGTATAAATTATAGCCATCTAACATCCAGCATAGACCATTGCTTGACCTGCAAATCGATTCCGTTCCACACAACCCTATAGGCAACGACCTTCTCTTACTAAATAGATACGAGAGCAAACCAAAGACACTACTTAATTTATTATGGCGGCACTACATTTGGCTGTATACGAATATTTGACATTAGGCGCCATGTATGGCTGGAATATTTGGTATAATATAGATTGGAAGAGATTCGTTACAATCCACAAATAACCCACTGCTGAGTCGGGCTTCCACCAATTTGGAGGGAATTCGCATACTACGGCTCACTGACTGTCCTTTAGTCGCCAGTTACCGTACCCCCAGTACAGTAAAGGTTGTTGGCATTATGTATTTTGTCCCCGCGTAAAATTGGAACTGTTATAACAAATAATACCATGTAAACCAGATCAAAGCCATATAAGCGTGCAGTTATTTTTAAAACCTAAGTGTGTCGTTTAATAGACGCATTTCTCTATCACCTCTAAAATAGTAATGTAAGCTGATGTGTGTAAAAAAAAGTCGCCCGTAGGGTGCATCAGCCTATTAATTATCCAATATTCTATTCAGTCATTCGTCCACAATTACATCTGGTAGTTAAGCGGTAACCTTATAATACTAGGGGTGCATTTGACCCTCGGGTCATAAAATGAGCAATGCGGCGCAACTGATTGCATAGAATCAAATCTCAGGCGCATCTGATCCACAGAATAACTCTATTCAAAATTAATGTGGAAATAACGCACAAGTTGGTCTAAGGAACTGAAAAAAGCTTCAATTCGTGTTAAGCTTCAATTGGGAGTACTCACTAAAATCGGATGAGAGAGGTAGGTGCAGAGCGGACAGGAAGAAAGGCACAATGCAACATATTCCGGATATGACACGTCAGAGCTGTAGGTCCGTGAGAGCAATGTATGCATGTGTGTGGTTTTTTACGTTTAGTTGCGTCTATACGTCTCTGTAAATCGTGTAAATGAGTGTTATTCCTTCCAGAAAATATTTATAATTTCCTTTTTAAAATGGTCCTCAACAGCGATGTTGTTAAAATATCAACAGAGATTTTTTTGTTGTAATGTTGAGGTAAAGTTGAGTATTCGGTTAACAACAGAATTTTGGGCGTATGTAGAATGACAAAGAAGGATATGAAATAGAGGGGTATTCATTGTACGTCTTACAGGGGCGTGGAGTCGTAGGAATTTATACCCCATATGGTCACCCATGGTCACCCGTGACTAAATCTCATCTCTCATCAGGTAACGATGACAATAGCCATCTACGGCTATTGTGCAATTCTAAAGACATTAAAACAAAACTTTAGTCGCGTATAAATCGTATATCACCAATACTGTAGATAATAAATCATCCATACCATAACAATAAATTTTTAATCTATCGCGATTTGCACAGATTATACAAAAGTACAAAAAATCGGGTCTATACCGTAATATGTATACACTAAATATGTGTTCATAAGATATACGCGATTTAGAACCGGTTTTTTACCACCACCAATAGTGTAGCGTAGATCGCAACTTTGGCAGTAAATATCATCTACTCAGCATTACAAAAGGGGATCCAATAACAAATCCCCCTGATCTTTGAATCGTGCCGAGAAACAATGGTGCTTCCATAAATCAATCTAACTTTCAAACAAAGATCATAACTCCTACGCAACGACTCTTCTGGAAAACTTAAATTACTCTTTTTTCCGCATTGCGAGTGTGAATAATCTTCTTGACGGCTCAAGAAATTGATGGGGCCCGAAAAAACGCCAAGTCAAAATCCAAAAGTTTTCACGTCAGCCGAGTTTCACTTAGTGAAGTTTCCACATCCATTTAGAAGTTGCTCCTATACGACAAGCTGACAAATTTTAATGAGCCCAAGAGGGCTGCTAATGCTTGCCAGTCCCGTAATGGGAAAACTTTGAAGCGGCTCCGCCAAGCGAGTACGATCCCGACATTTTTACTCCACATATTCTATTGTTTTCGAGACATATTTACTGAAGTTATGACAAAACAGCGATTGTGAGTTTGGTAACTCGCATTACGGGCTCTTGAATTGTTTGATTACTTTTGCCACCAATTTTGATCATGCAAAATATTGACGATATTTTTGTACTACTTACTACAAATCCCATAAATGACCCAGAGCTGAGTTGGGCCTCCTCACATTAAATAATTTGTGCTACTCTGGCGTGATGGGTTCGCACAAAAATTAAGGAATTCTTTTCATCCTTCTCCTACTCTTTCGGCTAGGTTAACATTAACTTTTATCGGACACCCTGTATTCTGTATGGGACGTTGACACTCTTTAGACTAAGTCCGACACCAAGCGGACTTTTTTGGACACAATATGAAAAAAATATAAATACAAGGGAGCATAAAGATTTTATTGTACATTTGGTCTGAAAGATATCAAATGTAGATATAGATATACGCTGACCTGCAATACTAAGTACAACACTTTTAACATATCATTTTTTTATAAACTATAGAAATTAGAGATTTAAAACAAAAAACGTTTTATAGCAAATGTTATCAGCTTTCTATGTAACTATAGCAAACTCTACAAACTTTTTTTTATTTCGAAAGTATATCTTGTGTACTTAAAAAGTATTTGCAATTTTAAAAGTGTGATTCTTAGTTTTGCAGCCCAGTGTAGTTTTTATAAAAGTCCAATCACTACATAGTATAAAACAAAGTCGCTGTCGTCTGTCCGTCCCTATGTATGCTTAAATCTTTAAAACTACGCAACGGATTTCGAAGCGCATTTCTTTAATAGATAGAGTGATTCAAGAGGAAGGTTTTTAAGTATCAAAACATGCATAATATTGTAGAGAAACACTGATAAATTTAGATGTTCATCATTGCACCCGTGCGAAGCCGGGGCGGATCGCTAGTATTAAATAAATTAAAATATTAATGAATGAATGTAAGACTCTTTTTATAAATAATTACTAACTGAAGTTCAATTTGCCCACCAATAGAGCATTTTATGAGTCACTAAAACCGTAACACTATACCCATGGGGCCTTACTCATAAAAAGCGCAATCATCCAGACGTGTGCCATTGCAACTCTTTCACCAGTCTAAATCACATTATAAATTTCAAGTAACTTCGCCATAAACGTTCAGTGACCAGTGAAAAAAATGTTTTAGGGGCGCCGTGATTGTGATTTAAACGGGCTAACCCCCGCTCAAGGGTGTGGCTGCCATCCATCATACGCTTTACATATGTTTGAATAAAGCTCGTGGGAAAAGAATTTCCTCTCAGAAGTCAAAGCGGTGTTTTGCAGGCAATAGTAACCACGCTACGAGCAATGCGGGATAAATCACGTGTTGTAAAAAAATTAGAATTAAATTTTTAAATTGGTTTCAGATAGCCACTTCACATGAGCATTGGTGTTCGCGTATGTGTAATGTTCACCAACAGGATTTTGTATAAAGTTTTCTTTCTTTGGCAGCTAGGTTTTGTATCTTTCTCATTAAGCGAATAATTGCTAATTCTTAATTAATAATTAAATATCCTAAAGCAAAGATAAATACATCTGAAAGAAAGCATTTTAATAATAACAAAAATCAGATCAATAACACATTTTACTATTCTTTTTAAATTTAAATGTCTATAATAAGGATTAGGACGATAATAATTTTGACCATTTACATCAACATATGTACATACATACAAATTTTAACTTACTAAGTACATACAATTTCGCTGTCTCTACATACAAACACGGACTGTTCCTAAAAATTCTGAATGCATTGTGCGCCTAATCTACAAATAGTGGATTAGGGCAGTTTGGCAAACAAGGCGTCGCCGGCATGTGCCGTCGCCCTTACAGCTAATGCTGCATTAATGTCTATTAGCCCGCTACCATTGTTCGTTGCTAAACCGACGATCTGTTTAGATTTATACTGCTAATGTGACGAGTGACGAGCTAAGCCGGTGATTTTCGCACGATACTGCCCATGCCGTCACAAGTCAAGTGGATATAATCGGTGAGCTATTAGAACAACGCCATTGAAATTGAAATGTATTTGAAACTGATATTTTTGGCCTCACTAGCTTTCAACTGTCGCACTGAAGAAACTACAAAATTATTCAGTGGAATGCCAAAAATATAAAATGGGTACCTATGTATAACCCCCGAATCCCTCATCAGAACACATTTCACAAAACACCATATATCATCATCATAATTTCACCCCCTTAAAAGAACCACTTCTCAGTCGCCCACCTACAACTTTATTGAAATTATGTTCCTTCAAGGAGTTAATAATGGTTATACAATAAACAATAAAAACCACAAACTGACTTGACATTGAAATTACACAGAGATCGCTCTTTGTATGGTTACAGGATAATCTTATCTACGTTTATTTGGCTTGTAACGACAGCACTTACTACTTAAATACTGCCTGTAAATGGACTATGTATCTATCTTGGTCGGGCTTTTCTCTGAGCCATTGGCACAGTCTCTATCACGTGTGCCAGGAGAACTAATGTTCTCATAGAAGTTTGTAGCCAAGAGTGTAGGGAGATATGACCTTAAGAAAATAACCAAATCACCTTTCTGTTTGTATTTAAAGATTGCAGGAAATGATCTCTTCACGGTTATGATCGTTTTATTTTATTTTACTCTCAATGTTTCAGACACTTATATATATCGTATGATAGTCTATTCCTACTACATTTTTGTATAAACTGGCAGAAACGAATAAATGGTTGACTGCTTCACATTCAAATGGTTCTAATATATGTAGTAGGTTCACAAGTTCACCGGTTGCTAGTAAATCTATCTAACTTTATTGAGGGCGCCTTATCGCAGTGTCCAAAACAACTCTTGGTATTTTATCAGCGGGGTTCAGCGCGGAAAAGGGGAAACAACCGAATTCTATCTAAAAAATATATAAATTGTAATTAGTCAGATTGTATATGGTGTCGACAAATTCTATGGCATCGTTATTTTTTGACTGCCTCGTTGGCCTAGGGGTTTGATGTGCCGCCTTTGGATCACGGGGTCCAGGGTTCGATTCCGGGGCCGGGCAAGTGTCTTTGTGTAAACCAGAGGCACTTGCTCTGAGTCTGGGTGTCATTTGTGTTCGTGAATTTCATGTTTGTAAATTGCCCCTGGGACACAGGTTAAGCAACAACAAGGTTTACGTTTAAAAAAAAAAGAAAATGAAAATGCTTCAAATCACTTGGTTCAATTCACATGGCTATTCATGTACGTTCGTATGTGGCATGCATTTTTTGAGAAATATTATATCCACATAATTATGACCCTTATTGTCATTTAAAGCGCATACGAATAACGAAGTGGAGTGCCATCATAACCAATTTGGAGTACAAACACGGCAAGCAGCAGCATACATTAATTTGCATACATTTTTATTGTATGATATGCAATTTATTGTATATTTTAATAATACTGATATAAGCTTAATGTATAATTTTCTCCATGCCAAAGCCTTATCTGCACACGAAGCTTTTTAGGATGAAAACATTCCAAAATCAATAAAAATACAAGAAAACTATACATTTAAATATTGGAGAAAACACTATATAATTTCCAATAATTTTAGCTGGTGACAGATAAAGAGTATCTAACCAGCCCATAAAATCCTGAGTGTCGTAGGAGAACAGTAAAAGAAAATAAACCACCAAGTCCAATTCTAGGCGATACAGTAGGCTAATTTCCCTCTATGATTGGAGGAGACAAAACTCAGCATTGGCTCTGTTAAGAGTTCAAATAAAATGATGATGGAACGAACCAAATTTCATTTGACAAATTCAGAGCAATAGTAGTCGTTGATTAAATGTGGTTCTAATTACGACATGTTTATAACCCTTGTGACCTAATAATGTCGGCAAGTAACCTTGTACGGTGGTCAAAATTGTTATATGTCTGCTATAGAAGCCACTGCCACCTATACTTCAAGCGATAAGGGTGAATTACAACAGGGGGAGCTTATCAGGCACGTGTCCTTAGCCGCTTTAGATTTAGCTGCCACTGCATAGTGTGTACTGCTTTTATGGATTGCTAACCTATACTGGAGTTCGCTCAAACTCAAACTTAAAAGGAATTTTGTTTTCATAGGTTATATAACAAAAGTCTTTTAAATCGTATTTTTTTATTATTATTACTAGATGACCCGGCAAACTTCGTACCGCCTCAGAATCAATAAATAAAAAACCTGAATGATCATTCCAGAATGTTTCAACTTCATTATAATATTGTGCATACCTTAACTGGAATAAAAAAAAAGGTTTTTTTTATATTTTCTCACCTTTTAAACCTTCCCTTGACTTTAACGAATATTTCATGACCAAAACCGCCGTTCTCGTTCTCGAGTTTTAGGGAGACTAACGAACAGCAATTAATTTTTATTTATAAGAACAAGAAGATGAAGATATATAGATTTAAAATTACCGTTACCATCTTTCGGCCCTTGTACCACGCTAGGTGGTAGTCGGGTTTATGGAACTCTTATCGGTTATCATATAGTACATTCACACCTTTCATACACATTTCTTCATTCTCACAATCTATCATTTTCCTAAGATCTCACACAACCCACATACATACTGAAACTACCACCGGTTCGGAATGCTGCTCTACAGAGAACAGCCGACAAGAAACTCGTTGTTACTTTTTTACTAGCGGTCTTGTTTCCAGACGCTACTAAAGTGAGAGCAAGTTCGCCAAATGAGAGAAACACGCTAAACCTTTACTTAATAACGAATAGGCCATGGCCAATCAAATAAATATCAGCGAATAAATTGACCTTTGTCGCGTCATTGCTCATACATACAGTGCACGTTATTTTGAATATTTCGCGTAAATATCATTCGTACTTAAAACTTAACGAACTTACTATGACAATGTATAAAATTGTCTTATAATCATTGTAAATTGTTCTTATTCACTTTACTTAACCATAATGATTTAGATTCCAAAATTTGTGTTATTTTCCCTATTTTTGTAAGGCGTGAAGATGCTACATATGCCAATTGCAGGCTTACCGATGGACACTTCTGGAATTACAATATTTATGTATAAATTGCAAAATACACACTTGGAATCGAACCCGGGACCCGCCGATTCAAAGGCGGCACATCTTTTTGGCCGCAGCCATATACGGGAGAACGATATGCAGTGTTGATTGTGATACCCGATGACCCATTTAAATGAGTAGAATGTAAAATGTATTGCTTCACAATCTCCGACCTATTCTACCTATTAGCAAATGATCTGTATCTACTAAAGTCACATTTTCTAGCTCATTTTAATGTAAGAAAACATCCAACATCCCATACCAATTCAGCTACATCGACGTCATATCTCATTACATCGACGGCCCTCCCACAATGAGTTCTCATTACCGGCGTTTCACTTTACACTTCCTGTTTATTCGTGTGCAATCTGTAGTGTGCAAATCCGTTAATCTTGTTTGGCGGGTGCCCGGTGCACGTGGCGCCACGTGGCGTGGAATCGAACTAATCTCGGGGGTCTAAGCGCGTGCGCCGCCCCGATAAGGCTAAGAAATGCCATTCATTCCCTCACAATTCACGATCTTTTGTCCCCGTCAAGCGCTTATTTTATTTATGATATATCAACCTGCCACCCTCGCACTTAATGCGCTCATAACTCGAACGTATTATTCGAACGGTGTATTGAATAGTTTATCTTGCTAGTTCGACAGAATGGAAATTATTATTTATTTCTGTTACAATAAAAGCAAACGCCGTTGCTTTTACGTCACCGTTCAATTCTTGCACCCTATGGCAGACGATACACGAATCAATAGCTTTAATACAGCTTAAACAAATTTACAAGAAATCACGCAAAATTGCACATGCGCTTCTCATTTAACGGGGCAGCTAACCTAGCTCCGGGAATGACTGCCTCATAGCTTGGGGCGGAACACCAGCTTAGAAAAACCAACTCCTGCTAGGGTTGCGGAGCGTCCGCCTCCAGCTGGGATAGTTGGCTGAAGAATGCTGTAGGATTTAATGAGAAAGTGAGGAGAGAGAGAGGGTCGCCTTCCTAATTGCTTAATGACTTCAGGTAGTTCCTTAAAACCCGGCTCTATTTAATATCATATAATATTATATATTCAATCTATAAACAATAATCTACTTGTACTACCCCACCTTTAGTAGCGGCACAATTATTTTACCGATTGCCACAAATAAAATGAAGAATGGCTCTTTCGTTCAGCCTCTTCATTCATTCAGTCTCATTCAATTTTGTTGTTTTTTCAATCAAAACTTCATTCATGATTCATGTCATTAATGTTATTCGTGATTTCGTAAACAAAACAGAGATTTTCACTGAATTATCTTAGAAAATCTACACAAATCGTTACACAAACGTAAAGACGTCGAGTTTATCTAGCTTTTATTTAATGAAGAATTGAAATGGGCGAAGAAGATGAGTATGCATGTGTCAACAGAGCACAGCTAAAAATCAAGGATACATCAGGAATCAAGAAGAAAAAGAAGAAGAAATCCAACAAGGAAAAGGAGAAATTAATAGAAAATGAAATAAAACAACAGGTCAAACCTCAGGCGAACCCTGACAAACGTACAAAAGCTGAACTAGCGTTCCAGAAAATGCAAGAAAAGATGGTGAGTACTTGCTTCAAGTTGTGTGTCATATATTTTTAAACAATATTGTTATGCTTCCACCATATGCATCTTCTCATTCTCTTAACGGAGTCACTAAAATAATGTTTCTGGATGTGCTCACAGCTACAATCTCATGATGACTTATTTAGCTTAAAATTTTGTTCACAGCAAAAGCAGCGGATACAACAAAAAGCTGAAATGACTCACAAACAAAGAGTCGAGAAGTTCAACCAACATCTAGATAGCCTTACAGAGCACTTTGATATACCTAAAGTCTCTTGGACAAAGTAAATGATTTACTCTATAGACACTTACAGCAAAACTATTATAAACATTTTCTATTGTGGAATTATTGTATAATTTATGTATTAGTCAATAAGTTTCTTTAATAAATATCATGATTGGTTATGTTTATGTTATAAAATCCTAGCCTATAAAATTTGAAAGTGTAAAACGCAAGATCACCCTTACTTTTTGATTTTCACTGTTCCAATTAATGGAAATATGGAGGTTTTTGTAAGAGTAAATAATATAATATTTTTCAAGTAATTTTCAAGATTAACATCTCACAGTTAACTGACAAACAAATGCTTTTAGCATTTGTATATGTAGTTAAATAAAATGTAGAAGCAACAATGATTTTAAATTAAACACATATTCACAGAATGCAGAATTTGCAACATATCACATTCATTAATTTGCTTAATATACACACAAGTATACTTCGTGAAAACTATCCATATTATGCTTATATGGGTAATTTCAAAGTATATTTAGTTTCTGTGATCTCATGTATCAGTTGAAATGAAAGACATGTTATTATAAGGGTTTTTAATAATTATTTGCATGAAAATTAAACCATTCATGTGGACGGATTTGTAAAAATGTCATAGTTAAGTATAATAAAAAAAGAATGTTTAAGAACAGATACAATACAATAGTATATGTTGTAAGTACCAAAATAAAAATATAGCTATTTATAGAGTTATTATCCAAAACAAATAGAAAAAATATGTGATATAGGTGCATCTTTGTATATAAAATATATCTTAAAACTAACTTAACTATGTGTATTTTTAAACAGACCTTGAACTTTTGTATAATAATATGTAAAGCTTTAGTAGACCCTTTACAAAAGTAAATGCCTTCTCAGAGACAGTATTATGTATATATAATTATATACAGCAACATATTAAATGGATTATGCCTTTCAGAAAGTTGAAATTTTGATAAAAAAGAATTGGAAATATAGATATATTTAGGTGTAAAGAGATGATCATCCAGCCAGACGAGATAGTATGTCTGGCAGATGGCCGCGGCGCCTATCACCCGATAACTGTCGTAGGGGATTTCTGCGTATTGCTCTGTAAGCTTCGCTATCGCGATGTAGGACTTTTTGGTGTTTATCGCATTTATAGGCGATATTTCGTAAGGAATGTAACATGCTGGTCGCTACACATATGTGTATACACGTACTTTTTATGTTGTTATTACAGCTTCACGTGATAAGTCTCCCGTTTTGGTACATTTGTTCTGAAGTAAGTGACTCCATTTTGACAAATAACACAAATCTCAATCTTAAATATATACAAGTACATCTTTTGTAAAAATATAATGATTATCCCTAGGCTTAAATCTACTATGGACGGTTGTAAGGCACATTACAGTAGAAATCTATTCCTAAACTACATTTTAAAACAGCAGCCGGTAAGTACAGTAAACTAGTATTCTAGAGTTGGATAAAAGAGATTCAGCAATTTAATCGCCATAAAATTTTGCCATTACCAGTCAATACCTCATATAACCTAGAGCTTGCCTTAAATAAATGCAATACATAAAATAACATAGGTACTAAATTGTGTAGGTATCTATATAATTAAAAGTTCTTCATTTATCTCTCCTCTCAATAATTATTGCATTGCTCAGGTCAGTAAGTTTTGCGAGATTCGTTTATTGCAATCATTCCACTAACTCTGTTCATTTACGTGCAATTTTTTTTAGTCATACCTACTTTTTTTTCTTAAATATCTTAAGTAGACTACATATTAACTACACGGAATTCCACTATTATTATGCCACAGAAGACACAATCACTAATTATGAACAGTAAGTTAACATCCAAGTGGCACACATACATACTTGTATAAAGAATACATTACATCTGTTGGTCTCAGAACATGTCTGTGTGAGTAAGTTGTGAAGTTACTTTACTGTTCGTAATTATAGATTCTGCGGGAGAAGACAGAATGTCTTAAAATTACATTATTAACCGCTACACACGAAAAAGATATGTTAAAGAAATGGATACATCCTATTATCAGTTATTTATTACATTCTAACTGGACTTTTGACGCGTGCCGCTTTGGTGTGACGTCATTCACATCATAAATAATTCAGTGCGCGCTTCATTCCCGACCTGTGGTCAAAATATATAAAAATGTCTAATTTAAGAACTAGGAAGTCGTGTTTTCCTCTAAAATGTTCAAGTACAATATATATTGAAGTGGGACGTCTTTAGTGTTCAATTGGAACCTAAATGGATATAAATGTGTGGTCCTGTACTATAACATTTGTGGAACATATGCAGGGAATAAATTGCATAGAATGAACGGTAACAGTGCGGGCGACTGAACATCGCGTCGCGATATAAAACGCCTGCAGCATTATAAAAATAACGCCAAACTAAAAAACAAATATTATTACCCGATTCAACTAAATAAAATAGAAACTGGCATACTTCTGGGCATATAGGCTATACCAATATAAGTTCCAGTCATTCCATGGGTATATTCTCCATTAGAAAACGAGTGTCGGACCAACTACATCAGTACACATACAACTAAACAAACACACATGTCACCAACATAAATAGTAACACGCCCACACTGAATGCGGTAACTGGAGCATTGTTGACGCTATCACCTGAGAACGTGAACACTTTGATATAGTTCTCCTTAGTGGACCAGGGGTCGCTGCCATCGTCGAAGTGCATTGGGCACTGGTCGCGTTCCCTCTCGTATTCTTCCATTTCAACGGCGACTGCGGCGCCTTCAGTGTAGTTCCATGACGTCACGTCCTGTTTCAAGTCGCAGTACGGGCCGAGCGCTTGAGACATCAGTACCCTGAAAGTTTGGAGTCATCGTAAGCGGCTTTAAGATATGGTACATTTAGCAGCAACATTCGGCCGAATAGGAACAGCTTAGCTTATAGTCTTTTTCCTGCTTGATGGTAGGCCAACATGTGGCTCAAGCTTCTACATGTTTGCCTATAAAGTCTAGAATACCATACAGGTTTCAATGGGATGTATTTATATTACTTATTGTACGAAAAAACACGAGGGCGAAATGTTCTAATATATAATATAATAATGCTTTGAAAACACAACCTTAGTCATAATACAACACCTAGCCACAAGAGAAGGCGAACTTGATACAAACCCTTTGCCAACCCATGTTACTGGTATGGCACATTAGGCTAATGATACTCCATGAATCTCGGTTCCGGTTCCGGTGACCAAAGAGTAAATACATACGTTACCGTGCTCCGTAAATATTAATTGAAAACAGTGTAAAGAGTGCTTTAAAGTTATCTTCCGCCACAAGATCTGCTAGATAAGCCGTCGGAAAACACGATTAGAAAGTGATCTCAGTGCGAAACATATTAATTTGCCATAAAAACTGCAATATTCTACATTCAGAGACTTAACCTAAAAGTGTTTTTTCTATCAATCACCCGTGCCAACCTAACAAATAAAGTGTCAACTGCTACTTCAACCAACGCCATCTTGGAACTGACAGTTTAGAGTACATAACAATAGACAACACAGAGTTGCCACCTCAGAAAAATGGAAAAGAGCATGGAGTTATTATTGTCAAAACTAGACAAAAAATTAAAACAACAAACAGAAATAATCACTGCATCTGTGACTAAATGCGTTATGGAAGCGTTAGACGAAAGACTAAAATCAATAATAGAAGAAAATACTCAACTTAAAACAAAAATATCGACACTAGAACAGAAAATCAGCGCAATGGACAAGGAGAAACGGAAATACAACTTAGTGTTCTTTGGGTTAGAAGAGCAAGGAAAATCAGAAGCTGAGCTGGTAGACTACATTAAAGAAACAGTAACAGGAACAGGAACACATCTGGACAGCCAAGAAATCAGTAACGTATATAGAATTGGCAAGAAAGACACCAACGAGAATCGGCCCGTTATAGTTTCTATTACATCCATGTGGAAAAAACATATTATACTAAAGAACAAGAGAGAATTCCCACCAGGAATATCCGTAAAAGAAGATTTCCCTAAAGAAATTCTGGAAAAGAGGAAGCAGCTTCAAATTCAAGTCTTAGAAGAAAAGAAAAAGGGAAATGTAGCCTATCTAAAATACGATAAAATAATTGTGAAAAAGCCATCAGACAAATCCAGGGACAAAAGAAAGAGGGAGGAGTCAGGCTCACCTAACTCGTCAACTCAGAAAAAAGTTAGCAGCAAGGATACCCAGGCACCACAAGCTAACAAAGGAACGTCAAAGGAAATCATTAAACCCAATATCCTAAATTATGTTGCACGAGGCAGAACATCACCCTTGTCTGACGCTCCAAAAAACCTGTAATGACCACCGGCACCCGAAATAAAACCAAAACAAAAACCACAACTTTAAATAAACCAACTACGGAAAAACACACCCCAAGCCGGCTGGTCACCGAGGGGGAAGAAGACCGCTACCCTCCAACAAGGATAAAACCAGATAAAAAGAACACTGAACATATACATGTCTGCACACTGAATACTCGGACCCTAAGAACAGAAGAGAGCCTAAAAGAACTAGAAATAGCCATATCCAACATAAAATGGGACATAATAGGCATCAGCGAGATGAGAAGGCCAGGAGAAGGGATAGAAGAGAGGAACGACTATATTATGTCTCACAAAGGGGAACACACCGGACAAAAAGGAGTAGGTTTCCTTATTAAGTCTAAACTTAAGAAGAACATTATGGGATTCGAAGGAGTTTCTGACAGAATTGCGGTAGTTCATTTAAAATTCCCGGGGTACAAGAAAAAATGGACCATCTTCCAAATTTACGCTCCAACAGAACAAGCGGGAAAATCAGACATAGAATATTTCTATGAGAGTATCTCAGAAGCAATAAAACCGCACTACAGCGACAACATAATAATCATGGGCGACTTTAACGCACAGGTTGGAGAAAGGCAAATTGGAGAAGAATCCACAATCGGGAAGTTCGGGCATGGCAAAAGAAGCCAAAATGGACAGAAACTAGTAGAATTCATGATGGAAAATAACCTTACTTTAATGAACTCACGTTTTAACAAAAAAAATAAAAGCAAATGGACGTGGTGCTCCCCAGGTGCAAAATTCAAAACTGAAATTGACTTTATTATAACCAATAAAGCAAACGCGTTCACAGATACCAACATAGTTAAGAACCTCAATTTTAACACAGACCACCGCATGGTAAGAAGCTGCCTAAGCCTAAATCAACCCAAAAGATCCAGGAAAAACCTAGTAAATAATAACAAGCTGTATTCAATAGCAGAACACAGTCATTCGACTAATCCCCGCTCAACAGAATCACTCAAGGAAATTATTACCTCCGACGTAGAAATTGGGATTAAATACAGGAGATTACAAAACAAATTTAAAGAGATGCTATTCAGCAAACCCAGACGTAAAGAAAGCTACTTAAGCGAAGAGACACTAGAACTATTAGACGAAAGAAGAACACTAATATCAAATAAAGGGGACAAAGAAAGACGCCAAAAAATTGCAAACCTGAGCAAGAAAATTAAGGAGAATATGAGGAAAGATCGTAAGGAGAAAAGAAATAGAGTTTTGGAAGAAAATATAAAAATAACAGGAGGACCAAAAAAGGCTATGAAACACCTAGATGAACATGGTAAAAAATGGATACCGAAATTAAAGCAACGCGAATCTTACATAACTAATCGACTCTCAATACATAAATTAGCCACGGACTATTACCGCCTATTGTATTCTGATAATTTCGACCGAGGGTTGGCCACAATTCCGGAAGTGACTGAAGGAAAAGAAAACGAAGTAGATGAAGTGCCAGAAATTCTTACCTCAGAGGTAATTAAGGCAATAAAATCCCAAAAACTCGAGAAAGCCCCAGGGCCGGACAAGATACCCAATGAAATGCTCAAAGGAACCTTAGAAGAAATCAGTCCTGTGCTGGCAAAACTTTTCAACGAAATCTTACAAACAAGGAAAATTCCAGAAGAATGGACCGAGTGTCACATAATTCTATTACATAAAAAAGGCCCTAGAGAAGAGATTGGGAACTATAGGCCAATTTCTCTAATATCAAACATATATAAAGTATTTGCTAAAGTGATCCTGGAAAGGATATCATCGACACTAAACGAAAGCCAACCTATAGAGCAGGCAGGATTCAGGAAAGACTTCAGCACAATAGATCACATTCACACAATAAAACAATTGATACAGAAGTATAACGAATACAATAAGCAAATCTACTTAGCGTTTATAGATTACTCAAAGGCATTCGACAGCCTTAAACACCAATACATATGGCGGAGCCTTGAACAACAAGGGGTCCAGAGTAACTATATAGAAATACTTAAGAGTATATACAAATCTAGCAAGGCCAGTATTAAACTAGAATCAATAGGAGAATCATTTCCTATCAAAAAGGGCGTACGCCAAGGCGATCCTCTCTCCCCTACGCTATTTAATGCCGTACATATTTAACACATATTTAGACAGCTAAACTGGGACCACTTAGGTCTGAACATTAATGGAGCTAGCCTAAACCACCTAAGATTTGCCGACGATCTGGTGCTTCTTGAAGAGGATCCAGTAGCAATGGAACAAATGATGCAGAGCCTAGCAAACAAAAGTAGAGAAGCTGGTCTGGAAATCAATGCCAATAAAACTAAATTGATGACAAACTCAAGGGAAACAGACGTTATGGTAGACGGCAACAAGATCGAATATGTCAAAGAATACATTTACTTAGGACAGATAATATCCCCTACAGATGCAATGACAAAGGAAATAAACAGGCGAATAGCCCAAGGATGGAGAAAATACTGGTCACTGAAGGAAATAGTTAAAAGTAAGGATCTAGGCAATCACATAAAAAAGAAAACATTCGAGACCTGTATTCTACCAGTTCTTACTTATGGCTGTGAAACTTGGTCACTAACACTTCACCACAGGGAAAGGCTAGCAAAATGCCAACGTGCCATGGAAAGGGTTAAAAATCAAAGACAGAGTCAGGAATGTAGACATAAGAACAAGAACAAAACTCACAGACATTCTTACCCGGATAGACATCCAAAAATGGAGATGGACTGGACATTTGCTACGCCACCCCAATAACAAATGGAGCAAGCAAGTCACCCTCTGGCAACCAAAAGTCGGCAAAAGAAGTAGGGGCCGTCAAGTCAGGAGATGGGAAGATGACTTGAAGCAGACAGCGGGGCCATTCTGGTTAAGAGTAGCAAGGGACAGGATCCATTGGAAGGAATTGGAGGAGGCCTATGCCAAAAGGCACACCGAACCTAGGGACTTCTTGTAAACCCTAGTTTAGGAATAAAAGGCTATTATTATTATTATTACTCCATGAATCTGGAGGCCCGACTCAGCAGTGGGTAATTTATGGGCTGCCATAATTATTCATCCTATGATTATGATTAAGGCATTTGTTTGTTTAGATGGAACTCTACCAGAAAAATGTCCATTCCAGAGCAGCAATTGCAACATATTGATAATTTTAATGTCTTTGTCCATCCGTGTGCTGACACGTATTTAAAATACATGGTTTAACCACCCCACTCCATCCTGAGGGTGTCGTGACTCGAAATGACAGGGCCGAAAACCTAGCCGCAAGAGAAGGACCAACTTGATACCAAACCCTGTGCCAACTGAACTTGACTGCCTCGTTGGTCTAGTGGTCAGATGTGCCGCCTTTGTATCAACGGGTCCCGGGTTCGATTCCGGGGTCGGGCCAGTGTCTTTGTCTAAACCAGAGGCACTGGCTCGGGGTCTGGGTGTCACTTCTATCTATAATATGCATGTATTTACAAAAAAAAAATGTATATAAGTAGTTTATCATCCAACTCGTTACCATAACACAAGCATTTAGTTGCTTAACTTGGGACGAGATGGCGTTGTGTGAAATGTCCAAGGATATTTATTTATTTATTTATTATTATTTATAACTCTACTGACCAGTGTGGCACAGTAGGCTTAATACCCTCCATGTAACTGGAGGAGGACTCGGCAGTGGGTCAAGTACGGGCTGAGAAATAGTAGTAATATTTTAGGACCCAAATAAGTACAAATTTCGAAACTCACCTATTAAGATCGGCTCTCTGGTACACCCAACACCTATATTTAGAGAAGGGGTCCAACTCGTCATACGTGATGAGATAAGACTTCAAGTTTTCCTTCCAGAAACCGATACACTTCATCCTGTAATCCGGATCCGAATATATATCCACCGGCCTCCCCAAATAGTCCACAGACAAACAATAGTTTTCCTTTATCTGTATCGTTTTCTGATCCGTATCGCAGACAGAGAAATCGCTTATATTTAGTTTGCAGTACAAATTTGGTCGTGGACTTAAGGTGACTCCACCCAAAATCCTGGTTTCGAATCTCACGTCCCCTCGTTGCGTGAAGTTGAATTTGCCCGCGACTGGGCACCTGATGGGCGATGGGTCTTTCTTGAGGAAAATGTCGTAACGCCACTGCCTTTTGTTTTTGAACTGAACCCAGGAGCAGACTGTGTGGAAGTTGCTTTGTATCATGGCCAAGCCTTTTCGGTATCTGAAAATAGGTACTTTTTTTTTATCAGTTACTTGAAAGCCTTTGACCTAGGCTAAGATGGAGCAGGCAATTCAAGGAATTTCCCCCCCGCCAATTCCCGACCTATGATCGCCCGTTAATTAATAAAAAGTAAAATAAAATTATTTAAATTTTGTTATATTCTCTTCCTTTTTCAACAGGTTTCTTTCTACTATTTTTTTTTTATTCAAAAATTATCGACACTGGTCTAATTTGACACAAATGATTTAAAATGGTTATCGTATTATAATCACCGGATTTGGAACGTTCACATTACGCGAATCGTAAAACCTGTAGTAACTTTCAAATATTTTAAAAATGATAATTCAGTAGTTAACAAAAATCTGTAGCCAATCCGTACCTGATAACGTTGTGATGCTGCGGTACAAAGTCAAAGCAAACATAATCCTTCTGACAGCCGTCGACTGTTAAGCGAGCCATCATGACCCTGCTATCTCGCTGTTCTCTGCAATCAGTAAGCACAAAGTATATTTCTTGTCCGTATGGTGACCGATTAAGAATACATGGCTTCCCCACCCCACTCCATCCTGACGTAAGAGTCGAGTAAACGATGATTAGAGGATGCCTGATTGAGCAATGGGTATTTAATGGCATCAGTGCTACACCACTCCGAGTCAAAGTGTGGGGTGACCGATTACATACACAATGTCGCCAACCCATTCCATTCTGAGGGTGTCGTAGGAGGCAATTAAAGCTAAGAAAAATAGGCGGACAAACTATCGTCAAGAGAAAGAAACTTTGTAGCGATTAATACGCTTCATACTTTACACAATTAACCCGAAAAATCAAAAGAATGTTAATGCGTGAATTACCAAAAAGTCCTACCCCGCGATAGCGAAGTTTACAGAGCAATTCGCACGGTTAAGAAATATCCGACTACAGTTATCGGGGGATAGGCGCCTCGAACCCCCTGCCAGACATACCACCGCGTCTGGCTGGATCCCTTTGCGCCTAAAACTTGATAGAAACCATGTGCCCACGCCTGTCCAACGACGCACAGTAGGCTAACTTCGCTCCATACGTTAGGAGTAGGGCCAACTCAGTAGTGGGTCATTTCCGGGCTGAAGCGACGACTAACGGAACCCCAGCGCGACTAAGATTTACCTAGTAAGGAAAAGGAAGTTTTAAATCCATTTACCTGCACACATAGATGGTTCGCCTATATCTTCCCTCGTCGGGATAATACGTTTCTATAATGTGCGTCTCATTGATGAAAACGTCCGCATCAATGTTGGCAGTGTTGATCCAATCTCCGGAAAAGTTTTGCGGTAAACGGCAACCAGGTTCCACGACCTCGACCTATAAGACATGTAAAACTGATTTTTTTATCAGTGACTTGAATTCCTTTGATCCTAGGCTTGCCTGATGGAAAGAAACGCCAGGGTCTAAGATGGAGCAAGCAATTTCGCAATGCTTTGGGCTTTGTGCTGGTAGCTAGCCGGGAGGACCATTAGATCCTACCAAGCGTGCTGAGTTTTGTTTACTTTTACAACACGCGTTATTTCCCAGCGTGCGGTGGGGTAATTTTATATTCTGCCCCGTTAACTGAGTCCACACGGGCCACAGTTTATAATTGACTTTGAAATTAAACATTGTATAGTGTTTATCGAATGCTTTGCAGCAGTCGTGGTCACGGGAGAGACTAGACGACAGTTGTCAATAAACGTACAAAGAAACAGTTAAATCGGAAATTAAATAACGTAATATACACGCGATAATCGCAAACAGAAGAAATCATTCGAATTGGCTTGATTGAATAGATTTTCAAATTAGGTAACGAAGTTGTAACGTAGCTTTCTACCCTACTATTGATGCTAACTACTACCTACTACTCAGCCCTAAATCATAAATGATCCACTACCGAGTTGGTTCGCCACCAAATTTATGGAGGGTATCTAAGTGTCTTTGTGTTAGCTAGATACACTTTCTCTCGGCCTGGGTGTCATTTGTGGTTGTTATTTTTACTAACTTTCGCTATTTGAAGGAGTATTCCATCAAAACGGTGTATACCCCCTTATCCAAGTCAACCAGGCATGTGAGGACACCGAAGGATGTCAATCCGTTCCAGAATCCCGGTGTGTACAAAATGGATTGCAACTGCGGTAGTTCCTACATCGGTCAAGCGAAGCGTACTATTGCGGAAAGGATCAAAGAACACATCGCAGCTGTCAAAAATCACCAGATACAGAAGTCTGCTATTGCTGAGCATTTGTTTGAGGCGGGTTCTGATCACTGGATCGAGCTCCACGATCCGAAAGTCCTCTCCACTGAACGGCATTACTATACGAGAACGGTTCGTGAAGCGGTTGAAATCAGAAAACACCGTACTTTTAACCGAGAAGA
Source organism: Clostera curtula (assembly GCA_905475355.2). Taxonomy (NCBI): domain Eukaryota; kingdom Metazoa; phylum Arthropoda; class Insecta; order Lepidoptera; family Notodontidae; genus Clostera; species Clostera curtula. Next base: position 5,845,473 of record FR997799.1, read on the forward strand.
TGTATTCAAGTTGGCGGGATCGTGGAACCCAGTTATAAGCAAATATATTGTTCGCGGTGTAGGTTACCGATACAGTCAGTGTTGTGTGCCGTAGTGACAACCCTACGTGTGTGAAAAACCAAGTGAGGGTAGGAGACCAAAGTACCCTCAATTCCCACCGAAAAAACTTGCGGTCTGCAGTCAGCTCGCGACCACGGCCATTGGTAACATGGTCGAAACGTCGAGCAATAACAGGTATTAATTATGTGCGGTATTAATTAAAACCCGTTGGATGTTTTTAAAAAGTCATTTGTGGTCACGAAATTATGGGTTTGTAAAGCGCCATGTGGTACAGGTTATAATAACGCAAGGGAGTTATTTCTAAGCAAAAAAACAGCTATATTATAAATATATATCAAAATCTTTTTACCTTAACCGGAGTTACTCTGTATCTCTCTGGAGATTTCTCCACTGTCTTCAATGTGTTACACTCTGGCGTGATCGAGGCTCCTATGTAAAGGTCATCATCTCTGTTCTTGAGAAAACAACGGTACCTCTCATCCTTACGTGACTCCTTCGTATTCGCAACCGCAAAGAATTGATCCTTATTAACAAACCAATGTCCTGAAATCATACGTAGTTTCAGAAAGCTTTGCAGGTAAAACTTTATGACAGTACAATAATGATTTTTTTGTTAAATACCCGTGCGAAGCCGGTGTGGCCCACTAAGCACGGGTATTTAACAACAGTACAAACACAAACATACATTCTTACAAACTTTCACGTTTAAAATAGTAGTAGGATTTAAGATGTAATAAAACACACACACACAAGCGTGCGCATGTATTTTCTTGTAACTCGCGTAACGTAAATAATGTTTCCGCATCAATAATGTGAATCAATTATGGTGCTAAGAATTATTTCTTTATTATCTCATTCTCATATATTTTTACAAAAAGGAAACAAATTCATTAAAATATATATAAAAATAGGATGTCACCCGCCGAAGACGAAGTCAATGACCCAAGCCAACGGCGGTTAGGGGTCAGCAGAGAGATCTCCTTACAATCCGCGCAGTCTCTAGAAGGACGGGTTTCTGGGCCAAGTGCTTAACCCAACAACTTAGTGAGAGCTTTTCAAAATAACGATTAAAGCTCTTCGCTATTCGCGTTTACCGACACAACAATCGGCACAATGATAGTAGAATCAACACCCCACATTGAAGTAATCTCATGAGCCAAGTCAAGGTATTTGCTCAGTTTTTCAGTTTCGGCCTATATGAGATTAAGAATTATTATTATTAAGCTAATGATATAAATAAAAAAATACTGAATGGTTTCGCTATGAAATACAAACCTTAAAGCTTTGTATTTGGAATACAAATAATATGCATGCTTACCCAAACAGCTGTATTCCACCACCCCATCAAAAGTATTAGACATCCCTTCACATTTCCTATATGTGATGTTAAACTTCTGATTGGTTATCAAAAACTGTGTGCCTGCAGTCTGACATGATTTAATCTGGTTGCCAGGATGGTTGCATTCACCAGTAAATCGGAATCGGTTTTGGTATGCAAAATGCCACACTCCTTCAAGGGAAGATCTACAGTTTACCTAAGAACAAACTTGAATGTGTACAGAGAAGAGAATAAGTAATACACAACTTGTGATGTAATCTGTATAGTAACAGAATAAGAATACATTTGTGTGAATTTTGTGTGTGACTTATGTTTGACTGAAAAATGTTTCAATAAAAAAAGGCTAATGTAATGGAAGATTTTAACATATAATTTAGAGAATCATCAGTAGGGTGAATAGTTTAAGAGATGAGTATAAGGTCATTTGATATTGATTGTGATGAATAACATATTATCCAAAATATTTATTTCATTTTACTTCTAAATATCTATAATATATAATCTAATTTAAATCTTATTTAATTTATTGTATTCTCCCATTCATTGCAAAGAAATGATATATCACAATATTATCAGGTTTATGATTACCTAGTATAATATAATATACATATTATGATGCTACATCACTTGAAAATTGCCATCACGTCATAACCACAAAATCTATTAACTAAGCACAAAAACGTCAATATACTTACAGGAACATAGTTCTCAGAGAACATGGTAACAAAATTCTGATCAGGATTCAATCCCCGACAAACTCTCTCTACTGTAGGCTCCTCATTTGTACCCAGGTCGACACAAGGTGATTCAATCCTCTCCAGTACATTTACTGTCCGCACTATGAATTTCACACAGTAGTAGCAATTTGTGTAGCGGAACACCATTGTGTAGTTTACACGGTATTCTGATTTAATATTCACACATACACCCCTGGAAACAAATGTTCTCGCTACAACAGTAGAAACAAACATTCTGGCTAAAATAACTACACCAGTGTCTCTGGTACCTATTTCACTTCTCTAGACTGCACAGACTAGTACTATAAGATAGATAGACACTCTCCTATAGATAAGAGAGCTCAATGGGACTGATATAGTCAACAGACAACTAAGTTTTGGAAAAAAAATTAAACAATCATTCAACATTTTCAACATATTAGGTACAGGATGATTGTTAGATACTTACTAATTGTGCATGAGAGTGGTAGAGTGTAGCAGATAACAGCTTATTTTTTAAAGGCTCGCAACGAACATATTTTTGCTCAGGTTTTGCTTTTTTTTGTTAATAAACAATTTTATATTAAAAATTTATGAATATTTACATTACATCCTGTCATGCTGTTACTTTTATAAACAATTAAGTAATTATACAAAAAATGGTGCTATTAATAATATTTCCGAGGTAGAGAATAGCACATTAAAATTTAAGTAATTAATAAAACTTTAGACAAATCTTTCACAACTTACTTTCCAGTCATTTCACTGGCGTTGATATCGTTGAGTGTTTGCTTGCCATTTTCAAATGAGAACCATGTGTTTCTCAATACCGTAGGTATTGTACATTCCCCTGCTATGGACACTACTAAAATAATGAAATTTAAAAACGTTACAAGATCATGGGCGTTACCTAAATAATATGAATTAAAATGTAAGAAACAATGGATTATACAATTACCTATTGATAGCAGACCAATTAATGCAAACGTTCGAAAGTTACGTATCATTTTAAGGCAGTAAATATATTGAAATTACATTTATTTCATAAAATAACAAATTTATGCGTTATTCATAACCAGCCTCACAATGACATTTCTCACCAAAGTTCACCAACCAAACAAACAGCAAACTAAACTATTGTACTTTTCTTTTTTTTATGATTTGGCAACTCATTTCTGCCAGCGTCTAGTTTTTTTAATGGCGCGAGAAATGTAATGGTTCTGACTTCCGCCAATAATAGGTATTTTATATTGCGAGCAAAAATGAGGAATCGAGTTAAATTTTCACTTCTCTTCTTGGTTAATGGTATCTCGTATCTTGATTAAATGATGAAATTTTTTTCACGAATAAATTGATAAAAAACAAACAATGAGGTTTCATAAATGGTGAGCATTAATCGAAATGAGTAAATAAACAACACAAATAAATTTAAATAAGACAATGAATATACCTAATGGTAGTTTATTAAAGTCTAGCTAATATATACTAAGGTATTGTAAATTATTAGAAACGACATTGTAAATTATTAGAAACGACATTCTAGTTTAATAGAATATCTTTTTTACATTCCCTCCTCCTCAATGACATTTATCGCTCATTTGATTCCCAAGGAGCTACCAAGTACCTCTAACCGTAGTCCTCCAACATCAACATTTCAGCCAAAAGACGTCCACTGCTCACCGGTAAGAATGTGTTATGATTTCATTCTTCCGTTGTAAGGACACTCGCAATTACTTACTACTGAATGTAACTACATGGTTCAAAAGAGTTCAAATTTACAATGATATTGACGGTTTTTGTAACATACTTTACACTTTTTTCAGGTTATTATTTGCAGCGGATGGAGCGAAATAAAACGGTTTTGTTATAGGAATATTGTGTATTTTATTTTTATATTTGCGCACTGTACAACGATGGATGTTTTCGCCTTGACCGGCTTAGCGAGAAGGGAGTTGCCATACTTAAACAAAATGTCTGCTACCAAATTACAAATATAAATGTTGCCACTTTATCATTATTCAATACACCCCCTCAACATTATATTTTAATTTCCAAACAACCATTTTAATTTTACCATTAAACATTTTTTAAACCTTTACCTATTTTGTACTACACCCCCTTAAGATAAATTCTGAGATGCATCTCCTTAACAAACTCTGTAATGCATCCCCTTTATAACATAAACATAACCTCTAAACAAATATGCAGAGCCCTAAATGATACTCATAAGTACTAACTAAACTTAGGCACACTAAACATCCTTTACATACAAAGATACCTTAAATACTAACTCCGCATTATCCTATGCATGTACACACTTTAACAAACTTATGACAATATCATATCCCTAAGTTTAACAAAAAGTATTTTTCCCAAGGGTTTGGTAAACAAATCAGCTACATTGTTATTACTACAAACAAATGTAATTTTAACTAAACCTCTTGATAGATTTTCTACAATGTACTGATACTTAATGTCTATGTGCTTCAATCTTTTATTACTGTCATTATTCTGTGCTATATTAATCACACTTTGATTGTCTTCAAATATTTCAAAATCTACATTATCATATCCAAAATCTCTAAGTAATTTTTTTAAATAGGAACCTTCCATAATACTCATACTCAAAGCTACATATTCTGCTTCACAAGATGACAGTGTTACACAAGACTGTTTCTTACTGTACCAAGAAACTGGACAATTAAAAATATAAAATATTTGACCCGAGGTTGACTTCCGGTCTGCAACATCACCGGCCCAGTCTGCATCACTGTAACCTTGCAATTTACATACATTTTTGTTTTCATTATCATATTTGTATGTTAAAGATAAATCAATAGTACCCTTTATGTATCTTAATATCCTCTTCAAACATTTAAATAAAGCTACACTAGCACAATGCACATATCTACTAAGAAATCCTACTGCTACAGATAAGTCTGGCCTAGTACAAGTAGCATACAAAAGACTACCTACTAAACTTCTACAGGCTTTTTCTATTTCAACACTTTCACTTTTATCTCTCTGTAACAAATCAAAATTAAAGTTTTGTTCTATTGGAGTACATACAGTTTTACAATTTGACATTTGATATAAATCCAGCAAATTTAATAAATATCCTTTCTGATTAATTACAGTTACACAATTTTTAAGATCTTGTTTTATATTTATTCCCAAATAATTACTTGCTAGACCCAAATCTTTCATTTTAAAGTTTTTACATATTGAACTTTTAAAGTCATTTACTTGGTTTTGATTACTACCAAAATACAACAAGTCATCCACAAATAATAACACATAAATATAATCATCTCCAATATGTTTGAAATATAAACATGGGTCATTCTTTGATCTTAAGAAATGTTCATTTGACATAAAACTATTAAACTTTGCATTCCAATATTTAGGTGATTTTTTAAGACCATAGATTGACTTATTTAATTTGCATACCTTATTTCCTGGTAATCTCATAAAAACTGTCTCATTGATGTCTCCATAAAGAAATGCCCCAGTAACATCCATTTGGTACACTGGTTGTCTTTTCTGCATAGCTACAGCCATCATGGCTTTGAAGGTAGTTAACTTGGCAACAGGTGAGTATGTTTGGTCATCACAGTTCTTCTGCTGGAATCCTCGGGCTACTAAGCGAGCTTTATACAAAGCTTTTCCTTCTGCCTCCTTGACTTTGAATACCCACTTGCTACTTACTATGTTTTCTCCGTCAGGAACTTCTGTCACCTCCTCCCATGTATTATTCTCCTCCAGTGTCTTCAACTCCTTGTTTATGGCTTCTTCCCACTTACTTTTATCTGGGCTTTTCATAGCTTCTTCGTAGGAAATAGGTTCATCACAGCAGTAAGTCAGGAATGTGTTTTCTTCTCCTTGTACATAGTCCTTAAACCAGCTTGGCTGTTTTCTCATCCTTCTAGGTCTTTCTGTTACCTCTTCTGACTGTACTGATGTTTCTGGAGTTTCCTGTGAATTTTCTTGTTCTTCTTCTACCTCTGCCTCTATATCTTCTTCTAATATTGACTGCTCATTAAAAGAATGGATGGAGTCCTGTTCATTTTCACTTTCTATAGTTTCAAGATTCTCTGTGTCTTCATATTGGCTTTCTTCTTCACTATTTCCAAACTTTATATCCTGCTTTATCAAGATGCTTTTCACTTGATTTATGTCTTGATGACCTAATTTTGCATGCCATTCCTTTAGATCTGACATCACTTTTCCAACCATGGCATTTGTGTCTTGCTGTCTGAATAACATTGTGTACATTTTTTCATATCTCTTGGCTACAGCATGCACACTGTTGTTTTTAATAAACTGACACTCAGTGGCAGTTGACTCCAGCTTGTAACCTTTATCCAGTGCAGCACTCATAGAAAATAAGTTTGTCTTGAGGCTTGGCACATACAACACACTGCTTATCAATGTTTTAATCCATTTTTCCCCATCATATGCCTCAAGGTCAATGTCACCATAACCTAAAGCTTCTATTATTGTCCCATCCCCAATAACAATGTCTTTTGGCACTAACAACTTTTTATAATTTATGAAGCTGTCCGCTGTAAAGCTCATATGCTCTGAAGCACCACTATCTAAGAGCCATTCATTGTTTACACTTTTTGATGTAAGTCCACACACTGACATTACAAATGCGTTTTGTTTTACATCTGTTTTTTCTTGTTTGTTGTCCTTAATAAACCAACACTTTTCTTTTGTATGTCCGCGTTTATTACAATGTTTACAAAATGGAATATTTTCAGTTTTATCACTTTTGTTGCTTCTGGCTTTACAGTCTTTTTTGTAGTGACCCACTTTACCACATTTAAAGCATTTTCTATTTTTAGATTCCGTTTTAAACGCTGTGGATCTACTATTTTCACCTTCTTGGTATAATTTATTCCGTTGTTCTTCTATGATGAGCCTTGCTGTCAACTCCGACAGATTTTGCTTTTCAGATGGGACAGAGTCCCATGCAGAGACAAAGTGTCTGAATTTATCACCTATAGAACTTATTATTTTTGTGACAATCATATTTTCTGCAATTTCTCCTTTTGCTTGTTTAATTTGTGTTGCAATTGCCTCGACCTTTGCAATGAATGTTGACACATCCTCCGAACTGTTATATTTTTCTTCAAAAAAACGCTGCTGCAGTATGTGCAATGACACATCAGATTTTTGCTCATAAATTACATTTAATTTGTCCCATATTTCTTTAGCAGTTTCACAGTTTTGCACATGCAGCATAGCTGTGTTACCCAGCCTGCCCACGATAACTCCTTGGGCTTTCGCATCTAGCCTTTTCCACGTGGCTAACTTTGTATCGTCATTTTCTGGACATTTGAATGAGCCATCTACCAATTCGTAGACATTTACCGCCTTCAGTATGACTTTAACTTGAAATTTCCATGTATGCCAGTTACCGGCATTTTCCAACAACATGCGATTGTTAGACGCCCCAAAAATATCGCCCTCGCCGTCCATTTTTGTTGTACCGACGCTACTGCTTGACCGCAGAACCACACCGCCGTTTTACCACAGCTGCTACACAATAATTCCTTTATTTCGCTCCGGGCTTCTGGGCCCATAACCTTTTCAGGTTATTATTTGCAGCGGATGGAGCGAAATAAAACGGTTTTGTTATAGGAATATTGTGTATTTTATTTTTATATTTGCGCACTGTACAACGATGGATGTTTTCGCCTTGACCGGCTTAGCGAGAAGGGAGTTGCCATACTTAAACAAAATGTCTGCTACCAAATTACAAATATAAATGTTGCCACTTTATCATTATTCAATACACTTGGCAAGAACTTTTGAATTTAGCAGAGTATTGCAAAAAAATCTTTTTTTTAAACGAAACCTCTGCACTATTTATTGTATCCTTCATCGCAGAGGCAGTTTCATCATCATCATCATCATCATCATTTCAGCCAAAAGACGTCCACTGCTGGACATAGGCCTCCCCCAAGTATCTCCACAAAGGCCGGTCCTGGGCCGCCCGCATCCACTGCTTTCCGGCGACCTTAACCAGGTCGTCGGTCCACCGCGTGGGAGGCCTACCAGCACTGCGCCTTCCGGAACGAAATCGAAATTATTAATACGAAATCCGCCAAAGCCGAATCTAACTACAAAGAAGTACACATTTGAATGGGTACCATTAGATATGATGTTGTAGCTGGCACTGCAATTAAGTTAAGAACTCAATTAAAACTACTTAATTTTACAAAATAATTACTACTAATGCATATCTTGAAAACTGTTGAATTTCGGCAATACATATGGGGGGTTCAATTGGTTGCATCATGACCCCTTACTAGCCCCTGACGGATATCCGTCGAATTACCAGTAACCCTGTATAATGAATATTGTATAATGACTTGACCTAAAGGTTTTGATCTCCAGGCTATCAAATTACAACAATTATAGGCGTAGTGTACTCTGTCTGTCTGTCATCGAATTTTGATTTGAAGACTTTGACGTGTTTGTATAAAGATTGGTTTGGTTCTACAATTTGAATTCTTATACATATTTGACGATTACAGTACTTGAATTTTCCAAGTAAGAAATATTTTAATACTAACTGTAACATGACAACAATATGTGCTCATAATATCGTCCCGAAGAAGTATTATTTTCTAAGAGTAACACAATGCCGAATAATTTTCAGGTATGGGGCGCCGGAAATCGAAAAGAAAGCCTCCACCGAAGCGAAAAGCGATAGAACCGCTGGATCAACAATTTAACTGTCCTTTTTGCAACCACGAAAAGTCTTGTGAAGTTAAAATGTATGTACTAAACTTGTCGCTACTAGGAGTGTCTTGGTAATGTGATCGGCTAATTTGAGGTTTGTTTCAAGGGATCGTGCTCGAAATACGGCGAGGATACAATGTAGAGTGTGCTTAGAAGACTTCCAGACTACCACAAATGTCTTATCAGAGCCAATTGATGTCTACAATGACTGGGTTGATGCATGTGAAAGTGCTAACTAGTTTTTATGCCATTGGTTATATTTTATACTTATAAGATGTAATATAAATCTCATTTCAACATTGATGTTTCGCATTTCAATATAAATTACATGACTTAAACCTGATGGTTATGTTATTAAAATGTAAGACATAATTGTCTATTTAATCAAGGACCTTTCATATTATTTTTAAGTGTCTGAAATAAAAGTATTTTTTATCTTACAAAATTAGACTTTCATCTTATTATATTGTTGTTACTATGCTTGTGAGTATGAATAGGATCCAAAAGTCTATAATGTAATTATAATGACTGTATGTAGCTTCCAACTTAGTCACATTATATTACATACCTATATAGTCTCATTATATTGAATTGTCACAGTTCACCATGATCATTTACTACTACTATGTAGCACATACATGACCCACTGCTGAGTCGGACCTCCACCTCCTCCATTATATAAAGAGTATTTAGCCTACTGTGCCATGAAGGTTAGCACAGTTTAATTTCAAGGTTTTCTTCTCTTGCAGATAGGTTTTTGTCTCTTTCTTCAGGGTGGAATGAGGTGGTAACACTGTATTCTAAAATCGTTACCACACGGACAAGTAATCTGAAACACTTGGTTAAGACAATTGCAATCTACCATGTATTTATTTTTAACCAGGTCATCGGACCACTGTGTGGGAAACAAAAAATTGGCTGGAATGATATTAATTTATTTTTAGTCTTTATAACTGGTTTCCTGCGTGTCTCAGGACATAGGCCTCCTCAGATAACTTCCACTACTGCTTCTTTAATTCATGGTAAAACAAAGACCAAACTCACTACCGAGTTGGGCCTCCTCCAATCACATGGAGGGTAACTAGTCTACAGTCACATACTGCCTAGACAGGTTGGCTGGCACATGTTTAAACACAAATAATAACCACTGAAAAGTTAATAATAATTTTATTCACCAACAATTAAGCTTACATACAATTATTGACATGGCCACTGATACCCCAATGACTATAAATGTATTGTTTACATTTTTATTTATCTATAAAAGCATAGAAATAACAGGCTCAAGGCTTCGCCGCGTGAAGCCGATTCGCAATTTGGTATGTTGCAAATGGTTAGAATAGAATAGGTGAAATATTTTCCATGGCTTCGCAAACTAAAGTTGTTAGACTTTAGTTTGCTATGGACGAATGGATGCTAGCAATGGGAATATAAACGTTTTCACGAGTAAGAAAACTAATTACGTTACACTAGCACACTTCTAGTAATAACATTCGGTATTATTATTCTAAGCACTATTTTATCGTAGGTATGGCTGCAAATACTCTGCCGCCCCTGACGAAAGACCAGCGTTGGTTGCTTGTAACCATCATGCTCATTTTGGGACGGTTTGTAGATTTGAACTAAATTAATTAAAATTTTATTAATGTCTGTCTAAATAAAACTCACTGGCCATGTCACATAACCGCCCACATAATACATAATGCACATAACTATATACACATATGAAAATATAACTGTAAGAGTTAGTATATTCGAAAGCATTATGCTATGCATCAATTCTTTGTCACCTAAAAGCTGGTTTCTTTGGTTTCTAAACTTTGTGTACAGTTGGGATACGAAAACTTTCGTCAGTTATCAAACACATGCCTTTAGCCAGTCAAACTCTTAGTAGTTTTGACCATAAATCATCAAACAGAAGACGCCATCAGACGTACTGTATTACGATATTCAGTCAATAAAGTACCCGCATGATTGATTGCCGAGCTTCATATCAATATGAAATCTTTTATGAAGCCTAGTCACTACGAAAATCATTAAAATGATATCCTGTATAATTGCCACTGTAATTTCATTCTTGGCCAGCCATAAATTAAAAAAAAAGTATTATCTACATTCGTCAACGCGATATTCTGTTTAGTTTAAAATAAAACGTTGGAATGAATAACAAACCTCTTCTTGCCCCAACTGTACAAAAGTTTGAATGCAGAATCAATGATTTTGGCATACAATTTGTAAATGGAATGTACGAATATACGAGGGTGAATCAAAAAATTCTTGGAATCAATATTAAAAAATGCAAAGATTTAAATAATAATATTTTATTTTTCTACATAATCTCCCTCCAATGCAATGCATTTAGAATAACGCGTTTCTAACTTCCTTATTCCTTGTGAAAAAAAATTATTTTCTTGACTCTCGAAAAAGTCCTCTACGGCAGCTATAACCGCGTCATTATCGTGAAATTTTGTTCCACGAATTTCCTCTTTTAATTTTGGAAATAAGTGAAAATCACTTGGGGCTAAGTCCGGAGAATATGGTGGGTGGTCAAGGAGATTGAAGCCAGCACAGCGGATTGCGTTGAGCGCAACTTCCGATCGATGGGCAGGAGCGTTATCTTGAAGGAACAACACGCCCAACGACAGTTTTCCACGACGTTTTTCTTTAATCGCTTCACGCACTTTCGGGATTAAATTTGCATAATAGGGTCCAGTTATCGTCTGGCCTTTTGGCATGTAATCAATAAAAAGGATTCCTTCACTATCCCAGAACACAGAGGCCATAACTTTGCCAGCGGAAGGAGCAACTCGAAATTTCTTAATGGATGGAGAGGATGGTCGTTTCCAAGACATGCTTTGTCTTTTAGTTTCAGGATCAAAATGGTGGACCCACGTTTCATCCATGGTGACAAGACGACGGCAAAAATTATCCGAATCACGCTGGAACATTTCGAGATTACGCTTGGAAATTTCCAAACGTCGCTTTTTGTTTTCGTCGGTTAACATTCGTGGCACCCATCTTGCAGACACTTTTTTGAACCCCAGTGAATCAATTAAAATGGATTGAACGCTACCAAAAGATATCTTTAGGATCTCAGCTATATGTTTTATAGTCATTCTTCTGTCTTCCAAAACCAGATTCTCAACCTTTTTGACATTTTCTTCTGTAACGGAGGTTGAAGGCCGCCCAGAACGCGGGTCATCTTTACAGCTTGATCTACCTCTTTTAAATTCAGCCACCCATTACGCAACCGTAGAATAGGGTACAGCATCACCCCCTAATGTCTGCTGAATGTCCAAAAAAATTACCTTCGTAGACATTTTTTTCAAACTGAGATATTTTATCACCGCACGTAACTCACTTTTATCCATAATTTTGACTTTTTAGCAACTCGTTGCACAAAAAAATTTATTACATGCGAACGAACTGACAAAAACAAGTGACAGTCTGCATAAATATAGTGTGATAGACACTCTTTAATTTGAATATCGAACTTGATCCAAAAAGGTTTCATATATATGCACTTCTAAGAACTTTTTGATTCACCCTCGTACAATAATACTACAATAACAATGCTGTTGGATATAACAATAAAATATCTACTGCCCCGAAGTTACAAAGCTATTGCACAATATTATCTTGATTAAAATGTCACAAAAGTGTTTCGTGAGATGGTACCATATGTTACAACATAGCACATATGGTACAAAGTATGTACCGTATTATCTGATATCACAGTTTAAAAAAAAACAATGCATAATACAAGTATTTTATGACATGCTCAGTTATTTAGTTAGAGTGAAACATGTTCGTATCTCACACTGAATGGATTTACATGAGGTATGTGTCTAGAATGGAATGGATATAGTAAGACGCACTAAGGCCCATCGCACACTATCCGTGCGGCGGCGGCATGCTAAGGAATCCGCAGGCTTGTTGAGGTGTGCCACGGCAATAGCCTGGTCCTTTAGAACAGTGGCGTCGAGCGAATATGCGCGCGAAGCCCTGTGCGGAGTGCGGAGACGAATCGCTAGTGGAATATACATGAACTCAGACCTACATACAACAAGTATTTCTGGATTTTACGTGGCCTGAAGTTGACTTGATCATAATTGACAGTTGGTAACATTTATTACAAAATGTGCAAGTACCTAATTTTAGTTTTGTACAAACTTCTCATAAGCTTTCTTCTACCGAATCGTAACGTCTTTGAAATCGATAATACTATAAAAAGTTCCAGTTGCATTCTATTACTGGCCATTAAGTACGTTTTTTAAAATGCAATGCAATTATTTGTTCTTAAAGATGATCCGGAAGTCAAATCGATCATTGGTTGTCAAGTTTTAAATTTGATTATTTCAGTTTTAAGTGTAAAGATATCTTGTAGACACTGGGTTTGATCCATTGCTTGGCGAGACTATATATGCAAGATAAATGATTGTGCAATAGTTTAAGTATTATAACATGCGGGGTTAATTATGCATAGCAACAATAATTTAGTTTTAACTATCGAACCAATTTTTGATAGCCATAAATAGACAAAGATTTAAAAGTTTTATTTTTATTTTGAGTATGACGCTACTCTAATTTCATGCGATAATAAAATTCTCTCATCTACTTAACACGTTAGTCTGTTAATCGATATTTGAATTAAATTATTATATTAGTGTGTCTTTATTAATCGACACCACCGATCTCTATATATTTTTGTAGACTCCGGAAACTAGTAATATTATGGTACGTTTAATATCACTTTCAAAGCTATATTGATTGGAATATATAATACTAGAGCTTACTAACCATAGTCAAGTGCAATCAATACCTATTCAATTTTTTAACGCATCGATCAATTTCTGTGGCAATTTGATTATAATTGACAGTAAATTTAAATATAATAATATTACAAAATGTGCGAGTAGTTAAATTTATAACTTCTCGTCAGCGTTTGTCTACCGAATCATAACGTCTGTGAAATCGATAATACTAAAAATATATTTTATTGACAGTAATAATCCTTTCCTTACGACTACATCGATCAAAATATGTATTTCTATTAAGTATAACACAATAGTTTGCATTAATCCTCATATTTCAGTAACAAAATACAAATAAATAAAAAAATAATTCTACAAAAACTATAATATACGTACTGTCATCACATTTGATTTCTGACTTGCTACCAATTTATTTCCCCGCGTAATTTAAAATAATAACGCACGTTATTTATGTCTTATTGACGTTCCATTACATTTAAAATTAGAACGATTTGGGTCAGAGATTAAAAGTGTAGAATGTACATAACACAGTTTTTAATTGAGCTATTGCCTAGACTTACAACCCAGGGATTCCTGTAACCATGTCAACATTCACATAATTACTAAACTGTGGAAACTCGACTAAATATTTACAAAAATTGTCTACGTGTATGTGAGGTGTGGGAGGCGTGACATGGTTACCGAGCCGCATACCACCAAGCCCTAATTAGCTGTATAATAGCTCACACTAACACTTCACCCCTGCCATACTATAATAGGTACCTTTTTTGGAATGTGTATGTGAAACAGGGTGTAACAAAAACCCTATATACAACAGCAGACCTGACCAGAGACACTTCTGAAGTATTTTTCTTCTTATTATGATGGATAAGGAACCAGAGAGAGAGAGATCTATGCTCTTTTCAGGGTTAAACTAATTCGTTGTATCACGCTAATTATCTTCTTGTCTATTGTAGTATGTTTTGTTATCTCACATTTACCTTTTTATGATCTTAATAATGTATAAATTTGAAATTGGTCATGATTGATTGACCAAAAACATTTTGTTTATGAGATTCTGTGCAAAGATGGACATTTTTGCATTAGGTGTGTATATACTCTCTTTATTACACCATGTACACATAAATTAATCATAGACAAAAATAATGCTCCAAACAACCAAAATCTGTCATACCATTTCAATTAGCACACATTTAGCGCGATATTAAATAATTTGGGGATAGCAGAAAGCCTTTATTGTACTGACGGATAGAAAGATACACCACTTAAACATTGGATTAAAATAGATATTGATATGGGCAACACTATATTCTTATTTAAGTGGTAATATCCCGCCACTAGCAACAATGAAACGTTCCGAATATTAAAATTTGCCCATATCTATGAAAGAGTCGTATTGCAGATCGTAATTATCGGCCACGATATTTTCGTCGGAGGGACCCAAGTTACACTGGGCGACATCGCAAGTAGTCGTTTCGTCAGAGCTATCGCTATTGCTGTCTATATATTCGAATAGATATTTAGCTTTACTCACGCCTGGGACACGCAAGTCGGTCATTTCGTAATGTTCTAGAACCACCGAATGTTCTAGAACTGTCGATGTGTCGGCCTGTATAGCGTCAAACGAGGTAGAAAGTAAAGCGTCTTCAATGAGTACAGTTTCGAAATGAGATGAGCTAGCATCTTCAGTAAAGCGACCGGAATCCCCTATCTCAGAAATATTCGGCGATAAAGGTACTTCTACACCCAATGTCATATCGCCCCGAACGTGAGTATCTGCGTCTTGAAAACAAATCTTTGGCGTATCGATTTTCGGTATCTCGATATCTTTGGATAACGATACCGAATTATCATCCGATAACTCTCCATCCGGGTTAAGAGTCACCGAATCGTAAATCGACTCGACCACCTGGTGTTCCAAATCGTCGACGCATTTAGTCGAATCGTCACTACTATCCGAGACGATAAGCTCTATACTCCTATCCAAGATCCCCGTGTCGGTACACGTGGACATTTCGTCTTCAAATACGATTTCGACGCTCCGTATTCGCATCAGAGGCATTTTGGCGGGCGATATCTCGTTACCTTTCGCGGTTAGGCCCCGCTTGTGACTAGTATCGATTATCGAGTCGCATTCGCTGACGTCATCGTAATCGATTTCGTAGCTCCGTAAATCGGAGTTACAGGGCGAGCATTCGGTCGCTCTGGGTTTTGATGTGGGTTGGGTGTCGGGTGAGGTGGTATGTGCGAGTAATCCCTAAGGTTGCAACGTTTCTTATTGTATAGTAGTACCTAGGTCCAAACCGCCTTCCTCTTGCATTTTCGTGAGGAACTTGAACACTCTGGACTCTTCGTCGGTCTGTTTTACCATGTCGATGAGTGCTAGCAGTTTCTTGATGCCGATGAAGATCCTGTGAGTGACGTATTTAAGTTAAAAATGCGTTAAAAAGCGTGTGGAGCAGTTTTTAGACACAAGGAAAATCTAAAACATTGCAAATATCCATAACCAAAGACTATAAAGAACTAAATAATTGCCTATACATCAAAATCTGTGTCCTTGTGATGACGGATTTAATCCAAAATGCTTTTTATTCGAATAAATTCTTGCGAATGGTTTCAAATAGTCAAAAATATTATAACAGAAAAATTTAAAAAGATTTTTTTTAATAATAAATCATATAATTTTTGCTACCGGTTCGGAATGCCATTCCACAGAGAAGAACCGGCAAGAAACTCCATGGTAGCTCTTTTAAATAAAAGGTTACAATGACGGTGGTTCCATTTTAGTGTCACCACCCCATTCCGTCCTGAGGGCGTCGTAAAAGCCGACAAAAGGAAATTACAAGGCTGATGACCTAGCCGCAAGAGAAGGAAAACTTGATAAGAAACCCCTTGCCAACCCCATGTACTGGACCCTCCATGTAATTGGACGAGGCCCGACTCAGCAGTGGGACATGTATGGGCATCAAAATGAATGGCTGTTCGTTTGTCTCGTATATCAAAAAAAATATAGCTCTCGTTGTACAAGCTTCGTGACCTGTCTTCCACAATGTTTCTTGGAGGTTGTGTGTGTTTTTTTCACGTTACAGTACTTTCGTCACCAGCTGAAACTGGTGATACACCCTGTATATATATACCTGGCTCCACGCAGCTCCTTCTGTATCTTCTGCAAGTCCTGCTTGGAGAATGCGTCGCTGTCCTCTAGCACGGCCATTACGTGCTCTGGCTGCGACAGATTCGGCACGTGAAGGACGCCAGTGAACGCTGACAACATCTCCATGTCTTCTAACACTTGTCTGGAGACCAATATTTAATCAATTATCTAACTGACCCCGTAAACGGGGATTTGCCATATACATTTCGCTATTAAAAATAGGGATTACTTGTAGTGGGGTGAAAATTTAGGGTTGTATGTATTTTTGTATGCTGTATCATACACAAATAAAGTCCGGCGCCAATTAGTTTTACTGTGTTCTGTCGTGTGTATGTGAGAGCCGGTGCCCAACAGGGCATTTCCTTGAATTGCCTGCCCCATCTACCTACCATCACGCAAGCCAAGGGTCAAATGCATTCAAATAATTGGTAAAAAAAAAATACGTTGAGCCTTTTCGGAGGCGTTTGATAACAAATACAGTGACATATCTAGAACAGTGTCCCTTAATAATTTTGGAAATCTTTTTGAACTGTAATCTCTGCCATCTTAAGAAGTTGCTAATAATCTAGAGAAATTACAATCCGGCTCGAAGGACCAATGTTAGTACATCTATCTATCAGCCACAGAAACTGTTGAACATAGGCCTGCCCTATAGATTTCCACAATGGACGATCTCGTGCAGATTGCATCCACCGACTCCCAGCGACTGTCATAAGGTCGTTCGTCCACCCTGTTCACGTTAGCGAGCTATTATAGCGGTCAATCTGTCGTACTTTTGTATGCAAATGAAAAGGACAAAAAGGAATATTTATTTTAATATTCCTTAATGACTTTCGGTGCGGTTTTTCATATGAATGAATTACTTTAAATTGGTCCTTTTAACTACAATATTAAAAACCGCACCAATTTATTTAAAAGTAAGTTTTATAAAAGTTGCATATCTTTTTTTTTTCTTGTAATGATAATGATTTCCTCCGCCTTTTCTAACTTGGTCTAGTGGTTAGATGTGCCGACTTTGGATCAACGGGTCCCGGGTTCGATTCCGGGGTCGGGTAAGTGTCTTTGTCTAAACCAGAGGCACTGGCTCGGAGTCTGGGTGTCATTTCTATCTATAATATGTATATATTTACAAAAAAAAATGTATATAAGTAGTTTATCATCCATCTCGTTACCATAACACAAGCATTAAGTTGCTTAGCTTGGGACGAGATGGCGTTGTGTGAAATGTCCAAGGATATTTATTATTATTTTTTATTTATTATTGTTTAGCAAAATCAGTCCAAAACATAAGCCGAGTCGCAGAGTAAACAGTCCAATACAAAATCCGAATCGCAGAGTAAGCAGATGATAGTCCAGTAAACAAGCCGAGTCCGAAATAAACGGGAAGCCATATAGAAAAAAAAAAGTTGAAGGGAGACAACTAAGAATGGAGGTGATCAGACGATACTTAACCTACAGATCTAAAGTACTGACCTTCGACTGCTTGTGCAAAGGATGAGTAACTTCCTGCCCTTAGGCGGCTGCTTCTTCAGTAACACCAAGAGCGCCTGCAGGGTCAAGTTGGAATACCGTGGTCCGATAGGCCCATAGTCCAAGAGACGTTCGATATTGTCCACCAAGATGCAAGACAGACTTGAGCGGTAAGCATCGTCGAAGTACTGTGGATAGAATAGACGAAGATTTCGAATGAATAGTCCTACAAATACACACACACGGACAATAATCCATGTGGTGATGGATTAAGAATACATGGTGTAGCCATCTCATTCCATCCTGAGGGTGTCGTAAGAGTCGACAGAAGGAAATGACGAGGTCGATAACCTAGTTGAAAGAGAAGGAAAACTTGACACCAAACCCTGTGCCATCCCGTCTGGCCTATATATTACTAGGCTAATTACTCTCCCTGTAGTTGGAGGCGGCCCGACTCATTCATGGACTGAGAAGTAGAAGTGGTACAAACATTCGCATTACGCAATACATTGTACCGGTCCCCGTGTCTTGAAATCGGAGCATTGTGGAACTATTGACAACTCTTTAGAATTACCAACATTTCTTTCTTTCTGTCACAATAGTAGTGGCTTTTTTATGACCTGTGATGATCATCAAGGATGCCAAGATGTTGCTAATATTAAAATTCTAAAAGCAACTTAACAACTATTCATCCTTGATAAACAGCTATTTATAAATATTAGGGCGCGCTACAAATTTAAGCAACGACATCTGTTTGCAAAAAAGGGAACTAACTCTACTTAAAATCAATACAGAGAACCTTACTATAAATTGTTGCATCATTTAGAGTACAAAATGTAACCAACCCATAGCACCTTCAGGGGGTTGTAAGGGGCGACTAAAAGTACGTAAGAGGCAGATCACCCAGCCGCAAGTGAAGGAAAACTTGATACCTACCAACACTGTACCAAACCGTCCTGCCAGGGTGACACAGAAGGCAATTCCCCTCCAAGAATTTGGAGGAAACCCGACGAGTGGGTCATTTATGGGCTGAAACAGCAGTGCGTCGATATGCTAATGATAATGAAAACGGTATTTGACATTAGAAACATACTATGATTTTAATTAATTACCTCACTAGGGTAATTTATACAATACTAGCGACCCGCCCCGGCTTCGCACGGGTGCAATGATGAACCTCTAAATTTATCAGTTTTTTCTTACAATATTATGGACATATAAACCTTCCTCTCGAATCACTGTATCTTTAAAAAAAACCGCTTCAAAATTCGTTGCGTAGTTTTAAACATTTAAGCATTAACATAGGGACGGACATACGACAACGATTTTGTTTTATACTATGGAGTAATAGTGATAGTGAATCCACATTCACACTATCTAATATCCTTACCTTTCGGATCTGCAAGCACTTAGCGGACTCCGTAAACCCGATCATATCTTCAGGCGAGCAAACCTTCACGAAGGGGAAATCTGACAGTTTTGCCAATTCGGCGGCCAGGGCTGTCTTGCCACTGTTTGGCGGACCTTCAAGCAGCACTGATACTAGACCTGGGGGTAAATAACAAACATTGATGAAAAAAAAACGTATAAAAGACTGGCACAAATATATTTTTTTAAATGTTTTGTAAACTTACCGCTGGCTTCAGTCGCTCGCGCTTGTTGTATGTACAGCTGTCCATCTTCAAGTAGTGACGATACTGGACTACCCCAGTTAAGAATGCCACGCGATAAGAAGTGCTCCAATGCCTCAGCAGCGGTACCAAATGCCTGCCAAAATGAACCTTATTACCGGTATGTAAGACTTAGTTCATTTTCACAGCATATGAACATTGCTGTTTCAATCCGGGCTAACCAAACATACAGATCAAAAGAGACGGATGGATTGTAAGAATGGATTGTGTATGAAAAGTCTACCACCTAGCGTGGGATATTATTGGTAATTTTAAATATGAGGATTTACGAGAGTTTGGTGATAAAACCTACGTAAATAAAGGTCCCTGGTTCGATTCCGGGGTCAGGCAAGTGTCTTTGTGTAAACCAGAGGCACTTTCTCCGACTCTGGGTGTCATTTGTGTTCGTGAATTACATGTTAGTAAACTGCCTTGCCAAACTTATGTGGCAGTGGGCAGGGCACATAGCTCGCAGGACCGACGCCCGATGGGGCAGAAAAGTCCTCGAGTGGCGACCGCGTTCCGGAAGGCGCAGTGCTGGTTGGCCTCCCACACGGTGGACCGACGACCTGGTTAAGGTCGCCGGAAAGCAGTGGATGCGGGCGGCCCAGGACCGGCCTTTGTGGAGATCCTTGGGGGAGGCCTATGTCCAGCAGTGGACGTCTTTTGGCTGAAATGATGATGATGATGAAACTGCCTCTGCGATGAAGGATACAATAAATAGTGCAGAGGTTTCGTTTAAAAAAAAGATTTTTTTGCAATAATCTGCTAAATTCAATAGTTCTTGCCAAGTGTAAAGTATGTTACAAAAACCGTCAATATTATTGTAAATTTGAACTCTTTTGAACCATGTAGGTACATTCAGTAGTAAGTAATTGCGAGTGTCCTTACAACGGAAGAATGAAATCATAACACATTCTTACCGGTTTGATATCATTCTCAAGTGCATGTAAGAAGTCTCCGCGTTCCACCATCAGTTTCTCCATGGCTTCAGGGTCTACCTCCACTTTGCTGGAAGCCTTGATCAATCTATTCATGGCCGTGGACTGGGCAGCCCTCACCAAACCCTCCAGTTCCGCACCAGAGAAGTTCTTGGTCATCACTGCCAGTTCCTGCACAAACATTTATAGTGTAAATGCTACCCAAACAACGTCTACTACTCAGCCCACAGATGACCCATTCCTGGTCCTCCAGTTACATGGAAAGAAAAACTTACTTCGCCACCTTGGTCAGATGGGTTGGCACAGGGTTTCGTAACAAGTTTTCCTTCTACTGCCTTATTGGCCTCATATTCTTTTGTCGGTTGTTACTACACTCAGAATGTAATCCATCACCTCACCCACAGCATCACATGGCGGTAAATTCCGGTACATTAGCTTTCAATCGTCTTGAAACAAAAGGGAAAGATCACGCATGTCGTCAACCAATCGCGTGATTTACACCTTCCTTCTCTGCCAATCACCGCTAAGATGATCTTTAAGTCAACTATTGGGCAATATCAAGATGTTTTTTTTTGTAATTGTAAAATGCACACATTCCCTGAAAACCTCAAAATATATTTCCAATTTACCACCTACTAATGAATTCAAAAACTCAAAAGATACGATTCCTCATAAAAAACAAAGCAGCAAAAGTTTTTATGCTATATCATAGGTGATGTAGTATAACACTGCCAAACTTAGTCTGTCTAAATGTCTCGGAAAATGCATTATGGGACGAAGACTAAAACGGATTTTAAACTCATGTGATCATTTACATACAATTCCCAGACAGCTCGAATTATCACTAGTTTAGTTACATTCTACTACAATACCTTACTGTCGACGTCTTCGGCAATCTTCTTGTATTCCTTCATGCGTTTCGTGTGAATGTTCAAGATTTGTACGCGTCCGGTTTCGTCTGGTAGACCTATTTCCATTTGTACCTCCAATCGACCAGGTCGGAGTAACGCCTCGTCAATCATATCACGACGATTCGTCATACCGATTACGAGGATATTATTTAGTTGGTCCACACCTAGACAAATGTCATCATCATCATTATCATAATTTCAGCCAAAAGACGTCTACTGCTGGACAAATGTATAGTATATTTATTAGTAGAATAAGATTAGAGGATGGAAACAGGAAATCTTTCTACCCGCAAGAGAAAGATATATTAAAAGAGTAGTACACTAAAATTCAGAGTTGTAGCGTTATTATTGAAAATATCTGATACAGGCATATTTTAACTACATAATTTAGCTTTCAATATAAGCTTACCATCGATCTTGGAGAGCAGCTGGTTGACAACAGTGTCGTGAACACCCGTGTTACCACCTACAGAGCCTCTGGCTTTGCAGATAGCGTCGATTTCATCAAAGATGATGATATGCAGGCCGCTATTAGGACCACACTGCAAGAAATAGTAAATAGATTTCTACATAAACTTTTTATCCCACAGCACATAACAATATGACATATTTTATTTTGTAAAAAAAAGGAACCCCTTCACTAGGTATAATCTGTATCGCGTTCCTCTGGTTTACACAAAGAGACTTGCTCGGCCCCGGGACCCGGTGATCCAATCTTTTATATTATTTAAAGTAGAAATACATTTAGAATTGGCACAAGCTTTAGGCTAAACATCATATGTTTTTCATTGTTAATCTCGAAAATTACTTTGCCGGCTTCGTAACTGTAAAGCGTGTCGCGGGTTCGATTGCCGTACGGAAGAAATATTTGTACGACCTACAAGTATTTGTTCCGGGTCTGGGTGTTTTCTATGTATAATATGTATGTATTTACAAAAAATAAAAGTATATAAGTAGTTTATCATCCATCTCGTTACCGTAACACAAGCATTAAGTTGCTTAGCTTGGGACGAGATGGCGTTGTGTGAAATGTCCAAGGATATTTATTTATATTTATTGTTTGCCAACTACCACATTACAGAATCTTATGTTATAATCTGATCTAACGACTGGGTGTACCACAGGGTGCAATTTTAAACCCAGTACAAATATTACTAATTACCCTCTTCTCTTCTTCCTCAGCATCAGCGAACAACCGTCTGATATTGGCCTCACTCTCACCAACATACTTGTCCAAGATTTGTGGACCGTTAACAATCTTAGGCTCACGCGCGTTAAGCATTTTGCCAATCTGACGTGCCATCAACGTCTTACCGGTACCGGGCGGACCGTACAGCAGGATACCCTTTACGTGTTTGCACCCTGCAAAAGACGCACAATGTAGCAAATATCTTTGCAAACGTAGTTTTTACTTATGGCTTTCCGGATAAGAATAATATAGCAGACAGATTTTAGTTAGTTAGAAAATAGTAAACTTACCCAACTGCTCAACAACCTCTGGCGGGAAGACACGAGACGCGAAAGCTCGTCGGAAGATGGCGTTGAACTCTTTATCCAGACCACCAATGCCCATTTTGCCGAAATCCCAATCAGGGTTAATGATTGACTGGCGAGGCTGCTTCCTGTACGATAATGTTTATGATATGACTATTTTAATCTTCAGGGGGGCTAGGTACAAAGAAGGGATTTCCTCTGGCTAAACAGGATACATTTAAACAAAATGCTACATGGTCACTAGTGGCGACCACCATATGTGCAATCCAATCGAAACCAATAATGTACATTTTGACTGCCTCGTTGGTCTAGGGGTTGGATGTGCTGCCTCTGGATCACGGGGTCCCGGGTAGGTCCCGTATCTTTGTGTAAACCAGAGGCACTTGCTCCGAGTCTGGGTGTAATTTGTGTTCGTGAATTTAATGTTTGTAAACTGCCCCCGCGTTACAGGCTAAATCGATGGCAAGGGTTTCGTTAAAAAAAATGTCTGTTACGAGTAAAGCGTGAAATCATGTAGTATTATTCAAAATGTTCCAAAATCACGGACTGAAGTTTTAATATGTTTAAAAAATTTTTTAAAAAGATGACGATGATTAATTTCAACAATATTATACGATATCTGGATCGGTACCGTACCAAAGGAAAAAGAACCATGCTCCTAAGAAATCTCTTCACAATTTTAGTATCCATAACATGGTCTTTCCACGGCTAAAATGTATGTGTTTAGAACTCACCCTTTTGCTTTCCCAACTAGGTTCAGTGATGAGTTTTCTGCCTTATCAAATTGAATCAAGGCGTCAGGAAGAAGGCGACCCATTCTAACGCGGCGTGGAACGGCGTTGGCACCGGCTGCTAGTGCCTGTACATCCACCGCTAAAGGAGTGTAGAAAGGGAATTATAACTGTTCTAAAATAAAATTGCTCTACGTCTTTTAGGTATTTGGTTGCTCTCTACCGGGTAGTTGGCCAAATTAAGCAAGCTTAAGTTACCAAGTCCTAATTTTTGAATCCTTGAATGAATATTATTTACCCAAAAGTTACATGTAAATTTCTCTAACTGGTTTCACATGCATAGGTATTTCTACTATCGTAATATTGCGCATGACAACACCACTGATAAGCCAGCATTTTAAACATTATTATTAGTACTTTCATGTACATGAAATTATGTACCATTCTTCTTTTTATTTAATGAAATGATTTTGAATAGTGACTCACCTTCCAAATTTTTGACAATCAATGAGAGTACTTTTTTCTCCTGGAAAGAAAATGCCAGCTGCTGTCCCACAGTGAAAATCTGGTTGGAGAACTGAATGAGGAAGTCGCGCGCCATCTGCTCCGAGTCGTAGGGCTCCATAGAGGTCCTAAGGAATGGGCACATCATTATCACCAACCTTACCTTTTCCCATTACCCAGGTTATTAATTTCTATCTTAGTCATACAGTTAGTAATTTAATCATACATCGTCAACACCATCTTCACTTAACATGTGGTGAGATAGTAGTCAAATGTTTACCTATTGTAGATAGGTTAACATCTGACTACTCAAAAACTCTAAAACACATCAAGAATTATTATTCTTCTGTGAAATTCTATTCACAGTATTTACTCACAGTACTCACTAGTACTTACTGCATAAGAGTGGCATTAGCAACAGTATATTATCGTAGTGTAGTTAATTGGATTATAATGTAAACACTTACGTTTTCTTGAGCATGAAGTCCGCTTCTAATGCCATGTTGCAAAGACATTCTGCATTTTGAGCCTTGAATGGCTTTACATCAATTGTCTGTTGAAACAAATATATGTATGGAAAAAAAACTTATAACTCATTCTTACTCACTTTGGTTTGATTCATAGCATAGAATAGACAATAGAACATTTTCAAAAATAAGGCAGAATATTATTATTTTAAAAACAGACTAGAGATGTTATTATATGGAGAAAATATCCAAAATGGCTTACCTGTCCAATTGAAAGGGTGGCCCATTTTCTCTGGGGAGCTGAAAAGCCCACAGTCCCACGGTCAACCCCACTGTAGAATCTGACGCTGAACACAAAATGCTGGGAGGGCCCAGTCGAGATTTCCACATGTCTGAAACAATTTAGGCATGAATTATGCAATTGGACATGAGTTTTGCAAACTTCAACTTTTCTTAACCTTATGGTTAAGGGGAATTTTGGCTTAGCACTACACTTACACTTAGCTATTATATTAGAACATCCAATTAAATATATAACTTTCACCGTAAAAGTATAAATTAAAAAGAAACCAATACTCTTTTTAATTTATACAGTATTGCAAATATTTTAATATTGAGTTAATATTTTGCAATGTTAAGAAATCAGCTTAAAATTAATTTAAGCATAATTATTATAATTACTTTCTGTAATGCACTAAGAAAATGAGTGTTTATAAATTAAACTGATTTGAAAATATCAGAGCATTAAGACAGATCTTTGCAGACATGATCTGTACTTATTTAATTAAGTCTGTCAACTAGACATTGCTGAAAACTATTCTTAATACACCATGATGATAAGTAAGGAAATTTATATTAGACATTGATAATTCAGAATCATAATGAAAGTGTTATAGTTAAAAATAATTATAGTTACTAATCTTACTTGACATCACTGGGGAAGTCATCAGGGTTGATGAGGGCACAATTTGTAATGGCCAACTCATCCGATGGACATTTTGCTGCCTTCATACGCTAAAATTATTAAAATCACCATTAAGAACTTAAACACAATTACCAAAAATAACAGTGCCTAAAGATTTACCAGCACAGTACCTATTCCAACTTTGCTAAATAAACATTACAAAAAAAACTTATAAAATAATATAATACTTATTTTGAAAAATCGATTGGAAATTCCTCCAGTAAGCAGATAACATAAAGAGTTTAAATTAATTACAGGGCCTTGTTAAATAGTGGAATACCTAAGAACAAAATTACTAAGGCAATCTAAATTATTGATAGTGCAATATTGAAATGTTATATTCAATATTTATGAATCTAACTTATATACATGTTACAAACGCACCATTGAAGACATTTTTAGAACTTCTGAATATCAGGGCACTATTTTGATCTAGAGTTTTGACAAATGATTCACGTCGATGAATTTGTTTGACATCAGACTTTCGAGCCGTCACTGTACAATATCAGCGAATGACTGCATTGAATATTTTGCTCGAAAACCTATTGGTCCAGGGATCGATACTGCCCGCCTGCATCAAAATTGCCATCTATAAAAATATATTATGTAACCTTCATGGAGCGATAATTACAATAAATTAATCTCATCCTGTAAAATCCTGTTTATCGAGAGATTCCACCATTAATTTCTGCGAATCATGCCATATTTGATGGTGTATTTAGACTCTATATTTTACAATAAACCATGGCAGGCATAATAGCTTATACTTGTTTGAACTATTTGGGTGATACCGCCATGATGTTAAAGATATCTCTCAAGTTAAACAGCAAATAAATTTATATAATATACCTATAGGTTCAATTGAGTAGATAAATCAATTCAATTAACCAACACTCCCATGCCAGCCATCTGCATCGACTTCCGTTTTTTTATCATCGAAATCAAATTACAAATGGCTGACAAGTTATGATAACCGCAACGCAAGACAAGCAAGCCGAAGTTTTGTTTCTTGTGTGAAAAGTTCTAAAACATTGTAGTGTATGTGCATATGATTACGAAAAAACTATTATTGTGATCAAAATAATACTGAATATACTCCATAATATGCTGCGTTAAACGTAAGCGTCATAGCGACGCCAAAAGAGGAGGTATTTCAATATCTAACCTAAATCTTGAAACAAAAAATGGAGCTTCCACAGCCCCCTCAAGGTAATTAAAATCATAGTATTAATATTAGAACGTAATGGGCATTTTTAGGACAGACAATTTTATTACCAACTTTCATAATTTTAGATCAAGATCTGCGCAACATAATCGACAAACTCGCGCAGTTTGTCGCGAGAAATGGCCCAGAATTCGAAAGGATGACGAAGAACAAACAAAAAAACAATCCCAAATTCAGCTTCCTCTACGGTGGCGAATACTTCAACTACTACCAGTACAAAGTGACGACAGAACAAGCAAGTAAGCATTACGACATGGCGTTGGAAGACTTTTGATTGTTACAATGATCGCAGATAGCGTATTGTTATAACCGATTTAAGTGAACCTCCGCTGTTTATAGTTCTAAAGCAATCGGTCGGTGGCCAGCCAGCTCCCGCTCCCGCCGGGGCTTATATGGCACAGAACAGGCAATATGTAATGCCCCAACAGGCCGGCGCGACGCCAGCTCAGCTGGGCCTGGCGGCTACGATGGCAGCTGCACCCGCACTGCAACAGTGGCTCGCGGCTAACTCTGCACCTGCAGGCCCTACTCGCACACATGATGTGGACAGTGTCAACGCACAGATCAACATGCTAAAAGAGCAAATAACTCAATCTGAGAACAATTTAAGTGCCCAGCACACTGTAAGTTAGCTTTTAGTACAAAATATGGTATTTAGCAACCCTAAAAGCTTCTTGTAGCAATGTATAACCCGGGTTCCCCAAATGTATAGTGTGTTTTCTACTTATCACTAAGCCTTTATCCTCGATGAACTTTGTAAACTCTGACAAATTTTGTTAAATCAAGTGCCTGTAATAGATTGATTATGTATTATTTGATACTTTGTTTTGGCAGGACTGGTTTAGTACATCAAAGCACAAAGAAGTACTAATAAGTGTATAAATTGTTAATGTCAACTACAACTCTTGTCATCTTTAAAAAGTATCCAAGTTATATTCATACATAAATGGCTAGTTATAAGTTAAAAATGATAACAATTATAAATGTATGACTGATAATATCTGGTAACTCTCTTTTACGTTTTTCTGTGAATTATATTGCTACCCACTTTTTATGTACTTAATAACTATTTGCAAATTATATTTCAGCTTATATTTCACTTCCAATATTGACTTAATATTACATTTTCTTTTCATTTGTAATTTGGAAGTGGCACAACAGTAATAGTTTTAAACACTGTCTATTCTGTAAAGTGAAAAAACAAGTTTTAATAGCACATTTATATTGGCTTCTGCGATGTTTCAATAAGTAAATTTTATTGCTACTATATAGATGGGTCAAACATAGAATAACTCCATGCTGGTAACAAAATATCTGCAGGTAGAATAAAATTGATGCAAGTTGCATTATAAACCAGGACTAGGCCACTTCACAAGCATTGCATATCAATACCTGAAGCATCTGGCTACCTCCTTGTTACATTTTGTGGAGAGAAATATAACACCATCAAATCAACACAACTGTTTTACCTGTGTACTGCACATGGATTTTCTTAAGATACTTGTATTACATGCCTCAAAATTTATTATATTACCTGGTGTAATTTATAGATGTTTCAAATTGAAAAGAATGTATGATTGAAAAATAAATATTTTTAGGTGTTGATTCAACAGCAACAAGCTCAGATCAACGAGCTAGTGAGCAAGGCGCAGGTGGAAACCATACAGATGATGGCCGAAGAAAATAATATCAGTCTGATGGAGCTTGACAACGTACTTCAACCTATTATTGACACATGCACCAAAGATAGCATTTCTGCAGGTGATGATTTATGCAATACAGCTTTTTCCTACAGCTGGATCCACCAATCTGAGTTTCCCAAAGTTTCTCACGGTTTCTGTGCTTCTTTCTCTAGTTATAGAATGTTTGTCTACAATACTTTTAAGAATATGCATATTTTTTTCTGAAATTTGAACTGGGTGTCTTCATTTAAGACTATCAAATGTTATGGCTATAGGGTTTTTGTTATACCCTGTATAAGCGCACTCGCAGGTGCGCGTGCAGTTTCTGTTGTTTTTCAAAACACCCTCCCATTTTCGAGCCTCATATGATTAATATAAATATACTCATTTTCTAAGCATACAGCAAGAGTTAATTATTGTTTTGATTTAAGACGACACGGTTGGCGCAGTGGTTGAGCGATCGACTGCTGCGATCGATTCCCGCACGGAAGAAATATTTGTACGACCTACAAGTATTTGTCCCGGGTCTGGGTGTTTTCTATCTATAATATGTATTACATGTATTTAAAAAAAAGTATATAAGTAGTTTATCATCCATCTCGTTACTATAACACAAGCATTAAGTTGCTTAGCTTGGGACGAGATGGCGTTGTGTGAAATGTC
This sequence comes from Clostera curtula, assembly GCA_905475355.2. Classification (NCBI taxonomy): domain Eukaryota; kingdom Metazoa; phylum Arthropoda; class Insecta; order Lepidoptera; family Notodontidae; genus Clostera; species Clostera curtula. The sequence goes on from FR997799.1 coordinate 5,874,995, forward strand.
CAAGGATATTTATTTATTGTCTTGATATATTTTATTCCAAGGCAAAGGCTGGATACTCCAACACGCGACGTCCTTCGACGCAGGCAAAGTAATTTCACAGCATCTACTGCGGAAGGTGACTCAATCGGGTGCCGCTTTCACGCAGAAGCTTCACATCATTTATCTTGTCAACGACGTTCTGCACCATTGGTTAGTACCTATTTCTTGGTTATAAAATAGTTTATTTGTTCATTTTGGGACATTTTTGCAACGGCAACTGTTACATTTGTTGGAATGATACACATCACATGAATGTTCATACTAAAAAAATATGTAGTAAACTTTTTGGTACAGTTTAAAGCAGAAATTATCAAATGGGGTAGGATATCAAAACATGATTGTGTCGTATAATTAGCGATATTATGAAAAAATGTCATTCCAGCATCAATATTTTTTATAATTTTGTCCTTAAATCGTGCTTTAAATGTAGCTTTCTATTAACTGCAATTTCGTTGTAACTTGTAATTCTTATAAAATAAACTAAAACTGTTTAAGAAATATTATTCATAGACTTGTGCTGTTTTCAATAACTTTCCACTATAGTAAACCTTATTAAAATTCAAATTACGTTATCATTATATTTCTTACTGTATGTATGTTCATCGTGAGTTTTTCAAATGTGCGTGGATGGCCAAAATCGAATCTATAATATCGAGCCTGATTTTAGGAAAACTAAAATTACTGGTAGAACTACAAAAGTGGCGCTAAACTATGTTGTTACGTCGTCCAAATTTGAATTAATTTAGAATTAAAATGCAAATATTTTCACCAACTCAATCCACCCTGAAGGGAGGATCAGTGTACCAAGTGTAGTATCAAGTGTTCATTCTATTGTGTTCATTTTTTTAGTATTTAATGCAATCATTTTTATTATTTTATATAAAAAAAAAAGATTTGGTTCATGATGATAATTTAAATCGTTATATAATAATAGAATAATGCCGTTTATGTTTTCATAAAAATTGGGCTCTAGGGTCCATGGAGCATTTTCTATATTCATTATAGTTCAAATTTTGGCCATTCAAGCATATTTGATAAATTCTCCCTGTATAATTTCAAATGATCTGACTGTAAGTCTCTTTTTTCTTGTATTTTGTTTCCCTAAAACCGTGTTATTGTCAATTCGGTGTCTATGATGCTATTATTCCTAATTACAGTGCACGCAAAAACGCTGAAGATCTCAAGAAAAATTTGGAAAATGTGGTGGTTCCAATGTTTTGCAATGCCAGTATAGGTAACATATTTATCATAATGCCCTCAAGATCTAGGTCTCTTGTTCGATTGTGCATTTTCATCTTCAATTCAAATATTTTAGTAACACCGCCTGTGGTTTGCGCCAGTCAGGTAACTTGCTTGATGTCAGCCTGGCTCGTATGACATCAGTTTGATCGTTTGGCTGTTTCAGCGGTGACCGAAGAGCAGGAGGCTAAGTTAAATAAGTTGCTTCGGCTCTGGGAATCCAAGTCGAACTATTTCGAGACGGCTGTCATTGAGAAAATGAAGAGTCCAACTAGCTCCTACCAAGAGTACCAGAATAATTTGATCGCGCTCCACTCGAATGCGATCGCGCATTTATCGCAGCAGACTAAAAACACATTCGAGAGGTGAGTGACAATTCGGTTTTAATGCAGACAATATTAAATTGGCAATTACTGACTATCGTGTTTTTCAGTTATCAATCGCAGCACCAAGCGTTTGTCACGCACACATTGCAACAGGTACAACAGTTGGAAATGCAGAAACAGGCGTTAGAGTTGCAGAATAGCGAACTCAATAATAAGGATCATATACAACAGAATACTCAGAATAATTTCCAAAACAGTTTCAACGAACAGAACTACTCGCAGATTTACTCTGATCAAAATAACTATAAGCAGAACAACCAACGTTTTGGCAGTGAGAGCGGAGATAATTATCCCTCGAATAACAGTGTTAGCGGCAACGAAAACAGTTACGACAGTCAGACGTTTGAGCATATAGTGCATCAGAAGAATGAGTGTGAAGAAGTTGATTTGTCAAATCTACCTAATGTGAATTTCTCCCAACCGCCGCCTGGTTTCCCGCCTATCCAAGATTCGGCTTTGTTGGCATTCCAAAATGGTCTTCCAGATCTTAGTAAACCTCCTCCCGGGTTCATGCCATTCCCTGAGGTGTGCAATGAGGACTTGATGCCTTCAGTGCCCTATTTCGAATTACCTGCTGGTCTGATGGTTCCACTGGTGCTGGTATGTTTTTTTTCAATTCTTATAGTGTCCAATTTTTTTTCCATTACTGTATGTTTGTATAATGGGAATAGCTGTTCTGCATTGTTTATTGGAGTGTTTATGTAGAAAATATGAATTGTGTTGCAGCTAGAAGAGGATAGATACAGGCCTATAGACCCTGCGTTAATAAGGTTACCACCGCCCGCTGCGCCGAACGATAGATTGTTGGCAGCTGTCGACGCCTTCTATGCATCTCCTAACCACGAACGACCCAGAGACAAGTAAGTACATAATGACTCGTGTTCACATATAAGTGGTGGTGAGTTTAGATTATCCACAGGAAGTCTAGGTAAGTTATTAATTAGTATTTGGTCTACTCTTTTGCAGAATTGAATTGTACAAGACAACTGGTTGTACTGTTGTGTTTTAAAATAATATAATCATTTAGCTGTTAAATTATACAGGATGTAACAAAATCCCTATAGCCACCCGAAGTGAGGACATAGAAGTAATAAAGAAGCTGTTTTAGGATTTATTTCATGAAGTATTAGTGAGATATCGAGGTTTTAATGGAATATATCCAACTAACTACAATTATTGGTATCTTACAAGCGCAGTTTAACCGCGTTCCATATTTTTTCTTGGTTTCGCCGAACTCAATTCTCAAGTTATGAAACTTTCGTCACCAGCTAGTGACCAAAATCAAAAGTTTTTTTTTTGCTTTCTACGAAATTTTGCGCACCTTGTAATTTACCAGCAGTACTAACTATTCGTTAAGTTTGGCAATTGTATGTGTTTTTTAATATAATTTCTCCGGTAAGTCATGTGTATGTCACAAATGTATAATATATATCTATCTATACAATGAACGTTGCTTTCCAGCGAGGGTTGGGAGAAGTTAGGGCTATACGAGTACTACAAGGCCAAGAATTCGGCGAGGAAATTGAAAGAAGAGGCTATAGCGCAGGGCTTCCGACAGAAATCAAAATCACCTAGCCCAATACCTAAAGACTTACAGAAACAACCCATGCCACCTGGCAGAAGATACAGGTATGTGAGCCCTGGCCGTTAATCTTAGTTTCGACTTGCTTACTTAAACTGCTTTACTCGATAATGTGAAAAAATAATAATCTTACTTTGTATACTGACTAAAAATGTAGGTGTCCAAAACCTAAAACTTGCTTAATTTAATTGCCAGGTTGAGAAATATAGTAAGTAGATACAGAGTTATTGTTTTTGTTAGCGTTTCAACTGCTGCTATTATAAGTTTTAGGTTTTGGACACCTACCTAGTTTTAGGTAGGTGTCCAAAACCTAAAACTTTCTTGATTTAATTGCCAGGTTGAGAAATATAGTAAGTAGATACAGATGTATTGTTTTTGTTAGCGTTTAAACTGCTGATTATGGTTAATAATCTTTGAAAAATGTCATACATAAAGTAATTTAAAAAAATAACAATCCACCAAGATCCACTAGCATTTCTATGAGCGTTTTTCGCTATGTGGTATAGTTTCGGTTCCGGTGAACAAGGTTCACTTATAAGAGTCACCCTGTATAATTCTAACATCGATATTTTTTCCTGTTGCGCCTATATTGTCTGACCTTACTCTATTCCCACTAAAAATAAAATATTTTATACATGACTAGCTGACCCGGCAAACGTTGTTTTGCCAAATAATTAACCATCCCCCGCGCAACCCTCTAGGTCCTATGGTTCCAGAGATATCGTGATGACTCAATCTATCTATACAACATTGTTTTGCCATGTAATTAAATAGGGGTTGATCGTAGAGGGGTGAAAAATTTAGGGTTGTTTGTATTTTTTTATGCTGATTCTTAAAAAAATAAAAGCAAAAAATTTTCTCTAAAAAATAAACAATTTTTTTAACCCCCCCCCCCCCTTAAAATTTAGGGGGATGAAAAATAGATGTCCTATTCTCAGACCTACTCAATATGCTCACAAAATTTCATCAAAATCGGTCAAGCCGTTTCGGAGGAGTTTGGCAACTAAAACTGTGACACGAGAATTTTATTGTTTCGCTTGTGGCAACACTAGCAGCAACAGCTGTTTAAATTTTATCCGTATAATTTTGTGTTTTAAAATAAAAATATTAATGATATTCCAATCAAAATCACTAAATACATTAGTAAAAGTGTATATATACTAGTATTTGTGAAGTTTGTACGTGGTAATTGGTATATTATACTAGCAAAAGTGTTTATTACCTACCTGCACTCTCGATATTGTGATCTCGTTAAGGTAAAACGGTTGTTTATTTTTTATCTGGTACATTTTACGATAAATGTACACTTTTCAATTATAATAAACACTTCACAACCCACATAACCATCACCTATACGTGTTTTACGTGTTCAAACATCGGTCTGGTAACACAATTCCTTCATTTAACATTATTTCTCACATTACTTAAATAAACAAACATGACGACCCGCAGTGCACTCGCTAAGCAACAGGAGACTAAACTGCAATTGACATTGAATGAACTCAAGGTCACAAAGGAGTTGTGCGACCAGCTGATACGTGAGCGAGATGATAGTGAACGTGAAGTGCTGGAAATAATAAACACAAACCAAAAACTAAAAACTGAGATGGCAAGCCTATTCACTGAATGTACTGAGGCGCTAAAAAGTCGGGATGAACTCCAACTTATCATAGACGGATTTAATCAATGTAGCTCTGAGTATGTGGCGGCACTTAATCGCATTGATTCATTGGAACGGGAGCTTGGTAATGCCTATAAAAAAATAGATCAACTAGAAATTTCCAACTTAAATCTAACCGCCTCTAACAACCAAAGTCTTTTTGATGAGTTGGTGGTCAGTGCCCCGAGTAAAGGTTTTGCTCCTATTCACTCAAATTCCTGCATCACATCAGATTTGACTGGTGATCAGTCCTGTAAAACAGGCAGGTTTGTCAATAGTAGCAAAACTAAGTTATTAAAATATATTAAGATTAATAAGTACATACGGAAAACACAGAAATTGGTTAAAAAACATAAGTTTTTTATAAAAAATGTTAAGCTTAATAAAGAACGCTTGCAAATTATTGACACTTTAAATGTGTATTCATCAAAGTTAGATTTTATGAGGCAAAAGTATAAAAATGATACCAATAGCTTACAGCAAGATATAGCTAGTCTCGAAAGCAAACTAAAGATAATAAACAATAAATATGAGAGTTCCCAGGTTCAGATGAGGGAGTATGTTCTAGCGATGAATGAGCTGGTAGTCAGCAAACAGCACCAGGACCTCAACTGCTCACCGGCTCAACCGTCTGCAGCCCCCTTACCCTCATTACTCGTGGAAAGTCCACCTTATTCTGGGAGCTTGCTTAATGTTAATTGTAGTGTCGATATAAGGAAAAAACATAATATTGTAATATTTAGTGACGAGATTGGAAAGGATATTTCATCTTTAATAGCTTGTAATAGGGATGAATATTTAGTTTGTAATATGTGCTACCCTGACTGGCCTTATCAAAGCATAATGTCTAAAGTATTAGAATACAGCTACAGCCCTAATACAACTATATTGATCTTAATAGGGAACAGAGGCGATGTAAACAAAAACCAGTTATTGACTTATTATGAACATTTCTCGCAGTTAAGAAATGTTGTAAAGATTATTATGTTTACATTTCCTTACAGTAACAGTTTGCCACAGGCGGAAAATGATTTTAGGTTTAAGTTGAATACTAAATTATACAATTTAATGTCTCGACATAGTATGATGAAAGATGAAAAGTGGCATCTTATTGACTTAAATAATTATATAAAAAAGCCATTTTTTTTGACAAACCATAGATATCATCTATCGTTATATTATAGGAGACAGATAGCAGCTTCGCTATCTTATTTATTTGACATTACAGCCAAAAACTTGGCTAAAAAAACTTTTGGCTTTATTGAGCCTTTGGACAAAGCCATTATTGTTAAGGATAATGGCTGTAAAAATTTATATTCCGACATTGACATGTCCTCTTCTAATTGTGACATTTTAAATAATTTAAATTAGACAGTAAGACAACAGAGATTATCTCTTGCATAAGTACAAAAGAATGTTGTGGTAAGCAATTCCACCACAGTAAAGAACTGCAGTATGTCAACTTGGTTCATCAAAATATTCAAGGATTATTAAATAAGGAACTGGAAATTGAATTATACTTGAATTGTAATAATATAGATATTTTATGTATTACTGAACATTGGCTTAAAAGTCATGAAGTGATGTTAAATTTCAGTAATCACCAAGTTGCTAGCTCATTCAACAGAACAAGCATGATCCACGGCGGCTCATTAATAATAATTCATAAGCATTTAAAATATAAACAGCGTGCAGATATTGTGGGTCACTCTGTTGAGCGAGTTATTGAGATTGCGAGCATTGAGCTTGAACAGTTTATTGTGTTAAGCGTATACAGACCGCCGACAGCCTGTTATATTAAGTTTGAAAGCATAATGGAAGAAATTTTGTTTAAGATCTCTCAATCCAATAAAACTATTGTCATCTGTGGAGACTTTAATATCAATTTGCTGGAGAAATGTTCAGCGTCAGTTAAATTAATCTCATTGTTTAAGTCATATAACTTGTACAACATTTTTTTAGAACCTACAAGGATCACGGCCACAAGTGCCACATGTATAGATAACATCTTTTGCAACATAACACCCTGTTATAAATCAGTAATTACTGTCTTAGATTCTGACCATTGTGGCCAGCTGGCCATATTTCCAGTAAAATCTATACCAATTCAAAGGAGAAACATTACTTTTATTCCAGTTACAACCAAACGCCTAGCACATTTTAGAAATAATCTTTTGTATACGCTACCGGAGCTGCCTTATCACGATACCAATACAAACAAGCAATACGATAAATTTTTTGAGTATTTTAAACGCGAGTTTGCGACCGTCTTTAAACCTAAGAGTGCTATGATATCTGACAAAGTCACTTTTAACGATTGGGCAACCCCCGGCATATACAAAAGTAGAAAACGTTTATTTGATTTGTACAGTCAAAAAAAATACAATCATAGTGTATCGTTTCTTGAATACGCTAAGATATATTCAAAAATATTTAAAAAGGTTTGTGCCTGCGCGAAGGCATTATTTCTAAAGACTAAACTGCAAAACTCCGATAATAAAATAAAAACTACATGGAATATAATAAATAACGAAACTGGTAAAACGAAAGTGCCGAAAAGTAATTTTTATTTAAAAATAGATGATCGATATGTCAAGTCAGACTCGGAAGTAGCGACAGAGTTCGAAAACTTTTTTACCAACATTCCTTTATTAACGACGAAAACTCTGGACGTATCTCCTAGTTTGGCTGAATCGATCTTAAAACAAAGTGTGGGTACATCGAACAATACATTTAGCTTCTTGCCTGTAACTCACAAAGATGTCACAACCGCCTTCAAAAGTTTAAAAATGAAGAAGACTTCCGATGTCTGGGGAATGTCTGTATATATTATTTCCTCAGTTATAGATGTCATAGCACCCGCTTTAGCAATAATTTTTAATAACTGTATTATGAATGGGGTGTTTCCTGACCAGTTGAAACTCAGTAAAGTTTTACCTTTGTTTAAGGCTGGTAGCACTGAAGATCTTTCTAACTTTCGACCTATATCTGTGTTGCCAGCCTTAAGTAAAATTTTTGAGAAATTAATTTTATTACAAATGATGCAATTCTTTAACAGCAATCATCTATTTCACGGCAAACAATTCGGGTTCACTAAAAACCTCTCAACCATAGATGCAGGCATTGAGTTGATGAAACATATATTCGGGGCCTGGGAACAGAAACAAGATGCTCTTGGTGTTTTTTGTGATCTGTCCAAGGCATTCGACTGCGTTCATCATGAGATTCTCGTCAGAAAACTCCACCATTACGGCGTAAAGGATAGAGCTCTTGCTTTGCTTAGTTCTTACCTGAGTAATAGAGTCCAGAGGGTTGAAGTCAATGGTAAGCGTTCCCAAGGCTCTCGAGTGACCATTGGCGTCCCTCAGGGCTCTATTCTCGGCCCATTTCTGTTCCTTGTATACATCAATGACTTACCATTCTATGTTCAAAATAGTCATGACATTGTTTTGTTCGCGGATGACACATCTTTATTATTTAAGATAAGTAGACAGCTAAAAGACTATGACGATGTGAACAATGCACTGTCCAAAGTTATGCATTGGTTCAACACTAATAATTTACTACTTAATAACAGTAAAACCAAGTGTTTGAAGTTCTCAATGCCTAATGTTAAACACTTAGCAACCAATGTGCAACTAAACGGAGATGAATTGGGATCTGTGGAATCCACTGTTTTCTTGGGTATCACTATAGACACAAAATTGCAGTGGAGACCTCACATCGATAGGCTGGCAAGCAAATTGAGCTCCGCAGCTTACGCCGTGAAAAAAATTAGACAGTTAAGTGACGTGGCTACGGCCAGAATAGTCTATTTTAGTTACTTTCATAGTATAATGTCCTATGGTATACTACTTTGGGGGTGTTCTGCAGATATAGACAGAATTTTTGTTCTCCAGAAACGAGCAATAAGAGCTATTTATAACCTGGCTCCCAGGACATCCCTCAAAGATAAGTTTAAGGAGATGGGTATTCTTACCGTAGCTGGTCAGTACATTTATGAAAATATATTGTATGTCCGAAAAAACATTGAGAAGTTTGATAAATTAAGTGACACTCACACTCTGAATACTAGGAATAAAAGTAATCTTGTTTTACATGCTACTCGTCTCCATAGAATAAGTAATTCATTTGTAGGTCAGTGTATTTGCTTCTACAATAAGGTCCCTACAAATTTGAGAGGACTTCCGATCCATAGATTCAAAAAGATAGCTAAATCTCAACTTTGTAAGAAAGGCTACTATAGCGTTACTGATTACCTGACTGACCCCGTAGCCTGGGATTAAGCTGCTCGAGCTCATGTTACCACATATAAAATAGAAAAATAATTATATATTTTTACTAGTTTGGATTCAAAGCGGCAAGCTTACTGGAAATGAATATTCGAATTTAACCTCATTTAATTTTGTGCGTCTATCCTGTGAGTTGTCATGCTCACTAAAATACTTTGAACAGTGGTAGCGACGTGTGACGGGTCGAACACTTCCCTTTGATATGGTTGAGGAGATCGATGGCTGCCACATGCGTTATGCTTGTGAACAGGTGCCGCTGTTTGGGGTTGGTCGACTCACTGGATTCATGACTTATAATTTCATTTTTAATTATTCTTTTTTTTATTATAAAATTCATATTTCAGTTGAGCGCCTTTCGGAACCAAACGAAACTAATTATAAGATAACGGTTATTGTAATATGGCGTTTAAAAAAAGAGACAAGCCCACCGAGTTTCTTCCGCCAGGTCTTCTCGGTTGGTGCCGCGTTCCGACCTGGTAGTAGTATTTTATAAGTGATGTATCCGATGACGATTGTGAACGCCATAATTGGTTTATACAATAAAGCATTTTTCTATTCTATTCTATTCTATTCTATATATTAGATAAAGCAATATTCATACAAAGCAGACGGTAAATTTATTGAACTTCTTATTATATTAATCAACTGCATTTTTCAACGTTAGATCGAAGAGCAAATCGCCAGAGAAGTCTTCGCCGGTACGCGCCAAGTCACGAACGCGGTCGCCGTCGCCCAGAAGACGACCGGCCTCGCACCGAAGAGAGCGAGAACGTGAAAGCCGAGAGGGTAAGTATTACAGTAAACGTAGGTTTCATCACAAAACTCTTCAGGTGTGTCTGAACTTATAGGGGCAGGCGCTCGGCAGCAACACGCGGCATTTGCAGTACACAATTCTGCTGTGCACTAGTTTGGACTATAACTCAAACTCAAAAGGAACTTTATTTACGTAGGTTTCATCACAAAACTCTTATAAATCGTCATATTTACAAACACCATTATCATCTTACGGCCCCTGTCCCACACTAGGTGGTAGTCTCCACACACACCTGTCAGTCGTCATACCTACATTCACACCTTTCACACACAACTCCTCATTCCTGCAATCCCTCCATCTCCCCTGATCGCTCACAATCCCTATGTTCACTCACATTCATGCCGAAACTACCACCGGTTCGGAAGGCTGCTCTACAGAGAAGAGCCGGCAAGAAACTCTATAGTTGCTTTTTTTTAAATTATGTTTCTTGTTTACAAAAAGCACTAAACAGCATAGTGAGAGCAAGTTCGCAAGATGAGAGAAACACGCTACACGTTTACGCAATGAATGACGGATAGACCTTGACAGAGCCAATAAAAAAAAAACAAATCCGCGATTAAAGGTCTCCATTGCGTCATTGCTCACACATACAGAGTACAACGAATGTTTGCGTTTGCAATAACAACGAATGTTTGCGCGGAAGTACTACGGGGCACAAGCGAGACATGCGCGTATTGCAGGTTCACGTCCAGACACATGCAATATGCATCGAATAAGTCGACTAATGATTATCTACAAATCATCGCGCGCGGCAGTTAGACTGGCGTTCGCCCGCGGCAGACGTCCAATCACAGCGCAGCAAGCCGTTTGCCGCTCTATGTTCGTACACACCTTTAAAAATAGTCATGTTCGAAACTACCATCATCATTTTTCGACCCTTATCCCAGGTGCTAGGTGGTAGTGGTATATTCTGGTTCGGAATATACCACAGGTATACAAACGCCGATAAGAATCTATGGAGACTTCCATCTAGCGTGGAAAAGTTGATGATGGTAGTTTTACACATGACGATTTATAAAAGTTTTATGATGAAACCCACATGAATAAAGTTCCGTTTTAATTCGAACAGAGAAGAGTGGGCAAGAATCTATAATTATTTTTCTTTTTACATTATACAGCATAGTGAGAGCAAGTTCGCTAGATGAGAAAACACGCGACATGTGTACGTAATAACGAGAGAGCTAACATAACGAACGGGTCCAGTCAAATAATGCTCCGTAAATAAACCAGCATTCGGTAACCAGTAAAGTCTGTATTTGTTGTAAGATGTAAGCAACGTCTTATTTTGCTGGATGTGGTGTCCATTCATATTATTATATCCCACCTCCACGCTTCTTAAGACGCGCAAAGCCAGTCTCAGCTACTATCTACATGAAGTCCGTAGCTGACTCTAGAAGACTCGCAGATAATCGGCAGAACACGGGTATCAATAAATATGGCTTATTTTGTATCTAATGATGCTCCGTGTCTCTACGCACAGTCCGTCGACGTTCCCGCTCAAGGTCACGGTCGAGGTCACGAAGTCGATCGCGAGAGCGCGAACGCCATCGAGAGTCACCGCGCTCATCACGACGAGTCGAACACTCCCGATCTCCAACGCCGCCTAGTTTCTTGTGAGTGCAGCTTATCATATGGGTGACGGTTTCAAGTTGGGGTGGATGGTCAAAATATTACAAAATTATAAAGAAGATGAAAAAATACTCAAGTGTTAAGTCCGATTTTGGTAAAAAAAGTGAGCTATCGCTTTTTTCTTATGTACTTACTTTAAATTTAAACTATAGCTCAATTTGATCACAGACTTAACAAACAAAAGAGTTAAAATGTGTGTGTCAAATACATGGTAGTGGGTGTAATGTATTTTTTTATAGTTTTAATATATTGTTATGCATAATTTAAAAAAATATAATATTAGTATTCTGCACTCCTCCGTCCGAGAAATTTTCGTAAAAAGGCTTACAAAATTTTTGCTTCATGTACATATTAATATGTAGACAGATAAAAACCTAACTAGTAAACTGTTCCAAATAATGAATTAATTTGAATACATCTGATTGGCTCTCACTACATGCGTTACTAAACTGCTCGTCAATACTTTCATGTATCTGTATACTCCCAACAATATCAAATGACTGGTTTAGGTGTGGAAGGGTGACATGTATCTGTACAACAGATCTTATACGAATATTTTAAGATGTTGGCCAGAACTTGTACTAGGCTAGTAGCTAGTAGGATAGACTGCTGTTGGTTACATGTGCCGCCTTCGGATAACGAGTCCCCGGTTCGATTCCGGGGTTGGGCAAGTGTCTTTGTGTATACCAGAGGCACGTGTTCCGAGTCTGGGTGTAATTTGTGTTCGTAAATTTCATGTTTGTAAACTGCCTCCGCAATACTAGTGCAGGGGTTTCCTTTTTTTTTAAGAAAAAAAGTTGCCAACATTTTTTTTGAGTAACATGTGGTATAATTTATGGTCGTTGGCCAGGGGATCCGCAACACTGCCAAGTACATCCGGAAGCATCGAGCCGAGCAACAAAGGTCGGCAGCTGCTGCAGAAGATGGGCTGGAGCGCGGGCGGGCTAGGCGCGGCGGGGCAGGGCATCGCCGAGCCCATCAGCGGCGGCGCAGTGCGCGACAAGCAGGACCAATATAAAGGTACTAGTCATGTTTACGCATACTTGATTGAATGGAATGCTCTATGTTAAAGGGTATATCTGTGTGGTGACGGAATAAGAATATCACCACCCAATCTCCTCCCGTGGGTGTCGTAAAAGGCGACTAAGGGAAAAAATTACAGACGCGACTGCGACTAAGGTCGGACTCCTTAGCGTGGGGATTATGGGCAATCCCCCTTAATCGTTTTGGCGCTCTTTAGGGCCTATGTCCAGCAGTGGACTAATGTGGGCTGATGATGATGTTAAAGGAGTTGACGACGGCCCATTAACTTAGCATCTCACACTGCGTGACACGACATTGTTTTTTTTTGTGTTATAATAAAAAAACAACAAGGAGATAAGTCAATATTTTCATTGTTTAGTCTAATTTTATAAACATAAATCGGTCCTAAAATTAATTTTGCCTCAAAAACTTCTCCAACCTTCATTTGAGCGAGCTATTATTATTATTAGATGCTTTATTCATATTTTTAAATCTAATATATAAAATTCTCGTGTCACAGTTTTAGATGCCAAACTCCTCCGAAACGGCTTGACCGATTTTGATGAAATTTTGTGAGCATATTGGGTAGGTATGAGAATAGGACAACATCTATTTTTCATCCCCTTAAATTTTTAAGGGGGGGGGGGGGTCAAATTTTTTTTTTATATTTTAGAGAAAAATTTTTGCTTCTATTTTTTTAAGATTCATCATAAAAAAATACAAACAACCCTAAATTTTCACCCCTCTACGATCAACCCCTATTTAATTACATGGCAAAACAACGTTTGCGATAGATGTTGTATAGTTCTGGAACCATAAGACATAGAGACTTGAAAGTGGGTTGCGCGGGGGATGGTTAATTATTTGGCAAAACAACGTTTGCCGGGACAGCTAGGTATTTTTTATAAACATTTCTTTAATATTATATAAAACTCCGGACATCCGGAAAATTTTCAAGCCGTCTAGTGGTTGGTGCTGCAAAGAGAGGAACCACCTAAACATGCGCACCGTCCCAAGTTAAACTGCCTTTTGCATCAGACGTTTAACCCGACCGGATATCGAGAGTTGATTGAAATGTCCATCAAAACTTTTCGTTATCAACGAGGCCTCATCATGCGGAATAGTGATGTCAACCAGCTTTATGCGGCGTGTAGACCTACCTATCTATTACAACAATGTCAGGTTTATTGGGAGCAATATACCTGTCCATTATAATAGATCGGTCCCAGTAGAGCACGACATGGTCATTTTGGAGAACTGGTTGAGGCTGATACTTATACACATTATCATTATACATAATGTATTTCCAAAATGACGCCCCCCATGTCATCTGCACCTAATCGGTTTATGCAATATAAAAATAAACAAGACTGAATCTCTTTCAGGAATCGGCGTAAACCTCAATGATCCATACGAAAACTTTAGAAAGAATAAGGGTGCGGCATTTATCACAAGAATGAAAGAAAGAGCCCTTGAACGGTCATCATGATCGCTGTTCTAAGTTGTGACCTCCAAACTGATGTATATGGTGTATAATTGCGATTGCGTGGATGAGATATGATTTATTTTATCTAAATCATCTTAAATAAAAGTTATTATGAATTTTGAAGAGCCTTTAATTTAATAATCTCACAAGATAGTAAAAGAAGTCCTTTCGAATACTTTGTTCCAGTCGCTGATTATGAAATATTTACCTTGTTGACGCGCTTTTCAACATTGGTGGTCAACAAGATTCGATCGGTATAACGATGGAAGCCAAAACCTAAATGAAGAAGAACAATTTTCGAAAATTCGATATTACTCGGCTTCGTTAAAAAGTACAGTAGATATATACGGCGCATATTTATTGTGCCCCTATGTCCTGGGCGAATGCCCAAGCGCTGATTGGATTTATAATATTAGTAAGATTCTTGCAACATGCATTTTTAAACTGCTTACTTTGTAGTTTTTCATAATTTCATTGGGATTGGCAATGGTTAAAGCTGACTAGGCTAACAACCAGTATTTATCCGGAGCGATAACAGTCTGGCCACCGCGAACCATCTAGTGGAACTATCTGTAATTATACGGTTGGCCGTTTACACGTTACTGACCTATAACAACTGCCTTAGGTTGCAGTCACACCAGATCACCTCCGACAAGACGCACGTGGCGCACGGCTGTTCGCTACCTTTTAAAGCGATACTGATCTTTTAATTATGTAGATAAAGTTTAAACAATAAGTTTATCACAATGAAAGTGATCGCCGCGACGATAGCCATACCGGTATGACTCGGCCCTAAAACGTAAGAATTGCAGCTGGGATTAACGGCTTTACGAGCACGCCGAAACACGGGGTCAGATTTTACACATAAATGGTAAACAAAAAGGCACAATATTTTTGAATAATCACAATGAGTTATCTATACTAATATAATATTATACAGTGGAAATATTTGTAATAGACTCAAAAGCTACTGGAATGATTTCAAAAAATCTTTCACCATTACAATGCTAAATCATCCATCTGTAGCTTAAGCTTTTTCGAAGCCAAGCTAAGCCACATGGCCACAATATTATTCATAATGTGTATAAGTTAATTAAATAATGTAATTTTATTTGGAAGGATTACTTATTCTGGACAGTTAAATAAAAATACATGTTAATATTATGATTATTTGCTGGTGTTACTAGTCAAGCTTAAGCATACATTAATCACAGTTCAAAGTCATCCTCATAATTATCTTTGAATTCCGCAAGTCTGTCCAAAACCTCACTGTACTCTGAAGCTTCCAATCCTTCTTCTTTAAACTTATGCAGTTTGGCAAATTTGATTCTACTTGTATCTCTGTGAAGTTTTTCAATCATGTCCGACATAAAGTTGCCATTATGATATCCAGCAACAACTGCACAGCTTTCTACCCTTTCATCCTTATTATCTTTCTCTACAAACCCATATTTGTTGAGGTCACTCGAGAATATTCTGGGGTATGGTATCTTAGTCTCCAGAGGTTTTTCACATACCGTAACATTAGTTGCAGAAAGAAAATTATTAGCTTGGAAGTATAATTCAAACATCTCTTTTATATTATTACACCTGTATGCTGGCAGGTTCATTTGCTCTTTAGCTTCTTTTGGAGGTGCTTTCAAATAGTTTTCTGGTATTCCTCTTACTGTTATCAATTGGAATATCTTATCAGTGGCTACTTTACAGCTTGGAGTAACACATGTGTATATAGGTTTTGTGATGCAATTTAAATATTCAATCAAGTACTGTGATTCCTGTAATCCTAGAGGAATACCCAGAGAGGCAGCAGCCATTTTTCTTCCATAGCCAGTTAAGTCAGCACATATGTCAGACATAGTGAAGATATTACTTTTATGCCTGTACTTCTGACTTAGAGTATCCATAGCTGAAGCAAGTAGTGCTGAAGACTGGTAATTTAGGTGAGGATCATAAGACATATGATCAAATATTCTGGGGCTTCCTGGTTGTCTCCATCCTTTTTCTCCAGTACAAAGTGGCACAAATAGTGTTGCATGTTCAGACAATTCTTGTATAGCCAGTGTGGTATTTATGAGTCTTGCAGAATCCTTTAAAGTTGATATATCTCTCTCTTTCTGTGTGGTTGGGGAGTTATCGGAAAAATATGATGCAATAATTGGGTGTGACAAAATGGGTTTGGAATATTCATCAGCAAGATATTCTATGCAGCCTAATGCAAGCCCAGAGAATCCATCAGTACAGTCAAAATTGACTTGGAAACCTTGCATGCTATCACATTCTTCAACATATCTCCGAACGTTGTCAGAGAATGCATCACCAAAGTCACCCTTCCATAATGCTTTTCCAGTGTTGTAGACGTCAAAACATTCCTGAAAAGAAAAACATTTTTAATACAGATTTATGTGCAGTAACATGAAAGTTAGGTTGTGGTACAAGGAATTCATACATACAGTGTCATTTCCATGAACATATTCTCGTACAATGTTTACTGTTCTAGTATGCAATCTTGGATATAAATAGTCAGTCCAAGTATTAACCTCTTGTTCTAGGTTATACTGCTTTTCAACATTTGATGGTCCCCCACTATCAATGTCATTGAGATATTCATTTTTATCTGGTACTGGGTCTTTTACCTCTTCCACGTTGTCCCAATGCATATCTGTTTCTTCCAATTCATTTGTCAAACCACCACTTTCTGGCAATGTTTTTAAAGATCCTTTTAAATCTGCTATGAGCAGTCGAGGGGTATATGTCACATCTCCTTGAGCAGTTTGACCCTCGCGATATAAAATATCATGATTAACTTCAGTCTTCACAAGGCCTGTGTAGTCAAAACTTAGTTCTTGTAAGTTCCAAAAATGTGCACCGACGTAGTTTGTATAGTGGCCAAATTGCAAAGTTAAAATCTCCCGCGTGGACATGTTTTCTATGGAATGGAATAAATCGCAAGTAGCATTTGTTTAACGTATTGTTTTCTTTTATAATATAGTTTATTTTATTATATTAGAGATGATGACAAATTGTTCCTTTTTAATATCAGGTTCTAATTAATTAAATGGTCTAAATCAAGGCACCAAGATCAATTACTAAAAGGTAATAAATTAAGAAGAATATAGAAACCTTGATTGATTAAACCCAAGTAAAGTTTCAAAACAAAACATAACCTTTAATATCAAAACGTCAACGTCGGTGACTGACATGACCTATGTATGATGTCACAGATTATTAATAACTTAATTGATTAAAGAAAATTCGTCTCCACAGAATAAAAACTCAAGTATTATATGGATAGGGGGATAAAATTAAATCTCTATGCTGATTATGTATTGTAATTTACATTTTAATGACGCACATACAGGTGTCGAGTGGCATTCAAAATGAAACTATGACTCAGTCTATACCCCTTTTTCGGCTTAAGGTCTGGGCAAACAGCGGACGGGGCGGGACGGCGACGCGACGCTGGCGGGACGTGAAGAGTTGTAATGTATTAGTTAATGTAGAATATGTCACACAGAGCCGACGCGACGCGACCGCTACTCTCGCGCCGAGCGCGACGGCTCTATGTGACCTATTCTTTGTTTTTCTATTCTTTGTCTTTATTTTTCTTTTCTTTCTATTTAATATTTGTATTTTGGGATATCCTTTTTAAGTGACTATACTATAACATGTTCTATCATAATAATCATTTCAGCCAGAAGTAATCCACTACTGTACATAGGCTCCCCCAATTATTTTCGCAAAGCTCGCCCGCCTCCATCTTAGGGTAGGTATCAAATTAATGTCAGTATCAATCACAGGTGTCTACTACTAAGCATTTCGTCTCCTTGTATAGATTGCCACAAACTAACGATATTAATAGTCAGATATAAAGTTTAATAGAAATATATAATAATTCGTAAATGGACCATAAATGTTGAATACAAAGGTACTATAAAGGAAAATGTACAGTTGAGTATGAACCTAAAGGACGGTTGGTTATGATTCTTTTAAAGACGTGCAGTATTCATAATTCTATGACATCTTATGGACGTGAATGATATAACTTATTATCTAGTTTAATGAAACAACGGGTAAAGGTACTCATTTTATTTTATTACAAAAATGTTATTAAAAATCATTCACTTCCAACTTAGTTTTCTTACAATTATACGACATTAGTACGTAAACTATTCACTACTCTTAACATTCTAATATACTTATTCTACTTGGATGTTGAAATACTGGCAGTGGAAAAATACATTCATCAATTTATTGTTACAAAAGTTTTAATTGAAACGGAACTTTTTGAGTTTTGATATAGTTATTTTGGATTTAAAGATATTGCTTTGAATTAGGAGGTATTATTTTATACGGTTTAGCGCAACAATATCAACTGTTATTAGTGACACGATCTACAAAACAGTCCTAATTACTACCACGGTAATTCTATCCTAAATTTATCTTAACTTATAGAATAGTACACTTCAAACATTCAAACACACTATTACGACTACTCTAAATTAAGATTATTTACAAAAATTGCACTGTTGCGTCTAAGTATACAAAGAGCACCTAATTTAGTCCTCAATTTTATCCAAATGAGGCAAACAGCTACATTTCTATTTTTTCATATCTTGATTGCTCTTCAGTTACATTCACACAATTGAAACAGGTTATTTTGTCGTACGCCGTGTAAAGATATCTGAAAAATAGACTCGTACATTTCTAAATAAAGGTGGCGCTTGTTCTGATCACATAAAGCAATCTATGTTATCTATCATAAAAACATTAGATGTGGAGAATCTATCATACTCAAGATATATCAGTAGCAGTTTTAAATAAGTGTTAGAACAGTTTACACTAATTACTAACAACACGCACTACTACTATTTTCAGTACTACGACAAAATTAGAATTGCATATTTAAACAACACATATCATGTTTTTCTTAAAAAGAAACGAGTCTATTTTCCTGATTGAAGCCAACTAGAATGCTATGCTTCCAATTATCTTAATTTAGCAAAAAATATTTTACCGAGTCCGCGGATTTCATTATATTGTAAAATTTTATTCTTCGGATTAGGTAATAACACTATCGCATTCATGATGAAATTATTATCACATATAAACGGAACGCAGCATACTATTTTGAATGGAATGACAGATTTGTTACATTTAATTCCTTGTGTACACATTTTGTATCAGGAAAATGGCTTAAGGTATACTTATTCTATACTCACAAACAATCCAATACATTCGAGATCTACCAACACAACCAATCAAACAAAGACTATCAACGACATTAGTTTTTGTATCTATTTTATAATGATTCGTCGACTGTAATTTCGCATACTTGAAATTGCAGTTAAGAAATCATAAAATCGAGTAAACAATATGGAATTTAAAGTTATAAAGGTTAATTCCTTCTACAACAAGCTTCGTTTTGGTAAGTTTCACATTACTTTATTAAACAAAAATATAATACATAGACAGATAGGACTATGGTGTGTAACAGGTACAATGTAAAAAATATCTAATTAGTTAAAATAAAATAAACAAGTAGATTTTATAGAGGTCACATAATAAAAAAATGGTAGAAGTGTATCTTGAAAAAAAAAATTGCTTTCTTTGCTAAACTAATATTTGAACGATTTATTAAAATAAAAATATTAACGCAATTGACCCATTATTAATTAAACGAAATATTTTAAGAAAGCTGCCGGATATTTGATGAATTTCAAGGAGATATATCATACTAATATTGAATATTCTCCACTTTAATTTAGGAACCTTTTTGCCCTTAATTTTTTTAATACAACAATATGGTATATTGTCGTTTCCAAGAGGTAGTTTAGTAGAACTATTGCATTTGTAAATAACCCACTGGAAATGTTGAATATAGGTGTTCATTCTCAGCTCTTCCTTTTTTCCCTTTTTAATTATGCGGGCGTCTAAGGAGTGGAATTCTCTGCCGAGGTCAGTTTTTCCGGAACGCTATAATCTGACATATCTAAGGCCAAAGTGAAAACACACCTTCTAGGCAAACGTCTACCATCTTAGGCCTCAGCTTCGCTTTCCATCAATTGAATTAAGATAGATTAGATTGAAGTCAAACGTATGCCTATTTTGTATTTATAAATCCTCACTTATAAACAAAAAGGTTTTGGATCAGAAAACTTAATACCCAGTTTCGGAATGCGCATCATAGCATAAATAGATTCAAAAATCAATATTTGGAATAGATGGTATCTTCACATAGCCTAAATTCTACGCGTAAATCTGAAAATTCTGTATGGATATCTTAGTTTTAATAATAACATCTAAAAATAGAATGTAGCCAAGAACCTCGGACCCGTTTAAATCATCAATAAACAAAGCAAAGACGCTTCGTTGCCCGGAACACGAGTAGTTTTTTACTTGGTGGGCTATTTTAAAATCCATAGAAAGTTATCAGATTCACGGAACCAAAAACGAATGTATGAATTCAAAATTGAGCTACTACATCCTCCTAATCTTTCCAATATTTGGGTAGATGTTTTGGTGTTGCCATCTTACTTTTTATGATATTTACATTCATAAGCGGTGGGAAGTTTAATTAATACGACCGTATATCCGCTATTGTTGCCGCTGCATTGAGGCATTGTGAAATAAACCCGAAAAATAAATCTTTCGAAATATAATACGCTCAAGATTTTTGCGCATTATTCATATCCCAATGTGTCATAGCAACAGCAAGTTTGTACTACGTCCTACAGACCCCCATTCATAATTTCAAATTAATCTATTCAGAACAACCTTTTTCAATTCATCTTTCAGCATAATAAAACTAATTAGTGTAAGATATGTAACGAGTGTTCGTTTTCGTACTAAAAAGTAAATACACATATCTGGTACAGACTTTACGATCGTACTGAGACACAATTCACAGCTAAACTACAATTCGAATCCTTCATTAAGCTAATACCTAAGTGGAACGATCACTGGAGGCTATGCTATGTTCTATAGTTGACCCCATAACATTATGATCACATTTTTTATGATTACAAGTCTTATAGCGTTAGGAATACAGCTTATATTAGTGCTACTCGGTTGACGAGCGGAGTCTTTCGCCGGCTAGTGTGTGATTGAGTCGTCACTGGCTGGTAGATAAAGCTGGTCTTTGCCCGTTTCGTTGGTCTTACTGTTACGAAGAAAATTTCAGACGGTTATACTGCCTCGTTGGTCTAGTGGTCAGATGTGCCGCCTTTGGATCAACGGGTCCCGGGTTCGATTCCGGGGTCGGGCCAGTGTCTTTGTCTAAACCAGAGGCACTGGCTCGGAGTCTGGGTGTTATTTCTATCTATAATATGTATGTATTTACAAAAAAAAATGTATATAAGTAGTTTATCATCCATCTCGTTACCATAACACAAGCATTAAGTTGCTTAACTTGGGACGAGATGGCGTTGTGTGAAATGTCCAAGGATATTTATTATTTATTTATGTTCAGGGCCAAGTTTTAAACATAAGAAAAGGTGATGTAAGTTGTGTTTTGACTGCCTTATTGGTGTAGGTTGGCACCCCGGTTCGATTCTGGAGTCGGTCAAGTGTATTTGTGAAAACCAGAGGCACTTACTCTGAGTGTCATGTGTGTTCGTGAAATATATGTTTCCAAAACTGCCCCCGCGATGCAGGCTTCGTGACAGTGAAGGAGTTTCGTTTTAAATAAAAAACAGAACTAAAATAACAGGTACTTAATAAAATAGTTAGGTAATAAGACAAATATAAATGCTTACTTGTATAGTTTTCTGTCATCGACCAGTCAAGTTTCACTGGTTTTGTGACATCTATATCTATTTCCTCGTAGGAGTGATCAAGCACCTGTGTAAATAAAATGGAAATATAAGTAAAAGGTCCGGTAAGGTATTATCAATGTTACACAATTCGTGAAAGGAGGCTCAGAAGGACGAAAGTTATTTAATAGAGACCGCTAATACTATACAATTTACGACAAACTTTATAATGAACTGGAGGTCTGACTCATCAGTGAGTCATATTTGGGCTGAGTAATAGTAGTTTATAATTAACTAGCTAACCGCCCCGGCTTCGCACGGGTGCAATTATGATATATAAACCTTCCTCTTGAATCACTATCTATTAAAAAAAAAACCCTTCAAATTCCGTTGCGTATTTTTGAAGATTTAAGCATACATAGGGACGGACAGACAACAGCGACTTTGTTTTATACTATGTAGTGATAGTGATATTATAAATTATGCACCATGAAACATCTGACAAGATCAGGAAAACTAAAAACAAAACCCTGTGCCGACCATTTTGGCAACAGTAAGCTAATTCCCCACTATGTATTTGGAGAAGACCCGGCTCATCAAAGGGTAAATGACACAGAAAAAGGACAGGTACATCTACAGACAAAATCTATACATCTGTATAAATAAAAATGAAATTGCTATTCGTTAGATATTCTTCGAAGTCCAAGGAAGGTTTAAAAGGTGAGAACATATGAACACGCATTATTTTTGTTCCAGATAAGGTTTGCACATATTTTACTATATATGAAACATTCTGGAATTATCATTCAGGTTTTTTATTTATTGATTCTGATGCAGTACGAAGTTTGTCGGGTCAGATAGTTGTTAATAAAGTAATTACTGACTCGGAGAAACCTAGTCGGCCAAACTAACAGATGTTCCACCAACAGTTAATACCAACCTCTATATCGCTGACTTCGTCTCCGGATTCCACATCGGTGACGTACGACGTAAACGAAGACGGGTGCGCGGCCAACAGTCGGTACGTGCCGCCCACCATGCCTGTGCCTTCCACCTCTTCAACCTCCAACTCCTGATCTGATACCTCCTGCAATCGGAATCAACAATTCTATTAACACTATACTCCATTTCACCACGTTCTAAAGGTTCTAAGCTTCCTGTAAACAAATAAACATTTCTTTATGTTGATGTCTTAGATTTTCGCGCGTATTACACATTGAAATTCTGATCTTCGGTCTGGTGGTAATTATTTTATTTGGTTTGTATATTTAACGCATTTATCGCGTGTATTTTAATTTATATAATTCCCGAAGTTTCAAATGCTATCATGATCTCCGAAGTAATGGTCACGGGAGAGAAAAATCTGGTTCGGATAAGCCTGTAGGATATACAGTATGTTTTTTACGTACGTTTTCTAGAATAAGGTACTAAAGAACTGGCATGTACAAAACTCTTTAAAAGTCTTTTTCTACAAATAATGACTTTAAAAAAAACTTCAAGATTCAAGCAAACCATTTCAAACACAACTGCTTCTATTGATTAGCCAACACTTTGGATGTCTATCTATAGGTTATTTGTTACACTCTTATACGACAACATATATTTGTACAATAAAATTCTAAATGACGACAGAAATTGTCTTCGTCGAAGTACCTCAAGCATTTCACTTAGGAGAGTATAACCTCTTCAAGAGACTCGCGCATATCAAAGACAAAGTACCTGCTCAACAATAGCCTCTTCTTCTTCGACCTCCTCCTTGACTTCGGGGTCTATTTCGACGTCGGCGTCCAGTTCCACGTCGGCATCAACATCCGCGTCATCGTCGCCGTCCAACTCCCCACCGGCGCCACTATACTTCATTTCACCACGTTCTAAAGCCTCTAAGTTTTCTGTAAATAAATAAATATTTGTTTATTTAAGTAAATATATTAGAATAAATAGAGTCACCACCCCATTTTATACTGAGGGTCGCCGCAAGAGAATGAACACTTGAAACGATACCCTGTGCCAACCCGTTTGGCCAGCGTTGCACAGAAAAGGGATAAGGCCCGGCTGGGCATGGGCCAAGTAGTAGTAATTTTTGATGTGTGTGTTTTTATCACAGCTAGCTAGAACCTACTGTAGTCCTACTTACGTCGGTAGGACTACAGTTCAGGTGCTAACGCCTCAACCTGTGATTGACTGCCATCGCATAGATATTAGAATGAGTATGATTGCTTGCACGTGCACTCCAATGCACATAGGAAGTCAGATCCCGAAAATACGTGACGGATTTAGCATACATTGTCTCGCCGCCTCATTCCACCCTGAGGGTGTCGTTAGAGTCGACAAAATTAAATCTAGATAAAAATAATGCCGGAAGCCTAGCCGCAAGAGGAGGAAGACTTGATACGAAACCCTACGCCAAACTGACTAGCTAACGTGGGTACAGAATTACCCTCCATGTAATTGGAGGAGGCCCGATTCTGCAGTGGGTCATGTGTGGGCTGAATAGAAATGTTAATGTTATATGCACTCACCTGGATAAACCATGGCCTTCTTTATGGCTTGTGGATCTTTCCGTGACCACTTTTGGACTTCCTCGTCCATTTTTTCTACTTTTGCCGGATTCATTGCCCATAAACACCCTGAAATTATAAATTAATTACAGCTTCCACTTGTATGTCTATATTAAATTCGTTTCAATGACGTCATTGGAAGCCCATTCACACAAAATCAATGTATCGTGCATACCTTTTCTCTGACTGCCATTCGTGGATGGTTTTTCAATTTTCTCGAAACATTTGTTGAGACTAAGATTGTGCCTAACAGAATTCTTCCAACCGTTTGGAGCAGTTTTAAAATAAGGGAAATGTTGACTGTAAACAAAACAATGTTCTAGTTAATATTTTGAATAGTGAGTAAAACAGTTGACTCACGGTAACTCCAAAAATACTCACCACATGAAATTGTATATTTCAGACACAGGCAAGCTGCCTGTCCGTGAATTTTTTAAAGCCATTGCTATTAAACACGAATATGAATAGGCCGGTTTAGGAAATTCGCCTCCATTATTTTTACCAGAAGTATTAACGTATTTCGTTTGGCTAGACTCGACAGTAAAGGCTCCATTCATACCAGTCTTAATAATTTGCCTACTATTATTTAACGATGAATTATCAATTAGTATTGTCGCATTCTTATTGCAATTAGCTAAAATTGTTCTAGATTGATTGATTTGTTGAGCGTCTAGTATGTGTATGTTACCAGATATTATTGTTTTTGTTCCTATTGAATGTGCGACTTTTTGGTTTGTGTTTAAAATAGAACAACTTTTATTATTCAGCTTTATCACTTCTGGCTGCGACTTAATTCTTATTGACGATGTTGGTCCCTTAGCTTTATCTAGATCTTTTAATAAGTCTTTAACAACAGTTTTTTCTTGTTTCCTGACATATATAACCATTTGAGTTGCTTCTTCTAACCCTGCAGTCTTTTTAGTCTTCGTATCTTCGTCTTCCTGTATTTTAGTTACTTTTATTGCATTAGGGGAAAACGTTAAATGACTCTTTTCTTCTTTGGGACTCGGTAGTGATATGCTACTGCTTAAATCATCATTTGCCGCAACAGATGTCAACAAGAGATTGGACGATTCCTCTTTGACTAAGTTTTTGGTGGGAGTTTCCACAAACGATGATGGCATAACTGAATTTGGATTCACCATAACTGCATTCGCCTCTGATCCATACAAGTCTAGATTATGTACAAAACTAGAACTATTGCTTAACCATGTTGCCGAATTATCGGTATCCATGTCTAATAATGGGGGCAATTCGGAAAAGTTTGATCCTAACGTATCCTGGAATAGATAAAAGGAATTTATAAGCATACAACAAAATCAGTCAATGGACAAGATCGATGATAAATAAAAGAAATAAGAAACTAACAGGAAAATCCGTCATGCTGCCTAGATCAGTCGCGATCTCGGACTTGATGTCCATATCCAGCATGTCTTGGAGTGAATCGGTGATATACAAGTCCATGTCTGAGCACCACTGTAATAAAACAATGACATATGTTATTATTGCAAATTGTCCGTTACCCTACAAAAACATGTTGCTATTGGCCTACCTACCCACTTTAGCTAACATTGCGAAAATAGAAAGGGTTTGGCGCCAATATCATAAACTTATCGAGCGCAGCGGTTCAACTTATAACTAACAAAGTTTCTTGGGGCATTAATGTTTCCTAGATGGAAATAGATAAGTTAGCAACTCCTATCAGTTTATTAAGTTGCCTGCTGACGACGCCGACTACGAGCTAAATAGAAGTATAAATATCACTACATAGTATAAAACACGTCGTCGTCTGTCCGTCCCTATGTATCCTTAAATCATTAAAATTACGCAACGGATTTTGAAGCGGTTTTTTTTTAATAGATAGAGTGATTCAAGAGGAAGATTTATATGTGTATACTACATGCATAATTGCACCCGTGCGAAGCCAGGGCGGGTCGCTAGTCACTACTATAAAACAAAGGCGTCGTCGTCTGTCCGTCCCTATGTATCCTTAAATCTTTAAAACTACGCAACGGATTTTGAAGCGGTTTTTTTAATAGATAGAGTGATTCAAGAGGAAGGTTTATATGTATAATACATCCATAATGTTGTAGAGAAACACTGATTTTAGAGGTTCTTCATTGCACCCGTGCGATGCCGGGGCGGGTCGCTAGTTAATAATATATTATAGGCAGAAAAGCGTAGTTTCTATTTTATTTGTCAACGTTTCGTTTATTGTGACCTATAAACAGGCATAAATATCATGTAAGGTAGGTTGATGTCCTATCTGGAACCATGGTACAATTATTGTAATAATTACAACTTAGCATGT
Source organism: Clostera curtula (assembly GCA_905475355.2). Lineage (NCBI taxonomy): Eukaryota > Metazoa > Arthropoda > Insecta > Lepidoptera > Notodontidae > Clostera > Clostera curtula. Next base: position 5,901,765 of record FR997799.1, read on the forward strand.
TTGCTGCACACGTTAATTATTTCTAAGAGTACGACATGCATTAATCATGACTTTTTTATTCGACAGACGGCTGTAGTAGTAAAGTTTAGCCAACCAAAACTTTATTTTAGTTAACTTTGGTAGAGATTAAGCTTGCATCCGACCTTGGCACATTTTTACAAAACGGTAACCCATTAATATTATATAGTTATTAAATAATATTTGTCGCTAGCTTTAGCGAGTAGTTCCGACTCCAGACCAAAGAGGCGAGACGGCGCGCGGGGAGGGAGGGAAGGTACAATGAAACCACGGCGTACTACGGGAAACCTGTTTTTGCCTTGGTATGCGCTACCCCAACAGCTACGGAGTGCAACCGCTTTGTTTACTATCATTGAAACAGAAATAAGATTTTGAAATTGGTTTTAAATGAGATTTGGACTATCTGTTGAAGTGTTAGTGCTCATTGCAATAACACTTCAACAGATAGGCAGGGTTTGTTATATTTTGACTTACTGTTCCTTTGGTTTTAGGATTTTGGCAATAAACTATGATACCATAGTTGAAAAGTACCGATAAGATATATAAGTACTAATATTTTTCGAAAAAGTAGCTTAAACTAGTACCACATAAAGTAGTCTATCAATTTGGCGCTAATAATACCAAACTTTTTTTAAGGACCTACACCAACGTCTGATCTGTTACACTTGGGAACAGTCCCGATTCGGTCGTTCGTTACAAGTGTATAAAAAACCACAACTAGGACGGAACCACTCGGAAGCCTTCCAAAGAAGGGTCGTGGCGAGACGATATTTTTTGTCCATACTTTTACTCGTCCATAGATAAATATTTTTTGGTGTGTATAGCTTGATCCATTGAAGTTATAACGTTTGAGATAGGCTGTAGTACTTTCAATTTTAATTGGACTTCTTGAATGGGAGTTTAAGATCAATACTGACTAGAAGTTATTTTCCCTGCCAAGCGCTGTAGTTGAAGATAATAAGTACGTTATTGTGCATTATCATTTTTCATTCGTATAATTTCCTTAGATTATTATTTGTCAGCGACTTTATAGTACCTAGGTCATTGCATTAATAAAATAATATGCAACTCTACACATCCTGTCAGAGATTGTGTGTGAGATGCCATTACATTTGTAAAATGATTAATAATGCCTACGCAAGTATTATAGTTTGGTCTTGATCCAACAACATTACGTCCATCGCAATACAAATTTACGCAAAGTGCACTGACAGATAACAGTACATCTTTATCAATACCAACCCAAAACATACGACCGCTCTATTCATTAAATCGTTTGCGGTGTTATCACTCTTATCAGAAGGTACGTGGATTCAGTTTAAAAACAAACAACTTGGATGTCCACCTGACTGAACACTGTTCAAAATTTGTTAAACTTGTCTAGGTATTAATTCGTTAAGTTCCCAGAATGCAGCAAAAAAGTCCCGCCAAAACAGGATAACGGTACCGAACATTGGAAACACTTTACTCCGTGAAAGAAAGAGACAACATTTATTAGGGTGGCAGAAAAGGATAGCTATAAGGGATCGAAAGAGGGTGAATCAACCCTTAATGACGTAGCAGCCGTGCCGCTCCCCTCGTTTGGAATTTAGGCGAGCATTCTGCGAGCGTATTTTTCATTTGAACGTAGAACAAGCTTTTTTATGGAGCAGAGCAGGCACAACATTTTAATATTATTTTTGTATTGGTAAATAAATTCACATGCCCGACATTATGTTCCCTATGTGTACTATAAAACTACACTCTGTTTTATTTCCTACCTGCTGTCACAAACTGCCTTACTTGGGCATCTGGCAAGTTTTTGTGCTGGCAAAACGTTATTGTTACCTGAAGCTTTTGTGCCGTTGAAGGCCAGCACGTTAAGTTTACCAAAGATATTTTGGTAGATAAAATAAATGTTGAATATGTAACCCACTGCTGAGTCCGGCCTCCTCCTGTCACAGGGAGGGTAATTAGCCTACTGTGCCACGCTGGCCAGACGGGTTAGCACGGTTTTGTTTCAAGTTTTCCTTTTCTCGTGGCTAGGTTTTCGGCATTATTATATCTTTCCTTTTGTCGGCTCTTACGACACCCACAGGATGGAATAGGGGGGTGTGTATTCTAAATCCGACACCACATGGACTACTTACTCAACTCATTTCACAGCAACGGACATAAAAATCAAATTATCCTATATTTATTAATAAATTCAAAAGAGCTTTTAAGACTAATATTATCGTCTTAAATTATCTCATGGGAACGGAATAGTAGACCTTTATCACCGCGTGAGAAATTACCTGAAAGTACATCGCTAGGGTCATGGGTTGGTGGTTTTATAGTTTTTTTCTTTGCAATCAATTAATACCTGATATTTTGGGGTTATAAAATTCGTAATGCACGTGGTATTTACAAGTTTAAATACTAAAAATGACCATTATCGCGTCGAGCTACAGAGGGCCATGAACCCGCGCTCAATATTTTTTGAGTTCATCTCGTAACGCGATGTATGGACGAAAGAATAATAAAGATATTTTTAACATGCTTTAACAATGGCATGAGGTATGTGCCAAAATGTACATATTTCCCAAGTTATGTTCTAAGGAAGTCTAGACTGGTGTCATATTAGTACCTATCTAGCTAATTCTAACGAAATACCTGAAGTGTCATATTAAACGTAACTAATGAAATGAAATACTTCAAAACGTGATTAAAACAGATGAGTGTTGGATCATATCAGCTTTTTTACCCCGACGATTAAGGTGATTAGATGAATCGATTTTTTTTGCGTAACAGGTTGAATCTGCTTACTGTTGGAATATTTTCATCTCAATTTCCATTTAAAACGAAGGATTTTTTTACATGTTTCAAAAGACACTTCGAGTCGTAGTCCCTAGTCGTTCGCGTTGGACACTATAGAGGTTTCCCAGGGACTTAGAGTTTGGTTTCAGTTCAGTAAAAGATCAAGTGATGGATAAGCGTATAGTTGCGGAGGGGCCACGAGGGGCCTAGCTGCTACAGCCGTCGCCCGCCGTGTCCTCGAACCTGACCGCGCGCGATTGCCTTGAACTCGTCGTGCTCAACTCTCCGTTCGATGGTTGAAGCAAACGTGAATGGCCCGCGAAAAATTGACGTCTCGGAAAAGATGTTTTTTTTTTATCATTTGCGCACCGAAATTACTTTGCCTGATAATAGGAAAAATAATAACTTATGTAGGTATACCTATACGCAGCCCCCCCAGCCAAATAGTATTATAAATTCTGTGTACATGTTGACAGTTAGTACTTCATTGTCATCATCATTTCAGCCCTTAGAAGATGCCCACTACGGAGTCGGGCCTCCTCCAAAATCATGAGGAAAACTAGCTTAGTGTGCCTTACTGACAAGACGGGCTGGCGCAGAGTTTGTAGTTTGTAGCCTGCCTCTTGTGGTCCTTTAATCGCCTCTTACGACAAACATGAATCCATACCCAGTTGGTGATATAATGTATTCTAAATGCGTCACCATGCCAACATTGAAAAAAAAAACGAGTAATGTATTCGATTTTTTAAATATATAATAATCTTTACTAATTTAAACATGTTTTTTTAATTAACGCGTTAATTTAGTTTTATTAAATAGGTACATGAGCATCGAAATGTACAAATAGAGATAGAATAAATATATAAATAGAGAGTTTGTTCAATCCTTCTTAAGTAACTTTATTTATTCTAAGGTTGATATTATAATGAAATGTAGGTATAAAAAGGGCGAATTTCATCCATTATGTTTAGAAAGTTATTTGGCGCGAAGAATATGTAAATACGTGATGCGTACGCAACTAAATGATATAGTATAGGCAGGAATGTACGTGTGGTTTTGTATTGATTGCATGCGCGCGCATATCCCCTCGCCTCATCTTTCTCAACTTGCCCGCCAGACTGTTCAGAGAGGAATAGTATTTTCTATAATTTTATAAGTAATACATACTTTGAAAATGTATAATGCATGACCGTCTAGACGGGAAGATTTAGGAGGGTCTATTTTCAAGTAGATATATTCTCTAATAATCATGGTGTAACTGCTAATAAACCACTTATTTGCTAATATTTTTTGTATTATACTGCTAAACCATATGACTAAGTAATTAGATATAATTTAACAATATGTAGTTGGTACGCAATTAATTACAAATAAAAGCGATTAATAATTAAAACAGCAAACGCATTCATCCTAAAACATAGTGCGCCGCGTCAGTGTTCCCAACCTGAAGCGGACTGATTATCGTACAAGGGGCGTAAAATTATCGTATATCGGCCGAAATTATCGTATTTATTAGAATAATGTCTAATAAAGACGCGCTTTTATGTTGCGACAGACGTCCACTCTTTGTGAGTGAGGACCTTTTTTTAGATGTCCACTATCCACTATTTTGGCGACCTTTTTTAGACGTCCACTCTTTTTGACTACGACGTTTTAGACGACCTTTTTCTTGTTCGCATTGGTAGATGCTAGGCAATAAGAAAGCGTGTACAGTACTACTGATATTTAGACTATCAGCGTAGTCAAATATTGAAAATTCTAAAACTCTACATAATGATGGAAATTATCGTACAATATGCATACGATAATAATATGTTATCGTACATCGTACGTAGGTCCAAATTATCGTACATGTACGATAATTATCGTACGGTTGGGAACACTGCGCCGCGTAAGGGATGAAATTACTGAAACCGAAGTAACTATCGATAAAATTTAAGTTGAAACATCAAGTCATGGTCATCAATATACCATAAAAGTAAATTATAAATGTAAGTAGGTACGTATAAATAGAGCTCACATATGCGAACTTCAATAGTTTTGATTTCAATTATTATGTATTTTTCTTTATGGCTTCGACGACTGCCATCAATATCATTAATATTTCATGCTATGTTACATTAATTGTGAAAAACATTCAAGAAGCTTAGCACATTTGTGTAGGTATTTATGTAATTTAAACTTGAAAAAATCATTTCGAGTTGGATATGCAATATAATGAGTATTTAAATCGTAGGTATGTATTAATTAATCGGGCAGACGAGCAAAATTTAAGTACCTAGTTTATAAATACATTGAATGAATGTGTAATTACATAAAAAAATGTTAAGCATGTTTAAGCTTCTGGGTAGTCAGTAATCTCTCGCAAATTTATATAAAGGTCATTTAGTATTTACAATTAATTATTTTTCATGAATATTACAATATAGTTCTGATTTTCTAAATTCATACCCATAGAAGATATCTAGTATCTACAATTAACCACAAAAACACAGAGTATGTGCGAAAACAACTCCCATATCAGTTTAAACAAAAGAAAAAACTCAAGAGCAATTCTTCAACGTACATTTTAATTAACGTCTTGTACATTTAAAATCGAATTTAGTAAATCGACAGGACACGAATAGATGCACAGGTAGGTATCTCGGTGTTTTAGAATTCATCGATATATTTGCATTGCATCCCTACACTTTCTAGTGGCAGTTGTTTGTTACATTCCTAAACCAATTCCCAAAAACATGAATTTTTAAGAGGGAAAGAGACAGACTAATAGAAACGCGCCTGCCTTCCTTTGCCGGATGTAGTATTTATTTATGAATTAGCACTAAGTCATCTATACAAAATTGTTTAGCAGGCTAAAAGAAACAAAATCAATTCAAAAGTTTAATTTACACGTTACAAACGTGTAACGTTTTTGTACCGAACGAACTGAACATGCACTTTAGAGCAGGCCGGAAAGATTTCCCGCCTTTGATATGTACGTACCTACGTAAATCTAGGTGATTTAGTTAACCAAACATATTTCAATTAAATATTGTTATACAAATTGGTTACATACTGGCAAAATATTTTACTACCTACGAAATGAAAATATATTTTGTTGTGTTTATGACATCAAAATAATAGATGACATTAAAAAGAGCGGGACATGTTAAGTCAATGGACTTTCCCATTGATTATTTCGTGTTTTTGTTGTTACAGCACTGTATCTAAAAGCGGAATCATGAAATCAAGACTTACCGAATATTTATTTGAATAAATATCCTTACGCTCGACGGAATAATCCTGGATTTCACACATTTACGTTTTTTATCGTCATAAATTGACAGATATACACCACTCACTCCATACAAAAACCACTATCTGCTTTGCTATTCTATGAAAAGGTACACAAAGAATGGTCTGCTCTGTTATTGGTTCAATTAGACCACGTGACTTTAGGTGCGCCATTCTTATTGGGTCCTGTCAACATGTTTGACGTCAGCAGTCAATTCAGTCATTATTAATGAGAAAAGATAATAATAAAAACAAGGTTTGCAGAGGTCATCGTATTTTTAATGAAAAAGCATAATAATTTGCGTATTATTGAACGAATTTTACGTAACAAATATTCTTACGGACATTACCAAGTACGATCCATTCACCACAACATGGCGGTTTGTTTACACCGGCATGATAAGGCGGGAAGTAATTTAACCGCTTATGAACAAGCAAAGCTAGATAACTTTGCATTAAAATGATGATGTATTTTGTGAGAACACTTTTATTGAAAAAAATCTACTAATTATCACGTCATATTTAATAAAAATATTAACCAAAGGCACATGGGCGATACCACTTTTTAACGCCAGCGCCCTCTAGTGGTAATTGAGTCAAATGTAGATTGAGAAAGGGCGGAACATTTGAAATTTGAATCATAATAAAAACAGCATTTTCTATTTTATAGCAACACATTACAATAACGATCAATAACACCATATATTAAATGCATATTAACCAAGAAAATCACTTCACAACAACGATTATATTTAAGTAGTCCACACGCACACTTAAACATCTTTACTAAATGCGACTGAATTAAAATAACATTCTATAATCAATTACATACATTACAAATTGGAGCATATTATGGCAAATTATGAATATTATCAGGCGGAACTAATGACTACCAAAGAGTGATTACTGGATTAGTCCTCATCTAAAATTTATGTAGTTTGGCAGTCATTTGTCTTTTATACTTCTCGTATGTACCCAATTTCTTCACTTTTTTTCCTAGATACATATTTTTAAAGTTTCGTACATTATTAGTTTGGGCCACAAATTTAGTTTCAGTCGGTACAATATTAACTCTAAAGGTGGTTGTAAATCCTTCCTCTGACGTAGATGCAGTTGGCAGAAAAGGTAACACTTTTGGTTTTGCTTTGATTGGTTTTGGTTTAGATATTTTTTCATCTGCCTCTTCATCATTTAGGTAAACACTTTGTTCTAAGTAATTAGATGGTTTATTTTTCCTTTTTACAGATTTTTCTACCACAAACGATGTTGTAGATACTACTCTCGCTTTCTTTGCTTCCAGTAGTTCTTCTTTTGGTTTATCATCTAATTGTTTCAAAATTTCCGCCGGTAAGCGAGGAACGTATACTTTGTCTGTAGAATTTTGTTTAGGTATCTGTAAGAAGATTTATTTAAATTAATGGATGATTTTAAGAAGATTTTTTCTTGAATAGATATTTGATATTACCTTTTTTGTAATTAAAATTACCTTGTTTGATTTATTATTGTTATCATCACCGTCTCTGTGTTTTCTTTTCTTAATTTTAGTATTTTCTGAAACAATGTGTAAATTTTATAGACTCAAAAGCAACAAAAGTCGAACACAAGTAGAGTTTAAAAAACTAACCCCTATTTGAATAATGTAACAGATTTGAAACATTTTTTTTCATGCGGAAACAGTCATAGGTAAAAATGGATCATAGCATCTTTATGTTTTGGCAACTGTACTCACACAGCAAATCATTTTCAAGATAGAGTGGTAAAGCTGATGGTTGTTGCAAAGATTTAACTCACCTGTTTTAGATTGGCCGGACACTTCAAAAGATTCACGAGAAACCGGAATTTCCATAGGCGATTCATCTGAGTGAACATAAAAGGAAAACATTACAAATAAATAATGTAAGTAATAACTACTTGTAGTTGCAAATTTAATAATAGTAGACAAATATTCAAAACGCCGACGTTTTCGAATATCTACCGCAATTACATTATAGAAAACAAGAGTTAGGATAAGGATATTATGATGATGTATGTTACTATCTATATCTAATTGATACACAGCAGTGGGGTGAGTGCTGTTTGTTGGTAGAATTTGAACTGCAAAGTTATGTGGCAATAGTTATTTGTGCCACAAGAGAGCAAAGTCGTTTTTTGCTGCGAGTGCTGATATTGAATCCCGAGCAAGCGAAGGAATCAATGATTGAATCACGAGCGTAGCGAGTGATTCTAAAGTTGATTCCTGAGTGTTGCGAGTGATTCAAAGGCACAAGATGCAAAAAAGTTTGCTCTCGTGTAACACACATAACTTTTCACTTCAGCAGCGAGAACACTTTAAGAGATGAAATATATTACGTAACATTTTTGAAACTAGAATTAAATATTTATAGGTTAAATATCAGTTTTTTAAGCAGTAAATACTTATTTTCGTTTAAATACAACAATAAGTAAACAATTCAATAAATTACATTAAAAGACATAATTATCATTTTTGCTAAATTTCTTTAGTTAGTACGAAATTCCAAACGTGTTTGTCTTTGAGGTCGGATTCAAAATCGGAACTGTTGGTGCTGGGGTCTTGTCTCTCTCTTTTCTATTGGCGGGAAAGAGATAAGAGTGTCGATGTTTCGAATTATAATTAAAAAGTTACTTTGTCTCACTCAGTGAGAAAATCGCATTTTGCTCACTGTTTTCAGTGAGCAAAACCTACATGTTTGAGCTACTGAAGTGAAAAATAATATGTATATACCTTCATCATTTCCATCCTCATTTCGTTTACGCTTATTTTTCTTCTTAGACTTTTTAACCACAACCTGCTGTTCCTCTGTAGTATCTGCAAGTTTTCAAAATGTATTTAAACAAATTCCAAGACGGTTATCCAGGCATAGTTTATTTTGTTATTGATTATCTTGTGTCATGTGTTGTCTTTGTCTTAGTTGTGAATTGGTTTCATTTACGCTAGTGTGACAATAATCATACATTTTGAAAAGACTAAAACATTCCGTCATTTTTTAAACAAAAACAAGATGTCTATAGATATTGTGATCAATTAATTTATCACACAATGGTTCACTTCTTTGACTCCTTCTGTTCTTATTGTGAGGCTTAATTTACGGCTAAATTACAAAAGCATCAAAATAACTACTTTAATTATTCTTAAGTCGGACGACCAGATTATTACACCATTTGGGTAATATGGATTATAGATACTACATGTTCTAAATTTGTTAAAAAATCTCAAAATGTGTAATCAATTTAGGCCAAGAAATTTTCTATCATGCAATTCCAATTGTGTATAAAGTAGCTTACCAATAGTTGTTGTTGATTCTTTATCAGAATGGGAAATTTTACGTTTTTTCTTTTTACTTCCTTCCGATATTGATTCATTAGAGGCTTCTGTGGACTCTTTCGCCTCTGAAAAAAAAGCATAAAGAATCAAACATTTTTTATACATATTATACTCCTGAAAAAATGGATGGCCAGTTCATTATGCTTCTACCACAGGGAGGGAGCAGTACTTGTAAATGGTATTATAAATGCATTCGTTATTAGAGAGTGGATATTAGTATATACCTGTTAGTGGAGTTTCTAGTGAATCTTTGCTTCCAGAAGATTTACGTTTACGCTTTTGTGTTGGTTGCACTTCTGTAACTGCTGGGTTTATTTCTGCAAGAAATTGTTTATATTATTGTCACATCACATTGTCCGTGGATTTAGAACACTAATGTCACCAACCGACGCTAACCCAAGGGTGACGTAAGACGCCACTAAGAGAACGGCATAACCCTCAAGAGAAGGAAAACTTAATACAAACCCTGTGCCAACTGGAAGGGTAGCGTGGTATTGACAGCGAAAGGTAACCACATTATTCCTCTGCTTCCAGCGATATGATTTCACTCTTTTCAAGGTCAGAGATTTGTTAAACCGCTGGTGTAGCAAACGTCCATAGGCCGCTTACCATGACGCGGGTCGTATGTTTGAGATCCACTCTAGTGGCATTAATATGTGCAGCATAAACTTATAAACGAAAATTGCACGGACTGAGGAGTATGGAATTTCCCACTTTTAGTTTATCTAAAGGAGTACAGAATGCTAATATTATGAGACGGGTTTTTCTTCAGTCTCGAAGAAAAAAATATACTATCTTAGATAGTACGATAGTACTATCTAAGATAGTATAAAGTATTAAGCTATGAAGCTGTAATATATTACACTACTGCTGAACATCGTCTAACGTAGATCTTCACAACGTACAATCTCGTGCAATCCTCATCCACCGACTTTTACAAGATCGCATTTTTAGGCCTACCGGCCATCTGTACGCAAATACTGAACGCGAAATGCGTTGCACATTGCCACTTCAACTGTGCAATCTTTCGAGCTATGGCGGTGGATCTTGTTTTTCTGCGGATTCCCATATTACTGACTTAGTCAAGCAGAGAAAATCCGAGCATAGGTCGCTCAACGTGTAATGACGTTGAGCGACTCTCAGCCGCCAACTAAGCATAATAGTGAACAAAATTGACTGAATAAGGAGTAAATAATGATGAGTGTTATATAAAATTGTACCCGATTCCTCTTGTGCTTGGGACTCTGATGTCCTCTTCTTTTTCTTAACACTGGGCGTAGAAGTTGCTGCATCAACTATATCATCTGGAAACATAAAATGTGTAGGAGTACCGGTAATTGCTTGGTTAAGTCCTCAGTTTTATTGACTTCACGTATCATAGATGTAAGAATGACAGGTGGGACAACCGTTTTGTTGTGTTTTCTGAAGTACCGAGAAGGCCACATGTCACAATTTACACAGATATGCAGTGCTGGAGCCCCGTGCAGAAAAACATTCATACTACACAGTATTAGATAAATATGTAAATACTTCCGCAGTATCATGACTTACGGGTATTCCTCTGGGTATGCAGACCTTCAATAGCATATTTATGTTACAGAAAAGTGTAAGAACAACCTTGCTCCTTGAACTTCTCTAGGAACCATTTAAAGAAATAAATATTTTGACTGTACCATCTCAATGTTTTCTTGAACAATTGATGTATGTACACCAAAATCGGTGATATACACCTATTAAACAAATAAATACATGGAACAAGTAAGTCTTTCATTGGTTAATGTATACGAGGAAATACCAAAAATTAAATTTTAATAAAACCCCGACACAATTACCTAAGTTCCCTTTAAAAAGTAGAAAATAAAAATAAAACACATCGCGTTGGAGGACCGCTCCTACTTATTTATTACCTGAAACCTGGTCCCCCAACGCGATGTATTTTATTTTTATTTTCTGCTTTTTATAGGTACACGCTTATTATGATGTAGATCGCTTTCTAATTTTCTCCCCACCACATATTTGCAGATATTGAGTATCTCCCCCCCCCCCGTTTACCCCTAGAGCTTTTTCAGGGCTCAACAGATTTTCATGGAACATATTATTTTGTAATGTGCACGTGATGCACTTTCATTTGAGACCCCACTCGATTAAATTTGCAGACTTTCGGTTATTCTTCCCCACTTTCACCCCTCATAACTTAAAAACAACTAAACTAAAAAATCAAATTGTGGTAGTGGCACATCCCTGAGACACGGTGTCCAGAAGACCAGCTGCATCCCCTGAATAGCAATGCTAATCCTCGGAAGGAGGTATATAACAGCCTTCTGTTCACGGGTAGCGTCTATCAGCTTGGATGAAAGATCATTTAAACGACTTAACCGATTTTCATCAAACATGTCTAAGACCACTCGCCCGTAACTCACCTGTCATACAAAAAAAAACTGTATTGAAATCGCTTCATCCGTTCGCGAGCTACGAGCCACAGACAGACGCTCTTTTTGCGTCGGGGGTTAAAAATAGCCAAGCAACTAAGATAAATGTCTCGCAATGCCTTTAAAAGGACAAGCTTGACAAAAAAGATTATTACCGCATTGCCGATTATGTAAATGAATCAGTTGCCTGGGAATAAGCTGGTCAGTGTCAATATACCTACTTTATTTATATTATTGTAAATATATGAAATATGAACACAAGAAATAAAAAATACAAGCTCCTAATGTTTCTTGCCAGTTCAGCAGTGGTCGGGTTCCGAATTGGTAGTAAATAGTCGAATGTTGGGTCATATAAATATTATCAATAATTTTGTGACAATTTGTAAGTGTCCATCGTGGCCTACGCAAAATAAATAATTTGGATTTGAATATGAGATATACTGACCACCAGCAGCAATTGTTGGGAGAGAAGTATTGTTAGATTGTTTATTCTTCTTCTTTTCGCTACTTTGTTCAGTTGTGGGTGTCACTTCTGGGTTAATTTCTGCATCTGTAATGTGAATAAGACATAATTATGAACTGATGATTGAATTTAAAAAACCTGAAATAAAAAAAACAGATCATTTGAAACACACTAACCAAAATTTATGACTGATTGACTGATTATTGTTTCATCTGTATTTTATTAATTATTGGTACTAAAAAAGTCCGTATACGTGAAAACTGCGTACTATTTACATCTACTTACGCTGGTCAATATTCTGGATTAAAGACGAGTTTAATTGTTTTTTAGCCTTTTTCTTTGATTTTTCACTAGGCGCAGAAGTTTGATCCGAGACCTCACTGGCGTGTGTTGTATCTAAAATTGGTAAATTCAATATATATATATCACATAGAACGTAATAAATGTCTGCTCTGATAATAGTAAATTGACGAAACAAATATTGATTCCATATTATTGAGATATTACTAATCTTTAAGTCAACGCAGAAGACTGCAATAAATATTAAAAGACTCACTGTTATGCAGTGAGTCTTTTAATATTTATTTCAGATTTTTTTAACCAACGAAGTAATCAAACTTCTTTTAAAAGTGGTAATATTTAATTAAATGTCAAAAAACTATGCAATTTGTATGAAGTAACCTAGCAAAAAAAAGCATCTGTGATGGAACATAATCAAAGCTTGGTTTAAAAATAATTCTCACCTTTTTTAAGTATTTGAGAGCTGTCTAAAGATTTATTTATCTCTTTTTCACTATTTCCTGTTATTTCTTCTGGTTGACCATCACATAGTATATCTGAAAAATTAATATCTAAGATTTAAATGATTGAAATTAGCATGAGTATCAGATATTTTGAATACCAAATCTTATTTATCGTGTCAAGTATACGTTAAATAAGTTGCGTGTTTAGTAAAGTAATGATCATCCGGCCAGACGAGGTGGTATGTCTGGCAGGTGGCCGCGGCGCCTATCCCCCGATAACTGTAGTCGGGCATATTTTAACAGTAATCGCTATTGCGGTGTAGGACTTTTTGGTAATTATACAATTTGTAGGCGATGTTTCTTGATGTTGATAGTTCCGAGTTTTCGGGTAAATTGTGTAGAGTATGTAGCATACTGGTCGCCACATAAGCAATAACGTAGAATCTTACCTGTTATCTGTGATTCAGAGTTCCTTTTCTTTTTCTTTTTACCATCTGTACTAGTTGTAGAGACATTTATGTTCTCTGGTACAACATCTGAAACCATACTAAGAATTATTAAAACTATCTTGATAATTATAACGACTATACAATTAACAGCACAAAATAACATACCAATAATGGAATTTTCTACAGAATTTGTCATTCCACTGTCATTCTTATTTTTGTTTTTCTTGGCGCTATTAACCTTTATGTCAGTATTTAGTGAAGATTTATTGATTTCTGAAGTAGAAACATAAACTATTTCATCCTGTAATTCTAAAGATATGTTACTTTTGTTCTTATTTTTCTTAGCACTTAACACTTTATTAACAAATTTATCTTCAACAGCAATAACAGAATCATTTTTGTTTGTAGGTTCCACATTAATTACGTCTTCAGTGAAAGAATTCTTTTTCTTGTTTTTCTTTTTAATCTTGTTAGAAACATTTAGCACATCTTCTTTCCAATCATCTACATCTTTAGTAATATTTAGGGATATATCCTTAGCTTTCATTGGAGTGTGGCTTGCAGCGCTATCATTTTCATCAGCAACACTTTCACTCTTTTTCTTTTTTTTAGTGCTGGTTTTAGTTGACACATTGAGTTGATATTGTTCTTGTGTTGACGCTTCACTATCAATTATAGAGGTATTATTTTTTTGAGTTGATACATTGAGATTTTTCTTCTTTTTGGCACTGCTCATAAAAGAATCTTCTGTTTGAGCCTCTTCAGAGTGTGTGCCAGTTGTATCAATAAAGAAATTTACATTGTCATCTGCAAATAAATGTAATCAATAAATTATTAGTTAGTAAGTCAAAAGTAGTTCCCCGTTAATAGGTGGTTAGTTCTAGCTAGAGGCTGGTTGTTATTTGAAGTTTAGGGATGGACTACACCCTTAACATTTAGGGGGATGAAAAATAGATGTTGTCCTGTTCGCGGACCTAACCGATATGTACAAAATATAATTTTTTTTTGGTAAGGTAAGATGAATAAATAGATTATAGAGAAATTAAATAAATGTCATAATAAAACTTTTCACCAAAGAGAATATTAGTAAAAAAATAATTCTCCCGTATTATGTTACTATTAATTTTGTTTAGGTTCAACATAATAAATGTTTATATTAATGTAGTATTTAGGTGTTAATAACTATTTTCAAATTTAAGATCTTTCTAACACTTACCCAAGTCACCTAAAGTATTTGTAACTGAATTTGTTTTATCCAATGTAGCTTTAGTTTCTTGCTCTGTGTTAAAAGTCTCTACATCATTGCTGTCTTCTGGGAATAGTAATTTCATGTCAATAGAATCAGATGAGTCCTCTTTATCATTACTTTCAACATTTTTGGTGTTGTCCGAATTTTCGGATTGATCAACGGATGGAAGGTTTGTGACCTTTAATTTCTTCGGTTTTATTTGAGTTAGATTTAGTTCATCAATTACTGCCTCTTTAACTTTTTGTTTAGGTTTCTTATTTAAATTTAAAGAAATATCTAATTTCTTAACTTTTTTAGGGTCAGCCTTATTCAAGTCTTTGAGCATAGAATCGTATTTCTGTTTTATTTCTTCATTTTCGCTGAGAGATTCTTCTTCAAATTCTTCGTCAATTTCTGAATCATTTTGCAATACTGTACTTTGTAATGGGTCTGTTGTTTCGTTGGGCTGGATAACTTGTGACGTATTTTTATCAACATCTACTTTCTCCACATCTTCTCTGCCAATTACTTCTATTGTAGAAATATTAAAAGACTTTTGTGGCGATTTCGGTTCCCGTTTAATGATTTCTTCGATAATTAAAGGATCATTTTTGGCCTGATTTTCTTCACAAATCGTAATTTCTTTTTCACTTGCGACACTGCTGTCTCTTTCAGATTCTGATAATGGTTTAGGCGTTTTTTTCTGTCCCAATTTTCCTGAACTTTCGTCGTGACTGGAATTTATTCTTCGACGCCTACTTTGTTCGGTTTTAGTGACAACCTCTTCTTCGGAATCTGAAGATATCATCTGTTTCTTGGACTTTGCCTTTTTATCAGAAATCTTAACTTTATGACGAGCTTCGAACATTTCTCTGGATGCTTTTTTCTGTTGGTTGGTTTTGCGATCATTGAATTTCTTTTTTGACTTTGCACTCATTGTAAGCTCATCAGCGCTCATTGAAAGGTCATCACCAGATCCACTGAGAAGGTCGTCATCTTCCATGTCAGAACTTACAACAAAGGACCCTTTTTCATAATCTGAGGCATCTGAATATTCTTCATCATCTGAATTTAATGTCTCTCCCTTTTCTTTTATAGCATTCTCTTCTTCATATTGACGTTCTTCATCGTCTCTACTGTCTCCCGACTCATAATCAGCACTAGCTTCTTCCGCTTCGTCATCAATCATTTTGCCTATTTCTTTTGAAGATTCTTCATTTTCTTCTTCATCTTCAGAGGAACTTGAATCATTATTTATAGTGTTACTTTTATTGGTAGCATTAGCCTTGTTGCTTTTTAAATTACTATTGCTTTTATTGGTAGGTGTAATAATTGAAGTGTTAACTGGCATTCCTAGTCTTTTCACAGGTTTTTGTTGCAAAGGGGTGCTTGTGGAGTAATTCATAGACAGATTTTTCTTATCTACATTCAAATTATTTTCAGTTGGAAGGTTAGCCGATCGTGATAGTTGTTCGGTTATTTCAACATTATTAATGGATACACAATCTTGTGACGATACGTCTTTTAATTGAGATAAAACAAGCGTACTTTTATCATCATTTTTAGATTTATTTATTGATTCTGTATTTGATATTGACGATTTTCGTTTGGATTTTTTCAAACTACTATTGACATCATTTTCGTTAGATGATGAAACATTCACTGTATTTTCAGGTTGTATATGAGGTATATCATTAGGAATAGTCTCGTCAATATCCATAGGCTCACAACTATAGTCATTAGTGAGTTTAGAATTTTGAACAGGCATATGCTCTATAACTGGAACACATTGATCATCAAATCCCTTAAATATTTCTATTTTCTCATGCCTGTCACTACCAGTGTTCGAATCTGAATCCTCAATGTAGACCAATGATTGAATTATACCAGTAGAAGACTGTTCAAATATTTTTTCTGTTTTGTTTATTGCATCATTTACTTTAATGTTGTGACTTACAGGCATGCCATCAATTTCCAAAGATTTGCGTGATTCATCACATTTATTACTTGATATGCCTTCGTTTTGAGTTTTGCTAATATCAAACTTTTTTGGTAATGAATCTTCTTGACATTGTTTAGAGTGGTCATTCAATTTATTTTTAGGATCAAATGTTTCACTATGTCTTTTAACTTTTTCTTTTGTTTTATTTTTCATCATATCTTTTCTTTTAATTCCCTCATTGTCACTATAAAAACTACTGTCAACAGGTGTAGATGCAGAATTGGTGGTCCATGATTTTGTTCTAGATCTTTTATTTTGAAATGTATTTGTGTCATCAATTGTGGAGGTTGTTTTGTTCAATACTGCCTTTGCATTTCTATTGCTTGTATTCATTTTCTCAATTAAATTAGCACTGGATAATGAAATATTGTGTTTGAAATCTGTAGAATCTGCAGTGATTTTGATCTCTTCATCTATTAAAGTTGTTGGAATAACATGATTATGTGTGTCATCTGGTTCAAGCTCATTATTTTTGTTTTCGACAGCCATGTTTCTGTCATCTTCAGCTATCTGGTCACTTTGGCCTTCTATACCTTCTTCTGCACCAGTACTTTTCTTTTTGGTTTTAAGCCTAGGACTTTTTCTTACACTAAGGGAATCATTTTTCAAAGTGTCATTATTGTTGGCTTCTTTAGCATTATTCTCAGGTTCTTCAGATATAGTTTCATTAATTGGGGAACTTACTTTGGTGCCAGGAATTTCCACTGTAACAAAATAAATTATTCCCTAACTGCCATTTGATCATCTATATATTTGATTATATACACAAAGAGAATTGCTCTCGGCTTGCAATCTAGGAGTATGTTCTGGTTACTAGGGCGTTATTCCCAACTGTCACTAGAAAATAAAATCCTGATATATAAAACTGTCTTGAAACCCATATGGTCATACGGTGTACAACTTTGGGGCACAGCTGCGAACTCAAACTTGGAAATACTACAAAGATATCAGTCCAAAATGCTGCGCATGATTGCAGACGCACCATGGTACATTACCAACGAAGCTATACACCGCGATTTGAAAATATTGACTGTGAAACAAGAGATACTTGAAACACTAAGAAAATACAAAACTCGTCAATCAAAACATCCCAACATTCATGCACAAGGTCTTATGACAGCTGGCCTAACTTTCTCAAGACTAAACCGCAAGGCGCCACAGGATCTTGTATAGAAAATAAAAAGAAATGTGGATGTGTCAATGGATGCATACCACGCAAGCCATCAGCGTAAATTCATAACATCCCGCTAAATGTCACAAAGAAAAGACAGATCGCTGGAAAAATAGGGAAATAAAAAAAAAAAAAAAAAAATATTTGATTTGTGTTCATTTGTGAACTACTTTTAATAAGACATACCTGCTTCAATACTTGAAGCTGACTCTTTCCTAGTTCTTCTGGTTTGTCTTGCTGGAGTAACAGGAGCATCAGTGTCACTACCTGTAAAATTTTAACTTAAGGTTAACAGAGGTAGGAGAGGAGAGAGTAGAGATAGTATGCATTGAATCTTCTATTGTGTTAATATGCTTGTGAAAATGTATCAGACATTTTTTGTGTCACTTAGTACTTGTATATTTAAAGTGTACATGTTTTATTTTCGAAGGAAATACTCAAAATACATATTCAATGTTGTAGATGCATCATCATATAGCATATGGATATTGTAATTCTAATTGTCGCATTAACGACATTAATGTCTAAACTGTCATACAAATACTGAACACTAATGAAAAGTAATTAAATCATGTTAATTGTGAATGTATTTATTTACCAAGCTGAGAGTTTCTTCTGGCGGCCCGTTTAGCTCTTGGGGAGTCTACATTTGTTATAGCATCAGAAATAAGACTAGTATTTGACCGGGACCTTGCACTTCTCCGAGCTGGTGTGAGTGGTTTCTCATCAGCACCTTAAACATAAGTAATAACACTTCTTAATTAAACAAAAGGAGCTGTCAGAATGGACCAAAACAAACTATAATAGATGAGTTTTTTACAATAGACAAAGATAAGACTAAATATTAGGTCATAAATAATAGTCCCAATAAATTACTTGTTTTAAATATTATTTATTTGTGTTTATCAGTAGATTACTTTATTTGGCATTATTATAATAGAACAAGTTTTATACACGAAGAAACTTCACAAAGTAGCTTGAAAAGTAACAGTTGGTCTAACCCTATAATTACCGCTAGTCCGACTTGATAAGAGATGAGATAGAAATTACTTGATGAAAATACTGGTATTTAGCTAAATCAGGTCAGCACCTCGATAAAATTAGGACAAATGGAGACAGAGTTATATAGTTAAGAATAAGTTGGAGACGAATTATGAAGAAGTATGCCAGAATAAATGTTTAAAAAGTTTTAGAATGTTTACCTTCCCCAGGAGTGCCAGACACAATGCTAGTATTGGACCTTACTCTGGTGCTACGTCTTGCTGGAGTGACTGGTTTATCCACTACAGGTTCAGTAACATTTTTCACAGCTGGCTTTCTAGTTTTTTTTGAGGGGGTTTCTGGGGCTGAAATCACATTCAAATTATATAACATGGGATAACAAATGTTTGTATAGAGAATTTAGCAAATACAAGTTTCTTAAAAGCCATATAGTTAATCACATAACTATACAGCTTTGTAGTTTTAACATAGAAACTACAAAATATGTTGAACATCTCATTATATTCAAGTATATTAATCCAATGTATGAAAATTATACCTTAAACCTTTTGACCCTTCTAGAAGAAAGTTAAATCATAATATTGTTATTATTCAGTTACTAGTAAGATTTTTATGATATTTAGTTATAGCTAAATCTCACCATTCTCATCAATGAGCTCTAATTGTGGCTTTGCTGCTAGCCTTCCACCTCTCTTCTTTGTTGGTGTGGCTGGTGATTTGGCATCATCAGATTCTACAGACAGCCTCCTCCTCAACCGTGTCACTGTGCCTTGAATACACAACAAAATATCAATACATATTTAGTTTGCTTATTTTCTTAATAAGTTTTAAACATTCTTATAAGCTGGACTCAAGTTTAAAAAATTCTAGGATAGCACGCAAATGCGTGCTGCATTTAAATGATAATAATACAACGGAATTTCATTATATACAAAAATTAATCGCTGAACGCGTCTCTTTATAAAACTGCGTCACATGATTTCGGCTGCAAAACAATTGTTGCAATTACAATTTGATATTGTAGAATTTACTTGTGTTGATATGAGCTCTAGGTTATCTTCTCTAGTTGCATTCTACAAGTACATATCTAGAATATCACGGGTAAAGTTAAAAAAAATTGTAGCAAGTTGCGTCTGTAAAGGGACACCATGCTTTCGGACCGCATTGATTAAATCGAAAACATACCTTTGACGCCGATTTCTTCTTCCATTTTTAACACAAGAACATAAGATTAGTTTATTCCAAATACGTTATTTCTGAACACGTGTAATTAAGTCGACCTGAACGTAGTTTTTGAAATCGTGCTTTTTTGAGGGTCAAACAGCTGTTGGGACGCGATGAACTGTCAAATCAAATTCGACGCGTGCTATACGTATGGCAACACAGCTGTTTCCTACTGTTGGAGGCTGCCCTAGCTGATTATTGATATTCAAAAGTTACGGTTTTGTAGACAAACATAATTATTATATTCGATTCAATGATTCACCGAAGAATTTCGTCTTTCAAGTTAGAAAATATTCTGTTCTGTTAACTCTAATAAATTATACTTGTGATTTAAAAGAGTCTATTACACTTCTTGCCACTGAAGTAAAACTACACTTATTAAGTACACTTATATCGGGCTGGAATAAAAAAAAAAAAGAAACCGCGTCGCAAGTGAGGTTTTACCTAAACGTATGGATGAGTGTCGTTGATAATCATTTGCTGGGCCCTCATTGGGTGCCCCAAAATTTGAACGGCGAAAATTACGAGTCAGTTTTAGGAAACAGCCTAGACAATTTGTTTGCGGATGTTCCCGAAGAAATAAAAGACAACCTCATGTTTCAATTCCAATTCCGTGGCACGAAGCCCTGACCACATACCACTTGATTTTTACGTTTGGGGTCTTAAGAAGGAATTAGTTTATGTGACCCCAATAAATTCGGTCGAAGCTCATCGACAGGGATTAATAAGCGCGACGCAACAGATGAGAACAAAGTTTACATCAACAGTGATGAAAGCCGAAGATATGACAATGATTTTGAACATGATGTTAAATTTTTTAATAAACTTTGACGTGCATTTTATTTCATACAAACACAAATGACCCTCTTATTCCAGGAAGGATTGGCGGCATACGAGTGCCGAAAACTTTTCCGCCTCAATTTTTTTATGCGATCCTCTTCAAATTGCCCTACTGATGATATAAATGCATGTTGCCAGGGGGCAACCCCGGGCCATATTGCTTATACCGATTTTTAGATTTTCACGATAAATTTAATATTTTTAAAGATATTAATTTTTAAAGAAAAGAAGTGGTCTCTGCCTACCCCTACGGGAAAGAGGCGTGATTGTATGTATGCATGTAAAGTCGCAAATTTGGGTACATTGGACCCAAGAAAAGTATATTAAAAAAACGGTTGACGAAAAATGTGTCTAAGGTGAGTTTGAATGAAAGTAGTGGAAGGGGAAGACCTAGGCGGATGTTTCAAGACCAAATCAGGGACGTCTTGAAAAAAGGCCAGGTCAAGAGTACCCTAAACCGAAGAGCATGTATGAAGGGAATAATGAAAATGGACGAAGCGAAACAAATATGTAAGGATCGTAGCAAGTGGAAAGAAGTAGTCTCTGGCTACCCCTACGGGAAAGAGGCGTGATTCTATGTATGTAAAGTCGCAAATTTGTACATTTGACCCATGAAAAGTATATTAAAAAAAGACACATAGTAAATTTTTTTTTGAATACTTTATTAATTTAAAAAAGAACATTGTTTATACCTGCTTTTTAATTGTTAATTTCGCGCGCTCACATATATTTTACTGTACATTACACTTACTCATAATCAAGAATTAATTATTTCTGGCGGCTTTTATAAAGTTTGTAAATGTTTTAGAGTATTGTCCGTGTGATACTGATGATGGATATAGAAACGATCACCTACATACATGACACAAACCCTGTGTCAACCCGTCTGGCCAGCGTGGCACAGTAGGCTAGTTACCCAGTTGACCATGAACATAAATAGTCCGTAAATGACTTCTTTGTCGGCGATTTACATTATAAGCGTATAAGATTTGAAAAGTGAAGGTTCACTGAAATGAAATTAAAAGTAGATAATGTAAGACGATGTATAATGAGCGATGTAACGCTGGAAAAAAATAAAGGCGCTGGCTGAAAATAGATGAGCAAATCTACCTGCCGTAACATCCCTAATAGCTTCCTATTGAGTGGTGGCTATTCACTCGCCCATGAAATTGAATCCCATTGCAGACTCGAGGTTTGAATGACGTAGTAATTTACAAGAGCCTTCACACTTGCCCTATGTTTGAATCTAATGTGGACAGGGACGGCGCGAAAGTAATTTGATGAGATGTAAATAAAAAAAATAACCTGATAAGTATATAGTTCCAGGAGTATGTACTGTCTGCACAAATGTTTTATATATGATATGTAGTAAGTATACTAACTACAATTACAATACAACACTTAGTTAAAATTTTATTGAGAATGGTCAAAATATTTTCAGAAGTCGCTAAAATAATGTACTAATTAAGTTAAGTTCACGATTTATTGTGATTTTGGACTTATAGGAACAGTGTTTGGTATATGTATTCGTACTATGGATGAGTTAGGTCACTGAATCTACTAAAATCATACTAAAATGTATGATTTTAATTCCAGTTGAACCACGGAGACGGTTGTGTCACTCGACGTAGAACACGACGAGCAAACAACCGAAAATTTTGACACAAAAACGTGCACAACTCAGTAAGTATGCATGGGGTCCTGCTAAGAGGTGTCAATCGACGCGCAGCGCCGAGTCAAGTAATTTGGCAAATGAGTATATGCTTGGTGTATTTCGCTACTGCACTTTATGGAACAATCAAAGTCCTTCTTTATGTAGCTTCGTAATTCTGCACAACAGTTTGGCGAGGTTATTTTAGAATGATTCTACCCTTGAAAATCCTCTTTGGTACAATGATAAGATACTCCCGATTTACACCAACACTTACTGTGCCTTCGATGACTGTCGAATGTCAGTTCGGGACCTATGTCTAGAACACACTAGAACTTGGCAAGGAGAATTACCAAAAAGTTCTACAACGTGATAGCAAAGTTTTCAGAGCAATTCTCACGGTTAAGAAATCTCCTACTCCAGTTATTAGGGGGATGGATGCCGTGGCCCCCTGCCGGACATACCACCTCGTCTGGTTGGATGATCACCCTTTGCACCTAAAATCTTGTAACACGCCTTATCCGTCTAGTATCTAAAATAGATATTTAGATGGATAAGTACTATTTAAGTATTGCACATGTACACAATAGGAGCAACAAAACAGTTTAGGAAAAAACTATTCCGACTGTATTACTGTATCTTTTGTATTACTGTATTAATACATATATCTAAATTACTGTATACTGTATGATGTCCCCAACATAACAATACGAGGTGCCTACAGATCATTTCAAGATGGCGTCCACACTCTCAAACCGAATATTGTTCTCCACTAGTAAAAAGTTTAAGTACCTTAGCACGTTGGTTAGATTCGTTCTCGGGACCGAAGTATTGAGCGAAATATCGTCGCCACAATTTCGATATTGCACGCTCTATTCGTGCCAATCTGAAACCGCAAATTTCGGACGTGCTTGTCCCTCTGTTGGATATTGGTCTGATACAATGTGGGGACTGAATTTCCTAAAATTCCTTACACTACCTATGCCGAAACTAATTTGAAAGTGACTCGATATAACTTAAATTTACTAGACCCCAACATCAAAATTATGTATGTAATTTTCGCACACAATTATATCAGACACAGCCATAATCTGCCGCGACAAATAGCGTGGTGATGCAGTGGAGGCCAGCTAGGCGTTAAGGCCAGGGCTGCCACCACTTGCAGCGGAGGGGCGGCCAGGCAGGCGTGCTACGGCTGCCGCCACAAGCGCGTAGGTCGGGCGGCCACTTCGTCCCGCGCCTGACAGGGACTCGTGCGGGAGCACGTGCCTCTCGGTGGGTTGGGGAGCGTCCAGAACTCCCCATCAAAGCGTGGGGCCCGCTTGTAGAAGCTGGCAAATGGCCCATCAGGGTCACGGAGCATGCTCCCTATTGGGGAGTGAAACCCGTGGCCCTGTTTCGGGCTGTTAAAGGAACACCGTTGGCTTTAGTGGGTAGGTTGGGGCGCAATTACCATCTTTCCGCGCCCCGTAATCCCACATAACCCGCCTAGCGTATTGCGGTCGGATATCCAACGTAACAAAAAGAAATGGTTGGTTAAACCAGCTGTCAGTTTTCAAGCTACTGACTACGTGTGGGTCGTTTATAGTTTGACACAAAGAAACGATTTTATTGTATTGGCATAGATTATTGGTGTAGGAATGTTATTTTGGTGGCGCAAATGGACGAAGCGAGATAGTAGGAGTGATGTGCAACGCTGGATGCTGGCCAAGTGTTGTGCCTTCGGGGACGACTAACTGTACAAAGTTATCTGTGCTATCAACCAGTTACTTTATGTGCATTGCCACGACTTTCTTTTGGTAGTTTACATTGGCCAGTGCTACAATAATTTCGTTTTAAGTGCTCAACGCTCTTCCGCATTTTTTAAAACCAATCATGTATTTATTTATCTATTTTTACAAAGCAATGGAACACTAACTCTTTACTGTACATATTATACAAGAGATTTATCTTTTTTTTTAAACTGAACTATTGCATTGGCACTTATGACCGGACCCAACTGCAATACAACACAACCGTTGGGGTGGACGAGTTCTTGAGTGGAGACCGTGAATCAGCAAACGTAGTGTGGGACGGCCCTCTGCTAGATGGAGCGACGATCTGCGAAAGGTTGCGGGCAGCAGCTGTATTCGTCAAGCAGAAAACAGGGCGCTATGCAGCTCTTTAAGGGAGGTCTATGTCTATGTCCAGCAGTGAACTAATGTGGGCTGATGATGATGATTGCACTAGTTATATAACCTTTATTGCGGGGGCAGGACCGGGGACAACAAGGCAATCATACACACGTACTGTATATTACATTATACAGTGAATAGAATCACGTGTACACTTTAAAATCGACGTAACAGAAACAAAATAGTCCATTACTTAAATGTATTTGCATAGATTACAGGAATACTCGATACAACTAGGAAAGATGTGTATGGATCACCGTAAGAAAAGCTGGTCTTACCTCTTTTTCCTAATAAAGATAAAAAAAATATGATTCCTACAAATTAAAATTACTCGTACCCTTGTGTTTTTAGGCGCAAAGGGATGATCATCCAGCCAGACGAATTTTCGCTATCGCAGTGTAGGACTTTTTGGTAATTCTCGCATTTGTAGGCGATATTTCTTGATTTAATTAGTTCAGATTTTTTGCGTAAATTGTGTAAAGTATGTAGCATGTTGGTCGTTACATGTACATGAAAGTGCCCAAGTATTCCACCATTTCAATAAATCCCATAAATCCAAATGAAACGCCCGCTAGAAACCTACCACGTGAAAACAGCGTTATTAACTTCATTTTTCTACAAGTAACTGTTAAGTTTGGTCGTTTTCATTTCTCATTTTGTGCTTAGCTCTAGAAATCCGAGTGGGAACAAAATAATTTCTTAAGTTACTGAACAATGTGCTGAACAGTTGGTACTCAGTTATAGTAGAAATTTTAGTTGCAAACGTATCGAAATAATTATTACATTCGACTCAGATTAATAGTTTTATTTGATTTTTTCTAAAAGAAAGTTCTTTTTAAGTTAAGCTGGTTATATTAATTATTTTCCATTTAGAATCTCTTTTTGCCAACTATCCAAAACGATAAGAAAAAGCCTATAGCCACCCAAAGAGAGCACAGAGATAATCAAAAGAAGCGGGTTTAAAATATTTTTAAATATTGAAGTACGCTTGAGATATCAACTTTTTTACTTTTACTTTAATGTAGCTATCGTTATTATCCTACAAGCTTAGTAATCAGGGTTTCGTAACGTTTCATGGGTTCTCTAGGCTCAAGTTACGACAAGGATCTCATTACGTCACCAACGAAAAAAAGTTCAACGAATCATCGAATGATGAAAAGAAAATAAATCGATCGATCCTCTCCTTACAGTTATATTGTTTTTATTACACCCCGTATCGCATACAACCATAGGTTATGCGTTTGGTTTTATTTGAAAAGGGACCCACAAAGTCAATTATCGCAAAGCTTTATTCTGCATGAAGTCTGTTTCATACAGCAGAGGCATATGCAATTTATCAGTCATTGCGGAGAATTAATAGAATTTGCAATTACAAATATTTTTTAACAGTGTCAGATTCTCTAAGTGTTTTAACCGGGTCATAACCATCCAAAAAAAAAAAAACAATTTTGATACGGTTTAACGTAGCACATTTTATGAATATCAATGAACTTGGGAAAAAGGCGACGGAAATAATATTAATAATAACAAAAATAACAAACATAGCCGTCTTTGTGAATTAATTTAGAGTATGTCAGCCCGTTCCGAAATGAGGTAGGCCGACCGAAGCGCGCGCGTCTCCGGAGACTTCTGGAGCAGGGTGATATCGTGTGTGGCAGTCGGTACCAACAATGGCGGCCGCCACCGACACCACACCATCCTGGCCGCACAGCTGCACCTGTTCTAATACTAATGCATCCATTTTTTTTGTCGCTGGGGAAATTCTTTATGCATACCACCGCCCCCCGGGGGCGAGGTCGGTGATTATGTGGGACTCCGACAAGGCTCGTCTACCCAAGATTCGTCGACCCCCTAAACGTCTACTGTGAGGCCCCGGCGTGGTGCGCGCAACGCGGGCAAGCGGCTGTCAGAGAGGGCATCCCGGCAACTGGGACGCCCTCTCAGTCAACGAGGCTTTTGTCGGTGGCGGTTCCCCCGACCCACCACCGGCCTCCTAGGCGAGGGCAGAAGGGGTCCGCATCTTCACGAACCCCCCTCCACCCCTGCCTCCATCCGCGGCGCGGGTCACCCGGAGCTCCCTCCTATGCGACCCGCCCCGCAGCTCCCTTCTGCGACATAACGGCCTCGCAGAAGGAGGCCCGTCAGCCCTCGGGTTAGCGTCAACCCGAGAGGTCGGTGCACCGCAGTGATCTAGGACTCGCAGGGAAACTCTGAGGACAGAGGAGTTCTTTTGTTCCACTGCGGCGCTGGGTGCCGCTCTTCGTCTCACCTCTCCCCGTGGGCCCGCCCGGTATGGGTGGCCCTGGCCGGTATGGCCCCACGGATCATTGAGGCACTCAAGCCCCCTCACCACGACACGGTGGCAGCACAGTCGACGGGGAATACTAATGCATCCTGCTGTTATAACGATTGATAAAGTAGCTTAAAAAAATTACATAATAATATTTTCAGATCTAAACTGACACAATGAAGCGAATGTATAGATCTGCTCCACCTGTTGATGTCAATTCACATGGCTATTCGTATTTGGCACTTGCGTATTGTATGTCTTTTTTGACAAATATCCCATTTACACACCATCTGTAGCAACCACATGCACCTGTAACAGATCATTATTAATCTACTTATAATAGCTACATATTGTTTTCTAATTTCTATTCCACTAACACAAATAATTAGCGCGCACGCAATATTTTACATTTTGTGGGGCATTCCATAATTCTCTCCCTAGATTTTATACTTTATAAATATATATATATATATTCACTTACATCACGACTATTGTACTGCACCAAATCAAATTTTACATGTGATAGCTTGTAAATAAATTGTAAATTTTACTAACAAAATAACATTTTATTCTTCATCTGTATGAATAAAATGAAACAGAAGAAATAATTTTTATTGTTGCCGTGGTTTTAAATATCAGGTAGGTATTCAATTCATCCCTGCAACGGTTATGAATGCAGTCGAATTTCTCATAAACTGCGTGGAGAAGATGAAATGGAGCATTTTCATCTGTTTGTGTTTCCAGCACTTTTGTTCCAAAAACAATAGTTAGTGCACAAAATGTGTACGAGGTTTGGCGAGGCCGCAGGATGCTGAGTACTGTGGAACGACATTAATACAGTGCAGTTACAACGTTCCGAACGATATTGTGGATGTTTAATCTAGTACCGACACTAAACTTTTACATCGGTTTCAAACTTTTATGATCTTTGTTTTTTTTCAGCATTAGCTTCCTAGGTAACGACGAATTTGATTTTTTGGTTCATTGGATTTCACCAATTGTCTAACAAGTACCAGACTGTCTTTTGAGCATCATCTTCTGTTATAGATACATATTATACAACAGCCTAAATTTATAGCACAAGCATAATACAGGTTGTAACAATAACCCTATAGCTATAACGATAGGGTCAATAGTACTATTGTTATACAACGTGTTTTTATATCCTACTTACTGTACGCTGACCACTAACTCAAAAAAATAAAAAGGAAAAACATTACACAATCATCACAGATCTCTTATGCATAGTTTAAGATTATTTAAAGGACATACAGACAAAAATTCATTTTTATATTTATAGATAACTCTTTAAACGACTACAATATTTATCTAATATTTTGTCGGCTCTTGTCACCCTCAGGAAGAATTGGGTTGGCGACACTATGTATTCTAAATCTGTCACCACACGGATTAAAGTCATGATTTTGTCAAATTATTTTATATGAAAAACGAAAACAAAAAGTTTATTGAATAATAATCCATATGCCAGTTGATGATAGTGAGTGAAAAAACACAGGTCGTACAATATGTGTGCAAAAGCTAAGGAAAATAAAAGCAATTACTTTTTTAAATGTTGGTCACTAGCTGGTGTAAAAAGTGCCAGACAAAGAAGCACAGGGAGCCCAAAAACAAAAATTGGAACATAGATATTGGAGCATGTGGATTAATATTAAATATAGCTAGATGTTCTTTAAAACACCTAAGGGCCTCCACGCATTATGCGGCCAGGCCGCGCGGCCAAGTCGCTGCGAAAAACATCGCGTCACATACGCGGCCTATTGGCCGCCGCGACCAATCCGCGCAATATGCGGCCAGGCCGCGCGGCCTGGCCGCCTAAATGCGCGGGGGCCCTAAGATTATGCCAATGTCTATCTCTACATCTTGTGATGGTTAACTAGATCACAAAACGTCTGTTTCTTCCTCATACTTCAAAATAGCATAATAATATAAGCACACATGCGTTGCGTATTTCGTTAGGCTTTAAGCTTTCGCTTCAACAAATTCAACATTATATACTCTTTACAGAGAGTCTATCTCTCTTCAAACAAGTTTCACAAATCAAAACAAAACTTAGACACAACCGGTTCATCGGTTTCTCCTACGGTCGGATACAGCACCCGAGTCAAATCTAACATCACTTTCACCCCTCGCTTTCGTCGGGGTCAAAATATTGGAGCTGACGTGAACTAGTAGGTTTACAATGAAGTGGACACAACGATCCATATAAATACGGCAATGACTGATCGAGATTTAATTATCTGCGGGACAAGAACGCGGTTTTGTATGCATTAATCACCACATACAACGGAAATGTATTACTAACAATGTTATTTAAGAAAATAGAGAATACTCAACATTTGTTTTTCAAAGCTGCCTCGTTGGCCTAGGGGTTGGATGTACCGCCTTTGGATCACGGGGCACCGGGTTCGATTCCGAGGCCGGGCAATGTTTTTGTGTAAATCAGATAAACTTGCTCTGAGTCTGAGTGTCATTTGTGTTCGTGAAGTTTGTAAACTGCAGGAGTTACGTTGTTTTTTTATAAAATAAAAATAAATAAAAACGGTTATCAGTAGTATTTCTTAAAAGACTATTTTTTTACTATAATAAAAAAAAAAACGATATTTTTCCGAGAGATTACTAATTAATACTACCATTATGAACAGGTTTCAAACGATTCTAGGGCAGGTCGTTTAAATCAGGCAACACAGAAAAATACAATGTGGGTAGTTACGATAAACTGGTACACAGTATCGATGCGAAGTGGTTTTAAAAGGTCATGTCGGAGCAGAGCCTCTGTTTTATTCCAATTATCATTACAGTTTTAACTTGTGCTGTAATCGTCTTCGATCGGTGACGATCGATCGGTGACGATCGGTGACGATCGATCGGTCTTTCAATTGAGGTATTCCAGTGATGACCAAGGAGTGCTATGGTGGTGATTGTGGCTCGATCGGACTAACAGACAGGAGATACAGTGCAGTGACCATCAGTTGTTGTCTTTGTTGCTGCTGGTGGGCCGTCATCTTGATGAAGTCAATCAAGACGTAATGGGCGGTGAGTTTAAGCTATATTCTTCAACCTACTGGCTATAGTATAAGGGTGGGAACTGGCCGGCTACACAAGCAAGCAAACCCAAATAAAAAAACTGCATTTATTTGGGTTTTTTTGTCCGTGTGGAGAAAAGAGAAAATAAACTTGATAAAAACCCTGTGCCGGCCCGAGCCAGCGTGGAAAAGTAGAATGATCTTCCATGTAACTGAAGGGGGCCCGACTGCAGTGGGTTATATATGGGCTGTAGTAGTAGTAATAATCTGATTATGCGAAGTTTATGCGTGTCCAGTCACTAGCAATAAGTTGGCTACGATATAAACATCAACATTCAGTTCACTCTACAAAAAACCTTCGGAATATACAGTCTGTTTGTATCAGAGTGACATCATAGTTTATGGCCCTTTTCGCTGGTGAAACATTACTGCCGCCAAAGGTGTCGAGCTCGTCTAATTTATTGACTTTTAAAGGGACACTTAGAGCTATAATACAACTTGAACCTTCCCCTTACCCTGAAATATCGCCGACTGTCTTAATTGACAATGATGTTTTAAAGTATTTCTCTAAAAGCGGTATTTTTCTTTTCCTGTCTCGTCATTGGCATTAAGGTTGACTACCGGTCTAACCTTATTTGACTTTTTAGGGAGTAATTTTTATCGCCTTTCGGAGCCCTATCTAGTGGGGCTGCAGGAAACACCCGACACTGACAATTCTTTTTCTACGATCCGGCTAAGACAGTCGTTGCTTACTACTACTACTACTCAGCCCATAGATAACCCACTGCTGAGTCGGGCTTCCTCCCGTTGTGAGTGTGTGTATGCGTGTGGCGGGTCGGTTGTCTCTGGCTTTAAAACGTTACTATTGTTGACTAGATGTTGCTGATATTTGGACTATTACGCGAGGCCTTGCACCCAAAAATGGCGATCAAAAAACAGCAACTACAGAGTTTCTTGCCGGCTCTTCTCTGTAGAGCTGCATTCCGAACAGGTGGCAGATAGTAAATTTTAAATTTCATATGGAATTTTTTTTATTTGATTTTATTGTTTGACTTGTCGAAAAGCTCTAATTAGTCAACTTGATTAAATGAGTTTTAATTTTGATTATATGGAGGTAATTACCATACCGTGCCACGCTGGAATCACTGATTGGTAAAGGGTTTCGTATAAAATGTTCCTTCTCTTGTGGCTAGCTTATCAGGCTTATCATTTCATTTTGCCGGCTCTTACGACACTCTTCGGATGAAATGGGGCGATGACACTATGTATTCTAAGTCCAACCACCACTCGGTTAACCATCATTGTTTAACTGCCAGGGACTGCTGGTAATAGCCAGAACTGACGATTCTCTCTATACACAACTAACAGTTGACGTTCAGTTCAACTGCAATCTATACTATAATACGCTAGAATACTACCTATTTATAATTCCAAACACGCTTTTTGTCTATGAATCAGATTTTTTTAAATCACACTTCTGCGACTGCAAAAGAAAACAAACTGTTTGAAAGGTCTGTGTTGTACATTATAACTTGCACTACACTGGACAGCTAATTAAAGGCCCGAGGCAAACTTGCCTCAGATTACCTGTTCACTTTTGTATCAGACAATATGCAGATTCATGAGAGCTGAATATATTTTCACGTCTCTACTCGCGTGATTATGCCCCTTTTGCAAAGAGGAAGGGTTCATTGAATTTATGCAAAGAGAGGAGAGCCTGTGCCTGATTTAGGCACATTCCGCAATTTCTTTCATTGTTTTTTCGTGTTTAAATTTTTTATGGACTTTCCACATCAGCCGGAGGAGGGCTGGTGTGGGACTCAGGTTGGCCCCTACACCGGGGGAAGTTTAGTGTAGTTTAAGTATCTCCATGGGGTCAGCGTGCGCTTTTTTATTTGTAGCTCCTTGTGGAGCATTCTGTATCTGTAGAGTATTTGTAGTCAGTGTGGTGACGGATTGAGAATACATTGTGTCACCATCCCATACCATCCTGAGGGTGTCATAACCGACAAAAGAAAATGACGGCTGATAACCTAGCCATAACAGAAGGAAAACTTGATATGAAACCCCGTGCCAACCGGTCAGGCCAGCGTGGCACAGTAGGCCATTCACCCTCCATGTAACTGGAGGAGGCCAGACTCAGTACTGGGTCATATATGGGCTGATTAGTAGTAGTAGAATCCTTTAGAAAAGTATAAAAAGTTTAGATTTCTCGTTATGTTTTGTTTCATCATCATCATTTCAGCCAAAAGACGTCCACTGCTGGACATAGGCCTACCCCAAGGATCTCCACAAAGGCCGGTCCTGGGCCGCTCGCATCCACTGCTTTCCGGCGACCTTAACCAGATCGTCGGTCCACCGTGTGGGAGGCCTACCAGCACTGCACTTTCCGGAACGCGGTCGCCACTCGGTGCGGTGCCTACTGCCACTTATGTTTGGCAATGCGGTGTTTTGTTTAGTCGCCATTCAAACTGTTTTTTTTATTTAGTTTCTTGTTACGAATTGTTTTTAGTGTTGTGACTGATTTAGAAAATAATATAGTGGGATACATTAAATAGTGAGGATGTCATATGAATCCACTAGCCTGATTTACAATACAAAATATCGTCGTTTTTGGCGACTGTGAATTGTTTTGAGGGAGGCACAACACACAAATGAAGCAGTTTTTGAAAGAATTGAAATAATGTTTAAATTTTTAAATGACAACGACGGGGAGCGATGTTTGGTAAATGGGAATTAGCAGCTAAGTCTGCTTCTGAAGACACTACTAGTCTTTTCCCCTTTACAATTTCCTCTTCAACCGTATAGCGTGCTCAAGTTTCTCCTCTTAATATATTGTTTCGTGTGACTGTTTATAAATGTTTAAGCTTACCAACCAAGTAATACCCTGCATAAAAACTGACAGAATGCGAATTATCCGAACCAGAACGAGGTATAGGATAATGCAAGCGGGGAGCGGTGTCTGTCCTGTGTTTATTCGTAATATCGTGTCGCCTCATCAGTAGGGAATATCCTAAAAGTGAGCGTAAAATGCATGCACGGTTTCCATCGTTTCGTGTCTATTACACAGAGGCGAGTGGGCAGAAAATTTCACACTAACGCGAATTGTATTACTTCGGCGACACTACGCCACCCGCTTGCTTGATATACTGTTTTATTAAAATTTCAATATTCGCTTAGTGTTTTAGCTTTTTTGTACATAATAGAAATAACGATCGTGTGCGCTTAAATAATTTAACTGGTATTTAAGACTTTTATATACAACGTAACTCAAAGAAGTTTATAACCTATTTTTATTGCGAATACGTTGTGGTATAAAAACAGACTTTCCGTAAATTTGGGAAATCTATAAATTCACAAAGTGTTTGATTAAATAAATAGAGTTGTTGCATAGATTTCAGTTAGTTTCATAAATGAAAGTCTTTCCCAATCTACGATTAATACTACATGTAAAGTCCATTAATCAAGATATACTTACGCAGATAAAATGGAATTTATGGCTTCATCGAGTGCTAGTTTCCAATTTAATTACGAAACACGATCACTATCAATAACGAATAGTTATTTACCTTTGCTCAAACAATAAATTTATTGCAATGGCTTTTGGTGACCTGAACCGATAATACATTTAGTAGTATTTAAGGCGTTATGGTCGCCGGAAAACGATGGATGCTGGCGGCCCATGACCGGTCTTTGTGGAAATCCTTGGGGGAGGCCTATGTCCAGCAGTGGACGTCTTTTGGCTGAAATAATGATGATGAAGGTGTTATGAAAATAATGCTTGTACTACTTACAATATCAAAACGTCTAATTCCTTTGGACCGCATGTTTATGTTATGTACCTACGTATTGTTTTAATGACGGTTACTTTTTTAAATCATTAAGGATTTAATCTTTGCTTTTTACCGGCGCTGCGCCTTCGGGAACGAGGATTTTTTCTGCCCCAACGACCGCCAGTCTTGCGAGTTATGTCCACTACCCACTGCTGCTTACATTTAGGAATTACCTGTGGGTTAAGTTGGTAACTCTGGTTTGCTTGTGTATCTCCTTAATTCTCATTCAATTTTGCAGTGAAATTCCTTATATATGGGTTTATATATGGTTTTACTGGGTCGTAACGTGGTCAAATTTTTTAAAATACCACCATTTTGTATGTCACCAAGGCTTACCATCCGGAGTGTGTCGCACGAGGCAGATACCTGAATCTTGTGAGAATTTTGAAACTTGTGCGTGTATTGCAAGGAAAACTTGATTTAAAAATCTAGGCATTTTAGTTGATAACAGATTAAACTGGCGTCCGCAAATCCGTATCTTAATTGGCAGAATAAGAGTGTACCTATATGATATTGTACATCTTTAAAAACCTTCGTCTGTCTGCGGATAACATCGTATTGCACTTAATTACTTAGTATTGTGGGAAGCAGTACTTAGTTACTTATTCCTGTTTCGTGAGAATCTTATAAAACGCTTTTTCTGGAAATAGAACGAGCTCGGAGAACTCTTTCAAAATACATTATAAACCATGCGATTTTTCCACAATGCGTCTGTATAAAGAATGCAAAGTGTTAACGGTCAGGCAGTTGTTCTTTCTCCGTACTATTCTCCATCAATATGGACAAATTATCATTACAGTTGGTTATCACATTACAGTTGATAAAAAAAGAAATGCTATAGCCACCAGACAATGTGATGTATTTTTTTGCACACAGGTAATACATACATCTCTGGGCAGTTTACAAACATGTAATTTATGAATACCAATGACAACCAGTCGTATAACAAGTGAATCTGGTTAACAAAGACACTTGCCAAAGGAGGGACATCTACATCTACAACTAGATGTGTTTAGATGTGCCCCGTAACCTAGACCAACAATTATTATTATTAATTTAATAAATATATTTAATTTAATATAAATAACTTAATTATGTAACTTTGTGAATATTTTTATTATTTTAATGTTTGTTTGTTTTTATTAATGTTTTTCATTTATTTTAATATATTTACGTTTTCGTTTTAATTAATTTTAATATATTGTCCGTGTCGTGATGGATTTAGAATACACATTTCGTACACCCCTTTCCATCATGTCATAATAAAGAGAGCAGATTATACAGAGTTGATATGACAGAGGGCCATTAAATTACACTATGTATACTATATGTGATTAGTATGAATTAGAAACGGTTAAAAAAAAATACACGTGATTTGTCATGGGGGGTGGAGGGGTAGTCTTAAACCTCACCAGGTATCATCAAGGGGGAGGGAGGGGTTAAAAAATGTTAAAAAAACATCATGTGATTAATGGACAGCCCCTAAGGATAATAAACGATGCGTTAGGCATAAACATCTGTTAGGAAAGATACATCATGTTCAAATGAGGCAAAAATTTAAAATCATTTGCGGCTAAACTATTGTTCCAATTTAATTGATTTTTGGTACAGAGCCTGGAAATGATACCTAGTATAGGCAGTTAAATGCCCCTATGTCGTATCAACCCTGTATATGAGCCGACAAAATGAAAAGAGAAGGCCGATACCGATAACCTAGCCACAGGGGAAGAAAAACTTGATACGAAACCCTGTGCCAACCCGTATGGCCAGCGTGGTACAGTAGGAATGACTCTCCATGTAACTGGGGGAGACCTGACTCAACGTTAACAGTTCATCTTGGTGCGGAGTATAACTAATGTTATCTATTTACCTGGTAGATATATCTAAAATTGTTTTAATAAGAGCCTATTTTATTTATACGAAAAACAAACAGGAACTTTCAATTAAGTTGAACTGTAAAGAAAGCATTTTATGAGTTAGCAGTGGCAAGGCGAGCGAGCCGTCTGTAATGGAGAAAATGGCTTTGTGCATCTGCGCCCGATGTCGAGCTCGGTCTATTAAGATCTGATCGAGGCCAGAAGTGCTTTTGCCACCATCCGACTTAAAAGTCGAAGAAAACAGGATTCCTACAAAATCGTAACCGTTTTTTATGAAAAGTTTGATATCTTTATCAACCGTTTCATCAAAAAGTAATCAAAAGTTTAATCTCTGATAATAATTACACTTCCCCACCGCACACTGGAAAAAAGCCTGTTGTAAAAGTCATCCAAACCGGGGAGGATCTAATGGTCCGCCCGGCTAGCTACCACCCTCACATCTAAGTCCGGCACCAAGTAGTTTTACTGTGTTTCGTCTGTTTATGTGAAAGCCGGTGCCCGACATAGCATTACCTTGAATTGCCTGCTCCATCTTAGACCCTGGCGTTGCTTTCCATCACGCAAGCCTAGGGTCAAAGGCATTCATGTCACTGATAAAAAAACATCCTGAGGGCCGACAAGGCCGAAAACCTAGCCGAAAGACAAGGACAATTTGAAACGAAATCCTGCGTCAATCTCAGGCCAGCGTAACACAGTAGGCTAATTACCCTCCCTGTGACTGGTGGAGGCCCGACTCAGCAGTGGATCATTTATGGGCTGAGTAGTAGCAGACATTCTTTTCTCACCAGCCAGCAACCCACTCATGATAATATTTTCATAACGGAAGGTTAAACTAGTTTCTGAAATAAGTTTATTATATTCCAAATACATAAAAAGGACAAAGCTCTCCGATATTGCAACAATAACGCGAAAGACAAAGACTTGCAACAGTACCGCGAAATCTAATTCATTCAGACAAAAGACTGTAATGCCCGATTCACGCTACACCGGGCCGTACCCAGTACGGGCCCCGTCCGGGCACGGGCGAACATTGGACCTCCTCGTGAATTACATGTTTCTAAAATGCCTCCGCGATACGAGTTATACCTAGTGCAGGGGGTTTCGTTTAATATATATATATGGTATATAATATATATTAATATATATATACATACGACATACGGGCATTTTTTTAACTGTCTATACTAGGTATTTCCATTTCCAGGCTCTGTACCAAAAATCAATTAAATTGGCGCAATAATTTAGCCGTAAATGTTTATTAACCTTAGGGGCTGTCCATTAATCACGTGATGTTTTTTTAACATTTCTTAACCCCTCCCTCCCCCTTGGTGATACCTGGTGAGGTTTAAGACTACACCTCCACCCCCCCATGAAAAATCACGTGTTTTTTTTGTACCGTTTCGAATTCATACAAATCACATATAGTATACGTAGTGTAATTTAATAAATAAATAAATATCCAGTGGACATTTCACACAACGCCATCTCGTCCCAAGTTAAGCAACTTAACGCTTGTGTTATGGTAACGAGATGGATGATAAACTACTTATATACATTTTTTTTTTGTAAATACATACATATTATAGATAGAAATGACACCCAGACTCCGAGCCAGTGCCTCTGGTTTAGACAAAGACACTTGCCCGACCCCGGAATCGAACCCGTTGATCCAAAGGCGTCACATCTATAACCACCAGCCCCTCTGTCGTATCAACTCTGTATATTGGTATACATTTTGTATGAAGTGATCCATGGTTGAACGTGGCTCGGCCGTGCCTCGGCCGGGACCACTTCATACAAAACATTAAATTAAAAATTTAAAACACCCCCGACACAATAACCTTTGAAAAGTAAAAAATAAATACATCGGACCGCTGCCACTTATTTATTACCTGGCCCCTGGTCCCCCAACGCGATGTATTTATTTTTTACTTTTTAAAGGTTATTGTGTCGGGGTTTTTTTAAATTTTTAATTTAAAGTTTATTTTATACTTTTTATAGGCACACACTTATTATAATGTAGATTTTGTTAAATTGCACGTGATGCGCTTTCATTTGAGACCCCACTCGATTATATTTGCAGACATTCGGTTATTCTTCCCCACTTTCATCCGTCATAACTTTTAAACGGTTCAACCGATTTTCATCAAACACTCGCCCGTAACTCACCTTTCATACAAAAAAAACTATATTGAAATCGCTTCATCCGTTCGCGAGCTACGGTGCCACAGACAGACAGACAAACACGTCAAACTTATAACACCCCTCTTTTTGCGTCGGGGTTTAAAAATTACTCGCACGGGGCGTGTAGCGTGAATTGGACTTTATTGTTGGTCTATTGAGTTGCATATGCCGTATTTTGGTAACTGGTTCTTGGTTCAATCTGGTTCTCGGCTTCAGCCAAGCAAGCGTCTTTGTATGTTGTGAATAATTTATATGAAAAGTTTCTTTCTTACAAGGTTGAAGAAAGAAACGTCTAAAGGCGACAGAAATAATCAACAGGTCTTATATTAACTTCCATAATATTACGACGGATTTGGAATACATAGTATCAAGTCTGAATATGGAATGGCCTTTATTCAGAGGGTCGTAAGATCCGACAGAAAGGAATGATAAGGCCGATGAATTTAGCCGCAGGACCAGGAAAACTTATACAAAATCTTGTGTCAACCCGTCTGGTCAGCGTGGCACAGTAGGCTATTTACCCTCCATGTACCTAGATGTGCCGCCTTTCATCACGGGTCCCAAGTTCGATTCCCGGGTCGGGCAAGTGTCTCTGTGTTAACAAGATACTTGCTCCGAGGTGTCATTTGTGTTCGTGAATTTCATTTTTGTAAATTGCCCTTGCGATTCAGTTTATATTACAAAGTCAAAGTCAAAGTCAAATAATTTATTTTGCATAGGACACAATGGACACTTACAAATTGTCAACATATTAATAAAATTTTATACAATGCAAAGTAATATTCTTTACCACCAGTTCGGAACGCGACCGCTGCTGAGAAGAACTGGCAAGAAACTCAGAGGGCTTGTCATTTTTTCTTTTTTATTACTTTGCGGTCCTATTCATAATCTAATATGTATATATTTACCCAACAAATTCCTTAAAACAAACTGTTCAATCGAATCTGGAAGGCGTCAGCTGAAATCTGAATATTAAAACAAAACAAAACAAACTTTAATGAAATATAATAAAATAAAATAAAATCTTCCTTGGTCCAGTGAGCCGACCAACCCCAAACAGCAGCACCTGTTCACAAGTATAACGCATGTGACAGCCATCGGTCTCCTCAACCATATTAAAGGGAAGTGACCGACCCGTCACACGTCGCTACCGCTGCTCAGAGTATTTTAGTGAGCATGACAACTCACAAAACCGAGCCCGATCACCGATAAAGCAATAAAAAGTAAAGCTCGAAAGAAATCAGTTCCAGCAAGACTGCAGTTTCAGATCCAAAGATACATTTGTTCGTATATGTATTCATAGTATTTGAGCTCAGCAGCTCAATCCCAAGCTACCGGGTCATTTAAATAGTCTGTAATACTATAGTAGGCTTTCTTACAAAGTTGAAATTTTATAAGCTTTTTGAATTTATTAATTGGAAGTTCTCTTAACTTCGTAGGGATTTTATTGTAGAAGCGAATACATTGACCTACGAAAGAGTTACTAATTCTATGGAGACGAGTAGCATGTAGAACAAGATTACTTTTATTCCTAGTATTAACAGAGTGAGTATCACTTAATTTATTGAATTTTACGACATTCTTACGAACATACATTATGTTTTCGTAGATGTATTGGGCAGCTACAGTAAGAATGCCCATCTCTTTAAACTTGTCTCTAAGGGATGTCCTGGGAGCTAGGTTATAAATGGCTCGTACTGCTCGTTTCTGGAGAACAAATATTGTATCTATGTCTGCAGAGCATCCCCAGAGTAATATACCGTAAGACATAATACTATGGAAGTAGCTGAAATAGACTATTCTGGCTGTAGCAACGTCACTTAACTGGCTAATTTTTTTAACAGCGTACGCTGCCGAACTTATCCTGCTTGCCAGTTTGTTAATATGAGGTTTCCACTGTAATTTTGTATCTAAGGTAATACCCAAAAAGACAGTAGAATCCACAGGCTCCAAATCTGCTCCGTTTAATTGAACATTGGTTGCCAAGTGCTTAACATTAGGTGTAGAAAACTTTAAAAATTTAGTTTTATTGCTATTAAGTAGCAAATTGTTGGTGTTAAACGAATGAACAACTTTGGACAGTGCGTTGTTCACATCGTCATAATCTCTGAGCTGTCTTTTCACCTTAAATAATAGTGAAGTGTCATCCGCGAACAACACAATGTCATGACCATCTTGAGCATAAAATGGTAAGGCGTTAATATAAATAAGGAACAGAAATGGACCGAGAATAGAGCCCTGCGGGACACCAATGGTTACAGCAGAGCCTTGAGAACGCTTACCATTGACCTCAACCATCTGGACTCTATTACTCAGGTAGGAGTCGAGCAAGGCAAGAGCTTTACCCCTAACACCGTAATGGTGGAGCTTCGTGTAGGAAGAAAGACTCAGTTCATTTATGGGCTGAACACTAGAAATCGAGTAAATACGCTTATTCCTTGCAGTATCTATGAGACCATATTTTAGAGGATAATCAAGTTTCTTGGCAGTATTCACTTTGCCGCTACACATAAGATGGGGGTAAACATAGGAAGCTACGCAAGAGTTAAAGCAAACGACGTTACGAAGGCTCATTAGTGTAATTATAGTTTAACGCAAGTTGAACTACGTCGTGTTGGAACACCGCGTGCTTCATAAACATTCCTGTATCTTGATAAATTCAAACTGCATGTGGCACAGTGTTGTTTTGTGCGCAAATACACACACTCATAGACACATGACGGACAATCGAAATCGTATTATAACCATCACTTTAAGGTGAATGTTCCAGGGTAGCCCGCGAAATTCAAATTTTCTTACGTTTTTTGCAATTCAGCAGCCTCGGGGTGTAACCGGGTGGTGACTTTAATCTAAATCTTCTAAATTTGCCTTTAATTCAATATAATGTACAATGTACGACCTACAAGTATTTGTTCCGGGTCTGGGTGTTTTCTATCTATAATATGTATGTATTTACAAAAAAATTAATGTATATAAGTAGTTTATCATCCATAACACAAGCATTAAATTGCTTAGCTTGGGACGAGATGGCGTTGTGTGAAATGTCCAAGGATATTTATTTATTACTAGCGACCCGCCCCGGCTTCGCAGGGTGCAATTATGGATGTATTATACATATAAACCTTCCTCTTGAATCACTCTATCTATTAAAAAAAACGCTTCATAATTCGTTGGATAGTTTTAAAGATTTAAGCATACATAGGGACGGACAGACGACAGCGACTTTGTTTTATACTATGTAGTCATTATTTCGTACATTTTGGGAATACATTTGAAATTTAAGTCTAAAACGAAAAGAAACACGAGCTTAGCTTACAAACTCCTGAGCGAAGCTCCTAAGTAAACAAATATTTCGTAAATAAATAAGGCTTTGTATGTACTTGTGCTCAGAGCAAGCGTCGCTGAATAGCTCGGTGCCATTTTTGTATTGTCCTATTTCAAAACCTCGAGAATTTATGTTCAAAGTCACATAGTAGGATATTGAAAAGTGTTTTGTATAGTTGAGAGTTTTCCCTATTGATGAAGTTGTATTAGAGTAAACAATTTATCACTCACTCACTCCGGTGTGGTGACGGATTTAGAATACACAGTGGTACCAACCCATTTTATTCCAAGGGTATTGGAGATTTAAAAAAAATGACACTGGCGAAAACCGAGCCGCACCAACCCATTGTGAGGGTGTCATAGGAGCCGGCAAAAGGAAATGACACGGCCGAAACCGCAAGAGAAGGAAACGAAACCCAGAGACAACTCATCTAGCCAACGTAGCATAGTAGGCTTACCTTCCCTGTGATGGAAGGAGGCCCGTCTCTCCTTCCATCCCTCGTCTAGTAGGTCATTTTTATGGACCGAGTAGTAATGGCAATATTCTGGCAATATATATAACTCATCATCGCATGCGTCATGCTTGTGAACAGGTGCCGTTGCTGGGGGTCGGTTGGCTTGGGCATTACAAGGTTACTATTGTCAACTATATCTGGCTGATGTTTGGCCCTTTGGAACTATTGCGTGAGTTTGCTCTCACAAATCTGTCTTAAAACCAGTCTTGTACCCAAATGGCGATCTAAAAAGAGCAACTACAGAGTTTCTTGCCGGCTCTTCTCTGTAGAGGTGCATTCCGAACCGGTGGTAGATGGTAAATAATTAATTTTAAATGGTAAATTTTAAATTTTATTTTTTGTTTGACCTGTCAAAAGAGCTCTAATGAGCCAACTTGATTAAATGAGTTTTGATTGATTGATTGTCGGTTTTGTAAAATTAGTGCAAGATGGATTTAAGTGTTATTTTATTTTTGCATCTTTATTATTATACAGGGTGTCCCAAAAATAGCAGATTTTTCGTTCTATGTAACAAAATCGTCACAAATTCCTACATAATGTTTATTTTTTAATCTGAACTCATTACTGATAGTTTTTGGTAGTAAAGTAAAATAATCATTGGTCGGTAATTGGTGCAAAGTACAAAAAATCCCAGTTCGGTCTTTGACTCAATCAAGTGAATAAACAGTAAGTTAAACTTTATTCAGCTGCCCTTGAAAAAAAGTGTTCTACGCTTGGCTTGCAATTAATTTTAAAAACGAGCCCTTTCTTTTAGAAATAACATAAAATAAAAAAGAACTATTTTTGTGGCCTGAAACGTTTCCTCC
The DNA here is from genome assembly GCA_905475355.2 of Clostera curtula. NCBI lineage: Eukaryota > Metazoa > Arthropoda > Insecta > Lepidoptera > Notodontidae > Clostera > Clostera curtula. Next base: position 5,944,429 of record FR997799.1, read on the forward strand.
ACGTCTTCTTCAGCAACATTTCCTCCACGCCCATAAATGGGCAGTGTAGTAGTAGTACAGTGCTTAATAATATATATTGGTATTTGTGATAAAAAAAAAATCGAATACATAGTGTCACCATCCCATTCAATCCTAAAGGTGTCGTAAGATCCAACAGAAGGAAATGATAAGGCCAATAACCTAGACGTGAGAGAAGGAAAACTTGATATGAAACTCTGTGCCAACCTGTCTGGCCAGCGTGGCACAGTAGGCAATTGGTGGAGGCCCGACTCAGCAGTCGATCTTTAGTGGGCTGCATGATGATGATGAGTGTAACTCTGTTTGTGGTAGAGCCACGCTGTTCGCAGCATGAATGGGCCGGCTCGACCGGGTAAGTACCACACTCTCGCAGAAGACCGACTTTTGAGTAGTTGCTTTTAGTCACTGCGCTTCGTTCGGTGAGCGAGAGGGCCGGAGGCGATCAATGCAACTTTTCGTTGTAATTATATAACTCAAGAACGGCTGAACCGATTTGAATGTTTTTTTTTGTATGCGTTTGTGTGGCACCGAGGATGGTTTAGATTCGCAAATCAGCCCGACAGATGGCGCTGCAGTCAGTGAAAGAATAGCATGCTGGACAACGTCTGCCCGGTCAGCTAGTATTTTATTTTTAACCCCCGACGCAAAAAGAGGGGTGTTATAAGTTTGACGTGTATGTCTGTCTGTCTGTGGCACCGTAGCTCGCGAACGGATGAAGCGATTTCAATATAGTTTTTTTTTGTATGAAAGGTGAGTTACGGGCGAGTGTTCTTAGACATGTGTGATGAAAATCGGTTGAGCCGTTTAAAAGTTATGACGGGTGAAAGTGGGGAAGAATAACCGAATGTCTGCAAATATAATCGAGTGGGGTCTCAAATGAAATCGCATCACGTGCAATTTAACAAAATCTACATTATAATAAGTGTGTACCTATAAAAAGTATAAAATAAAAATTAAATTAAAAAATTTAAAAACCCCCGACACAATAACCTTCAAAAAGTAAAAAATAAATACATCGCGTTGGGGGACCAGGGGTCAGGTAATAAATAAGTGGGAGCGGTCCCACAACGCGATGTATTTATTTTTTTTAAAATGCGGTATACTGAACATGACCATCTTCAATACAACTCCAACCTACATTTAAACGCTGCGAAGATGCCGGTTAAGTGAGGATCTTGATGTGCCGTCTACAGACTACTTGTCAAGTCTGAATTTGACTCGTGCCCCTCGAAGCTCTCATGTTAACAGGTAATTAGGGCACCTTGTTCACATCCTTTGTGTCCTGGACTAAGAGGAGTCTATTGGTAGTCGAATTAACCCTCATTTACGATAAGATCCTCGTCTAATTCAATACTACATACATACGTTTACAATCCACAACGAAACGAAATTAATGTGCCTATACTCCAAAAGTAGGTACCCGTAATTTATTCCTTCAGGGCTATTTTTACATTTAGATTGATTGAACTTTCCGTGTGGTGACGGATTTAGAATACACAATGTCACCAACTCATACCATGTTGAGGGTGTCGTAAGAGGTGACTAAAAGAACGCAAGAGGCAGATCGCCTAGCCGTAAGAGAAGGAAAACTTGATACAAACCCTGTGCCAACCTTTCTTGTAGTAGTAGGCTAATTTCCCTCTATTAATTTGGTGGAGGCCCGACTCAGTAGTGGGTCATTTATGGGCTGACACGACACGACGAAGTGTTTTGGCAAATAACATGCAAATTGATCGTATTATAGGATCGATAGTACTAAGTACTACTAAGTTAAGACACTTTAAGAGCAAAGGGATGATCAGCCAGCCAGACGACGTGGAATGTCTGGCAGTGGGCCGCGCCACCTATCCCCCGATAACTGCAGTCGGGACTTTCTTAACGTGCTTTGTAAACTTCGCTATCGCACTGTAGGACTTTTTGGTAATTCTTGAATTTAAAAGCTACTAGCGACCCGGCCCGGCTCCGCACGGGTGCAATTATGCGTGTTAGTATTATACATATAAACCTTCCTCTCGAATCACTCTATTAAAAAAACCGCTTCAAAATCCGTTGCGTAGTTTTAAAGATTTAAGCATACATAGAGACGGACAGACGACATCGACTGTTTTATACTATTTATATATATATATATATATAAGCTATATTTCTTGATGTTGATAGTTCAGACTTTTCGGGTAAATTGTGTGAAGTATGTAGCATGCTGGTTGCTACAACACAACGAGTCATAGTAAATAGGAACGAAAAACTGAAGAAACATAATATACCACTAATTACTAAGTTTGTAGGATAATAATAATGATTCATAGTAGGTTGATTTTCACTGCAACCCTTGTTTTATAGTAAATGTTGGTTCACGAAAACGTGGAGTGCTCCCTCACAGTTCATCATAGAAAACTATTTTAAAAACAAAACTGATTATTTTCATTGGCACCCACTTCTGGTGGCTATAGAATTTTGTTAAATCCTTTATTGGACTTTAAATATCCCTGGACATTTCACACAACGCCATCTCGTCCCAAGCTAAGCAACTTAATGCTTGTGTTATGGTAACGAGATGGATGTTAAACTACTTACATACATTTTTTTTTTGTAAATACATACATATTATAGACAGAAAACACCCAGACCCGGAACAAATACATGTAGGTCATACAAATATTTCTTCCGTGCGGGGATCGAACCCGCGACATGCTGCGCAAGCAATCGATCGCTCAACTGGGTTTCATTTCAAATGTTCATTCATGATGCATAATGTATGCCTATGTCGATATTTTACGCGCTTCGCACGACATCCTCAGAATAGAGTGGGTCACTACGTATTTAAATAAGCCACGTCCTAAACCACTTGGGTCAGACATACAATTAGACTTGTTTGTGTAGTAGCAAGCGTATGTGGTGATGGATTTATAATACATATTGTCGCCACCTTATTTCATCCTGAGGGGGTCACAAGAGCCGACAAAAGGAAATGATAACGCCAACAACTTAGCCGCATGAGAAGGAAAACTTGATACGAAACCCTATGCCAACCCGTCTGTTAAGCACAGTAGGCTAATTACCATGCACGTAGTTGGTGGAGGCGACCCAGGAGTGGGTCATTTATGGGCTGAATTGCAGGCGACGCATTCTGAATCCATTTTCGATTCCGAGGTCAGGGTCTTTGTAGCTAGTGAGCTTTAGTGAAACTCTGGTTCTGGGCGTGTATGTGTGTTAACAACCGTCGCCGTACATGTAAAACAAAGTTATATCTACATAGACTCATTTAAAGCAAAACATCTGCATTTAAATAAAATAAAAATTCAGGTTTTCGCGTCAACCACATCGTAAGAATAAATAAATAAATATAAATATATCCTTGGACATTTCACACAACGCCATCTCGTCCCAAGCTAAGCAACTTAATGCTTGTGTTATAGTAACGAGATGAATGAATAACATGCACTGGCCAACTCGTTAGTAAGTTACATAACAATTTAATCATCCATGTGGTGACGGATTTAGAATATATAGTGTCACCACCCTATTTCATCCTGAGGGTGTCGTAAGAGGCGACTAACGGAACGTAAGAGGCAGATCAACTCGTCCCAAGAGAAGGAAAACTTGACACAAACCCTGTGCCAACCCGTCTTGCCAGCGTGGCACAGTAGGCTAATTTCCCTCCATGATTTGGAGGAGGCCCGACTCAGCAGTGGGTCTTTTATGGGCTGAGTAGTAGTTAGTCATTGTACTCTGCTTCTGTTGTACTAATTGAATCAGAAAGTTTCACAGAGCTACGGAGAAGTATGTATGAATACACTTGTGAATTATCACGTCATTTACGAGCCAGTCGGCGGCTGGTGCAATTTCACGGTAGAGCGCACGACCGCTGTAGCAGTGGACCGTTCCTAGCTATATTTTGCGTGCTTATGGCGTTTTAGATCCTTGTACCAGTTAAATTATGGTGATTGAAGAAATAAAAAATATTATAATTTTATCGTTAATGGTTAATGTCATCATCTATACCAAAACAGAACGTTTTTTGGTTTCTACTTCATCCCCTTGATTTATAATTTGGCCCAAAACCATACCTCTTTCCCGTACCATACATACATAGAATCACGCGTCTTTCCCGTAGGGGAAGGCAGAGACCACTTCTTTCCACTTGCTACGATCCTTACATACTTGTTTCGCTTCGTCCACTTTCATTATTCCCTTCATACATCAGCTTAGGGATTTCTTAACTTGGCCTTTTTTCAAGACATCCCTGATTTGGTCTTGAAACGTCCGCCTAGGTCTACCCTTTCCAAAACTTTCATTCGCACTCACCATAAACACTTCTTTCGTCAATCGTTCTTCATTCAAATCCGAAAACCAGATGTGTGTTAAATAGCATAATAATGGATTTTTCAAAAGCCATTAGTATATTTGCATACCAAAATAATAAAAATAAAATGCCTCATATGACCTTCTCTGTTTTTCTTCTGTACAATAATGAGTATATAAATTAATAAACGATAAAATAGCGTTTCCCACTTTAGCTAAATAAATTTTATTTGAATTCTGCTTAATAAAATAAAAATATATAGTTGCAATATGGCCAAACCGTCTGGTCAGCGTGGAACAGTAGACTAATTACCCTCCTTGTAGTTGGAGGAGGCCCGACCCAGCGGTGTGTCATTTTTGGGCTGAGAATGAGAATGAGAAGAAGAAGAAGAATATTTGTTTTGTTTAAAAGTCGATTATAAACAAAATGTCATTTAGACAATCGTCATCATCATTTCAGCCAAAAGGCATAGGCCTCTCCCAAGGATCATCTAAGGCCGGTCCTGGGCCGCCCGAAGCCATTGCTTTCCGGCGACCTTAACCAGGTCGTCGGTCCACCGTGTGGGAGGCATACCAGCACTGCGCCTTCCGCATTTGGATATACAAAGCCAATTGAAAATATGCCATTAATAAAAAACAAGCAAATTGCTGAACCCATTTCATCTGAAAATCAAATCCATGAGACCATCCCGGCTATAAAATTGTAATAAAATCGTTTTAAGTTTATCTAAATAATATTGATGCGCTCCGGGCTTATGTACCAACATTGAAGCTTCGCAGTAAAAGCGGATTATATCAGGTAATGGATATCGCTGTATGGAAACAGCCGTATCAAAGGGTTACTCTGTGGTAACACAGAATACTGTGTACGAAAACGAATACGTTGTGGATAACATTTTAGATACGAGTATATTCGGCTCCATCAACAAACACTGATTGAAAATCAAATCTCTTTTGCGGAGCGTATATGGGTTCACAAGATCATGCGATATACTCATTTTCATTCAAAGTTGTACTGTATAGCTACAAAAAACTGTTTATTCAGATCTAGCATGTTTTTTTAAGAAGTAGTGGATATTGATCGTAATTACTACAAAAAGTCACGAGAATATGTATTTTTTATAACTTTAAGACAGATTTCTAAATAGCTACTAGGTACTACTCCTCAGCACATAAATGACCCACTGCTGAGAAGGGCCTCCTCTTGTCACAGGGAGGGTAGCCTACTGTGCCACGCTGGCCAGATGGATTGGCACAAGGTTTCTTATCAATTTTACCTTCTTTCTGTCTAGGTTTTCAACCTTGTCATTTACTTTTGTCGGCTCTTACGACATCCTCAGGATGGAATGGGGTGGTGACACTATGAATTCGGAATCCGTCACCACACGGAATGAAATAGCAATGGAAGGCAATACATTTATGTTTCACAAGGTTTAGTTTAAATCTAGTATTACATAATAATATTGGTGTATTTGCATCATCATTGCATAATTAACAGCTTGCACATTTAAAACATATTAATAAAACCAGTGTTATAGCTTATAGTAACATAAAAAAAAAATTGCTATTCAAAAATTAATTAAATGTATTTAAAAAACAAAAGCAAGATGTAGATGATGATCTATATTAACGCGGTAAAGGAACCAAGAGTTTTATAAATAAATCGTCAAAACTACTTGAGAACAGTCACGGTTATTTTACGGCTCACATAGTTATGTCGGGTTGAGATTTTCTTTAAAATTCCAATAACATCATTTATGCTTGCATACATACTGAAAAATATGAAAGGTTTCGAGAATTCCATTAGTTTTTCCGAGTTGACAGGGAATACAGCAGCAGAGCACAAACCCGCCGCGTTAGGGTTAAGTGGGCCCGCACTTAAAAAGACATCAAGGGTACAGAAATGGCATTATATCTTCCTGATGACCCCTCTTCAGAAATTACGCTCAACGATGTTAACCCCATTTCTCTTGGGAACGTCAGTCTCGAACATTCTAAAAGGAAAAATGGTTGAAAACGCGTGATGTGGGACAGATACGGGCACTGATTGTGCCAAATTAAATAGCACGGATTGAATGGGCTTCCAGTACGGAAAGAATGTTGTACTGAGTTTACGCAGAGAAGAAGGAAACCCCAATTTAATTACTCAAAGGTAATTAAGGTTGTTTAAGTCTATTGAATTTATTTAAAGAACAATAAGACAACTAAACAAGTAATTCCATTAAACGGATCTAACCTAGGTTGGAACCCTTAATTATGTTGACACATCATGTCATGTACTACTACTACTAATATAGTAACTCGGCCTATAGATGACCCATTGTTGAGTCTGGCCTCCTCCACGGAGGGTAATTACCCTACTGTGCCACGCTGGCCAGACAGATTGGCACAGGAATTCGTATCAAGTTTTCCTTCTCTTGCGGATAAGTCTTTGGCGTTATCATTTCCATCTGTCAGCTCTTACGACACCCTCAGGATGGAATGGGATGGTGACACTATGTATTACAGACAGGCTTAGGTAACAAATAGTCAACAATTCAACATATTATTCATAACATATTGATATAAATACTATGTAATCTAACATTACGGTATATGGATTACTCGGTGTTCACCGTTCGAAATTCTAGCTAGACAATGTTTTTGTATTATCGGATTTATTTCAGTACAGCCATGTAATTTATTTTCCGTAAAGTTACGCACCTGGCTAACTGATTTTGATACATAATGTACGTGTAAATGAAATATGTTACAAAATGCGGTTATAGAGCTTAAAACAGGTGCGGATTATGCTGCTACTAGCAACCCGCCCCGGCTTCGCACGGGTGCAATGATGAACATCTAAATTTATCTGTGTTTCTCTAGAATATACATATAAACCATCCTCGTGAATCACTCTACCTATTAAAAAAAACCGCTACAAAATCTGTTGCGTAGTTTTAAAGATTTAAGCATACATAGAGACGGACAGACGAAACGACTTTGTTTTTATAATATGTAGTGAGTAGTGATAGTGAAGTGCTAGTGAAGTTAAAGTAACAATTAACTAATGTTAAACATTAATTAATTGTTACTTTAGTTAAATAAAAGTTTTTAATAACATCTTTGTAATTATGAATACTTATAAATTAATATCCGAATAAAACCGTATACGATATATACTATTCGAAAAGAAAGCATCGAGCTAATGAAAACAAGATGAAAAATTGTAATTTATCTTGAGGTTCTCAGTGTTAATTCTCAAGCTATGACAATTGACGACCATCTGCAGCAGAAATTTAGCGTAGCGTAGCTTGATTAGTAGTAGTAAAGATCAGTTTGTGATAGCTATACGTTTTTCGATAAACCCTGTGCAAATGTATGTTGTCCAAATTAAAAAATCCTATATGTTTGTGTCATAGTATAGCTTAAATCATATTTTTGATCGGTTCTTCGTTTATCGCTTTCTATATGAATGTAGACGGTATAATTGAATCTCAGTTTGTAATTCAATTATACCGTCTACATTCCACACTTCGACGAAGTTCCTTAGAGAACTTTAGTTCTAGATATAATTTATACGAAATTGAACCGATCTCCAACGCACGGTTGGACTCACATATCGTCTCCAAGCGAGGAAACAATATGCGCGTAGTCCTGTTACAATCACGCTCAACACGGGCTTAGATGATAATAAATCATAGGTGTAATCTTAATGTAACGCTAGACCACAAATGGCCTCGATAGATTTTGGTAAAATCTCCACACAAATTCCTTTTCAGCCAAAATGACTTCGGCGGATAGTCCTCACATATAGTTTTGTAAAAAAAACCCTCATATTACTTACCATTAGTGGTACAGCGTATAATACTCTATAGTTACCAACATTTGTTGCTGTCTACGGCTGTCTACCAATCTGCAACATAATCGCTTAAAAAAATCGGCTTTCGTAAATATGTTTGATTTACCCTGATTATGAGTTACCCCGTGTGGGAGGCCTACCAGCACTGCCACACGGGGTAACTCTATGTCCAGCAGTGGACGTCTTTTGGCTGAAATGATGATGATGATGATGATGAGTTACCCTGTAAGTAAGAAGACCTGGCGGAAGAAACTGTGGGCTAGTTTATTCTAAATCCCTGTGACTAGTGTAATATGTTACGGAATTACGCGTGATAATGTCACATTTAATAATACTCGTCATAACCAGAGTTCCAGAATAGAGTAATCTATTATAGAACTATTATAAAGTTTTATCTTAAAAAAAATGATTGTTTAAATAGGAATACGCGACAGTATGCATGCCACGAGTTTTAATATTTTATTGCCCCGCAAGATATCTGCCATGGCTTTGGAACGAGGAAATCGAAAATTATTGTATTCCGTGCGACGAAACGTGAAAGCTGTTGTTTATTGCAACGATAAAATTAGAACGCAGCAATATTGGAAAATATCGAACCGAATTTGAAAATAACTGTCAAGACACTTGGTACTTGTATTACTTGCAGCTCACTTAGTGCGCCTATAAATAAAAACTACCTTTAACTTTTTTAAGTATTTAGTTCCTTGGTGCTCGAGATATCATGCTCACTTTAAGGCCCATGGCAGTGGTGTCCCTTTGTGACTATTGCGAGTTTGCTCTCACAAACCTGTCTTAACCCGGCTTTGTACCTAAAAATGGCGATCTAAAAAGTTACTGCAGAGTTTCTTGCGGACTCTTCTGTATAGAGCTTCATTACAAACTAGCTGTAAATGGTGAATTCTATTTTATTGTAAAAATATCTATAATGAGCCAACTTAATTAAATTAGTTTTGATTGGTATTTTGTTAAACATCTGCACTGGGTATAACCTGTATCGCAAGGTTACAAACATGAAATTCACGAATACAAATGACACCCAGTCTGTCTGGGTGCTATTTGCTTCTGGTTTAGACAAAGACACTTGCCCGACCCCGGAATCGAACAGGGGTCTCGTTCGTCTAAAGAATTTTTTAATAAGTTTTTAATAGTCTGAGTATATCAGATTTTAAGTGAGCATTACCGATTTAAAAACAACCTTTTCTGTTGGCTTTTTACGAATAATTTGCACCCCTGTACCCTTAAAATGATTTGTGAACAGTACAGATTTTGAACAAAGAGATTTTATTTTTTGGAAAAAAAAGTCTGAATATTAATTGGACATAAATATGGATCTGGAGCGTAGCAGGGTTAATTTATTCTATTAACTTGTTCTTTTTTTTAATTTAGACAAGGTAATTACGTGTTTAAGTATGCCGCAGTTGTAACCAAACCAGCGTATATTTCAAAATGTGGCGTGACGCGTTACTTCTCATTAGTACTCGTACAACAGCTGCCCGGAGCCTTAATTAATGTTATATGGTGTTATTAATTGTACTTAATTTATTATTCTACCTTCATTAATACAAATGAAGAATAGAGACCACATACGTAGTCAAAGATTTTTGAAGTGAAATGTTATTTTGGGCCACCGCACACAGATTTTTTCGTAGGTAGGCTGTACTTCACTGTTCTGTCGCTGTGTTTAGGTTTAGTATATTCAATGTATACGTAACTAGCGAGCCGCCCCGGCTTCGCACGAGTGCAATGATGAACCTCTAAATTTATCAGTGTTTCTCAACCTTCCTCTTAAATCACTCTATCTATTAAAGAAAACCGCTTCAAAATCCGTTGCGTAGTTTTAAAGATTTAAGCATACTTAAGGACGGACAGACGACAGCGACTTTGTTTTATACTATGTAGTGATAGTGATACAAATTATGGTGTGGTTTATCGTGCTAATATTATATATTTTTTAGTTGCCGCGTTTTTTAATTTTCACTGCTGCCGGCACTCTCGCTGTGCAACCCATTGTTTTTTTTTATTTGATATATTAGAGAATGTATCTAACCTAACCTAATTATTATTGCATAATTAAAAACTTATGCAACACCTGACACGATTTAATGTAGGTACAGTTTGAGTATTTTCTTTTTTTTGTTAGACATCCTCATGGATACCCGACCGTTGGGGCTACCTGTGGTATTTGGGACTCCGGGACGCGAAAATAAGGTAATTAGCGCCGCGACTTGCCCACTAAATCCAACGGCGTTCTTCTACTTCCCGCTTCAGTGTCTCCTTACGTCTTCGCTGCATCCAACAAAGAGACACAGAGATAAACTTTCACTAGGACTTCACGGACTTTCACTAGGTCTTTTATTGACATGTACCTATCTCATAATATTATTTTTGACATCATGGATTTATTAAATATTCATGTTCCTTGTTTTTTTTACCACTGAGTAGGACTAATTTGTCTTTGTTTTTTTTTATATCGAGTATACAGGACCTTCGTATTATACAGGACCTTTATCATTTTATTTTGTATAATTGTTTAGAAGTTTGGAATTGTAAATGTGAGCACTATGTAGTCCGTACCGTATTTATATAACTTATCATATAAACAAGCAGTTGAGAGTATGTCATGCTCGCTTAAAGGTCATGCTGGTGGTGTCGTGTGTGTCGGGTCCTTCGGTTCCCTAAAATATGGTTGAGCTGGGGGATGGCTGGCACATGCGTCATGCTCGTGATCGGGTGCCGCCAGTTGGGGCCGGTCATCCCTTAACTGCTATTGACATACCTACATAGCTTTATATTGGTCTCCTGGACACTTCTGTTGTGCAATATGTTACATTGTCCTCACATCTTAGCTTACTATAAATAAACACGAAATCAATGTAACCTAATCAGATGCTTGTAACAGAAAATATGATAAAAAGAGTGTCCATGGAGTTTCTTGCCTGTTCTTCTCCATAGGATCTACTTTTTGGAACATGCAACTAGATTCCTAACTTCACTTTTGACTTTTCAAAAACACCAGTAAATAGGTTCAATTGAAATAAATAATTTGAGTTTGAGTTTTGAGTTTAAAAATGTTTTTACAAAGTTACAGTGTAATTATACGGGGCATGATTGTTTGTTATAAATTAAAAAAGAAGAACCAGGCACTCGATGGTCGGTACATGAACCAATTAAACTATTCGCATAGAATTATAGGGTACAAGCGAGGGAGGGTACATTTAATAAACTTTACGTGCACAATGCGCCCTAGTTAGGAACTTGCGTTTAAAGTTTCGATTAGATACACATTACACTTAAGTACTATAATGTACATAGGGATACCTAAAACACTGCGTACTTTGTACCAAATTTATTTTCTGCAGTATCAGTTGACTCTATTTTTGCGGTAAAATATTTTTGCGGTACCCTAAGATCGTCGGATCCAACTCGGCTGGGCAGCGTTCGGGAAGCTGCGAAAAATCTTCTCGTCCACAATACCCCAGTGTCTGAAGACAAAAGTCTTCAACCAATGTGTGTTGCCAGTGATGACATATGGTACAGAGACGTGGTCGCTCACTATGGGCTCCATCAGAAGGCTCAAAGTCACCCAATGGGCAATGGAGAGGGCAATGCTCGGAGTTTCCCTGCGAGATCGAATCAGAAATGAGGAGATATGCAGGAAAACCAGGGTAACCGACATAGCCCACCGGATTGCCAAACTTAAGTGGCAGTGGGCAGGGCACATAGCTCGCAGGACCGACGCCCGATGGGGCAGAAAAATCCTCGAGTGGCGACCGCGTTCCGGAAGGCGCAGTGCTGGTAGGCCTCCCACACGGTGGACCGACGACCCGGTTAAGGTCGCCGGAAAGCAGTGGATGCGGGCGGCCCAGGACCGGCCTTTGTGGAGATCCTTGGGGGAGGCCTATGTCCAGCAGTGGACGTCTTTTGGCTGAAATTATGATGATTATGATGACCCTAAGAAGGGTTTTTAGACCGCTTACTTCTAACTTCTCAGTCCATAAATGTTCCACTGTTGAGTCTGGCCTCCTCCAATTCTATGGAGGGTAATTTGCCTACTGTGCCACGCTGGCCAGACGGTTTGACATAGGGTTACTTATTAAGTTTTCCTTCTCTTGCGGCTAGTTTATCGGCCTTGTTATTTCCTTTAACGGCTCTTTCGTTACGACACAATCGGGATGCAAAGGGGGGGCCACACTATGTATTCTAAATCCTGGTGTCACCACTCGCTTCCATCCTGAGAATGTCGTAAGAGCCGACAGAAGGAAATGATAAGGCCAACAACCTAGCCGCAAGGGAAGGAAACTTGATACGAAACCCTGTGCCTAACTGTCTGGCCAGCGTAACACAGTAAGCTCATTGCGCTCCTGGTCACGATGGGCGCTGCAAGGGACTTAAATAACAAAATCATCGAAAGAATAATAAAATAATAAATAAATAATAAATAAATATCCTTGGACATTTCACACAACGCCATCTCGTCCCAAGCTAAGCAACTTAATGCTTGTGTTATGGTAACGAGATGGATGATAAACTACTTATATACATTTTTTTTTGTAAATACATACATATTATAGATAGAAATGACACCCAGACTCCGAGCCAGTGCCTCTGGTTTAGACAAAGACACTTGCCCGACCCCGGAATCGAACCGGGGACCCGTTGATCCAAGGCGGCACATCTAACCACTAGACCAACGAGGCAGTCAAATATAATAAGAATTGGCTTTCCAAAAATGTTGGTTGATATTGATATTTAATATCAAGTTGGCAAACCACCTGTAAAGTGGGGCAGTCATTAGAGTATTATGTGCAACTGGGCATGCATAGTATAAGATGCTAGATGGAGCGACGATTTACGATAGACTGGGAGCAGCTGCTGGATCCTTCATGCTCAGGGCTATGGCGGTCACAAGGGGAACCAATAAAATCGACGATAAGCAAGCGACTGTGTAGTGCAGAAACTGTACAAGACAAGTCTGACTTAATTTTCACTTAGTAAGTATTTAATTGGTTCTGGTTGAAATCGTAAATGTGTTTTCGACATTTCAAAAGAGCTTCTATGAGTCTGTTTCGATTGAGAGGATTTTTATTTGACACATGTTCATTAGGCATTGATTCTTGAGGGTGCAACAAAAACTATATTGCAATTCGCATTCAAGAAAAAGAGGTACCTATGACAGAGTTTATTCGTCTTTGTATTTTAAAGAATAAGGGGGAGAAGTTGACGAGATTTTAAACCAATTTTAAATTCGAAAAATGTGTTCCATTATAAACTATTTCTATATTTATTTACTATTTCGTCTCATTAGGTATTTCCCAGTAAATATGACTTGGATGCCTTCAACTCTGGAGTGAATAGGCTTTTGCTGTCTCAGCGGGTTACACCGTCGGCCTCATCGTCACTTACCATCAGGTGAAATAGAGGTCAACCGCTGGTCAGTTTTTAAATAAATAAAAAAAACAAACCGACTAGACATTGTGATTATTGGATTGGGTGATTAGTTTTTAAATTGGAACACACTCGACCGATAGATCGGGAAATAAATAAAACTCAAACTTAAAAAGAACTTTCTTGTCAGTTTTAACACAACATTATAGTCCGTGTGATGACGGATTTATATTATGAATATAATGTCACCACCCTCTTTTATCCTTATCGTATGAGCCGACAAAAGGATATGACAGCGCCGAAAACCTAGCCGCAAGAGAAGGAATCTTGAAATGATACCCTGAGCCAACACGTTTGGTCAGCGTGGCAAAGTAGGCTAATAAATAAGGAGGGTATCCTTGTGATGGAAGGAGACCATGACTCAGCATTAGGTCATTTATGAGCTGATTAAGTGTATCACTAATATACTAACATTAAAAGGTGTATAATTGCGATCCATCATTCCACGAATATGTTAAAAAATATTCTAAAGTATTTAAGAGAACTTGTTCGACTGCAAAAGCATTGTACTTAAAAAATAAGATAATTCATGCAGATAACAAAATTAAAACAACGTGGAAAATTATAAATAGTGAAAGCGGTAAACATACGGATAATCGTATGAATTATCACCTAAAGGTTAATAATCGGGACATTAAAGCGGATTTAGAAGTTGCGACTGAATTTGAAAATTTCTTCACAAACATTCCCATTAAAACTACAGAATCGCTACAGTCCTCTCCTTCATCCGCTGAGTTACTATTGAAAAGCAGTCTCGATAAGTGTAACACAATCTTTGACTTTACTCGGATTAACAACAAAGATATTATTAGCGCTTTTAATTCTCTTAACATGAAAACTACTGCAGACTTGTGGGGAATGTCTGTTAAAACGATTTCGCCTATAATTAAGGTAATCGCACCGGTCTTAGCAGGTATTTTCAATGATTGTGTCGCACATGGTGAATTTCCTGATCTCATGAAACACAGTAAAATAGTGGCCTTATTTAAATCAGGTAGTACTTCAGATCCTTCTAATTTTCGACCAATCTCAGTACTACCAACGCTTAGCAAGATTTTTGAAAAACTAGTTTTATTGCAACTACTAACGCACTTCAATAGTTGCAAATTGCTACATCCTAACCAGTTCGGCTTTACGAGAAATTGTTCTACTACTGATGCTGGAACTCAACTATTGAAGTACGTTTTTGAGGCTTGGGAGGATTCACATGATGCACTCGGCGTATTTTGTGATTTATCAAAAGCTTTCGATTGTGTTCATCATGATATCCTCATCAGGAAGTTACACCATTACGGTATCCGCAAACAAGCCCTCAGCCTTCTGAAATCTTACCTTAGTAATAGAATTCAGAAGGTTGATGTCAATGGCATAAAATCACATGGATCCATGGTCACTATTGGTGTGCCCCAAGGTTCGATTCTTGGTCCTTTTTTGTTCCTTGTTTACATTAATGACCTACCTTATTATGTAAGAAATAACCACGGTATTGTATTGTTCGCGGATGATACTTCTTTGTTGTTTAAAATTAAACGACAGCTACAAAATTTCGACGAAGTGAACAATGCACTTTCTACAGTTGTCCATTGGTTTAATATGAATAACTTGCTTTTAAATGAAAAGAAAACTAAATGCATTAAATTTTCACTGCCCAATGTTGTTCAGAATCAGGCCTATGTACAACTGAATGGAACAATATTGGAACCGATTGAGTCAACCGTATTTTTAGGCATAACCATCGATAATAAACTACAATGGGGCTCACATATAGAACAGCTATCTAATAGACTCAGCTCGGCGGCTTTTGCTGTTAAAAAAATTAGACTTTTTACAGATGTTGATACGGCTAGAATAGTTTATTTCAGTTACTTCCACAGTATCATGACTTACGGGATACTTCTCTGGGGATGCTGTGCAGACCTTAATAGCATATTTATATTACAGAAAAGGGCTGTAAGAGCTATATATAACCTTGCTCCTCGAACTTCTCTACGAGATAAATTCAAAGAAATAAATATTCTAACCGTGCCATCTCAATATATTTTTGAAAATTTGATGTATGTTCATAAAAATATTAATAACTTTAGTAAGAACTGTGATATACATGATATGAATACACGAAACAAGAATAATCTTGCTGTCCATTGTACTCGTCTCCACAGAATAAGTAACTCATTCATGGGTCAATGTATACGCTTTTATAACAAACTGCCCATGCAACTTAGAGACTTGCCTCGCAATGCTTTTAAAAAGACGGTCAAGACTAAACTTTACAAAAAAGCGTATTACTGCATTGCTGATTATGTAAACGACACAGCTGCTTGGGACTAAGCTGTTTAGTGCCAGTATTTTTATGTTACTCAATTATGTTATTGTTTAAATACATAAGAGACAGGACCGCAATGAAAAAAAAATGACAAGCCCTCTGAGTTTCTTGCCAGTTCTTCTCAGCAGTGGTCGCGTTCCGAACTGGTGGTAGATGGTAGACCATTTGTTTTATATAGACTCATTATGAATATTGTGTTGACTTTTTGTAAGTGTCCATCGTGACCCAAGCAAAATAAATGATTTGAATTTGAATTTGACTAAACTCTATCTACTAACTCTATTCGTCATATTTAAAACTAGAATATCCTCATCATCTTTCGACCCTTATCCAACGCTAGGTGGGCTCAATGCTTTGTTACTTCGGAAATTTCAGTATCTGTATTGCTATCGGTGCTTTCGTTATGTACATACGCATCATCATAATTTCAGACAAAAGACGTCCAATGCTGGACATAGGGCTCTTCCAAGGATTTACAAGGTCACCATCCATCGCATTCCGGCAATCTTAACCAGGTCGTCGGTCCACCGTGGGGGAGGTCTACCAGCACTGCGCGTTTCGGAACGCGGTCGCCACTCGAGGACCTTTCTGCCCCATCGGGCCTCAGTCCTGTGAGATATATGCCCTGCCCATTGCCACTTAAGTTTGGCAATTCTGTGGGCTACGTCGGTAACTCTGGTTATCCTGAGTATCTCCTCATTTCTGATTCAATCTCGCAAGGAAACTCCGAATATAGCTCTCTCCATTAACCTTTGGGTGAATTTGAGCATTTTGATGGAGCCCATACACGTAGTGAGCGACCACGTCTCTGTACCATATGTCATCACTGGCAACACACATTGATCGAAGCAATACGCACACATATAATATGTATACGCATAACAAAACCATGTAGCAGAATGTATATTTAGTTCTACAAACTCAACATTTGCTATTATGTGTATTAATAAAGTCATGTTCGAAGTATGCGAGAAATGAAATAATGAAGTCGTATTTCAAAGCACATCCATTGTGCCTCCAACTTTTCGAATAGCCAAAGTTGTGGGCTACGTACGTGATAATTTGACATGGAGAAATGTGACTGACTTTTAATTTATTTAGTTACAGAGTTCCTCGAGTTTGGTAATGGTACATGAATAAGAATGCTGAATGAATTATTTTTCCGTTGTATAATATTTTAATTCCACCTAAAATATTCTATGTAGATGCCTTTCTTATGGATAAACAAAGGTAAAGAAGGAATTCGTTTTTATTTTATATTCATTAACATTTTTTTTATTTAATTTAAGTTTATATTATTTTATATTTATCGTATATTCTAATTCCACCTAAAATATTCTATGTGCTTTTTTTCCGGATAAACAAAGGAGAAGAAGGAATTAGTTTTTATTTTAAACTAGCGACCCGCCCCGGCTCTATCTATATTATATCTATAAACCTTTTTCTTGAATTACTCTATCTATTAAAAAACCGCTTGAAAATCCGTTACATAGTTTTAAAGATTTATGCATACATAGGGACGGACAGAAAAATGCGACTTTGTTTTATACTATATACATACTTAAACATACTTAGTGATGATGATAGTGATGTAGTGATTAAAAAATATATACTTATGTAAATTAAAAATAATGTGAGCTGATTATAGATAGACCTGAAACTATTTTATGGACACTGGAACACAGTAGGCCAATTACCCACCATGTAGTTGGAGGAGGCCCGACTCAGCAGTAGGTGATTTATAGGCTGCGAATCAATGTACAGGGTGTAACAAAGCCCCTATATCAATAGTCACCTGATGACGATGGTGCCATAAATGGAGAAACAAGCACAGAAACCTCAAAAATCATGGTATAGCACAGATAACTATGCATCAAGCATTATAATCATTATGTATGCTAGGATATTTGTGACCGAACGTACTTTTTTTACTAAAAGTGAATCAGAAATGCGGATATTTCTCACTTACCTAGTAGTGTAAAGGAGAAATATCCGTAAAAAAATAAAACAATTTATACATAGAAATGTAGCGACCGCATGCTTCATACTTTACACAATTTACCCGAAAAATTTGAACTAATTGCATCAAGAAATATCGCCTACAAATGCGATAATTACGAAAAAGTCCTACACCGCGATAGCGAAATTTCAAGAGCAATTCGCGAGGTTAAGATATCCCCGACTACAACTATCGGGGGGATAGGCGCTGCGACCCGTATTATTTTCAATAGGTAGGCTCTATGCACTGAGATTTTCACATACACCCGTCAACACAGACATTATTCTCAGCCCACTGCTGAGTCAGGCCTCCTGCAACTACAAGGAGGGTAGTTAGCCAACTATGCCACGTGGGCCTGACGGGTTTCGTATCAAGTTTTCCTTCTCTTGTGGTTAGGATTTCCGCCTTATCATTTCCTTTTGTCGGCTCCTACGACACCCTCACTATAAAATGCGGTGGCGACATTGTGTTCAAAATACGTCCAACTACGACATATTAAGCAGTGTTTCGTAAAAGACAACAGTCAACATAATAAGGCAAAAGTAGTGGACAACAGGTGCATACAATACTACAAGAATGATGTATTTGAGCGCCGAAGCGGTGTCCTGAGTCCTTTGTGCAGGCGGCTAATTACAAACGTTGGCTGTTTGTGTTGCCTTAGATTACCTGTTATTTTCCCTTTGAGACAAACGCCTGGAACTGTAAACAGCTGAACTCTCGTTTGGAATGACGTAAACTTTTTCTTAACTACCTGCTTTTGTTTTTACCCACAATAATGCTTGCATTATGTTCTGGGCCTTTGAGGTTATTCCTATGACTCATCGTTTTGTCTGTAAAACGGCCACTGCTTAGTCAAGTCTATTTTCAATTTAATGGAGAGTAATTAACCTACCATATGCCATCACTACATGAAATACGATATGACGGATGGTACAAAGACGTGGCCATTCACTATTGGTTCCATCAAAACGCTCAAAGTCACATTAAGGGTAATAGAGAGTGCTGGATGTTTCCTTGCGAGATCGAATCAAAAATTACGAGACATGCAGAAGAACTAGAAATTTCGATATAGCCTACAGAATTATCAAACATAAGTGGCAGTTGGCAGGGCACATAGATGGACCGACGCCCTATGGGGCAGAAAAGTCCTCGAGTGGCGAACGCGTTCCAGAAGCGCAGTTCTAGTCGGCGTCCCACACGAGTTGGCCGACGACCTGGTTAAGGTTGACGGAAGCCGGTGACGGCTCAACACTGGCCATCATGAAAATTTGGGGGAGGCCTAACGAACTTTCTAGTTTAGATATTGACCGATTCGTTTTTAGCGAATAGTTTAAAGCGTGCAGCAAACGATCAGTTTTCCGTTGTTTTCTTTTTAATTTTTTTTTTTATGGTTTTTAGAGGCTTGGACCATACAAAATAAAATACCTAGCTAAAGACTATGGTTCTACAATAAAAACGATTAACCTACTGATGGCGAGACGTTACAATATAGCTTCAAACAAAATACTTCCCGAAAATGTTTAGACTACATTTTAATTTTCTACCTACTTCAAATAGGTTGTTCTTCATCACTATCACTATCACTACATAGTATAAAACAAAGTCGCTGTCGTCTGTCCGTCCCTATGTATGCTTAAATCTTTAAAACTACGCAACGGATTTTGGTGCGGTTTTTTTTAATAGTTAGAGTGATTCAAGATGAAGGTTTATATGTATAACCCACCCCCACTTTGCACGGGCGAAGCCGGGGCGGGCCACTAGTCATATTATAACTCCAGCATTTGTAAACCAATTCTAAATTCTAAATTCAATTTTTTTCGCTGTTCAGTGCCTATTTTGATGTTGGTTAATATTTTTTGATTCAAATTTTAACAGTCGGAAAATATCAACTGCTCCATTGCCGCCATTATAATATTTAATATCTTTGCACGTAAAATTTTATCGTTATGTGTACCGATAGTACGACTATTAGCTACTGTATTTTAATAGCATTAAGATCATATTAGCAGCCAAGTAGCCGAGAAATTCAATATGCTCCCAATAATTGGGACAGTTATATTGAATTACATGATCACTTTGTCGCACAGAGTGCGTTAATTTGATTACTGTTCGTGCGCTCGTGATGAAATTTAGCTGATGATTGAATTGGAAATATCTTGTCGATTGACAAAACGCGCAAGGAAGATGGTGGTGAGAAGATTCTCTTCTACGAAACGTAGATATAAGTAACGCGATATCTTAGGTACTAGCTTTTGCGCGCGGCTTCGCCCGCGTGGGCTTCGACCCCGTGCATATTTTTTATGAACATAAAATCGGTTATTGTGACTAAACTATGAAGGTTAGATATGTGCTCTCGCGGACTTTTTTGTAGATCTTTATAAGACCTACAAATCCGTAGTACATCATTTTGTTCTATTGTCAATAGTTTTTGCAGCGCACGCATAAATAGGTTTTCGATTTTACACCTTGGTTTACAAAATCGCTATTTTCATACGGATCCCTAATTCTTTTGAAAATAAAATATAGCCTATAACCTTCCTCGATAAATGGACTATCTAATACTGAATGGACTGGTAGTTCCTGAGATTAGCGCGTTCAAACAAACAAACAAACAAATAAACAAACAAACAAACTCTGCAGCTTTATATATTAGTATAGATTTGCGCGAGAATTATACATTGAAATAAAAAAAGATGTAGAAGATCGGGCAAAGTGGAGGAAGCTCAGCCGGAAGGTAGACCCTGGCAATGGCCGGGATTAACGCCAGGTAGAAGAAGAAGACGATAAATTTAAATAAAACACTTTTTAAAGGATATAACGTGTGTATATTACAATATTTGATTTACCAAGTATTTGGAATTTGTATATTACTACCAAGCATTTGGAACGTCGGGTTCCAAATGCTTGGTAGCAGTCGTGGTCACGGGAGAGACTAGACGAAGGTGGTCTTCAAAAGTTTTTCAAAATCATTTTGTTTTAATAATAACGTTCCCTATGCTGCAAAGCCTTCAAAACATCGGGAATGAAATAATGTAATATACACGCGTTATATCCTTTAAAAAGTGTTTTATTTCAATGTCTAAGCAACATGTCTTTCCAATTTAGCTATGTAGCAATCAAATGGATTGATAGTAGACTTGTAGAAGATTAATAGTAAACGATTTAGTTGAAGTATGCGAACATGATATAGCAAATTATTTACGAAATGTTTTATTACTAGTTTATAATCAACACTAATTTATAAATGTAATAAAATATTATATACAAAGTCTAAAACTAGTAAAAAAAAAACAACTTAAATATATACCCAAAAGAAAAGAGAAACTAAACACTAAATAAATCTAAATTAAACTAGGCACCGTATCCTCAGCGCTGCAGGGGTTTGCAAAATATAGCATCTATGATATCGCACATTCTACCAAGCTATGCTAAGCCTGAGTATGTTGTTTCAGTTTAGGTACCTTTAAACTACCAATACAATATTTCCTACAACGTAGATACAATAGGTTCATGCGATATTTTTTTGTTCTATCTGTTTCTCTCTTAAGTAAAATTAATCTAAATTAATCACCCGAATCCTCCTCCAAGTTGGTCACGGTGACATAAATATTTATTTCATATCTTCCATAGGTTGTGGCAAGAATATCAGCAATTCTTACTCGTTAGCTTGTTGGGAATATCCCAAAACCATAATAATAATACTTTTATCTAATGGAAATCCCAAAGGTCTAGCGCTAGGATATTCACAGTATTTTCCCCAATTCTCCTCATGAATGTAACAACAGTCTCATGAATTTTATTGGCCACTGCGTGGTCCAGAACGGATGATTGCAGGAAGAATTGCGTTTTCAGTAGCTTACAGACTGTTGAATTGCAAATAGCACTGTGCAGGCTCAAGTGCAATAGATTTTATTGCAATACTACTTTATGATCTCGTATATCTTTCGAGTTCATAACAATTCTTATCAACATCAGCTTATCCCATATAGGACAATTGTATTCAGAGTCATAATCAAGAAATTACTATCCAGCGTTAAAATCTATCGTTTTATACCCTTGTACTAGACATAAACTGTATCGCGGGGCAGTTTACATGTATGAAATTCACGAACACAAATGACACCCAGACTCAAGTGGGTCTGGTTTACACAAAGAAACTTGCCTGACCCCGGAACCGCGATCCAAAGACGGCACATCTTACACCTAGACCAGCGAGGCAGTCAGTTGACCTTTTCTTTTAGCTTGATTGTCTGGTGTTTCTGTTTGATCCCCTTAAACGATATTTTCAGGATTGAAATAACTAACTGTATGTATTCGGAATGCGTTTTCGCACACTACGTAAGACTATAATGTTAATAAAAGGACTTTGAATAAGTTCTCGTTGTTTCTTGTACAAAATAAAAGCTTTATTTCAATTATAAGGAACAAAAACATTTCATCTAAAGTGTTATCCATCACTAGCGACCACTATCTGCCATCTTTCTGGCAGTATTATGAATTCCGCGTCGGAGAAACGACATGTATTTTGAGGCTATCCAAAAAACGATCCAATTTTAGCTTATGGAAGCGCTGGTCAGCTAGGCCATGTGCCATCGAACGGAATAGGTGAAAATCAGAAGGAGCTATGTCAGGTAAACAGGGCGGGTGGGGTAGAACTTCCCATTGATGTAGGTATATTTAGTAGCTTAGTGAAATTTTCTTGAATTCCGATAATTGTTACCTCAAGCTCAAAGACAGTAATTAAGGGCTCTTGCTATATCAACTCTAATAGAAGAACAAAGGATTTGTATAGCATTACTGATTCACTGATTCGACTACAATAAGACAATGCGATCGTAAAACTGTGAAATTGCTTAACTTGTTGGTAATTTATGCTCGCTCACTAAGTGATAATTTTAGAACGTAACTTTCCCAAACTGTTCAATTTGAGTTTTAGATTAATTACCGTGGGGATTTGTTCGGCGGAGTTTCCATTAGATATTAAAAGTGCCTTCACGCTTTGGAGTCCCAGAAGTGACGGCAGGAACCTCGGCGTCCCATGGAAATCACTTTTGATTCAGGCTCGTACTTTTTAAATAATTGAATCAATATTAAAATACTTTAATGCCCCGTTGTTTCAAATAATATAATTTACAATTATCCCTGTGGTGCCGAATTTAGAAAAAATATAGTGTCATGTCACTACCCCATTTCATTATGAGTGTATCGTAAGAACCAACGATCAAGAAGCCAACGTGTCTTTTTATTTCCCTAATTTTATTTCCCTCCTTGTAACTCTGGAGGAGCCCCGATTCAGCAGTAGGGCTTTTATCGGATGAGATGATGATTATAACACCTAAGTTCCCTTTAAAAAGTAAAAAATAAAAAATACATCGCATTGGGGGACCGCTCCTACTTATTTATTACCTGATCCCTGGTCCCCCAACGCGATGTATTTTTTATTTTTTAAAGGGAACTTAGGTCATTGTGTCGGGGGTGTTTTATTTTTTTTATTTTTTAGGGTTTATTAAACTGTATTGAAATCGCTTCATCCGTTCGCGAGCTAAGGAGCCACAGACAGACAGACAGACCGACAGACAGACACGTCAAACTTATAACACCCCTCTTTTTGCGTCGGGGGTTAAAAATATACATTACCTATTATAGTTATTATACGGACAAAAAAACCAAATAGCCCATAATACAAACTGGGTCGCATTGTTCATCTATTTATTTTAAAACTTATGACAGCGTAGGATGCTAAAGCTTTGCATTTTACTAAGACACGTCGCGGTATGCTTATGCGTCTAATAATCAGGAAAAAATCCTAGGAATATAGTCGAAGACCTTACGCAAAGTAATTAATCGACTTCTTTGCAGTGTACATTATTTATACAGATTACGGTATGGTGTTTGTAACAGAAAATATGATAAAAAGAGTGTCCGTGGAGTTTCTTGCCTGTTCTTCTTCATAGGATCTACTTTTTGGAACAAGCAACTAGAATCCTAACTTCACTTTTGACTTTTCAAAAACACCAGTATTTAGTGTCAATGGAAATAAATGAATTTGAGTTTGAGTTTGGTATACTACTACGACTACTCGGCCCATAAATGACCCACTGCTGAGTTTGGCCTCCTCCCATCACAGGGAGGGTCATTAGCCTACTGTGTCACGTTGGCCAGACGTGTTAGCACAGGATTTCGTATCAAGTTTTCCTTCTTTTGCGGCTAAGTTTTCGGCCTTGTTATTTCCTTATGTCGATTCTTACGACATCCTCAGGATGGAATGGGGTGGTGATACTATGTATTCTAAATCCGTCACCACACGGTATGTACAATATAAAAAATGTTTAATATATATCTGTACATATTAAAACGTGTGTGTTTACATATATGTATAGTTGTATATGTAAATCCTTTAGTAATATTTGGATATTGTTTCTGATTATAATTATAATATAATAGCATTGTTTGGATTACTGGAAACAATTTAACGAACGTCAGGCGGATCAAACTTTGTTCTTCCAAGGAACAGAGCCGGATATTACGTTGATAGTTAATCTATACAAATTATTAATTGAGAAATTGACTGAACAAAACTTATTCGTTTATCTTCAGTAACTAGCAGTTACTTGCGACTTTGTCCGCGTGGTATTTTACAAAAAAGTTATTGTTGAGTTCGCTACGATACCTTAATAAATATGTATTTCGCACGAATACCACTCAAGAAGCCATTTCCGATACCTGGAATTGGATGGAATTGTAGTTAGTATACTCGTATTTTGACTTTTGCGCAGACCGTATTCCTAGACGGTTTGTTTGTGGTTCTCAATTACTTGACTCGGCACTGCGCGTTGCTTGACATCTCCCTCGCGTTTCAGTCACATTTTTGTGTCAAACTTAGTAAAATTTTCCAAATTGTTGACAGGTTTTCGAGATTTTCTCTCTAATCGATTTCTTTTTCATAATTTTGGATTCGTTTCGTTCCAGTGTGTAGACCTCGTGTCGCTCCGCGTCTATTGACACCACCATCCTCGTCATCCGGCTTCATCTGGAATAAAATGCCTTTATTATTATTAACCCTTTAATAGATTACCGAGTTAGGTTAGGTTAGTTAGGTCCTGGGCAACGGCTGGATCACCGTAACGGAGTGACCAGCCGGCCAATCCACACCCCCATCATCCCGCATTGTGCGCGCGCGATCAAGATGGGAAGAGACAAAACCTCTGTCGCTCCAACCTCGGAGGCGCGTCTGCTTCGGTCGAGCTTGCTCCCGGAGCGCGTGACCCCTCTCGAGTGCCCTTCTCAGGGCATGGAGCGGCGAACAAGAAAGGCGTCGGCTAACGCTGGAAAGGCGAAGCCTAAAGAAGCGAAGTGTAAAGAAGCGAAGCCAATTGACTCGATTGCAGTATCTGGTCCATTAGACGACATTGAGTCGAGCTCTGACTCCAATATGAGCATAGTGACGGTGACCAGCGCGACCAGTGACCCGGGCAAGCTCTGGGCTCGCAAGAGGTCGCACTCATACAGCTCCAGAAAGGGCGCAGACACTGACTCGGAAGACGAGTCCAGTACGGACACGCCAGCCCCAAAAATTCAACTGGTGGCTGGCGAGAAGCGACGCGACCGTGGAGATAATTACAGTGCCCGCAAACATCTGGAGTCTCTCCAACGCGCTGCAGACGTGGCAGCGAAAAAAGAGGAAGAGCGGGAGCAAAGGCGGCGTAGTTTCCTTCGTGACGCGGCCGCCAAAGTTAGTCGGCTCTCCGACACGTCGTCGGAGAGGTCGTCCTCCGTGCCACGGCTCTCGCATTAACTGACTGCTCCTGAACTGGAGGCAAAATTGACAGGGGCTATGGATACGATGAGGCACGTAGCCAGTATCTCCAAGGGGCTGAAAGGCACAAGCCAGAAGCTCCTCAAAGACGCCACCGCCTCATTCTCGGAAGTAGCGGATGTGCTCCTCCATCGGTCCCGGTCCGAAGAGGAGAGCAAGCTCCGATTTCAGGTTCGTCGGCAAGCCGAACAAATGAAAGAGCTTGAAAAGGCCTACATGAGTCTTAAGGTGGAGGTCGCCGAAATGAAGTTTGGTAGCCAAGGAGAAAGACCCGTGAGGATCGCCGAAGAAGAGCAGGAGCTGAGGCGCTCCATCATACTGGAGGTTGGGACCATGATACAGGCAGTCAGGGAAGACCTGGCCAGCCGTCTACCCCCAGAGAAGCGGCTTCGTCCGCCATTGGCGGCCGACCGCCGCAACGCTGAGGCCGCCCAGGGTTCTGTCTCAGCGATCCCGGCCCAGGCGTCAATGTCGTATGCGGCAAAAGCGGCGGGAATGGAGCGTCCAACGGAACCGGCCGCCTCTCCCTCATCAGCGCGTCCGACCCCAGGAGCCCCTCTGACACGGTCGGCAAACGCGAAGGTGCTACAGAAAGGAGCACCAAAGCCGGTGGCCAAAGTGGCTGCACCCACGTCAGCGTCAGCCAAGGTCAACCACAAAAAAGGGCGTTCCGCACCTAAACCGGCAACAACGCGGACCCCGGCCAGCCAATCCACTGCTGCCCCGCAGGAAGGTGGATGGGAGACGGTTGGCGCTAAGAAGGCGGCTAAGGCTGCGAAACGCAAGGCCCAAAAGAAGGCGCAGAAAGCGAGACAAAAGATCGCCAAAAAATAGGCGAAAATAAAAGCGCAACTCATTGCCCCCCGCTCTACGGCTGTGGTCCTAACCCTGCAGCCTGGAGCGGTGGAGAGAGGTGTTACCTACAATGAGGTAATGTCAAAGGCCAAGGCAGCCATAGACATCGTAGGCCTTGGCCTTACTAATGGCGTGCGTGTGAAAAGCGCACGCACCGGTGCCCGGATGCTGGAGGTGTCTGGCACCACCAGCGGCCCCAAAGCGGACGCCTTGGCCGAGCAACTGAGGCTGGCCCTGGGTCCTGAGGATGTGCGGGTCTCCAGACCCGAAAAGTGTGCCGACCTCCGTATCTCCGACCTCGACGATTCGGTCACAATAACCGAGCTCATTGAGGTCGTGGCAAGAGTCGGTGGTTGCGCCGCGGCTCAGGTCAAGTCTACGGCCATACGCCCTGGGCGGGTCAGTACGGGCACGGCAATTGTGACATGCCCAGTTGCGGCGGCAAAAAAGGTTGTGGCCTCGCCTCGCATGATGGTGGGCTGGTCCTCGGCCCAGGTAAAACTCTTGACGCCGAGACCATCCAAATGCTACCGCTGTCGCGGGGAGGGCCACATTGGGGTAGACTGCCCCACAGGCGCTGGCATTGGTGACGCCTGCTTTAATTGCGGGTACTCGGGCCACAAAGCCGTGGAGTGCCTGGATAAAGCGCGGTGCTCCAGGTGTGAGGCGGCGGGAAAACCGGCGGGGCATCGTCTGGGCGCTCGTGACTGCGCCGCTGCACAGGCGAAGAAATCGGGGACCGTCAAGGGCCGCCGGCCGGTTGTTTCTACACAGCCAGGGCCGTCGACGTCGCAACGGGCACCCCTGGAGGATGCTAGAATGGACACCCAGTAATGGACCAGGGACCATATCTTCGTATCCTCCAGGGGAATATAAACCACTGTGCTGCAGCTCAGGATCTCCTTCACCAGAGCGCAGCGCAGTGGACAGTCAACGTAGTGGTGGTCGCCGAGCCGTACTTTATTCCTCCCAGACGCGACTGGCTGGGGGATGTCAGCGGCTCGGTGGCCCTGTTCATAAGAGCATCTGCGGGAACACCGACTCCGGAGGACGTACGCCGGGGCCGGGGATTTGTCGCGGCTCGTATCGGTGAGGTGGTGATCATAGGGTGTTACTTCTCGCCCAACGCACCTCTCGCCGATTACGAAACGTTTTTGGCAGAATTGGACGCTATCGTGGGCTGCAGCCGCCTTCCCGTACTCGTGGCCGGGGACTTCAACGCCAAATCTACGACTTGGGGTTCCCCGGCGGCGAACGCCAGGGGTGAATTAGTGGAGGAGTGGGTGGCTACGTCGGGACTGGAGGTCCTGAATCAGGGGGCTGTGAACACGTGCGTGCGGCAACGGGGTGGGTCCATCGTGGACATAACCCTCGCGAGCCCCGCACTCGCGCGGCGTGTTAGGCACTGGCGGGTGATGGAGGAGGAGGAAACGATGTCGGACCATCGCTATATACGGTTCGACATCGCCTCCCAGACTTCTGCCACCCTGGCTAGAACGGTCTCTCACAGAGAGGGTCCCAGATGGGCGCTACGCCAGCTAGACAAGGACCTCCTGCGGGAGGCCTCTATCGTACGGGCATGGGCTTCAGCGCCCGGGCTGCCCGACAACATAGAGGTGGAGGCAGCGTGGTTCCGGAACGCCATGTCGGAAGATTGTGACGCCTCAATGCCCAGGGTCAGGGCGAAACTCGCCAAAACGGCAGTGTACTGGTGGTCTCGCGAAATAACACAGCTACGCCAGTCATGCGTGGATGCGAGACGCCGGTACGCTCGCCATCGAAGACGTCGCCTCAACCTCCCGGGCCTGTCGGAAGTGGAGGTGGGGCTATACGAAACGTACCGCTCTGCCAAAAAGTCCCTGCAGAAGGAGATTGTGCGGGCTAAAGCTGCGGCCCGACAAGAGCTGCTCAGCACGTTGGACGGCGATCCGTGGGGGCGCCCGTACTTAATGGTGAGGGGGAAACTACGCCCCTGGGCCCCCCCACTGACTACAAGTCTCCGACCGCAGCTGGTCGACAAGGTCGTCGGGAGTCTTTTCCCGGCGAGGGCTGGGCCCTCGGAGCGGCTGCGCCATATTGTCGCTCCTATTAACGAGGGTGTCTCCCCTGAGGTAGGGGAGGAAGAACTGCGGCTGGC
The DNA here is from genome assembly GCA_905475355.2 of Clostera curtula. Classification (NCBI taxonomy): domain Eukaryota; kingdom Metazoa; phylum Arthropoda; class Insecta; order Lepidoptera; family Notodontidae; genus Clostera; species Clostera curtula. Next base: position 5,973,165 of record FR997799.1, read on the forward strand.
AGTGGGAAGGCTCAGGGGCAAAAGCACGGCTCCGGGACTAGATGGAATCCCAGGCCGTGTTTGGGTTATTGCCCTAGAGGCCCTAGGACCTCGGTTGCGCTCGCTGTTCACAGCGTGTCTGTCCCGAGGCCAGTTTCCCCGCATATGGAAGGAGGGGAAACTGGTCCTCATCAGGAAGGAGGGGCGCCCGCCGGACTCGCCGTCGGCTTATCGCCCTATAGTTTTGCTGGATGAGGTGGCCAAGCTCTTTGAGCGCATCATCGTCAACCGCCTCGTCCAGCATCTTGAATCGGTGGGTCCAGACTTAGCGGAGTGCCAGTACGGCTTCCGCTGTGGGCGCTCCACAATCGACGCGGTGGCCCGCGTCAAGGCGTTGGCGGAGGAGCCTACATCCCGGGGCGAGGTTATGTTGGCGGTGTCTCTTGACATCGCCAACGCGTTTAACACCTTGCCCTAGAATTGCATTGAGGAGGCGCTCCATCATCACGGAGTGCCGGCCTACCTCCGCCGTGTCATAGGCGCGTACCTTTCGGACCGGGCCGTGTTCTACCCGGTCCAGAGTGGTTGGAACAGGCGGGCTGTGTCCTGCGGAGTTCCACAGGGGTCGGTTTTGGGCCCGACCCTGTGGAACTTAGGTTACGACTGGGTGCTACGGGGCAGGCTCCTCCCTAATGTTGGCGTAGTATGCTACGCCGACGACACCCTTGTCACCGCGCGTGGCAAGTCCCACAGGGACGCACAAATACTGGCCACTGCGGGCGTGGCCCAAGTTGTGGCCAGAATCCGGCAGCTAGGCTTGGAGGTGGCTTTGGGTAAATCGGAGGCCCTCTTCTTCCACAGGCCTCGGAACACGCCACCTCCAGGCTCCCACATCGTGGTCGGAGGCGTTCGCATCGCCGTTGAGCCCACGATGAAATATCTGGGTCTGGTGCTCGACGGTAGGTGGACCTTCAGGGAGCACCTGCGAAGGTTGGCCCCCAAACTAATGGGTGCAGCGGCCGCACTGTCACGGCTACTGCCCAACCTTGGGGGCCCGAACGTCTCCTGTAGGAGGCTGTACACAGGGGTCGTGCGGTCGATGGCCCTATATGGGTCACCCATATGGGCGGAATCTCTGACGGCCCGTAACGTTGCCCTGCTGCGAAGACCGCAGCAGGTGATGGCCGTCAGGGTAATAAGCCTCGCCACCCTGTATAAGTGGCGAGTGGCAGAGGTTGCGCAGGGGCGGCGTCCCCTTCCTAGGGATGTGGAGGAGCGACGGATCGAGCTGCGTGTTACGGTCCGCCAGGAGTGGCGGGAACGGCTGGCGAGCCCTAGTGCGGGGCACGCAATCGTGGAAGCCATTCGTCCCGTATTGGACGAATGGCTGGAGAGGAGGCATGGTGCACTGTCCTTCCGGCTGACGCAGGTTTTGTCCGGGCACGGGTGCTTTGGAAAGTACCTGTGCCGCATTGGCCGGGAGGAGACCTCGGGGTGTCACCACTGCGCGGATGGTGCTGAGGACTCCGCGCAGCATACCCTGGAGGTGTGCCGTGCGTGGGATAGACCGCGACGTGACCTAGTCGGTGTTGTGGGGAGCCTCTCGCTGCCGGATCTCGTTAGATCCATGGTCGGGAGCGAGAGGGCTTGGAGAGAGACGGCCTCATTTTGTGAAGCCGTCATGACAGCCAAGGAGGAGGCGGAACGGGCCAGAGAGTTGGCCTCCCAGCGCCCAAATCGCCAGCGCCGCAACAGGCGCCGGAGGGCGTTGGCTGACCTCCGCCCGCCGTAAGTGGGCCTGCGGGCGATTGACCTGGGAAGTCCGTCGCCTGCGCAAAACAGGCCCCGGGAGGACAGCGCGCCGCGATTCGCGTGCGCCCCCTAGCGGTGGAATGGGGGAGGGCAATACAGCCACCCCCCTCATAATCGGAGGGGCCCGCCTTGGAGCGTGGGGCTCCACTAGCTTTATAAGAGGCGGGCCAAGGCCCCCAGGGTCACGGAGCATGCTCCCGAAATGGGAGTGAATCCCGTGGCCCTGGTTTGGGCAGTCGAGGATCGCCGTCGGTTTTAGTGGGTAGGTCGGGGCGCAATTCACCATCTCTACGCGCCCCGGAGTCCCACATACCCCGGCCAGTCCCCAAAGGCCGGATATCCATGAGGATCTCCGACGTAAAAAAAAAAAAAAAAAAAAAAAAGGTTAGTTAGGTCACTAACTCGGTAATTTTCCTACAGATTGTATTAGTCCATATTCGAAGTCATCAATATTCTCTAACAGCCCGGCTAAAACTAAAAAGTCTGAGAGCTGAGAATTGGCGAATCTCTATAACTTGATTTGAAGTAAATACAAAGTAATTTTTATATTACTACTAGCGGCCCGTCTCGGCTTCGCTCGGGTGCGATGTTACCCGCGGTTATTGCCATAGCGCGTGTGACGCCGCGGGGTGAAGCTAGTCTAAAAAAATGTTACTCGTTATGACATCAGCTACCTGTCAGTGAAAGTCCCGTCAAAATCGGTCCAGCCAGGTTCCAGAGATTAGTTAGATTCGTTGAAAAAGCCCTTATATCTTTAAAAATATGCCCTTTAGGTTAAAACGGGAACGACATTGTTCGAGGGGGATAAAGGGCTATCACACTATATAAGTCACTTTATCGTGCCGGGACTTCTTTTTAAGTTTTATCGGCACCCACATTTTATCAAGTTAGTTTATTATACATAATGATTATTATTTTCTTATTAATTTATTCTTATTTGATTTGAATACCTGGCTTGTAGTCAGATAGATCAGCCAATTAGATACACAAATACATTTTATTGTGTTAAGCTGAGAAGATAGTTTAGAGCTGGTTAATATAAATATATTCTGCGCTTGCGGCTGGGTTCCTTGTCTATTTTATTTCTTTAATCATCTCCTACGGGGATTTAGAATAACCATGTTACCAACCCATACTTCCCTGAGGCTGTCATAAGAGGAGGTGAGGCAGATCCGCAAGAGAAGGAAAACTTGGTACAAACCCGGTGCCAACCGGCCTTGCCAGTGTGGCACAGTAGGATAATTTCCCTCCATAAATTTGGAGGCGACCCAAACCGGAATCGAACCGAGGACCTGTGATCTAAAACGGTATATTGAACCCCTAGACGATGTATTGTTAGATGTTTGACAATCATCTAAAGGTACTGACCAACGTTACGAGGTGTAATGCAACATTCGCATCGAGCGTTTACGCATCGCGCATGTTGCGCTGTGTTTTTAAAATCGGCGTAACATGCTCGTCAAAACTCCGTGCTTCGTATTCGCCGCCAGTCCACTCAAGATGGCCGACAGCGAGGACGTGTGGGTATCTTTACTACTACTTAATTATTGTTTCATCCAAATTAAGAAGTACAGAGCTTTTTCTTTGTTCTACTCCATGTAAAATTAAATAATTACGAAAGGAATAATGTAAAATTAAATACTCGCGACTTGCGACGCACCGCGTGCGCTCGTGACGATTTGCAACAGCATACCCGTACTGACTGAACCGCGTAACAGTCAAAGGATTCGTCAAAAACCGACAGCCGGGTGGAGCACTTAAAGCGAGCAACGAGTGGCTGCGGCTCGTTGCTCGCTGGTTTCCCCGTAACACGACATACTGAGTGCACGAATGCTCGCTTTCGAACACGTTACATTACGCCCCTTAATGCCGGTCAGTACCCAGCTTAAGAATGGCGAACGTTTACATGAAATTTGGCAGGCAGATAGCGCGTAGTCTCAAATAGCTTATAGAATTAATTATACATGAAAAAAGCAAAGTTTTCTTTGCATTTGCTTTCGATTTTCACCGAGTTCGAAATACACGCTTATTCCAACTTAGTTATTATATTCTTTATTTATTTTAACAACTTATTTATTTTTCGGTGATTGTATTTCATTTGCGTGTCATCATCGAATACAAGGTCTTTATATACAAGTAGACTCGAGTTTGCCTCGAATGGAGTCACTTAACGAGCGTCAGACCTCTTTTGTGCGAATTCAAAACGACGTGAAGATGTCGCTGATGTATGCGGACCATTATTCTTACTTAGGACGTAAACACATGCCGTTCATTTCAGCGCCGATATTTCGAGAACAAAATAAACGAGCACGGTATAGCGCTCACTTTGTTATTTTTCAAGCAGAAAGATAAGGGGAATAATAATGTTTATATTGAAATGGTTGGAATTGCTAAGTGCGTTTTGATATCTCGGTCCTATATAAGTTAACTAGCTGAACCCGCAAACGTTGTTTTGCCAAATATTTAACCCCCCTTCTTTTTGGAATTTCGTAAAATCCGTTCTTACCTCTACTCGGTAAAAAAGAATATTCCTACCAAATTTCAAGTCTCTAGGTCTAATGGTTCAAGAGATATCGTAAATGTCAACCATTGGGGCAAACCTTTCAATGCTATAATATCCAAGTACATTTTCTTTTTTAAAAGTAGAAAAAGTATTAATATTTCTCTCGCACAATTTTCATCCTCTTTCGCGTATGATGTAATGAAAGACGGCTCCTATGCATTTTCTAAGACATTTTTATTGCATTCGCGAGAGTTAATGTTGTTTGACGTAAATTCCTTCAACGACTACTCAGCCCATAAATGACCCACTGCCGAGTCTTGATAAGAAACCCTTTCTTTTTTTTTGTTCGCACGGGCTAAAGTGCTTTATGGAATTCCTCGCCGGCCACGGGGATGGCCAGCGAGGGGAGTGTGGGACTCTCCCCCATAGTGGGGGCCTACCCGCTAAACCTCCCCGGGGTGCTCCAACTCACGTCCTGTTGCGGCATTGTGGGATCTGATGCAGAACCACGCCGCCGCAGACGAGGTTTTTTTTTCTTTTTTTTGATAAGAAACCCTGTGCCAACCCATCTGGCCAGCGTGACGCAGAAGGCTAATTATCCTCCATGTAACTGGAGGAGGCCCGACTCAGTAGTGGGTCATCTATAGACTTATTAGTAGAAGTTATTATCTTACTGTTCCACGCTGACAAGACGGGTCTGTAAAGAGTTTCGTATCAAGTTTTCCTGTTGTCATTTGCTTTTGTCGGCTTTTACGATAGTATCACAATGGAATGTCGTGGTGATACGATGTATTCTAAATTCGTCACCATACTAAACTTTAGTAGATCATCTAAGTGTATAAAATTTACCAATGTTCAGATGAAATAGATGAATTTAATTATAGCGATCCCATATTACGTGCCTACTAATATAATACTCATTAAAACCATTATAATCCTACATGCCCGAATTGATATCCCAAAACAATGAACCTCTAATTTGGGTCAACGTATAAACCTTGGGGTTGCAGTGAATTGTTCCCGGATATATCCGGACCCATTGACATACCGTGAATGGTTTCAAGTGCTTTGACTTGGATTGGTAAGTGTCATTGAATACTGACGGTGGTATTACACCGCCTCAAGATCGCTAGAATAGTCCCAGGATATCGAATATATAAATAAAGCAAATAGGTCCAAGGAAGGTGTCTGTGTGGTGACGGGTTTAAAATACATAGTGTCACCATCCCATTCCATACTGAGGGTGTCGTAAGAGTCGACAATAGGAAATGACAAGGCCGAAAACCTTTCCACAAGCGAAGGAACCCTTGATATGAAACCCTGTGCCAACATGTGTGGCCAGTGTTGGGTAGTAGGCTAATTACCCTGCATGTTATTGGAGGAGGCCCGACTCAGCAGTGGATCAGCTATGGGCCGAGTAGTTGTGAATAGATCCAAAGCCAATATTCATTATTTATGGGTTCAGTGGCGGATTTACAGATTTGCCGCCCTTAGTTTTGACGACCTTTTTTATAGACGCTCCTTAAAATATGCCGCCCTAGGCCTATTGGTAAATCCGCCACTGTATGGGTTAACGTAGTGGATAGTTGGTCGTTATATTATATATGAAGGATGCAAAAGGATAGCTTTTGTGCTCTTAGCTTCACACTCTCTGATTGTATTCTAAAATCTGTATCCATTTAAAATCCTACGTATATTATAAACGCGAACGTTTGTAAGAACGTATCGATGTATATTTGACAGTCTTTCACATAAAACTACTGAATGGCTTTTGATGAAACTTTAAAATAATATAGCTTACACATCAGAATAACACATAAGCTATAGCTTATAAAGATATAGTGTGAATTATCCAAAATATAAGGGTCAAGTCAAGTAGTAATAAAACTAACGATAAAATAAAATACTTTCTATAATCATTATCACAATTTTCCATCACCACGCGGGTGAAATCGATATCGAAATCGAAGAAAATTAATCGATAGATCATTGTTTCCACGGTCAACGATAAAATTCAGATTTACTACACCGTCCAATAAAATGGAAGCTGTTCATTATAACAATACGCTAAAGATAAGCTATGTAGAATTTATAAATAAGCAAATTTTAATCTAACCATCGTACCAATAGCAGCACAGAGAAATTCACTTAAAATGCTGTAAGGAACTAGCATTGGCGGCAATTAATTAATGAACTCACATTCTCTCTGCTCGCGAGGTGCATCGGGTATCAACTTCCCACTGAAGTATCTCAGATACTTTCGGACTTAGGACCTGAATCATGTTGAATCAAGTCCTAATTTCAGATAGAACTAGTAACGTGGTATTGAATCTTAATTTTTTTTTGTGGAAAATAGAAGTGTCCGCGTGTCTGTCTGTATGCCATAGGGCGCGTTGCGCCTAAACGAATGGACTGATTATGACACGGCAAATTTTATTTTTGAAAGTACATTTTCTGGGGGTAGTTTTATTTATTTATATAAATACTTCATGCGCCGATGTACATAGGCGGACTTAATGCCATTAGGGAGTATCTACCAGTCAACCTTTGGGTGATGCAGAGAGGTAATAGACGGTAGATGCACACTAGCAAGGAGAGAGAAAATAACAATAGATATAAAAAATATAAAAAAATAAGAAATAATCTATGCTGATCAACTATAAATAAACAAATTCTTAATTACTTAAAAGAGTACAAACACACATAGCAATATTTATAATGGACTAATAAATACATGTATATATACATTGGGCTCCATCAGAAGGCTCAAAGTCAACCAAAGGGCAATGGAGAGGCCTATGCTCGGAGTTTCCCTGCGAGATCGAATCAGAAATGAGGAGATCCGCAGGAAAACCAGAGTCACTGACATAGCCCACCGGATTGCCAAACTTAAGTGGCAGTGGGCAGGGCACATAGCTCGCAGGACCGACGCCCGATGGGGCAGAAAAGTCTTCGAGTGGCGACCGCATTCCGGAAGGCGCAGTGCTGGTATGCCTCACACACGGTGAGTCGACCTAGTTAGCGTACTGAATGCACGTACACGATGTATACGGATCCGATTCCTCATTTTGATATTGACAAACCCTCTGTCGGGTACACTTGAACAACTGCCGCAAGTGGCAGCCACTGAAGGCCGCATCCAGCCATCATAAAGTGCGGCGGGGCTCTTACAGTTGGTCGTCCATGTGGTGACGGACCTAGAATATACAGTGTCACCACCCCATTCTATCCAGAGGGTGTCCTAAGAGCCGACAGAAGGCAATGATAAGGCCGAAAACCTAGCTGCAACAGAAGGAAAACCTAATACGATACCCTTTGCCAACCCGTCTGGCCAGTGTGGCACAGTAAGCTAATTACCCTCCATGGAACTGGAGGAAGCCCGACTCAACAGTGGCTCATCTATGGGCTGAGGAGAAGTACCAGTAGTATAATAGTGGATATCATAATGAACAGCGTAGGCTGATTTTATTTCAGAATCATAACTAGGGATTTTCCCAATTTAGGTGGATAGAGCACACTTCACTACATAGTATAAAACAAAGTCGCTGTCGTCTATCCGTCCCTATGTATGCTTAAATCTTCAAAACTACGCAACGGATTTTGAAGCGGTTTTTTTTAATAGATAGAGAGGAAGGTTTATATGTATAATACATCCATAATATAGTAGAGAAACACTGATAAATTGATTAAATTCACGAGGTTCATGCGCCCGTGCTTAGCCGGGGCGGGTCTCTAGTATATTATAAAGAGGAAAGATTAGTATGTAATTATGTTTGTAACGAATTGGCTCAAAAAGTACTGGACCGATTTTAAAAAATCTTTCACGTTTTGAATGCTACATTATTAATATAGGCTAAAAGAATGTCCACCCGTGCGAAGCTGGGCGGGCCGCTAGTCGTTTTATAAAGTCATCGGCAAATGACACAAGTTTAGATTTATCTACGTTACATATTTGACTCATACTCTACTTATCAACGAGTCTGTTTTAACAGAAGTGATTTAATTAATAAATTTGTAATTATGTACATTGTACCTTGATTGTACTCGATTCATAACACGCTCGTCGCCCGTCAGTATAAAGCAAATTACGTTTATTATAGTACAAAGGCGTCACATTTCGTACAGGGTATCAACGACATAGAATATGTTAAAGACAGTAGGTCCACGTGGTAGCAGCGCAGGGCGGTCAGGCAGGCGGGATAGGGCTGCCGCCGCAACTCAGCGTGGGGCCCGCTTGTAGAAGCAAGCCAAGTCCCCATCAGGGTCGCGGAGCATGGTCCCCATTGTGGGGAGAAACCTGTGGCCCTGTTTTGGGCAGTTGAGGGAGACCGTTGGTTTTAGAGGGTAGGTTGGGGTGCAATCAACATCATTCCGCGCCTCAGAGTCTCACATAGCCCGGCTGGCGTTTCGCGGTCGGGTATCCATGAGGTTTTCCAACGTAAAAAAAGTCGTGGTTCATGGTACATGTGGTAGCAAGATGACCTTTCAAAACAAGTCACGTGACTTTAAAATGTGATCATACCGTAGCACTAACTGCCCCACGGGTTCTGACTGCATCACTACTGGTTAAGAGTTAAGTTGATATAAAGATAAAATAAGAGTTTAGTTAAGTAAATTAGCTTACTGTAATTATCTAGACCTGCTGGCACAAGGTTTCATATCAAGTTTGCTTTCTTTTGCGGTTAGGTTTTCTGTCTCGTCATCTCCGAAGTCGACTTTGACAACACCCTCTGATGATGATGGAACTGGGTGGTGCCACGATGTATTCTAACATCGTTACACCCTATACCTGTCACAACGACATTTCGGATGTTTTTTGTAGTTAATAAAATAGTCTCCGATTTTCTGTGGCCGCACAATACGGTTTGTAAGTCGGTAGACTTCTTTTTTCAAAAAATCCCATACCTCTGCACTAGGTATAGCATGGATCGCGGGGGCAGTTCACAAACAAGTTTTTTTTAAGTTATATTTTTAATGTCTTTCTTGTGTGTCCTGTGGGAATAAAGGTATTTTCTTTCATTCTTTTTCTTTCAAATTCACGAACAAAAAACCTACCCATACCCATTTATTGTCTTTGTTTTGTCAATTCTATTCACACACACATTTAAAGATAAACAAAAATCGTCCTGAAAGTTGCTGAACAGCATGTTGTGTGGCCCCAATTAATAAGCGTTCAAAAAACAAGTGACTCGCTGACGACATACTCGTAATAGAACAGTTGTTTCTTATATTTATTTTTAGAAATTAGCCGCCTTTATTATACTGCTTAGTCTATTGTGAATTGTATTGAAGTATGCGTTATCTGTCGGGATGCGGGAGAGGCGCCGCTCCGAGCACTTTCATTTCCTTTCACACGTAACCACGCTAACAATATCTCGGTGACAATAGCCCCGTTATTTGTGGGACAATGCGTCAGTGTCTCATTATCGGGGGAAGGTCGCTGAGGCCACGGGACTCGTCATCACGCATGATCTATACGGGCTAGGAGCAATTATGAATTGGTCTTTCTATATACTATTTATTTTAAAACGGGCAGTTTACAAACATGAAATGCACAAACACAAATGACACCCAGACTCAGAGCAAGTGCCTCTGGTTTAGACAAAGACACTTGCCTGAACCCGGAATCGAACCCGGGGCAAGTCGGGTTGGCGCAGGGTTTGTATCAACTTGTCCTTCTCTTGGGGCTAGGTGATTTGCCTCTTGCGTTTCCTTAGTCGCCTCTTACGACACCCTCGGGATGATATGGGTTGGTAACACTGCGTATTATAAATCCGTCACCACACGGAAAAGCAGTCATTTCAGCCAAAAGACGTCCACTGCTGGACATAGGCCTCCCCCAAGGATCTCCACAAAGGCCGGTCCTGGGCCACCCGCATCCACTGCTTTCCAGCGACCTTAACCAGGTCGTCGGTCCACCGTGTGGGAGGCCTACCAGCACAGCGCCTTCCGGAACGCGGTCGCCACTCCAGGACTTTTCTGCGCCATCGGGCGTCGGTCCTGCGAGCTATGTGCCCTGCCCACTGCCACTTAAGTTTGGCAATCCGTTGGGAAAAGTAGTAGGGCAGTCTAATTTCCGTCAGGTATATAAATAAAATAAATAAAATAATTATCCTTGGACTATTCACACAACGCCATCTTGTCCCAAGCTAAGCAACTTAATGCTTGTGTTATGGTAACGAGATGGATGATAAACTACTTATATACATTTTTTTTTGTAAATACATACATATAATAGATAGAAAACACCCAGACCCGGAACAAATACTTGTTCGTACGTGTCGTAAAAATATTTCTTCCGTGCGGGGATCTAACCCGCGACATGCTGCGCAGCAGTAGATCGCTCAACCATTGCGCCAACCAAAATTTTTTTATTTTTTATTTTCAAAAAGCCAATGTCTCCAAATTCGATTGTTTCTTTTAAAAGGGGAGTTATGGTATAAGTACATAATAATGCACGGAATTATGTGTTAAAGTAGGCCACTCCCTTAGCAGTAATATTTTTAAATTATGATCAGTAAAATGACTTACTCGAAAGAATTATTACTGTTATCTGGTGGCGCGGTGTGTCAACAATGCACGCGTGCGTGCGAATTGAGCACAATGTATACACCTTTACATCTGAATTCAGTGCAAAATAGTGCTCTACTGCTTTGGGATAAGGCACAGCAAGTTATAAAGGGCAAAGATTATTCATTGAAGCGTGAGAACCTCTCACAAGTTTTCCATGTTTACTCGTGAAGGTTTTCTTTTGAAAAACAGTTTTCTTTGAGTTGTATCTCAAATGTACATAATACGCTATATAAAAATGTCTGGTCAAATTTCTGATACGTGTGGTAACGGATTTAACCCATTCCACCCTGAGGGTGTCGTAAGAGCCGACAAAATGAAATGACAAGGGCAATAACTTAGCCGCAAGAGAAGGGAAACTTGATACGAAATCCTGTGCCAACCCATCTGGCCAGCGTAGGCTGGTTACTGCATGTCGTTGGAGGAGGCCCGACTCAGCAGTGGGTCTTTCACGGGCTGAGGCGCATATAAACACGCATTTCTAGTAAATATCGATGATATTGTAAGTGTGTTTATTGTAATAACTAATTGAAAGGATAAGGAACATACGATGATACACCTTTTCAGTTTCAACTTTGCGTTCAGATTTCCTTTCTAAAGATTTTTTTATTATTTAATTAATTGTTTATAATAGCATCATTATTTTCCAAAAATGTCCAGCTCACCTTTTTAAGGTACTGTTATAATCTTATAGTTAATATTTCTATGTAGAATTTTGAAAGCTTACTCTTAATTGTAAAATTTAAGACTTATTGGTAATTAAAATACAATCCAATTATATTTTAATTGAAAAGGCAAAAAAAATCTAGTGTTTTTTAATATCTATCATAACAAAAGATTTCTGATTCAAAACACAACGTAGCCTGTGTATTGTGTATATTAAATGTGTATTTTAATAATATCAAAATGAATATACTTTGTAGAAGACTCGCTGACTCCAACTACAAAGTGTTTATTTAATTTCTTAGTGGTTTTATATTAACTTTGTTACTTCACTCGCTGTCATGACTCTCCAAAGCATCACAGCAACACAATTTATTACTTTGGATCGTATTTTAATTAAAAGAGATTTATTTATGTTTTCTCAGAATATGGAGGTAGGTGCGTGGTACGAGTTTTTAAATCATTCCGAATTAATATTCGGTGTTAGACAAAGGAATTCCTTCAACAAAGCATTGTTGGGAGATTTGCATAACTGAAAGAGATTAGTATTCCATAATGATGCTTTGGGATTCGTAGATTAAATAAAGATTAATATTAGGGATATTAAACGATTGTGATAATGCCATTATCAATTCGAAAACTTGGGTTATTAAAATATGATAAGCGATTTGTTTTTGGATTATTAAGTTTTGTCGATGGTGTCTATTTAAAAAACATTTAATAAATATTTCAATGCCTGTATTGCCATTGATGGTATACCTCTTTGTGGATTTCTAACCGCCCCAGTGATGTGAAGAGCCCCACCCTTATTTATTGCGGAGGGTAAAACCCTTTTTGGACTATTCACTTGGGGAAAGGCCAGTAAAGGGTGTTTGGGACTCTGGTCCCTGGTGATACGAAGTCCCCATACCCACTAAATATCCCCCGGTGCGCCTTCCCGCGCCACGTGCCTTGTGGGTCCCGACAAGAGCCCCACCCTATCCACTAAACAGCCTCCGATGTACTTTACCGCGTCCCTGTGTGTATTGACTGTTGCTCCATGAAGTTTGCCTGTGTGGCCTAGAAAAATAAACACAATGTCTTGTCAAATGATCCATTCTGCACCATGTTTGTCAAATATGGTACCGTAAAACGGGGTGAATAGAAATCGCGGGGCGAATGGAGACCAAACCAGGAAAGTTTTTGTTTCACAACATCCAGGCGTCTATAATAAAAATAATACTATTTTTTTGTTGTTATAAAAACTGCAACATTTTTTTCGTGAGATGGCAACACCTGTTCTGCTGTGAAGTTAGTTTACAGTAAAAAAATGTACTTTTGAATGTCAAACGCCTCACGGTGTCAATTTGAGCTGCTTGAAAGTTAGTGATTTTAGTCAAGAAAACCAAAATATTGTGTGACAAAAGTTATTATAAAGTGTTCCTTAATTCATCAGGATCAAGTTTTATGTACAAGTGAGTACAATTTCAATTAAATTTCATTGATACGAATTAAAATTCTCTAACATGTAGATTTTACTCAGACTTGAGGTTAAAAGAGACGGGAAAGGGGTGAATGGATACGTAGTACGGGGTCAATAGACACGCAATATGGGGTCAATAGATACGGGAAAGGGTTTAATAGAAATGAGAAAGGGGTTATTAGAAAAACTGTTACTAGGGTTTTCACCTGGCTTAGTTCCTATTAAATACAGTTAAGTACATACCTTCATAAGTTGCAAATTTAAATTAAAAATTTAAATTTATTGTTGTAGATACACCATGCCTCGTGTGTATAAGCCAGACCCAAGAGGTAAAATATACAAAAAGTATGATGAATCTATTAAACAACAAGCGGTCGATGAATACAGAACATCAAAAACGTCATTAAAAATACTTCAAGAAGATCATCGTATTGTAAAAATAATTTTGAGATTCTTATGGATATAATGGATGATTCAGATTAATTACATTTAATGATATAGAATCCAGGGAATTGTGATGGCAGGCTGTTTTCAATAACATACACACACAATTCAATTGTTTCAATCTAGATTAAATTATTCATGTGCAATTAATAAAGGCTGATTAGATGATTTTTTTTTTTCATTTTCAATCTTCTTTCATATTTCATCTACATCTTACCTATTAATGAAAAACTTAAATACTGGCTCCCGGTAAATAGAGATTATTTAAAATGAGTAGGTAACAGCCCTACCGAATTTTTCTATTAACCCCTTATGTCATATCTAGTGACCCCGACTCCCGGGTAAATAGAAACGGATAATATTTATGCGTTTTTCGTGCAAAATAAGAAATAAAACTAGCTTTTGAACATTATAAACTTTAAAACTAACCTTAACTCAAAATATATAGGCAATATGTATGATGAACATAATCGAAAATAATAATAATTTCGATTGCAAAGTTCAGAACTGTATCTATTCACCCCGTTTTACGGTACCTATGCACGCACAAATAGAGGCCCGAATGAAGAACGATCTTAATTGTTTAGAATCTGAAGACGCGCTAATCTCGCAATAAATGTTTAATCTTCATTATGTAGCCGACTCTGTTTACGGCTGCAGAAATTCAAGCATCTCAACCAATGAGCGGAAAAACAAGAATTATAATTGATTATCAAAGTCTCAGATATTTACAAAAGTGAGGAATTGGCTTTATTTTAGACCTTGTTGTCCATATTGGGCTAGAAACAGAGATTGTCGACAAAAAAAAATCCACCCATTCTTAGCTCATTGAAGGTTAACTGTAAACCGGAAGATTTAGGACTTTCAATTCAGATCTTGGACCAATTTAGATTATATGGTGTAACCACCCCATTCTGTCCTGACGATGTCGTAATATTTGATTGAAGAAAAATACAATGTAGAAATACTAGCCACGAGGGAAGGAAACACAAGGTTAGCGCAGTGGTTGAGCGATCGACTGCTGCGCAGCATGTCGCGGGTTCGACCCCCGCACGGAAGAAATATTTGTACGACCTACAAGTATTTGTTCCGGGTCTGGGTGTTTTCTATCTATAATATGTATGTATTTACAAAAAAAAATGTATATAAGTAGTTTATCATCCATCTCGTTACCATAACACAAGCATTAAGTTACTTAGCTTGGGACGAGATGGCGTTGTGTGAAATGTCCAAGGATATTTATATTTATTTATTTTAAAACTCTGTGCCAACCCGTCTGGTCAACATTTCGGAGTAGACTTATTTCCCATCCAGTAATTGTAAGTATTGGAGGATTCCCTACTCAGCTGACCCAAAGCTTTTATGGGCAGAAGCAATCCCACCCAACTGTAATACAGTAAACACGAAACCGAAGTTGTTAATAAACGAACAAATTCCCTTACAAGCTATTCTTGGTCCTCTAACGGCCTAAGTTTGCGCGTTAAGGTCAATAAATAACACATCATTTACTTTTATATGAGTTCCGAGTTCATTCCAATATTATCTATGGTTACGCTAGAGAAACCGAAAACATATACCTTTTTTAAAAGGGAGAAATCTTTTCGGCTTCCGTCGTTTGTTTACAGATGGGTGAAATGGGCGCGGTTTGGTTATACCGGACACCAGCGCAGTTAAAGCGTCTATGGTCTACAAACTGATTTTTATTTCCTGCCAGTTCTTCGCACTATGGTCGCGTTCGAAACTGATGGTATACTGCCTAATACTAACCGAATACAGGGTGGTCAAAAAGTCGTGGATCAAACGAAACCAGCGGTTAGATGGGGCCATCAGCAGCAAAAAATTATTCTACGGTAGGTCCTTAGGGTCAACCCCTGCAGAGTTAGTGTAGATTTTTTCGAATTTTATCAAGTTTTAGTAAAAATAAGACAATTTCTCATAAAAACACAAAATCGTAACTCTGCAGGGGTTGACCCTAAGGACCTCCCGTAGAACAATTTTTTGCTGCTGATGGCCCCATCTTTCCGCTGGTTTCGTTTGATCTACGACTTTTTGACCACCCTGTATAATACTAACGTCCCGCCTCGGCTTCGCACGTGTATTTAACAAAAAATACAAAAGTCTGTTATCTATTCTCAGACATGACCAGTGGGTTTAGAGTAGGCCTACATGGAGCAGGCTAATTTGCAGGAGACTCAGTAGTGAGTCAACTACGATATCTACTACTACTCGGCTCATATATGACCCACTACTGAGTAGGGCCTGAGTAGGGCCAAAGCCCACAGGATTGCCAAACTTAAGTGGCAGTGGGCAGGGCACATAGCGCGCAGAAAAGTCCTCGAGTGGCCGCCGCGTGATCGGACTGATGATCCGGTTAAGGTCACCGAAAAACGACGGATGCGGGCGGCACAGGACTGGCGTTTGTGGAAATACGTGGGGAGGCCTATTTCCAGCAATGGACGTCTTTTGGCTGAAAAGATGATGTTGAATAAAAATCAAAAAGTTTTTTTGTTTTTAATAAATACTTACGAATGTTTTAAAATAGTAAAAAAAAAATTATAATAAAAACAATATTTTAATTGAAAATCATTTAGTTTTTACAACCGTTTCGGAATGCCATTGCACAGAAAAGAGCAGACAAGAAAGTTGATTCCAATCTATGATTTAATGTGAATGAAAGAACGATCTAAATGCGAGTGAGGTCTATGTATTTTCAAGGTGTAGTGGAACTAAATGTTTGCATTATGTGATTCACAGTGCCGATGCGTACTACTGGCTAGATCCGTTTGCCATCCACTCGATGCGACCTCGCAAGGGATATTTACTGAACACATCATTAATTGTGGCGGATCGCTAATGTTGGCTAAACAAACGGTAGCGCTTCCAATTTCTAGCTGAGAGCACCTTGTACATACAGTGTTAACTGATAGATATGTTTGTACAATAATAGGTAATATACGCGCGAGGGTTAGTGAAAGTTGAAAAGATTGTTTACCACTAATAACTTCTATAGAATTCGGTGGATTTTATTGTTTCGGGTGGAGAGTGAGATTAAGGTCACCGTCAAATGAAGGAGTTATACTGTAGCATACGTCCAAAAAATTCGTTTGGTGACGGATTTGGGATACTTTGTGTCACCACCCCATTCCATTCTGAGGGTGTCCTAAGAGCCGAAAAAAGGCCGCCAGAGAAGGAAAATTTGACATGGAACCTTGTGCCAACCCGTCTGGCCAGCGTGTCACAGTAGGCTAATTACCCTCCGTAATGGGAGACGGCCCGACTCAGCAGGGTCATTTATGGGCTGGGTAGTATACATCGAAAAAAAAACAAAATACAGTTGAATTGAGACCCTCCTTTCATGTAGTCGGTTAAAAAACAAAATTTTAACAAATAAATAAAATTAGAGTGTATGTTTCTAATAATAAAATAACCACTTTTTACTAAATGCGTAAGTGTGTATACACAGTACATAGATCAAAATATATATTTTTTTTATTTTAGTCTGTCTGTTTGTTCCGGGTAATCTCTGGAACGGCTGGACCAATTTTGACGGGACTTTCACTAATAGGCAGCTGATGATATAAGGAGAAACTTACTGTTTTAGACTAGCTTCGCCCCTCGGCGTCACCCACGGTACGACAATAACCGCGGGTAATATTGCACCCGTGCGAAACCGGGTCGGGCCGCTAGTAATAAATATATCCTCAATCAAAATTCGTATCTTGGCACGGGCCAAGGAAATAATACGCTGGTGCGTCATTTATAGTGAATCATGGGATACACAGCACAAACAACTTTTCTTAATTTCCCTTGTGTCTGGTATTTCACCTTCATACGAAACATTCCTAATATGATAAGGGAGACGAATAGTCGTGATATTGTGACGAATGCCGCACAATTTGCTACCAACAATATCTTCAACTGGCAACTAAATAAAGTAGTTACAATATCTAATAATATATAAAATCACTATCATCACTATCACTACATAGTATAAAACAAAGTCGCTGTCGCCTGTCCGTCCCTATGTATGCTTAAATCTTGTTATCTACGCAACGGATTTTGAAGCGGTTTTTTTATGGATAGAGTGATTCAAGAGGAAGGCTTATGTGTATAATACATGCACAATTGCACCCGTGCGAAGCTGGGGCGGGTCGCTAGTAACTTATATATATTATTAAAAGGAGTCCATTTAGGCAAGGTTCCGAAGATACTGGCAGCGTTCCCCCTTTGAATATCTTACTAATATTATAAACGTGAAAGTTTGTAAGCATGGATGGATGGATGGATGGATGTTTGTTACTCTTTCACGTAAAAACTACTGAATGGATTTTAATGAAACTTTACAATAATATAGCTTATACATCAGAATAACACATAGGCTACAAGTCATAAAGATATTATGTGAATTACAACAATATAAACAAGTCGAATTCAAAATTTCTAATTGTCAAATTTTCGACCATATTAAACTATAGACAACATAACGTTTCGCTGTCAGTTGCGTTTTGTTAAAGTAGGTTTTATACGGACGGGATAAAAATCTCAGGTATCCTATGTCCAACTTTCATTTTGTTTTAAATATATATAATGCGGAACAAAGTTCGCCGGGTCAGCCAGTTCAATTATATTTCGCGTGTCCAGATCAGCTGTTTACTGGTACGGCAGTGTCCCGCAATTTTTCGTTATCGACTTCGCGTCGCGACGCGCGGCTCGGATTTAACAAAACCACTAAATAAACATGAATTTGTTATTGTAAGCCTACAAGTGTTATGTTTTTTATTAATAAATAAAGCTATTTATTGAAGTGTTTTGTTTATTATTATTCAACTATAGTGTAGAATTATTAAAATATGAAAAAAGAGATAGGGTGTTTTGATACCTACTTGTGTTTAAAAAATCATATCTCAAAAATTTAAGCCATAACATATGGTTTTTTTGCTTTATTTACAATGTGTAAATGGTGTATATTATGGAAAAAAATAAAAGATACAACAGTCTAATTTAATTACATTAAATAAATTTTCATTAAAATGCTACTATGACATATTCTACATATTTTGCAAATGTTTTTTAGTAAAACGGCAGGTAGTTAGTTGAATTATCATAGTAATCGCATTTAGTATTATGAAACAGCCAAAAAATATCAAAATATGAAGGTACAATTATAGCTAACCTCAAAATGTACTAAAAATGTATCGGCTCTAAAAAAGGCTAAATTTTATGTTTCATGGTGAAATATTTATATAAATGTAATAATAGATAACTTACCTTTAAATATGTGAAATATCTCTCACTTTAAATAACTATTTACAATTTAATTGAGTTTTTTCCGGATACGCGCACTCGCTTTGTGAAACATGAATGAGACAAAATGAACGATTAAGTTTTAATGGTTATAATTTTATCATTTTGCACTCTGGAACGTGAGTTTTTGGCTTTGTTTCATTGATTATTTAGCATAGAAGCGAGACAGAGTATACAAATGTACCATTAATAAAAAGAGATAGGAACTTTGGCAAATAATAAGCGTCGATGCACGCGATTTCTAACTAAAATGCCGATGGCACAGAGGTTATGCCACCGGCACTTCGGTATGCGTTTATCGTGTGGTGACGGATAATACACGATGTCACTAACCCATACCATCTTTAGGGTGTCTTAAGAGGCGACTAAAAGAACGCAAGAGGCTGATCATCTAGCCTCAAGAGAAGGAAAACTTTATACAAACCCTTTGCCAACAACCCGTCTTGCCAGCGTGGCACAGTAGGCAAATTTCTCTCCAGGAATTTGGAGGAGGCCCGACCCAGCAGTGGGTCATTTATGACGAGCTGTAAAGTCGACGACGATATTACTACTCAGCCCATAAATGACCCACTACTGAGTCGGGCCTCTTCCCATCACAGGGAGAGTAGCTAGCGTACTGCACAATGGCCAATGTCGGGTTAACATAGGCTTTCATTTCAAGTTCTCTTTCTCTTACGGCTAGGTTTTCGGCCTAGATATTTTATTTGTCGGGTCTGACGACACCCTCAGGATGTATTGGGGTGGTGACACTATGTATTCTAAATCCGTCACCACATGGAATTTACACAGAGGGACTATTGCTCACTGAAACAACGTAGCCCGTTCGCCCATCAAGGTACTATAGTCACCTAAGTTTGAGTTTATTTTGTTTATTTTATCTTCACCACAGTCCAG
Source organism: Clostera curtula (assembly GCA_905475355.2). Lineage (NCBI taxonomy): Eukaryota > Metazoa > Arthropoda > Insecta > Lepidoptera > Notodontidae > Clostera > Clostera curtula. The sequence goes on from FR997799.1 coordinate 5,992,796, forward strand.
ATTGGTAAATTGAATATTCTGTGGCACATAGGTACGCCAGCTTTGCGTAGTCAGAATATCAATTGCGAAACGTTTATCGAGAATAACTAGTTATGTTTTCATTTTGAATGATTTATTGGTACTTAAATTAGTGTTTTACTCATTGTACATTGTAGATTTTTCTAATAACCTCAGCCCGTAAATTTTGTTAATAACATACCAGTATACTTATTTGTTTTAGTTAGTTGTTATTTAAATTATTCTGCTGTTGATATTGTCAATATAATAAAAACAATTAAAGCTATAGTAAAACAAACAATACAAAAATCGAGTACAATGATTCGAAGAGGTTTTAAAATTATTCTGCTGTTGATATTGTGATTAAAATAAAAACAATTAAAGCTATAGTAAAAAAAACACAATAAAAAAATCGAGTAAAATGATTCGACGAGGTTTTATACTACATTATATTCCGTGTGGTATTTCGGGACCCACAACGCCGGCGGCGCGGGACTATGCACCGTAGTATGTTTAGAGAGTATTGGGAGAACGTTCATATTAATGATTGGGGAACTAGAGCCCGACACATCCCACACTGGCCTTCCTCAGGCCGATGTGAATAGTCCACAAAGGATTTTAACCACCGTTAAATAGGGTATCGTAGGAGCTAACAAAAAAAAATTACAAGCCCGAAATCCTAGCCGCAGAGGAAGAAAGAAAGAAGGAAAAATAATTTATTTGATACAAAACCCTGTGCCAACCCGTCTGACCAGCGTGGCACAGTAGGCTAATTACCAACCATGTAGTTGGAGGAGGCCAGACTCAACAGTGGGTCATTTATGGGGTAAGAAGTAAGCATTCTAAAAAACACCTACGAGCGATGTTTTTCGTTGGCCGCCTAATGCGCGCATCTACATACATTGTGGAAGAATATTTTACCACAAAAACATCGCCCACTGATTGATACTGTCGAAAGTATAATATCGTCCAAACGGGACGAGACCTGACTCATCAGTGGGTTACATATGTAGGAATACTCCACATTTCTCAGCCATTTCAGTCTTAGGTATATCAGCTTCATCTATTCTGAAGGTTCAATGTAATTTTGCTTGCAATGTTCTAATTAGCTTACCACCATGTTTTCAAAGTAAACTCGGAAGTGTTCTAAAGCGAAGTTAGACAGGTGTGCTATACTCTTACTATGACTGTTTCCAAGTTATTAAATGGAAATTAAACAATGGAACGTCGTAATTATAACAGTACTGATTTTATTCTAGGGCAGATATAGAACTTAGTTAAATAGGAATTGGTGATGGAATTTATCAGAAAAAATCTGACGATAAAGTCAGATTTTTTATCTACTTACTTGACACATATTGTTATCTCTATCACTTTTTGCCTATGTGTAAAAGCTATATTATTGTAATTTCATAAAAATCCATTCTGTAGTTTTTACGTGAAAGAGTAACAAACATCTATCCATCCATCCATACTTACAAACTTTCGCGTTTATAATATTTGTAGGATAGTAGGATATTAGTAGGACTAGCTGTGCCCACGACTCTGTGCGCATGGAATAATGGATTGGGTAGCAATTACATCCCCCCTTTTAACACCTTACAACCCCTTTCCCATTAAAAAGTTCTGACAGAAAAGCGCGACAGACAGACAGTTACATTAGAATTTATAATATTAGTAAGCATTTTGACTGCCTCGTTGGTCTAGTGGTTAGATGTGCCGCCTTTGGATCAACGGGTCCCGGGTTCGATTCCGGGGTCGGGCAAGTGTCTTTGTCTAAACCAGAGGCACTGGCTCGGAGTCTGGGTGTCATTTCTATCTATAATATGTATGTATTTACAAAAAAAAAATGTATATACGTAGTTTATCATCCATCTCGTTACCATAACACAAGCATTAAGTTGCTTAACTTGGGACGAGATGGCGTTGTGTGAAATGTCCAAGGATATTTATTTATTATTATTATTATTTGGCGGGACTTTGGTATGTTTCCGTGTGGTGACAGATTTAGAATACATAGTTTCACCACCCCAATCCATCCTGAGGGTGTCTTAAGAACCGACAGAAGGAAATGATAAGGCTGAAGAGCTTGCCGCAAGAGAAGGTTAACTTGATGGCGTGACAAAGTAGGCTAATTACCCTCCATGTAATGGAAGTAAGACCCCGTAGTGCATTTTTTATTTCATAATTCGCAATGAAATATATATATTATGTTCATTTTATCAATTCTACATCTACTACTCAGCCCACAAATCCCCACTGCTTAGTCGGGCCTCCTCCAATTACACGCAGGGTAATTAACCTACTGTGCCACGCTGGCCAGACGGGTTGGCACAGGGTTTGTATTAACGTGGTTCTGCATCAGATCCCACAATGCCGCAACAGGACGCGAGTTGGAGCACCCCGGGGAGTTTTAGTGGGTAGGCCCCCACTATGGGGGAGAGACCCACACTCCCCTCGCTGGCCAACAAAAAAAAAAAAAAGAAAAAAAGAAAAAGGGTTTGTATCAACTGTTCCTTCTCTTGCGGCTATGTTTTGTCATTTCCTTTTGTCGGCTCTTACGACACCGTCAGTATGGAATGGGGCGGTCACTCTGTGTATCATATCACTACATATATAAGTCGCTGTCGTCTGTCCATCCCTATGTATGCTTAAATCTTTAAAACTACGCAAAGGATTTTGCATCGGTTTTTTTAATAGATAGAGTGATTCAAGAGGAAGGTTTATATGTATGTATAATACATGCATAATATTGTAGAGAAACACTGATAAATTTTGAGATTCATCATTGCACCCGTGCGAAGCCGGGGCGGGTCGCTAGTTCTAAATACGATTTGAAATTCATATAAATTACTAGCTTTTGCGCGCGGCTTCGCCCGCGTGGGCTTCGAACCCGTGCATATTTTTTATGAACATGAAATCGGTTATTGTGACTAAACTATGATAGTTAGATATGTGCTCTATGATAGTTAGATTTTTGTAGATCTTTATAAGACCTACAAACCCGTAGTACATCATTTTGTTCTATTGTCAATAGTTTTTGCAGCGCACGCATAAATAGGTTTTCGATTTTACACCTTGGTTTATAAAATCGCAATTTTCATACGGATCCCTAATTCTTTTGAAAATAAAATATATTCCTCGATAAATGGGCTATCTAACACTGAAAGATTTTTTGAAATCGGACCAGTAGTTCCTGAGATTAGCGCGTTCAAACAAACAAACAAACAAACAAACTCTGCAGCTTTATATATTAGTATAGATTTTTTAACGTTCATTTTGATATATGTATTACATAATGTGAGTATTTTTGTATAATCTGAATTGTGAGTATTTGATTGAAATACTAAATAGTCTAGTTTACGCAGCTATTTATAGATGCCTCGAATTTTAGATTTTCAATTCCTTTGACGCAGGCGGTTAATCAAAGCCCGCGTTTGGTAAATATTACTGGCAACCATGTGGGTGGGAGGGGAAACCCACCCTGTTACACAGACGACAGTTAATTATAGTACGATCTAATTAGTCAGTAGTTGGGAATAGATGTCTATGCTATTACCCTACCAAAATGGGTGACGTCATCACTACGTGATGAAACCCTTTAATAAAGATGAAAAAAAAACCCTACCAAAATTCAGGTCACGTGTCAGTAATTTGATAGAACAACGACGGTATTTATCACCGAAGTCGACGTTTCAGCCGATGAATGACCCACTGCTGAGTCGGGCTTCCTCCAAATTCATGAAGCGAATTTAGCCTACTGTGCCACGCGGGTTGGTACAGGGTTTGTATCAAGTTTTCCTTTTCTTGTGGCTAGGTGTTTTGTCTCTTGCATTCTTTTAGTCGCCTCTTACGACACCCTGGTGATGGTATGGGTTGGTGACACTGCGTATTCTAAATTCGTCACCGCACGGACATTATCACCGAAGTGAATAGGTTTAAATAGCAATGAATTAATATGTATTTCTCTCATCCCGTCATTATCATCCTAAGACCACCTCAGGCCATAAAATAACATTCATAGAAAACAATATTTAATTATCGAGTTTGCCTTATTTTAACACAGAGACACTGTTAGCACGGAGAATAATATCACCAGTCCATAGAACATCTTTTATGTAGCAAAAAAAACATTAATATTTTTGAAGTATCAAGAGTGCCTCATATTGTCTATTGTCTGTGTTGACAGAATCTACTGATATTATAAACGCGAATGTTTGTAAGTATGGATGGATGGATGTTTGTTATTCTTTCACGTAAAAACTTTTGAATGGATTTTAATGAAACTTTACAATAATATAGCTTATATGTCAAAATAATACATAGACTACAATTTATAAAAATATTGTGTGAATTGTCCAAAATATTACGATAAAGTGTCAAGTAAGTAGAAAAAAATGTGACAAAAAAAGAATTCCATCACCACGCGGGTAAAACCGCGGGGCGCAGCTAGTAAATAAAATAAATATGGCTTGCCATGCCTAGCTCGCTCTTAAATTCCCTACAGTATACAAATGGTAACAGAGTTGTCCCGTTTTATCTTTTGGTAATTAGTGGTTTTCGTAGCAGTTGTCCTCGAAAAATAATTCGATTTTTGTATGTTCATTTTATTAAAATGTTAGCTTTTTATACTCATAATCAACTTTTACTGTGCTCAAAAGCACACGAAATACAGCGTCATTTTTACACTTTATTGATAACCCAATGACAAAAACTTACAAATTAGACGTCACAATAGAGGGAAAATGAGGGCCTTAATGCTAACAGTCATTTCATCCAGGCTGTTTCAAATGTAAACCTGCCGCATTCTCACACAGAATTACAAATCGTATTTTTTTAATACTAATCCATTGATATACAAAACTAATCCTCTGAATTAGTTATAAACTGTATCGCTGGGGCATGTTACAAACATGTGATTCCCGAACACAAATGACACCCAGACTCCGAGCAAGTTCGACAGTTTTACTAATAGCGTTATATTTTCATACATTAGCCATCCTTTGCCGCAATATTCATTGCGAGCATTGTATCATATTAGCGAAAGGGCAGGCACGTTTGCAATTTGTGGCTTCAGATTGGCACCATCGCCGCGCGATATCGAACTTCGGGATACGATATTTGGTTCCAATGGCGAGTGTACACAGTTTCCCCTTCAATTCGTCGTAATTCAATGACCTCTTCCACAATTCTCCCTACAATAGTCCCTTTACATACGGCGCCGTAAAAGTATCGAGATTCCACCTCCATTCATGACGGGAATTGGGAAAAAATACAGCGTAAATACATTTGCGATACACGATATGTAACTTTTATGGCAGCTTGTCGGCAACTCGGAGATACAGGTTTTCTTGTGCATTGTTATTTTTCTTACACAATATATGTATTCGCGGGAGAGCGGTGTAAAGATAACAAGATTTTCTTACGAGTGACATACAATTTTAGCATATCAGTATTCACCTGTTTTTTTTTTATGTAAGAGGGAGGCAAACGAGCTAGCAGGTCACCTGATGGTAAGTGATCACCGCCGCCCATGGACACCTACAACACCAGAGGGGTTGCAAGTGCGTTGCCGGCCTTTAAGAAAGGAATAGGCTCGTTTCTTGAAGGTTGCCATGTCGTACCGGTTCGGGAATACCTCCGCTGGTAATTGATTCCACAAAGAGGTTGTGCGCGGTAAAAAGTTTCTTGAAAAACGCACGGTGGTGGACACCCATTCGTCCAGATGAAATTGATGGTATTTCTGGCGGGTGGATCTGTGGCGGAAAGAAGCGGAAGGGACAAGATCGAACAATTCCTCAGAAAATTTGTGAAGAGGGACAAATAAACATGCACTCTCCCTTCTCTGCCCATAAATGATAAATGACCCACTGCTGATTCGGACCTCTATGCAGGAGAGATATTAGTAGCTTGCTGTACCGCGTTAGCCAGATAGGTAGGCACAGGGTTTGTATTAATTTAATTATTTAATTTTTATTATATTTATTGTACACAAATAGTGAGGCTAAAGCAGCCCCTGCACTAGGTATAACTTGTATCGCAGGGGATACAATACATGAAATTCACGAATACAAATTACACCCAGATTCAGAGCAAGTGTCTAGTTTACACAAAGACACTTGCTCAGCCCTGAAATCGAACCTCGGATCCCGTGATTCAAAGGCGGCAGATTCAACCCCTAGACCAACGAGGCATGATGTAAAAGAGATGAGGAAGAGCGATATTCTTCTCTTCAAGTTTCAAACTCAATACAAATGGTGTGTATACAGGATGATTTTTGGACCAGTCTCCAAATTTAAATAGGTGGTTTAGACCATGAAAGTAAACCACTTTCCTAAAGAAACATGGGTCGAAAAGTGAAAACAAAATTCGACCCTCCCATAGATACGTGGTCGATTTCATATGGAAGGTCTGATTTTTTTTCACTTTTCGACACTTTTCTTTTGGAAAGTTGTTTACTTTCATGGTCTGAACCACCTATTTAAATTTGGAGAGTGGTCCAATAATCACCCTGTATATAAAGTGTTGTATGATAGATATAAAACGTAAACGATGTATTATTTATTGGCAATAACGGGCAACTTGTGCCGTTAGCGGTGCCAAAAATTACACATTAAGGAAATTTCCTTATAGGTTGTAGGTAAGTAAGTGCCGTGCAAGTTTCATATCGCCGTCTCAACTTTGGTAAATGAATATTCGTATTGTGTTATAATAATTATATTTGGAGGTTACTATCGAGGAAGTTTCGTTCTAAGAATCTGGTGCACCAATCAAAATTCTACTACTACTATTCCTCAGCCCATATATGAACCCCTTAGGTAGGGCCTCCTCCAATTACATGGAGGGTAATTAGCCTACTGTGCCACGCTGGCCAGACGGGTTGGCACAGGGTTTCGTTTCAAGTTTTACATCTCTTGCGGCTAGCTCTTCTTTCTTGTCATTTCCTTTTGTCGGCTCTTACGATACCCTCAGGCTGGAATGGGGTGGTATATGTATTCTAAATCCGTCACCACACTGAAGAACCAAAATTCGTGGATATTCAATCAAATGAATAATTTCTTTACCCCCATCCACAACGTTACAATAGTTGTCCCTTTTTTATTTATGAAACAGATTTTCAATATGAACACACAGGGGTACCTCATCTTTGTGTCTTCATATGCAAAATATGAGGAAGTTTAGATAGTAATAATGTTTTCACTATTATGCTAGGTTATGAATATGACCATTAATTATGTAATTATCTAATAACTGCGAGCTATGTGCCCTGCCCACTGCCACTTAAGTTTGGCAATCCTGTGGGCTATGTCGGGGACCCTGGTTTTCCTGCGTATCTCCTCATTTCTGATTCGATCTCGCAGAGAAACTCCGAGCATAGCCCTCTCCATTGCCCTTTGGATGACTTTGAGCCTGATTAAGGTCGCCGGAAAACGATGGATGCGGGTGGCGCAGGACCGGCCTTTGTGGAAATCTTTGGGGGAGGCCTATGTCCAGCAGTGGACGTCTTTTGGCTGAAATGATGATGATGATGATATTTATTTATTGAAACCACACCACTGTCCGTGTGGTGACGGATTGTCCATGTGGTGACGGATTTGGATACACAATATCACCAACCCCTGCTATCCTGAGGGTGTCGTAAGAGGCGACTGAAGGAACGCAAATGGCAGATCACCTAGCCTAGCATGAGAAGGAAACTTGATACAAACCCTGTGCCAATCCGTCTTGCCAGCGTGGCACAGTAGGCATAATACCCTCCGTGAATATGGAGGAGCCCCGACTCAGTAGTGGGTTATTTATGGGCTGAAAAGACGATATTTATTTAATTGAAAGCAACAATGAAAAACAAACTATTTTAAAATTATATATTATTGTATCCTATTTATTGTTTGCCAACTCGTCTTGCTAGCGTGGCATAGTGGGCTAATCTCCCTCCATGGATTTGGAAGAGTCCCGACTCGGTAGTAGTGGGTAATTTATAGGCTGAAATTATGATGATGATGATTTATTTTTTCAATTAAGTAATATTCATAATTAATATATTTTATACAAAAATTATTTTCCCTTCACTGGTTGCTTATTTCGCCTTCACTGGCTGTTACAATTCTCGACTTCAACTAATTTTATGATATCTCGAAACTATTCATTTTTGGACTACACATTCTTGGACTTTTTGCATTATTCCTACCTATAGAATATTAGTGGCCCGCCTCGGCTTCACACGGGTAACTTAAAATAAAAAAATCTTTATAGTTAGACATTTACCTTTATAAATTATAGCCTATGTTTTATTCTGACTACGAGCTACGTTTGAAAAGCTTCCTCAAAATTCATTCAGTAGTTCTTACAAACTTTCACGTTTATAATATTAGTAGGATAACCCTAGAGTTATGGGAGATTAGTAAAACGAGATATAATAACGAATAACGAATAATAACGAGATTTCTTAATTCTCGTACTGAAATATCATAATTATAGATAAAATACTTAAATCGGTTAGTTTATACTTATTACCGATTATTTTATTCAACGTGCCAACAAGTTCAATAAGTTTTGAATGTATGTGTGTATACTTTTACTCGTTTTATCTTGAACTTTGTGTTTTTAGTTTTTTTAACGTTTCGATATTGCGTCATATTTTCTAAAGCAGAGATCGAACTAAGTATTTAATCTATGACTTTAATAACAATCTAACGTCGTCATAACACGAACTTACACCGGGACCTAATTCTGACCCCGGGGCATCGCAAATTACAGCCACCAGACCTCCCGCATAAATCCAACCTTTTCAAGTTAATAAAAATGATTTAAGTACGCATTAAATGGATCTTTTTCCCGCTGAGAACACGAAATTTATAATGGTAATAACTAGGCCGATTGTCCCGTAATTACTTATTGTTGAAATACGCGACGTCGCTACGCTACGTAGCTGTGCTACTACGCTTCGTAGCGGATATGCTACGCGTCGTAGTTATGTTGCTACGTATGCTATAACAGAGGCATGATATGATGGCCGTTTGGATGAAGTCCAATAGTGATGTGGAATAGGTTTAGAAATAAACTTTTTTACGATAATGTGGGCCTCCGAGAACGTCTCGTCTACCGCCTACAACCCCAGCTGTATACCCTCACACGAATCGCTTGAGGCGCCACAGGTTCGCGTAAACGCATTCCACTGTGACGCCCCGACGGATCAGAGGAGGCTTTTGTCGGTGACCGGTCACCTGACCCACCACCGATCCGAGAAGGGAGGCGTAACGTCACGTCCCCCCCCCAGTCTCCGTCCGCTGCGTGGGTCAGCCGGAGCTCCCTCCTTTGCGACCCGCCCCGCTGTCCCCTTCTGAATCATAATGGCCTCGCAGAAGGAAGCCACGTCAGCCCTCAGGTTAGCGACCAACCAGGTTGACCGCCAGCCCGAGGACACTGGTACACCGCAGCGGTTTAGTGCTCGCACGGCAACTCTGAGGACAGAGGAGTCCCTGGAGCCCAAACCCGCTAGGACACCGTGTGCTGCTCTTCGTCTGGCCTCTCCCCGTGGGCGCGCCCGGCATGGGTGGCCCTGAGCCGGTATGGCTCCAACGGATCTTAAAGGCGCACAGGCCCCCTGACCACGGCAAGGTAGCAGCACAATCAAGGGGGTTAATACAAAACCCTGTGTCAACCTATCTGGCCAGCGCGTGGCACAGTCGGTTAAATAACCTCCATGTAATTGAGGCCCGGCTCGGCAGCGGGTCATTTGAAGCCTGAATAGTAATCGTAGTAGTAAAGTATATATAATATAATGTCTTACATCATCTTATATAATCAGCATCTAAACTCCAGTACGGCCGTCACATCGCTCAACGTCTATACATATGTTGTTACATTTTGATACATTCAAGCGATATTGTCATATTGCTATCATATTTACTTTCTATTCTCACAAGTTTCATAACTGAAGATCAGCATCAAATACCAACACAAATCACATAATAATAGAGACTTTAAAATGTTTCATCTAAGCTTAATACTATTTTTTTACTAATTTTTGATTTTAACGTATTGTTTGATTTTATTTGAAGAACTAGCTTGAATAATATAAAAAAAATATACCATCTTCATCTCAGCTGTAAAAGACCAACTGCTGAATCAGGCCTCCTCCAAATTCATGGAGGGAAACCTAGCGCCGGCTAGACGAGTTGGCACGAGGTTTCTTTCGAAGTTTTTCTTCTCTTACGACTAGATTGTCTGCCTTTTCATTTCCTATTACATGCTCTATCTATACTAATATAAATGCATTGGTATACACGGTACATCTCTGAAATGGTCGATTTTGACGGGACTTTCACTGACCACCCCCCCCCGGCTTTTCAGGAGACCATAGTTACTGAGTTTTCCAAATGTCCCCTTGTTCCACTTTTGCGTGTCCGCTAGCCAGGTGACCTTTTAAGAAAAGAAAAAATAAGGTCCTACAATCTTCTCCATTTTGGCCTTTCTATGTTGTTCCCGCAACTTGTTTGATGTCATCGTCCCACCTTCTTTGTGGTCTACCTATCTTTCTCTTTCCATCTCCTCGTAATTTAATACTAGCAGAGAAAAAAAAATACTGATACAAAAACCCAGTACAGGTGTGGAAGAGCCCTAAGTCAGCTTGTAGATTGATGGCAGCGCCGTAACAGATGATTGTCGTAATTCGCTTCGTCTTGATTCACTGATCCAATTGTCGTGATCAGTCTTCAATTACGTACATCTGTATCAACAGTTACATTATGTGATATACTGTTTCACTATCTGTTTGGAGATGTGTTACAGTAAATAGTGCCATCGACTAATGTTGTTTTGTTAGTGTCGTTCGAGGTAATTAAATTAACCAATGAATTAGGTAATCTAGACGCAAAATTAGAAACTTGGTATTTTCTATCCGACACGACGCATTTGCTAACATAAATCTGCTAAATTCAAAAGTTTTGCCAAGTCAACAGCGTGTGGAAAATTCATTCAGGGAAATTAGCCAACTGTGACACAGGGTTTCTATCAAGTTTTCCTTCACTTGGGGATAGGTTAAGCTGCTTAAGTTCTCGTAGTCGCGTCTTACGCCACCCTCGAGATGGTATGGGTTGGTGACATTGTGTATTCTTAATCTGTCACCACACGGACCAGAACAGTTCATCAGACACTTAAGGTGGATGCTCCAGGGCAGCCCGCGAAATTCAAATTTTCTTACGTTTTTTGCAATTTGCAGGTCAGTGCTAGGTGTATGTTGATTAAAATGTTATTCGCGGCTGTAAGACGTATGTAGTCCAAGCTCATAAAGTTGCAAGAAAAACTTTTTCAACGTCAAAGTCATTCCTGCACCTATAAGAGCTTGGAGGGTTGTATTGATGAGTTTGATGATTATTACTCTGTAACTACATACGTCTTACAGCCGCTAATCAAATCATACAACCTAGCACACGTTTTTTGCAAATTTCAAAAAACGTAAGAAAATTTGAATTTCGCGGGCTACCTACCCTGGAGCATCCACCTTAATGTGGTGTTAAAAGAGATGAAGCGAAATAACTAAAATTTGGGTATGCTAGAGCAACAGAAAAATGTTCGCATTTCATTTACATAATCCTCACATTATCAAGATGAAATTTGCGCGACGTTGAATCAGCAGAAAGATTTGCGACTATGATAAAAGCTTAATTGACCATTAAGGCAAATTATTCACGATTCGACCTTTTTAAGAAATGGGAATACATATTATTAATTTATCAAATTTAAAACTACCTACGTGGGTACGTCGATTCTGTTATTTCTGCAACATACGACGTATTTAGTTAAAATTATCTATTAATAATATTTTTTTTTTTTAACAGTGTTTTAATTTACGATGCATTGGACGTCGTATTGTATTTGTAATTAGACCAATGTATTTCAGAGTAAAGACAAATCTAAGATCAAATAATAGGTTCCTTAATTTTTAATCATAAATATTGTAAATAACTCAACATAGTTTTATGTACGATTAAAATTGATCAATTCTACTTAATACTAAATTCTCACCCTTAGAACGGAATGTTTTGTTGATTTGGTGGATAGCACACTAGGAATCTAATTTCCCACCAGTACAAAAGAATATTCGTAGCTTGAAATGCTTCAGAAAATATTCACTCGCCAGTAAACGTTTCACTTAATATCCACCTCTTTACCAGGAATGCGCTCATATTGCCTTCTGCTGGAATTTCTTACAGCTGGAAGATATTGTATCCCTACCTACGCCGAGCAACGAGTCTAGATATTGGTGTGGTTTATTTGTTGTTTTTTACCACTGTCTATTATCGCCAAGCTTGTTGAATTATTGCTTTAATTTTAAAGAAATTCCTAGGGTTAAACCGAAAAAGGGGCTTTGATTGTGTTTTTATCCCTTTCATATTTTTATCTCACACTATTCGTGTGAGAATTAAGTGCGCAGGCGAATTGGCATGGCTAAAAGCCCCAACAATCTTTTTACTTCTGTTATGATGTAACTATTTGTACTGAGATTAACGTATTGTCTTTCTTCTTCACAACGAATTCAACAATTAAAGTTTAAGCGCAAAGGGATGATCATCCAGCCAGACAAGGTGGTGTGCCTGGCAAGGGGACGCGGTGCCTATCCCCTGATAACTATAGTCGGGGTCGTAATTTCTCTATAAACTTCGCTATCGCGGTGTAGGACTTTTTGGTAATTCTCCCATCTGTAGGGCATATTTCTTGATGTAATAACATCAGTTCAGACTTTTCGGGCAAATTGTGTAAACTATGTAGCATGCTGGTAGCTACAATAATCTTTGCCTACCTGGTCTGGCAATAATATCTCACTTTCAGTTCATTCGGCACACTCGACCAGTGAGATAGTGGAGTGTTGAGCTATTGTTTCAAACGCTCAATCATCCGGCTAACCGCTAACGCGTGGAAATCACCCGCTGTGTTGGTTTATTTGCTATCCGCTGATCCATATACTGGCTGCTTTTTTGTACAGTGGGAATAGTAAACATCTATACAGGGTGTAACAAAATAATTTTTGTAAGCTCTATACATTATGTCATAGGACTAAATCCTAAACGCAACACACAAGGTTAGACAGTTGTATAGTGCGTATCGCATTTTTCGAACATTATCATTGAAATAATTTTGATCACATGCGAAGACGTCTGTTCTAGGGTGATTCAAACATCATCATCATCATTTCAGCCAAAAGACGTCCACTGCTGGACATAGGCCTCCCCCAAGGATTTCCACATAGGCCGGTCCTGGGCCGCCCGCATCCACTGCTTTCCGGCGATCTTAACCAGGTCGTCGGTCCACCGTGTGGGAGGCCTACCAGCACTGCGCCTTCCGGAACGCGGTTGCAACTCGAGGACTTTTCTGCCCCATCGAACGTCGGTCCTGCGAGCTATGTGCCCTGCCCACTGCCACTTAAGTTTGACAATCCGGTGGGCTATGTCGGTGACCCTGGTTTTCCTGCGTATCTCCTCATTTCTGATTCGATCTCGCAGGGAAACTCCGAGCATAGCCCTCTTCATTGCCCTTTGGGTGACTTTGAGCCTTCTGATGGAGCCCATAGTGAGCGACCACGTCTCAGTTCCTTTTGTCTTCAGACACTGCGGTATTGTGGACGAGAAGATCTTTCGCAGCTTCCCGAACGCTGCCCAGCCGAGTTAGATCCGACGATTGACCTCTTTCTCGAAGTTGGACTTACCTAACTGGACAGTGTGTCCCAGGTAAATGTAATGGTCAACAGCTTCGAGGGTAGAACCTCCGATGTTAACAGGAGTGGCTTGAACATGGATATTAGACATGATCTTCGTCTTCTCCATGTTTATCTTAAGGCCGACTCGTTCGGAGGCTCCACAGAGGCCATCGAGCATCGTAGTGAGGCCCTCCATGGTCTCAGCCATTACGACTATGTCGTCAGCGAATCGAAGGTGAGTGATGTACTCGCCGTTCACGTTAATGCCCAGCCCTTTTCAGCCCAGAACCTTGAAAACATCTTCCAGTGCAGCGGAGAACAGTTTCGGAGAGATAACGTCTCCCTGTCTAACACCTCGCTGCAACTGGATCGGTTTCGAGGTCTGGTCCTGGAGTCGGACTGACATGGTGGCGTTTTCATACAAGCACTTCAACACTTCGATATACCGATAGTCGACTTGGCACCTCTGGAGAGCCTGCAATACTGCCAACGTCTCGATCAAATCGAAGGCTTTCTCGTAGTCCACGAACGCCAGACAAAGGGGCAGGTTATACTCCTCGGTCTTCTGTATAACCTGCCGTAGCGTTAAAATATGGTCTACGGTACTGAAGCCTTTTCGGAAACCGGCTTGTTCGGTAGGCTGGGAATCGTCAAGCCTGCACGCGAGTCGATTCGTGATGACCCTCGAGAACAACTTGTAGACATGGCTCAGAAGTGAGATGGGTCTGTAGTTCTTCAATAAGGTGTTATCTCCCTTCTTGAAGAACAGCACCACCACACTTCTGTTCCATGCCTTTGGCGTTCGTCCTTCGAGTATGACGGAATTGAATAACTTCTGAAGGGCCCTAAGGATCGGTTCTCCACCCGCCTTCAGAAGTTCTGCGGTAATTCCGTCATCACCCGCCGCCTTGTTGTTTTTAAGTTGCTCGAGAGCCATCCCGATCTCACACAGGCTGACGTCCGGGAGGTCTTCTGTGTAGTGACGGGTTAATCTAGCTCGTGGGTCGTCTGCTAGATTTATGACGGGTTCCTGTGTAGACGTGTACAGTTGTCCATAGAAACTCTCGACCTCACCCAAAATCTCGGACTTCGACGTGACGATCCTGCCGTCATCAGTCTTCAGCCTGACGAGCTGGCTTTGCCCAATAGACAGATCCCAGGCAAAAACCTTGGAGCCCCTGTTGCGTTCAATAGCCTCTTCAACACGATTCGTGTTGAATCGGCGTATATCACGCTTCAGGGACTTTGATATCTGTCTATTGAGCATCCGAAGCTGCGTCGCATCATCTGTAGATTGCAGAACCATTTTCCGTCGCTCGTCCATGAGATTTAGGGTGAGGTCCGAGAGCTTTTTGGCCGTTTTCAGGCGTTGGGTCTCACAGAACTTCGACCCAACTTTGCGGACAGTCTCCACGAACCCGTCATTATAATCGTCCACGTCAACGCCTAGGCTTATAAAGCGGTTTTGCAGTTCGAGCTGGAAGCTCTCCGGGTTTTGAATTTGAACTGGCACAGGACGCAGCGTAGACCTCACCAGGCGCGACCTTTCAAGCTTAACGTCGATATTCAATGTGCCTCGTACTAAGCGGTGATCGCTTCCGGTTTTGACCATATTGATCACGGAGACATCATTGAATATGTGCTTTTCCGTCGACATGATGAAGTCTATCTCGTTTTTTGTGGTGCCATCCGGACTCAACCAGGTCCATTTCCTCTGTTCTGGTTTTTTGTAAAAGGAATTCATCATATAGAGTCCCTCCTTCTCCAGAAAACCAGCCAAAGTCTGGCCCCGTTGGTTCCGGTGTCCAAACCCAAATTGCCCCACTTGCAGCTCATCTCCGCTCCGCTTGCCCAGTTTCGCGTTAAAATCCCCCATGACAACGGTGTAGTGCGTTTTAGAGCCATTTATGGCCGAGGAAATGTCCTCATACATTGTCTCCACCGCTTCGTCGGGGTGTGCCGAGGTCGGTGCGTATACCTGTATGACCTTCAGCGAATAACGCTTGGTTATTCTGAGTATAAGGTACGCCACCCTGGTCGACACACTCTCGATTTTAACAACGTTGTTCACAAGGGACTTGTGGACGATAAACCCAACACCACCTTGGGACTGTTGGTCGCCCTCCCGGAAGTAGAGCAAGTTGCCGGATTTGAGGGTTATCGTGTCCTCTCCCTCTCTTCGGACTTCAGACAACCCCACTATATCCCATCGCAACTTGCTCAACTCTTCCTCGAGTTCTACGATCTTCTCGTCAGTCCGCAGTGTCCGTGTGTTGTATGTTGCTAGGTGCAGCCGTCGTTTTTTGTGGTAGCCGGATCTCTGCCGGAGATTGTTCGCACCCCCTGCCCCACCGTTACCTTGGCTGCTACCGTGGCCGAAGGAATAGCACGCTTGGCAGGATGGTTGGCGATCGCAGTGACGGATGGTGTGTTTTGAACAGACCGTCGCTGCTGCCCAACGTCTGTTGTCCCTTAGTCGCCTTCTACGACACCCACGGGAAGATATGGGGTGGTAGTATTCTTACTCCGCTACCACACGGATTCAAACATAGTTGAATATAAAGGCGACGCATTGTCAAAGGCAGAGTCAAATTATTTGTTTTGTACTAGCTGTACGGTGTATCTTGCGCGCGTGGCATTACACAAATTTTCATTCCTTTTTATAATTTTTTGTTCAAGAACCTTCGTGGGCTCTTGCACAACACTTTGCTGCAAGATGAAAAATGAAAAAAACTAAACTTTTTCAAATAATACAATGTCATGAATGTGGTGCTAACTACATGAATGACGTAACCAGTTTTTCAATAAAATAAACTCCCACTTCCGATTCCAAATTTAGCCCTTAAACGTCACACTGTTGAGTTTGGCCCTGTTCAACGTGACAGAGGTTAATTAGTCTACAGTGACACTGGGCAGATAGATTGCTATAACATTTAGTTACTCTTCTTTTTTTTTCTTCCAGCGTTGACGTAACATAATTGCTCCTTTTATTGTTTCCTATACTCATAATCTAGACAAATACATAAAATTAAAGCGATGTTCAAAGTAATAGTTTTTTTTTAAAGTGTTAATCTCTGTAAATGTTTGATAGATAGTAGATCTTCATGAGAAACGTCACAAAAATGTTTCCGTGAAAGGTTTTTTACCTTAAATAAAGATAAAAAAAAGGATTATTGAGAAAAAGTAATTCTAATCCTGGACAGTTTTCAAGTTAATATTCTTACGGCCTTGTTAATAATAGGTTACATTTTATCGAAGCTTTAAAAAATATCTGTCCTTTGTCCTTTGTTCGTTGCACAGCCAAACAAAAGGAACAGCTACAAATGTAATACACGTTTTAGTTATTTCAGGCATATTAAACTATTTTAAGACCGTTAGAAAATAATTTCCAAACATCCCTATGAACATTTTCATACCAATCGATCGATAACAGACCGATGGTATAGGTCGACGTTGGGATGGCATCGGTCGACGACAATAGGGAGCTCAAGCAGTTCGATTGACGTCGACTAATCCATCCTACTATCGATTGATGGCATCGATTGACTATCGATCGATTGGTCGATAGTCGACCGTAAGCGTGGATCGTGTGGTGACGGATTTACAATACATAGTGTCACCAACCCATTTCATCCTGAGGTTGTTATAAGAGCCGACGAAAGGAAATAACAAGTCCGATAATCTAGCCGCAGAAGAGAGTAAACTTGAAACGAAACCCTCTGTCAACCCGACTGGCCAGCGTGGGTTTGAGTTTGCTTTTATTAAACAGTTGTACCGACAACTCTTTAATAAAATTTTAGAAGCCACACGACACATTTGGGATCGACACCAATTGAAACGGGTGCTGTGATCGGAAATTCCCGAGAAATGAACGGAATTGCGGTTTAAAAATTTCAACGAGGCAATGGAAAATTTAATTGTTACGGAAATATTCGTTTAACTCCATAACGTACTTTGGTCTCACCAGATTATAACGGGAATCTTTTAAAAGATAATCCCATGAATTGTCTGTTAACTTAATATTCAACTGATTTGTTTTAAAATTACTACCAAATACTGATTCAAGCACAATACATTCAATGTGAATGTATATAAATATTATGTCTATGTCAGATAATGACGATCTGCCAATTTAAACACAATACATTCAAATTATATTGTGTAGTGTATATAAATATTATGTCTATGTCAGATAATGATGATTTTCCACTTTTGAGTTACATAGACGTACACCATCCCCACACGGTGGACAGCGACCTGGTTAAGGTGGCCAGAAAACGATGGGTTCGGGGCGGCCCAGGCCCGGCCTTTGTGGAGATCCTTGGGGGAGGCCTATGTCCAGCAGTGGACGTCAGTTTTCATGCCACAGACTACGTATAACAACTGCCATAGATTGTAAAATGGCAGTCGAATCCGACGGTTTTTAGACGTACAACCGCATCCAGCAGAGCTATTGAATCTTCGATCAATAATAAATGTCGTATAAGCGCGTCAGTTTCAGCACATAAATGACCCACTACTGAGTCGGGCCTCCTCCAAATTCATGGAGAGAAATTAGCCTACTGTGCGACGCTGGTATAAGCGCGTGAAAGACTAAAAATAGGAGCACGATTACATGTGTTCTTATTTCAGCGAATCATAGCACACATACTTTCCAGTCGTACATTAAACGTTCTAAATTACTGTTTGTTTGTTTTTTCACTTAGCTTTTAGTTTTACCATAGTTTTTTGATTTTTTCGAGTTCTTCTATCAAATATATTTTCGTATGTGGATATTTTAAATAATAATATCGGTTGTCTGAGTAAGTTCATTTGAAATGTTTTTCCAATGGTCATGAAATTCTATGAGCTAAAGATTTGATAGGCATTAAAAGAGGTCATTCTGTTTCATTGGTCTATTATTTTGTCATTTTATTTGGTCTCAATATATAGCTTCGTATAAAATGGAGGGAAATGTTTTGCTTATTTTAATTCTCAAATAAAAAAGAAATCAACGTTCTTTCTAGTCTTCTAGCCCATAAATGATCCACCGCTGAGTCGAGCCCCTCCAACTACATGGAGGATAATTAGCCTACTGTGTCACGCTGGCCAGGCGGGTTGGTATAGAGTTTCGTATCAAGTTGTGTTCTGCCACCCAGCTAATGCTGAGACGGTGTCCCTTCAGCAGGACATACAAGGATATACAGTTTACATATTTGAAATTAGCTTAGTTTTTTTTAATCATATTTAGTAGTATTAATTAACGTTTAGTTTAGCTTTAAAAAAATATATGTATATCATTCTGTATCTTGCATTTCTTTATTTGTTCTGCTGAATAAATGTGTTTCTTTCTTTCTTTCAAATTTTCCTTCTTCTGCTGCTAGGTTTTCGGCCTAATCATTTCTTTTATTCGGCTCTTACGACACCCTCAGGACGAAATGGGGTGGCGACACTATGTATTCTAAATCCGTCACCACACGGAGTATACTACTAAGATTAACAATTTCTTTATAGTGTAGACATAATACCCTGGGGTTTTTGAGACAATTTTCTTCAATCATCACGCAGTTAATTGGGTCACAAATAAAAAAAAGTCTTATTAATGTGGTAGTAATGAAACTAACACTTTGATTTGAGGGAACATCCGATGTTTTATTATACTTTTTACAATATTTATTATTAGTCACCAATCATGCCGCCTGCTTAAATAAAATATATAACTATAAATAAAATAAAAAATAAGCTAGTGACGCCATCTTGACAGCTCGCTCACGTCACCCGCAGTGACGTTCCGATCTACGATGCTACAATTAAATCGGCTCTTTTACACACACCCGCTGAAAGCCACGATACTACACATATAATACGCGTGCGAGTTCATGTCCATCCTGAGGAATGCTGTAATGCTGTTACCTAATTAGTTATGGTAATGTCGATAATAACTACCGATTTAGTCAACAGCTGTCAATTTGGTTTATTATAATCTAAGTATAGTTTATTGTAATCTAAGTATATAATTTTGCAAAATATTATATAAAATAAATGTGATATGTAATTATTTATTTAGGCCCAGATGGACATGAACTCACACGCCTATAATACATTCCTCCATTAAACGGCATTAAAATATGATAATTTTATTAAAAACTTACCCGAATAACACTCTTTTGCAATATATTAGTGAAGAACAAATACAAAAAAGATTCTTTTTTAACTTTCAGTGATATGTTTTTTTTTAATTTACGGATTACCCAATCATTTCGTATAATTTCCAACTAAAGAACTTCCAAATCTTTTAAACCAAATGAACATAACCAAACTTCCACAAAGACATTTGGTGTCTAGTTACGATGACTAAGAGCTATTAGATGCGGTGGAAATATAAATAAATTGCGGAAACGGTTGGAGCAAACGACAGCGGTGTTCAATGTTCTGCGTAATCTGGGATAAGCCTCTAATTTTCTGGCAGTCGTATTTTACGCGCACCTTAAATTTCTGTGGTCGTTTACAATAAGGGCGAATTAATTAGCGATATTTGTTAACGTTCTTACGAATGGCACGCTCCGATCGGAATGGGGTGATGACACTATGTATTCTAAATCCGTCACCACACGGAATAAGTCGAATCATGGTCTTATGAGAACGACAACTTGATACGAAACCCTATAGAATAGAATAGAATAGAATGTATTTATTTGTGTGGATTTTGGGTACATTGGATTAGAAGTTGCTTAAAAATATATTGGAATTCCTTGCAAAATCTGCTAATAGTAAGCGTACAAATATTATTATTTTTTTATTATCTTGTCATAAATGTCAAAAAATCATTTCATGCAATGTTAAATGTCAATTAATAGAAATGTATAATTATTTTTAATTGATTACAATAAATTTATGTCAGCAATATAAAATTATGTTACTACATCACCAAGCCAGAACCATTAACCAGACCAGTCATTTTTGAGGGTTATCTGAAAAGTATTCCTTAATTGAGTAGTGGCATTTTTCAACTAGCCATTTATGCAGTTTGTTCCTAAAGCAACCACCGATCTGACTGCGGATTTCGTATGGGAGAGCATTATATATTTTGATAGCCATGTAATTTGAGTTTTTCTGTGTTAATGTGAGCTTTACCATCGGTATTATTTTTCTATGCGCCTGTATCTTACGCGTTGCTTTACTTAAGTTAATATTTTTCTCTGCGAAGTATTCGGGGTGATCTCTGACAAAGATGCACATTTGCTTAATATATAGATCCGTTATTGTTAGTAACTTATATTTTATAAACAAGGGTCTGCAGGAGTCTAAAAAATCTGCACCAAACAATGATCTTATACACCGTTTTTGCATCACAAGGACATCATCGATATTTGTACAATTTCCCCACATAATTGGCCCATATTGGATAATTGAGGCCACATGTGCGTGATATGCCAGTAGTGCACTTTCGACCGAGGATATTTCACGAAGTCGTCATAAAGCTATGGCACAGTAATGCGTGGATAGTGTCCCATCCACCGCTATCCGTCGAGGCCTTACTCAACAGCAGTAGTAGTAAGGGTAGTAGTAGTAGTAATAATAAATAAATATACTTGGACATTTCACACAACGCCATCTCGTCCCAAGCGAAGCAACTTAATGCTTGTGTTATGGTAACGAGATGGATGATAAACTGCTTATATAATTTTTTTTTGTAAATACATACATATTACTTATAGATAGAAATGACACCCAGACTCCGAGCCAGTGCCTCTGGTTTAGACAAAGACACTTGCCCGACCCCGGAATCGAACCCGGGACCCGTTGATCCAAAGGCGGCACATCTAACCACTAGACCAACGAGGCAGTAAATGAAACAGTATTGATTATGTCTGATGAGGATAAAATGAATTATATTATTAGTTATTATACCGAAACTCCCTGCACTAGGCTCAGCCTGTCCTGCGGAGAGCTTACAATAACTATACAAATTACATAATTTACATTAGCATTCAGCAGTAGTAAAACAAAAACGTTGTGCAATCTCGTAAGATGTTACATAATCAAATAGTTAATTAACAATTAATTCCTAATAAAATTCAATTTAATTCATCAATAAAATACAAATAATAATTATACTTAATTTTAATTGTTGTAATGTATGACTGACATTACTGCAATATATGACTGACATTAGGAAAATATAAAAGTGACAAAGAAGTCATACATTACAAATTCTTTGTCACTTATAAATTTACCTTTGACTTTTGGTTTCGTCGTGAAATATGATTTAAAATAGAAAGATATGTTTCCTTTCCGCCATATATTTTCCGTAGTTATTAGATACCAACCACATATATCTCAATTACCTTTTGTCGGCTTTTACAACACTCTCAGGACGGAATAGGGTGGCGACACTAGGTATTTTAAAGGACACGTACTTTTATTCCGCAACAACCAAAAGGGATGAGGAAACCATCGGTTATCTTATTGAAAACTGGTTCCTTGAATAGCCATTCAGTGAATGTAAATAAAATGCTCATCCAAAGCACCTTATCAGGAGTTCCTGTATTATTCAAAGGAATTAATACCTCCGTGGAGGCGCGCACTGAGCGAAGGTAAGATAAGCCAGGTGAAATATTCAAGAGAGCACGGAATCCAATATTCTCGTTATCTAGTTAGTGTGAAGCGAGGTCGTTCCGGACATAAATAGGACAATTCTTTCTTAAAATTGCGTCATCCTACCTCGTGGGCTGGGTACCAACATGGGCTTTATTTTTATTTTTTTAGGACAGCCAGTAGTTTTTACGTTTATTTAAAAAACTTAATACATACTGTCAAAAGTCATTAAATCTAAATGCACAACTCATTATGCTCATATAACATTATTAATTAAGGTGCTAAGTATAGTGGTCAGATGTGCCGCCTTTGGATCAACGGGTCCCGGGTTCGATTCCGGGGTCGGGCCAGTGTCTTTGTCTAAACCAGAGGCACTGGCTCGGAGTCTGGGTGTCATTTCTATCTATAATATGTATGTATTTACAAAAAAAATGTATATAAGTAGTTTATCATCCATCTCGTTACCATAACACAAGCATTTAGTTGCTTAACTTGGGACGAGATGGCGTTGTGTGAAATGTCCAAGGATATATATATATATATATATATATTAGTGTTACTGTGTAAGAATAGTGTTACCTATCATGTTTAAGTTTACTATTCTAAATTAAAAATGATTCACCATCATCACTACTTATTATAAAACAATGTCATTGTCGTGTGTCCGTCCCTGTGTATGCTTAAAACTTTAAACTACGCAACGGATTTTGAAGTGGTTGTGTTTAAAGATAGAGTGATTCAAGAGGAAGGTTTATATTAAAAACCATATATGTATAATACCCGCGCGAAGCCGGGCAGGCTTTATTAAATGTACAGCAGAAATCTACATTGATAGGACATTCTGATATTATGCACCCTCAACAGCTCTAATATATCTTTGTTAGAGTTCTGAAGATTGGAGTGGAAAACATACACTTTACGACTCGTAGAATTGTGTATTCTAGGCAATCGGGACATAGCCATTAACTGCTTAAGATTGAGTAGATTGAGATTTAAGATAAGATTTTTTTTTAAGATCTTATTTATTTAGGTCTACCTAATGTCCGTCCCGCTGTCCCCAACGAGAACCAAAATGTCCCGCTTTTACAAATAAACCTTTATACCCTTTGCACTTAAATATGACATCTTACACCGACGTACCCCATATATGTATTTATTTATATACAGAATTCCGTAGGCGTCAAAATGGTCACGTTAGGTATACACCGCACCGCGGCTTTGCTCGTATGGCTTTCAAGGTCTTGCCATTTTCTATAATTAAATGTTCGTAGAGTAGTAGTGACGGATTAACAATAAATAGTGTCACCAACAATTTGAGCGAAGCCAGGTTGCCATTGGAGGTGACTAAAGGAACGCAAGAGGCAGATCACCTACCCGCAAGAGAAGGAAGACTTGATACAACCCTTTCGTTTTTTTTTGTTCGCCCGGGGTAAAATCCTTTATGGACTTCCTCGCCGACCACGGGGATGGCCAGTGAGGGGAGTGTGGGACTCTCCCCCATAGTGGGGGCCTACCCACTAAACCTCCCCGGGGTGCTCCAACTCGCGTCCTGTTGCGGCATTGTGGGATCTG
The DNA here is from genome assembly GCA_905475355.2 of Clostera curtula. NCBI lineage: Eukaryota > Metazoa > Arthropoda > Insecta > Lepidoptera > Notodontidae > Clostera > Clostera curtula. The sequence continues at coordinate 6,016,638 of FR997799.1, forward strand.
ATCCAGAACCACGCCACTTGATACAAACCCTGTGCCAACCTGTCTTGGCAGCGTGGCACTATAGGCTAAATTCCCTCCATGGATTTGGGGGAGGCCCGAGTCATTAATGAGTAATTTATGTGCTGAAACGATGATGACGATGAAATGTTTGTAAGCAAACATAATGTAAATTATATTGCTAATCTAGCTCAACTTGTGTATCTCTCAACAAAACCTTCTTCAGTTTGTATTTTCTGCTGATTTAAAAAACTACGAAAATATATTCTCACATAATTAAAGATATCAAATATTTCAAAAGGTGACCCTAATTAACGGGCCTAAATTTATTTCTCGTGAAAATATAGAGCAAAAAACACAGCTTGAATTATTTACTTGGACATAACTTATTTTATGTAATGTCCGCGTGTTTTGGTAAGTTTTGGTTCGCCAGGTCTCCTCGGTTGGTGCCGCCTTTCGTCCTGGTTAAAGAAACGTGATTGTAACGGCCAGCTACATGGCTGGTCGTCATTGATGTGGAAAAATATAAAAGATCCACGCGCTCCGCGGTTTTACGCGGTGATGTAACTTATTCTTTCGTCACATATTTTTTCTACTCTGTTATATTTTGGACAATTTCTATATTTATAGATTGTAGCCTATGTGTTATTCTGATGTATAAGCTATATTACTGTTGTGTATAAAGTTTCATTAAAATCCCCACAGTAGTTTTTATGGGAAAGAGTAACAAACATCCATCCATATTTACAAACTTTCGCGTTTTTAATATATAGTATGATTTCAACAAACACATCACTCTTTTAACATGCGATACGTAACCAATAAAAACTTAATACAATATTTATTTTTCAAGTATACATAGTGTCCAGTTATATTTTTATTAATTAGTTTATTTATTTATGATAAATATTGCTATATTGTTGTCGTTGTTTATGTAATAAAATCATTCAATCCGTCTTATGCACCGATAAGAACTGTTTGCACTCGGTGCTCTAGGCATTATATCATAATCAAATAGATTTGTATTCGGTTTATTCTTCGATTTTTGAAGTTGGCTCCTTTTTTTATTATAGGTTTTTTCTAGAGAAGATATGCAAAAATAAGACAAAAAATGGACACTACTTTTAAGATATTTTTTCTATGGTGCAATCTTGGCCAACAAAGCATTGAACAAACGAATATCGAAATCGTTCTAGAGTTATCAGAGATATAGGTGAACATACTGTTGTCGAGCCAACCTCTTCCTGTCTGAAGCCGGTTAAAAAATAAACAAGTAACTTTGTTCTTGTTCCAATTTCATTGTTTTTCTTTTCTCATCTGCCAATGTTATCGGCAATTTTTGCCAGTACGTGGTTGCTTCATGGGTAGTTTTTGTGGGAGATTCTTTGGCGCGTCTAAACTTCTCAGGCAAGAGATGAAATACTTTTAATAAAATTGTTCCTTTTGACGACTGAAACCTCAAAGGTTTCATTCCACCGTACTTTCTAGAGGCGTAATTGAAAGGCGCAACTTCTGGACCAAGTTCTTTCGTGATCTTGTCGCTGTCCGTAATATACATGACGTAGACGTAGACATAGAAGTAGTAACTTCTATTGAAGTAAACTCAAGTTTGCTTTAAGTAGAACCCGGTCGTCTATTCACCTTTGATGTGCATAATATGAGTGTATCAACTTGGATCTTTGAGGTATGTTGAAAGAGCCGTATGGTGATGGATTCAGCATACATGGTGAGACCAACCCATTTCATCCTGAGAGTGTCGTAAAAATGCAAGAGGCAGATCACCTAGCCGCAAGAGAAGGAAAACTTACTACGAAACCCAGTGCCAACCCGTCCGATCAGCGTGGGAGAGTAGGCTACTTGCCCTCCTTGTAGTTGGAGGAGGCTGGACTTAGCAATGGTTCATGTATAGGCTAAGTACAAGTCAGTGACAAGGGTAGGCTAAAACTGAAGAAACAGAAAAGACATTAAATTTAATTGAAAAGCTTTTAAAAAAGTCCTAACTTTTATTTGGCTATGAAATTTACTAGCATCTTTTAAATAAAAATAGTCCAATCATGATAAAGTTGAAATAGAAGCGAAGTTACTTTATATCCGCTTGCTCCAGACCTTCCAAACAAATCATGAATAAATCATTTTATCTAGGTAAACAGGCCGCGACTCTAGGACGGCAAAGAATAACCATTTGCATGGGATACTTGTCTTTGGAATTAGCTCAAACTTTGTGGACGCTTTATCTTATTTATAACTTGATTTATTATAAAACTAGGTTTAGCTTTAATTCAAGGAGTGTCTGTTTGTAATATTAAAATAACAACTTTTTACTAAGTTCATTTCTATTTAAAGAAAGAAAGAAAAGAAAGTTTAAAATGTTTGTCGGTCTGTTAGTTTGGGCTAATCTCTGAAATGGCTGGACCAATTTTGCCGGAACTTTCACTGGCTAATGTAACAAGGAGTCCTTTCATTAACACCTTTTTTTAATACGAAACCCCTGCACTAGGTATAACCTGTATCACGGGGGCAGTTTACAAACATTTAATTCACGAACACAAATGACACCCAGACTCAAAGCAAGTGCCTCTAGCGTAGACAAAGACACTTACCCAATCCCGGAATCGAACCCGAGAGCCATTGATCCTAAAGCGGTACTTCCAACCCCTGGGCCAACGAGAACTAACTATAAGAACACTCTTAAAGCATTTGCTAATTATATGATTAACTTGAAATGCCACATATTTGGTTCTCATTTAAGACTCTTCTACATATACCTACTGTATGGTTACCTCGTGGTCTGTTCTGTACTATGTATCTTTATACTCGACTCTCGTTTCAAATAGCTGGGCAGTGAGGAATACAACTTACTCTGATTTCCCTGCAGGCTGATAACATGCCAGTATCCAGATATATTCAAACGGGACCACTAGACTAAGGAATAATTAAGAGACAAATTAGCTTTTATAATTTATTATTGCTTTCTGCTAGTTTACTCTAAGAGATTTTATCTCGCTCCAGTTGGCTATTTTCCATTTCAAAGTGAAATAAGTTACTAATCCGTTTATGTATTTATAGCACAACAAAACAGGCAACAACTAGCAAGTAAACAAGTAGTTCTAATAAACGGATCTAATTTAAGATGGAACCTATAAGACACATTATGTCATATAGTTACATTATGATAGTATTTTAAAAAGCCACTGGTTTTAATTTATAAACACAGCATGCGTTGCTACGCCACTAACTGAAATAAATTTAAAGGACATTACACAAACATTTTTTTTAAATGACTTGTTCAATAACCTTCCTGGGCTCATGCCCAACAATTTTCTTGAAGATCATAACATTTTCAAATGCATAGTTTACGATTCTTTAAAGGACATGCAGACAAACATTCACTTATAAAAATAAGTTAATAAAAAAAAAACTAAAATGTTCTTCTAAGTTTAGGTTTATACGAAACGCTGAAGTGCATGAGTATCTTCAAATTAGCACAACACGAGAAGAAATAGAAAGGTCTTGCAAGGCCTATAAACAGAGACTTGAGCTACACGTTAATCACCTCGCGGCGTCGCTACTGAACACCAGCGACTGCGTTTTCCGGCTTATAAGATCGCGACTGGCTACAATCTAGCCATTTTAATATGAGAAGACACATCATTGGATGTGCATATCTCCAAAACAAAACAAATACAAACAACAAATTTGATTATAGCTACAGGCTGATTGCAGATAGAAGAGAGAGAAAAAAATAATCTTCTAAGTTCTCAATCTAACTAAATCTTATCTGTCTGTCTTTGTTATTCATCTTTAGAACTTTTTCATGGAAATAATTTTGGAGAGGACGTGCCGCGTGACGAAATTACTGACCTAACCTAGCCGCGTGACAAATGTCGATGACAAAGTTCATTCCTTAGAAAACCTAGCTACAAGAGAAGGAAAACTTGGTTTGAATCTCTAGTCCAGCATAGCACAGTAGGCTAATTACCCTCCATATAATTGGACGAGGTCCGACTCAGCGGGTCATGTATGGGCTGAATAGTAGATATGTAACTTATTACCTACAAATCAAATCTAAGTAGTAAAAAGTACAAACCTCTTTGGAAAACTCATTTCGCAACTGCGGACGTCTTTATTACAGAGCTTATCATAAAACGTTGGTCTTCTATCTCATTGAATAGAAGTCACGTCGTGTCCAAAGACCCATTTTAACTAAAGGTCAGGCGCGTAAATCGGGACCTTTAGGAAATTAAGGTTTATCCCGGATTAGGCAGCACATTGAACGACGCCGTCGTTCGCTCCTAACTATCGCCCTTATTTATTTATATGGCCTTTTACGGGAAGCAGACTTCATCGTTTTGCCCTTTTTGCATGAGCTTACGGCACAAATACTGCGCAAAATTTTGCGATTTCTTTACCGATCAGGAATGTTCTTGTCAGTTTTTTACCCGATTTCAAAGGAGGAAGATGTTTTCAGTTCTTGCCTTCAAATTGGTCTATTTTTTTTAAATTATAATCGATTCATTAAACGTTTCTTGAAACTAACTTGAAAGAATTGAACACAATTTGTGGAAAGGCTAATTTGTGCAACCTTGGATGACTTACCTACTAGTTGTTGGTTCCGAATTAAAAATAAAAATATACAAACTAAACAGCGAAAAATAACCATTATTTTTTTATGAAATATAAAAAACGAATCCCCGTGCACTTGAACCTGTATCGCGGGGGCAGTTTACAAACATGAAATTCACGAACACAAATGACACCGAGACTCAGAGCAAGTTCCTCTGATTTACACAAGTTACTTGTCCGGCGCCGAAATCGAACCCGGGACCCCGTGATCCAAAGGCGGCGCATCCAACCCCTAGACCAACTGACAACGGCGTTAATTAAGAATTTACGCATTTTAGTTGAAAAGGTTTTTAAATCTTCTTTAAAAATCTTCTATAACAAATACCTAATAACAGATTTAGAATAAATGAGTTACCTTAGAACACCACGCCCACGCCATCCTGCGGGTGTCATAAGAGCCTACTAATGGTAATGACATAGCCGAAAACCTGCCCGTACCTAAGTGAAGCAAAAGCCCCACATAAAACATAGCCCATAAATGGTTCACTGTTGAGTCGGGCCACGTGGACGGTCATATATTAATACAACTTTTTTTTATGCAATTAATCCTTTGATAAATCTATGATCAGATATTCATGATATAATCTGGGAGATGTGATGATAGAATATAATTTTTTTGTGAATTCCAACTGCGGTTCAGTACGTTATGAAATAACAAAAAAATATGTAGACAACGTTACGAATAATATGGTTCCGGTGCCTAGTTTGAATATTTGCCAGTTGAAATGTAATTTATGTACATAATTTGCATAAATGTTGCTTTAGTATTGGTTATGGTTCGTGTGTGTTTTTTTTGGAAATTGATAAAAACTACCATGGTCGTATTAAAATAACTGATGTAGGTCATATAAGATTTGGTATCGAATTGCGAATAGAAATATTAAATATCAATATATTTACTGGGATCGTTTTAAAGATAACTCGATAAAAATGAATACTTAGTCGAGAATCGAAAAGTATTTAATTGGAAAATGAAAGCCGCCTTTAAACGAAATATATTAAATATCTGCCCTGATCCTACAAGTTAATGTCGTCAGTTTCATTATTCTTTTTGCAGAATACTATAGCAGAGTCGCCTCGGAAAATCCTCGTCTGGCTCAATTACTGTCATTTCCATGCCTGTCTTGCAGTCTTTTTTAATTTTATTGCTCGCTCCGTGCCACAAAAGTTGGTACGAAACTTTTTAAGATACCTGCCTCGCTACATTGGGGTCAGATACAAAGGGGATATTTGAGGAATTCCAATTACGCTGCAAATTTATCTCGACAAACTTTAAAGCGTTGGCACTTTGTACAGATGGAAAGTAAATGCAATGGAACTACTTGCTCGGAATTCAGTTCTCGTCTATAGAAGGCTAGTTTGAATGTATTATGTTTATTAAAAATATATTAAAAAATAGCGTCATTTAAACTGTAAGTAGTTCCATTGCATTTACTTTACAGATCTGAACAAAGTGTACATAACAAACATACATTTTTTAGTAAAATCAGTAACCTAACTCGGACATACGAATTGATATACCCAACACCTTTTCCATACAGTTTGTACTAAGTGGCTGAAATTTCAAAGTGCAAAATCACAACTTTAATAGGTTTCCAAATTTTTTTGAGAATTTTCATTGAAATTTTCTCCAGTTTTCCCAAATTTTAACAAAGTACAATTGTACCTTGTATATTTTGACCTTTGCTCTGATAGTACTTTAAATAACTATTATATATACATATAAACATCGCTCTTTATTGACCGACGTTTAATTAAAATAGTTATTTATCATTTACTAGTAGACATGATAAAATATATGTGTAACCATGTTATGTACAGTAACTTGGTATAGTTCTTTAAAAATAGCTCATAATATACTTATAACGCAACTCGCGTAATAAGTATATTTATTAACAAAGTATTTTAAAATCACACGTTTTGTACTTGGAGTCGAATTCGAGTTAGAATTAATGGTACAAGGAAGAACGGACCTTCATATCAACCAATACACTAGCAAAGGAGTTGAGATATTTTTAAAAGGATTAAAAACTTTTATACGTTTTTCATCACGTTGTCTAATAATCTAGCTTTTACGAGAATAATGTCCTGACTCGGTGCTAGCTCGGGTATCTTGCCACGAAGTTACTGCAGATTGAATTGAGAAAAAAGACGTCGATGGTGTAAGTTTTTGGATTTTAGTTGGAAGTCTTCCTACAGGGCCTTTTTATAATATATTTGTGATGTCTTTAAAACATAAAAAGTTTCACTAACGTCTAAACGACTTCAAACAAGTCGCTCAAAAGTGAAAAATAAACAACTATTTGAAGTCTGCCTTATCACTATCACTATCACTACATAGTATAAAACAAAGTCACTGTCGTGTGTCCGTCCCTATGTCTGCATAAATCTTTAAAACTACGCAACGGATTTTGAAGCGGTTTTTTGTAATAGATAGAGTGATTCAAGAGGAAGGTTAGGTTAGGTAAGGATAGGGACGGACAGACAGACTTTGTTTTATACTATGTAGTGATGATACATGCATAATTGCACCCGTGCAAAGCCGGGGCGGGTCACTAGTTGTTTATAAAAGGAAACCTAGTGTAGGACTAGGTAAACCGGTATCGCTGGGGCAGTTTACAAACACGTAATTCACGAACACAAATGACAGCCTAACTCAGCACGTACCTCTGGTTTACACAAAGGCACTTGCCCGACCGAAGATGGAGGCGTGGCGGACACATACTACAGGTAGTATGGAGGACTTCATACACACACACACACACACAATTTGGACAGAATTCCATACTACTACTACTTCTCAGCATTATAAATGACCCACTGCTGAGTCAGGCTTCCTCCAAACACATGTAATTAGCCTACTGTGCCAATTAGTGAATTAATACTAACTAGTGGCCCGCCCCGGCTTCGCCCGTATAAAGCGGAGGTGGGCTATACATATAAACCTTCCTCTTGAATCACTCCATCTATTAAAAAAAACCGCTTCAAAATCCGTTTCGTAGTTTTAAAGATTTATGCATACATAGGGACGGACAGAAGAATGCGACTTTGTTTTATACTATGTAGTGATTTGAAGACAAAATCGTCCCCATCTCCATCATACCACGGCCATGGTATTTGCGTGTTTTCCCCATTAGAGATACCTGTGACAATTTAAGTTGGCAAGGACATCTATTATAAAAAAATACATACTTACATCCGAATTAAGAAACTACTCCTTAATTTTTTACTGGCTGAAAATAACGAACAGTGGTATTTTTAGGCAGAAAATCTAGTAGCCCTTACAACAGAAATAATAATAGAAAACAACTTGATGATCCTTGTGCCAGACCGCCTGCCATGCGTCACGCAGTAGCCTTATTTCCCTAGGATTGTACTGAAACACTGTTTCTTTTGTAAATAATAATAGCGCAGCTAAAGTTAGAGGACGAATAGAATAGAAGATTGTTTTATTGATAACACAATGATGGTGTTCACAATCATCAACGGATACATTTTTTTTAAACTTACCAGGTAGTAGAAAGCGGTTCTAACCGAGATGACCTGGTGAAAGAAACTCGGTGAGTTTGTCTTTTTTTTAAGCCATATTTAAAGTCCTTGTAGATAGAATATACGAGTAACTATGTTTATTTTTTGGCTCCAAAAGACGCTCAATTGTAAAATTAATTTTCTACATAACTTTTAAAAAAAAAAACAACCATACAAGATGGCGGGGGGGGGGGGGGAAGTTTCCAAACATAAATTCCAACGAACACAAATGGCACCCATACCATTACCACTAGTTTACCTTACCAAAACTTACCATATTCAACAATCATACGGACCATTCTCAAATAAACTGAAGCTAAAAGAAAATTACTTTAATAACTTGATGGTCTGCGAATGTAAATGGTAAGCTTTTAGCTTGATCAGCTACACAGTCCAAACTTTCTATGTACATCGGTAATAGCTTGTAATATTTTAACAAGTTTACTCCCAACATTTTCACAGTAACTTCAAAGTGTTCTGCAAAGTTTGTTAAGTGAACCACTAATCGGATATTATGCCGAGTAATATTATAAAAGTTGAAAGTTTCTCAGTCCGTACGGTTGGCGTAGTAACTTTGAATCATTTGTTTACGAGGATTGAACGATTAGACATAAAGCTGTATGCAGATGATACTAGCCTATTTTACTATGGTAATAATATAGAGCCTCTTATTCAACAGGCCCAACAAGATTTAAATACCCTTTGCGAATGGTTTCATCATAATCTATTGACTATAAATATATTAAAAACCAACTACTTAATATTTAGTGCCAAAAATAAAACGATAAGTCTTCATCAAAATTTATTCATTAATGGCAAATCTATAGCAAAAGTTAGCTTAGAAAAGTATCTAGGATTTACTTAGATAAACACCTTACATGGCAACCACACATAGAGAAAATAGGCTCCAAACTGTCAACAATCATGCATGTACCACGGGGGAACGTTCGTTGCTTTCCAAAATCGGTACGGTATATATCAAATCAAATCAAATCAAAACTCATTTAATCAAGTTGGCTCATTAGAGCTCTTTTGACAGGTCAAACAAAAAATAAAATTTAAAATTTACCATTTAAAATTAATTATTTACCATCTACCACCGGTTCGGAATGCACCTCTACAGAGAAGAGCCGGCAAGAAACTCTGTAGTTGCTCTTTTTAGATCGCCATTTGGGTACAAGACTGGTTTTAAGACAGATTTGTGAGAGCAAACTCACGCAATAGTTCCAAAGGGCCAAACATCAGCCAGATATAGTTGACAATAGTAACCTTGTAATGCCCAAGCCAACCAACCCCCAGTAGTGTTGCCCAAATGCAAGAACAAGACGAGACTTAGCCAGTCTTGGTCTTGGTCTTGCGCCAATACACCTGGTCTTGGTCTTGGTCTTGGTCTTGCGCTCCCAGTCTTGGTCTTGGTCTTGGTCTTGCGCTCCCAGTCTTGGTCTTGGTCTTGGTCTTGGTCTTGCAGCAAGAGTCTTGCAAGTCTTGCAATTACCTATTAGTCTATTACTATTTATTAAAGTGTAACGTTATTGTTACATATCTCAATTTCTAATTAATAATATAATAATAATAAACATTAAATCAGAATTAAATCAGTTAAATTTCTTTATCAACACGTTCGTTTTGAATATAGCGACAAGTTAATTGCTCTGAATGCAGCCTCAGTATAGCAGATCAGTATAATGTATTCATTTTCATTCTAAGCACTCTGAAACTTATTTATTCTTTGGAACACCTGTAGGTACTCTACTAGGAAATTATTTTGCATGAGTATACCTACGCCCTATGGCGGCAATCAAATAGTGTCAAATGTTATGATTTGGCGTGGCGGCAACGATTGTTTTAGATTTCAAAAGAAGCCGCCGGCGCGTGTATCATAACCATGTACTTCCGAAAAGCGGCAAATTTCTTTGAGAAGTAAGTACAAAACCTTTGATGCCGCATTATCAAAGTGCCGATGGTTAAAACATAACTATGCATGCACTCAGTTTGATTTTAATAGATATTTTTTTATTCGCTATGTTTATGGTATTAGTCGTAATGCGCATAGGTCCAGTTTTTCATATTCTTTGATACAGTTTTTTGCGTCTCATAGAATTCCTAAGCGTACCTACCTATACACCGAACTGTTACACCTAACTACTCAGTGAAATAGCGCTAAGTCCTAGCTGCAAGACCCAAGAGTCTTGCAGGCTATGTCTTGTTCTTGCTCAAGTCTTGCACGGTCAGTCTTGGTCTTGGTCTTGCTAAAAATACGCGGTCTTGTTCTTGGTCTTGGTCTTGCAAAAACGCAAGAACAAGACCAAGACTGCAAGACCAAGACTGAATTTGGGCAACACTAACCCCCAGCAACGGCACCTGTTCACAAGCATGACGCATGCGGCAGCCATCGCCCTCCTCAACCATATTGCAGGGAAGAGAACGACCCGCCGCACGACGCCACCACTGCCATGAGTCTTTAAGTGAGCATGATAACTCGAGCACCAAGGAATTGAACATTTCAAAAGTTACACTAATAACGCGTTAGGATGCTCTCACATACTGTGTATAAATATCACATAACAAGAACACTATTTCTAATTACTTTGTCATTATTCTAAAAGTATTTATATAAGAGCATCGGACTAGCAACAACACCGATCAGTTATTCCCAAGCATTTTTGTCTAAGATATAGTCGTTAACTTTATAGTACCCCTTAAAGATTAGCCGACTTTTAATGTGACACTTAAAGTGTTCTAAAGGCAAGTCTTGAATGCCTTTAGGTATTTTATTAAATAATCGAATACCAAGACCTGCAAAAGTTTTGTGAACTTTTTGCAGCCTGTAATAAGGGACTATTATGTGATGTCTATTCCTAGTGGACATTTTATTTTTATTGATATCGCCACTCTTTTCGTAATCGCAGATATTTTTACGAATGTACATTATATTTGCAAATATGTACTGCGATGCGACTGTAAGAATCCCAGTATCCTTAAAAAGTTCTCTTAGTGATTCTCTAGAATTAAGATTATAAATTGCACGCACCGCTCGCTTTTGTAAAACAAAAATGGTTTCGATATCGGCATCATTTCCCCACAATAAGATACCATAAGACATAATGCTGTGAAAATAACTGAAATATATTAATCTAGCTGTGTCTACATTAGTAAGTTTTCTAACTTGTCTCACAGCATAAGCCGCAGAGCTCAGTTTAGCTGCGAGACACGTTATATGTGCCCCCCATTGAAGTTTAGAGTCTAAAGTAATGCCTAAGAATTTTGTTGATTCTACAATATCTACGCATCTATTGTCAATCATTAAATGGGTGTTACTAATTCGTACATTGGGCGTGACAAACTTAATACATTTCGTTTTTTGAGCATTTAATGCAAGGTTATTCGTCTCAAACCAGTGGCATACTTGAGAGAGTGCGCTGTTTACATCGTCATATGAACTTTTGTCTCTGTCAACCTTAAATATTAACGAAGTGTCATCTACAAACAGCACAGTATTACAAATATTTTCCACAAAAAGGGGGAGGTCATTAATATATATTAAAAACAAAAATGGGCCTAGAATAGAACCCTGCGGCACGCCCATTAACACAGGTGAACCGGTCGACTGAACACCATTTACGCTTACAAACTGAATCCTGTCATTTAGATATGAGGCCATTAATTTCAGGGCATGATCCGAAATGCCATAATGACGAAGCTTTCTCAACAGTGTATCGTGATGAACGCAATCAAAAGCTTTTGACAGATCGCAGAATACACCTATGGCATTTTGACCATTTTCCCAGGCACTGTAAATATGCCTCAATAGAGCGGCCCCTGCATCAGATGTAGACCGACCTTCAGTGAAACCGAATTGATTCTTGTGGAGTAAATTATTTGAATAGAAATGGTGAAGCAACTGTTTAAGTATCAGCTTTTCGAATATTTTACTTAATGCTGGTAGTATAGAAATTGGTCTATAATTCCCCGGTTCTTTTTTATCTCCAGCTTTAAATAAAGGAATAATTTTGCTGTGCTTCAATAAATTTGGAAAAACACCCATATTCACACATTGATTAAAAATTTTAGCAAGGTGTGGAGCTATATCAGGCAATATTACCTTAAGTATGTAGACGGAAATTCCCCACAGGTCTTCGGTTTTTTTGAGGTTCAATGTATTAAATATGACGATTATGTCATGAGGGGTCACGTGTTTAAATATGAAATTCAAAGAGCACTCGCTCACAAATTTTTTTAAAATAGCCTCAGCATCCGATGACGAAGATTTCATAGATTTAGATAATTCTAATGGTATGCTAGCAAAAAACTCATTGAATGTTTGAGCTACATGAAAATCATTGCTTATAGTTTTTCGGTTCAAATTTAACTCTAATGTATGATCTCGCGGTGCCGTCCTCCCGGTTTCAGTTTTGATAATATTCCACGTAGTTTTAATTTTGTCTTTGGAGTTTTTTATCTTATTACTGATATGAAGTGACTTGGCTGAATGGCATACCATTTTAAAAGTTTTTGAATAATTTTTAACGTACTGTTGAAACGCGGGATTGTGATTATACTGTTTCATATCGTACAGATCATATAATTTGCTTCTACTAATATATATCCCACGCGTGGCCCATTCACTAAACATTAATTTCGGTCTAAACGCAAAGGATTTCTTTTTAAATATATTTTCAAACTCAGTTTGTATAATTTCGAAAAGAGATCTATACCAAATATCCGGGTCACCCTGTCCATAGGACATGCCACAGAGTTTCGAACTAACACATGCGCTAAACAAATCAATTCGACCACTAGTAACTGGTCTAGCAATGATGTTCACTAATTTATTTGCTTTCAAATCTGGAAGCACCAATAATTGGCCACAATGATCAGATGGGAGGTCATTGAGAATAGCTTTATGTATGCAGTCACACGTACAAAAAAAATTGTCTAGGCATGTCGAAGTGTTTACGGTAATTCTAGTTGGTTCATTAAATTGATGTGTAAACCCATATGATTTAAATAAGCTAACGAGCTTACAAGTATTCGGAGAGTCAGTCAGTAAATCTACATTAAAATCACCACACACTATAGCTTGTTTATTATTCTTGCTTGTAATTGATTTTAAGACTTCCTCCATAACCATTTCAAAATCATTGTATATTCCTGACGGGGGGCGGTACACACACACAACGATATAGCGCTCTAATTCCACACAAGATAACTCAACTACGCGCTCAATAGACAAACTAACAATGTCTTTGCGTTCCTTAGATTTAATATTGTTTGATACCAATATTAAAGAACCACCACGTATGGCAGTCCGTCTCGAAAAGGCACTAATTACTTTATAATTGGTGTTGTTGCATCCAAGCTCATTATCTTTTAGCCAGTGTTCAGTAATACAAAAAATATGAACGCGATGGTATTCTAAAAAAAGTTCAATTTCTAATTGTTTGCCAGACATGCCTTGAATGTTTTGATGAACAAAACGTAAGCGAGAAGGCAAGTCTGTTGTCTCCTCTAACAGTTTAAACTGTTAACTGGGTCCTGACTGTGAATAGCACAGTTTGTTAAACTTATATCTAAAATAACCGAATTCCTGTTACTAACAGGATGTAAAATGTTATAGGCTATTAACATAGCTATTTGTCTCTTAAATCTAATTGGTAGATACAATGTATCTCTAGTCACCTTAAAACTAGTTATAATATAATTATAAAGTCAAATGCAAATACATCTTTGCATCTATTTGTCAAATTATATATGAGCATATTTAAATCAAAAATATGCTTATTTTGATGTTCCGTAAAGGAGCGAGAGTAGGGAAGGGTACATAGAGTAAACTTACATTCATATGCTTCGTTCAATTTTATAAGTTTATCGACCATATTTATGATATGCTGTTTCTTAACTAATAAACTATTTCCATACAAAATAATGACCGTCGAGTCCCTGTCGAGATTATCAGACTGAATATTTTGTGTTAATTGCTCATAAGTTGCACCAGGCGAACACATATTTACTACCGTATGATTTAAATGTGAGTTTAACAAGGATAATATATAATACTATGGTAAAACCTCATCTTGAATACCTCATAGAAGTATGGGGTATAGCCGCCAAAACAAATTTGAAACCACTGCAAATAGCACAGAACAAAATTATTAAAATGCTCTTCCATTATAACTACCTCACTCCAACAAAAACAATATACAAAGAAACTAAAATAATGACTTTACTTCAAACATACAAATATAACACATGCTTACTAGTGCGAAAAATCTTAGATAAACGTATACATACTAAATTAACTTTTACAAAAATAGGACAAAAGCAAAATCGGATAACAAGAAGAATGAATGATCTATCCCTAAATCGTCCACGAACCAACTATGGACTTAAAAATATTCTTTAAGAAGGAGCCCTGTTATAAATACAATAAACTGCCTAATGACATTAAGGAAATACAATCATATAATTGTTATAAAAAAACTCTTAAGTACCACATCTTGAAAGACTTCTGCAGATTTTAATTTTTCCGATGGCCATTGACATAATTTCTATCACAGGTATACGTAACAGAATACGAAATTGTTATATTTTAGTTTACCCACAATAATGCAGTTACACTCGTAGATTAATATTATATTTTAAAATCCATCATGTATTCCCATGTAAGTGAATTGTATTCTTTTTGTGGAATAAATGTCTTAAACCAGAGACTATAGGACTATCATTGTTTATACCACCAACAGTGGCTGTGAATCCGCTACTGCTAGTGGTATGAAACATGATAGTCATTTGAAATAAAATGTCTAAAGGAAAACCTAGCCACAAGAGAAGGAAAACCGTGTTAGAAGCTGACTGGCGTTATTAGAAGAGGTCCGACTCAGTTGAGGCATATTTACGGGTTTAGAAAAAAATTGAGAAAAGAAATCATAATTTCAGACCAACAATGACCCACTACTGAGTCGGGCCTCCTCCAAGTACAAGGAGGTAAATTAGCCTACTGTGCCACGCTGGTCTTGCCAGTTGGCATAGGGTTTGTATCAACTTGATACATTCCTTCTCTTGTGGCTAGGTTATTGGCCTTGTCATTGCCTTTTGACGGCTCTTACGACACCCTTAGGATGGAATGGGGTGGTGACACCATGTATTCTAAATAATACATCATAAACATTTATAAAACAATGCACATATATGTATATGTATGTAATCAATTGGCCATACGCGTGAGATTCGAATAAAATTGTAGCGGTGCTCCACCGAGAGTTGAAGAAAGTTGAAACTATTCGCAGCACCAACTTTCTGCTTCATGTAACCGCCAAACGTGACTAGACAGCCCAACCCGACCGCATGAATTTTTACAATTCATTTCAACCCAACGAATTTCCGAGAACATTCACCAATTCTGACTTTATGAAAGAAGAAGCAAGGCATTATAAAAGAGTTCCTGCATGTTGTTCCTCATAATATGAGATAAATAAATTATATTTCACTAGCGACCCGCCCCGGCTTCGCACGGGTGCAATGACGAACATCTAAATTTATGCATGTATTATACATATAAACCATCCTCTTGAATCACTCTATCTATTAAAAAAACACTTCATTATCCGTTGCGTAGTTTTGAATATTTAAACATACATAGGGACGGACAGGCGACAGCGACTTTGTTTTATAGTATGTAGTGATAGTGACTAGCGACCCGCCCGGCTTCGCACGGGTGGTAAACCTTCCTCTTGAGTCACTCAATCTATTAAAAAACCCGCTTCATAATCCATTGCGTAGTTTTAAAGATTTAAGCATACATAGGGACGGTCGGACGACAGCGACTTTGTTTTATACTCGTACTACTCGTATGTAGTGATTGTCATTAGAGCAATTTCGTTATCACTACATAGTATAAAACAAAGTCGCATTTTTCTGTCCGTCCCTATGTATGCATAAATCTTTAAAACTACGCAACGGATTTTGAAGCGGCTTTTTTTAATAGATAGAGTAATTCAAGAGGAAGGTTTATAGGTATAATATAATTGCACCCGTGCGAAGCCGGGGCGGGTCGCTAGTTCTAAATAAGTTGAGTTGTAAAATTAGCAGAACACCGTTACTACTACTACTCAGCACATACATGACCCACTGCTGAGTCGGGCTTCCTCCCATTACATGGAGGGTAAATAGCCTACTGTGCCACGCTGGCCAGTCGCATTGGCACAGGGTTTCGCATCAAGTTTTTCTTCTCTTACTAGGTTTTCGGCCTTGTCATTTTCTTTTGCCGGTTCTTACGACACCCTTAGGATGGAATGGGGTTTATCTTTACTCTTCTGTAATAGGTAGATATCTGTATGTTGACGGATTTAGAATGTCACGAACCCGTACCGTCCTAAAGGTGTCGTAAGTGGTAAGGTGGTTAATGGTTCGTCTAATGGAAACAACCAATTAATTTTGTTGCTTTTATTCATCTACAGCATCATGAACTAAATCTGCATTAACAAAGGCAGCTATCAAACCTTTTCATATTCCTTCAGAACGTCTATGCACAAATGCTTATTTAGTGATCACTATCTACAAATGATCGCAGCTTTTGAGAAATAACGATTGTCCTGCCTGTGCCACCAAGCAGCGATGAGAACTTACTGCAGATTGAATCGCGGAGCTCTCGCCAGATATTCAAAGTGTGCTTGAATATTGGTTTATTTCCGAGCTCATTATTTTCCAATTCTACCTTTGTCTACAATCAAGTAGTAGCCAGACGATGTAATAATAAATGTTTTTTGTTAACAGTAATCTCTGTATTGGTAGTTTAGTGACAGTGTTAAAAATTTAAGAATTTTGTACTTAAAACTTGTAATGAAGGCTACTTGTAATTAAGAAAACAGACTTTTTAAATCGTATATTACCCTGTTATTTAACTTTTAACTTAAACAGTTTGTTTGATGTTCACGTGCTAGGACGATAGATTTATAATTACTAATGGTGGCTCACCGGCCCACTGGTCGAAATTCGACCATCAATAATTTAAATTATAGTTCTATAATTAAAGTTCTCTTCTCAATTTGACCACAGACTAACAAGCAAAAGAGTATTTATGCGCGTGTGTTAAATATGTGGTATTGCGTGTAATGTTGTTTTAATGATTAAATGTATTTATCGCGTAATTAAAAAAGAAATTGCATCCTGTACTCCACTCGTTCTTTATATAAACCATAAGTTTTTGAAATTCCATACTCCTCCATCCGCGAAATTTTCGTAAAAAGGGGTACAATGTTTTTGCTTCACGTCTAGATATCCCTTACCATACAATGCCCAAAAACGCAACTAAAAGAGGCAGATCACCTAGCCACAAGAGAAGAAAACCTTGATAGAATCCCTGTGCCATTCCGTCTTGCCAGCGTGGCACGTTAGGCTAATTTCCCTCCATGAATTTGGAGGAGGTCGGACTTAGTTCGCTATTTATGGTCTGAATGAATGACTTTATCATTTTGGCAAGAAACAATAGTGCCCTCATTGAAGAGAAGGAAATTGAAAAGGAATATTCTACTACAACCTTTCAGGATGGGCATTTAGTAGGCAGATTTCTTTCCAAACAAACAAACTCTTTGTCTCAGTCGTTGAACGTTGAAATTGACAAACAACTGACACTCGATGAGACGTTCTTTGTTTAATAGTAAATTATTCTAGAAATTTTCATAAACCCTCTCAGTTATGCAAAACGTTCAAAGATGGAATTTGTTTTATACCGATTATAAATTTGGAATTCTTAAACAGCTTGTCTATCGACCATGGCGCGACTGGGCTGAGAATATAAATCTTTTTTAATTAAAATCGATATAAAGTCATAAATTTTGTTGTTGCGCTGCAGGATGTAACACAGACAATAGGCTATTATATGTACTTGAAAGACGGTGATCTAGAAGTTCTTTTGATCTAAAACATAAGAGAAGCTTCTGTAGCTTCATACAGAGAACTGCCATTATATATTCATGTTTAAAAAAAACATTGTTGGTCTAGGGGTTAGTTACGCCGCGCCGCCTTTGGATCAACGGGTCCCGGGTTTGATTCCGGGGTCGGGCAAGTGTCTTTGTCTAAACCAGAGGCACTGGCTCGGAGTCTGGGTGTCATTTCTATCTATAATATGTATGTATTTACAAAAAAAAATTATATAAGTAGTTTATCATCCATCTCGTTACCATAACACAAGCATTAAGTTGCTTAGCTTGGAACGAGATGGCGTTGTGTGAAATGTCAAAGGATATTTATTTATTACTGGCTCTGAGTCTGGGTGTCATTTGTGTTCGTGAATTTCATGTTTGTAAACTGCCCCCGCGGTACAGGTTATACCTAGTGCAGGCGTTACGTTTTAAAAAAAATACTTATCACTGGTACTTTTCCGCCTTTTCTATGTCCAGTTGCTCGTTACGAATCGCGGCGATTCTCCTCTCTGCCTCGTATTCTGCCTTCTTGACTCGTGCCACGTCGCTGCTGTACGATCTTCTTGTACGCACCGTGTTTGTATCCCTCACAGAAACGTTGCGTGCGGCCGTCATGGTTCTAGCCGAGTCCTGTGTATATGTTACGGCTAATACCCGAAGTGCGGCTACACCTAGTTCTAGCACTTCAGCGGTTAAACCTAGGTGTAACAGATTTGTTCACGGCTAATATTAGGAGATTTCATTTGGTTAAAACTAGGTATAGCCTTCTTTATACTGGCTACAACTAGATGTATCCAATCCTACGTGGTTAAAACTAGGGTCTATTCTTCGTATTGGTTCAACCTACAATAAAACAAGCTACAACCAAGGAACTTTATTATTTATTTGAAAAAGTAAACAAAGCGATAGAAATGTTTAGAATAACATAATTCAAATTTTAATAATCTTTATAAACTTAAACACTCTGCGCAAGAATCAACAATCAAATTACTTTAGTTATTTATTCAAATAAGATAAACATAATATTTAATTCCATAAACACTAACTTAAGTAATATGTACTTACATAAACACTAACTTAAGTAATAAAACAAGACTAAAAATACCAATTAACCTAAAACTTAAATACTAAAATAAATTATTTAAAGGAGTCCCTTTAGGCAAGGTTCCGAAGATACTGGCGGCGTTCCCCCTTTGAATCGCTAGACTGATTCTTTGTCCCAGGTAGCTGCCAGCTCTTAATAAGATAAACTAAAATGGCAAATCACTTCGGGTATTATCCGTCTCTCTTTGCGTCGTATTCCTCAATGTTGAGGGTCGTGACCACCCTTCAGCATCACTTTCTCTTGTATGATGTTCTTCCATCTGTTCCTGTTTCTGGCGGTGTGGAGCGCATGGTGGACCGTAGAATTGAGAGTGGTGCGGATTTGATCGGACCAACGTGTAGGGCTGCGTCCTCGAGGTCGTTTTCCATCTACTTTGCCGATCACAATGAGCCTTTCGAGGTTATCACCATCTTTCCTTGCAATGTGACCGAAGTATTCGAGGACTCTGCGTAGGCATTCAGAAGATAACCGCGAGGAAATCTTGAGCTCGTGTAATATAGAAACGTTGGTCCGAAATGCTGTCCAAGGAATGCGAAGCATCTTTCTCCAGCACCACATCTCAAAGGCGTCGATGCGTCTGCGCTCTGCAGCTTTCATCGTCCAGGTTTCAGCGCCATACGCAAATATTGAGAACACCAGGGACCGCACCAGTTTGGTCTTGGTCTTTTTCGAGATGTTGTGATCTCTCCAGACTTTCTGAAGTTGGGACATGGCACTTTTAGCCATGCCAATTCGTCTGCGCACTTCTCTCTCGCACGAACCGTTGTTGCTGATGTTGGAACCCAGGTAAATGAAATTGTCCACTATTTCTAGGTCTAACGCACCAGTGAGTTCCAACTTTCCAGATCGATCTACCACCATGACCTTCGTCTTGGATCTGTTTATGGAAAGTCCCATCTCTTCACTTGTCTTCTCTAAACGGTCAAGAAGTGTAACCATCTCCAGCTCACTTGCCGCAAGAAGAGTGGTGTCATCGGCGTAGCGCAAGTTGGTGATTTTTACGCCACCAATAGTGACGCCCCCCTCCCAATTCTCGCAGGTTCGTCTCATAATGTACTCGCCGTATGCATTGAATAGAATAGGCGATACAATGCACCCTTGGCGTACTCCTTGGTTAAATTGGAAGGGTTTGGAGGTAATTTTATCCACTCTTACAACTCCCTGACTTGAGTGATACAGGGTGCGTAGCAGAGCGATGAGATGATCTGGTACACCAAGGTCATGTAGCACTTTCCACAAACAGCTCCAGCTGACACAGTCGAAGGCTTTGCTATAGTCCACAAAACACATTATCATCGGCGTGTCGAACTCGTATGCCTTCTCAATGAGCTGCCTGACATTGAGGATCTGTTCTCGAGTTCCTTTGCCCTTCACGAATCGTATTATCCGTAACATATACGAATTGTATTATCCGTAACATATACATAAATGCTAAATTCATATAAGGTGTGTTCCCACAAGTAATGAATAGTCACTAAGATCAAAACCTTTGCACGTGCCATATGTCACATGAAACGTGTTCCTCCCAATATAATTCGTATTCAAATCCGCACATTAGGGAAGCGGCTCAGTAACGATGAGCTTGCGATTTCATAACTATATAATAGGGAATTTCCGCAGATGATATATGGTCGGAAACCCTCGACTGAAAGAGATCAGCGAATAGATCAGGACCGGGCCCCGCTCGCATTCGGAGAAGGAGGATTTGCACAGTGGGACGGCATTATGCAATATCTACTTCATTTAACATTCGTCGTCGTTTCAGCCCATAATTGACCCACTACTGAGTCGGGCCTCCTCCAAAGTCACGGAGGGAAATTAGCCTACTATGCCACGCTGGCAAGACGGGTTGGCACAGGGTTTGTACCAAGTTTTCCTTCTCATACGGCTTGGTGATCTGCCTCTTACAATCCTTTAGTCGCCTCTTACGACACCCTAAGGATAGTGTGGGTTTGTGACTTTGTTTATTCTAAATCCGTCACCATACGGACACGTTACGGACATTTAACATTAACATACCTTAATTTAACTTTCAACATAGCATTTCATATAACATAAATATGGTCTTAAATAAATGGGCTGATTTTATAACTTCCTTCTTCTTCTCCTTCGTCTTCGTCCAATTTCGTTGGCGTCGGGACCAGTCTAACCTGATTTGGCTGTCTAACTTTAACTAAGTTATGCTATGGTGAGACTAGTTGCGGGTTTTCACACTTTGGACTACGTATAACGACTGCCATAAATAAATAAATATCCTTGGACATTTCACACAACGCCATCTCGTCCCAAGTTAAGCAACTTAATGTTTGTGTTATGGTAACGAGATGGATGATAAACTACTTGTATACATTTTTTTTTGTAAATACATACATATTATCGATATTATCGATTAGAATCGAACCCGGAACCCGTTGATCCAAAGGCGGCACATCTTACAACTAGACCAACGAGGCGGCAGCCGGGGCCGACTACTACTACGGTACTATTCAGCCCATAAATTACCTACTTCTGAGTCGGGCCTCCTCCAATTACATGGAGGGTAATTCCACTGGCCAGACGGATTGGCACAGGGTCTCGTATCAACCCCCTCGACTGTGCTGCTACCTTGCCGTAGTGAGGGGGCTTGTGTGCCTTTGTGGCGCCCCAACCGCGTTTGTGAGGGTAAATATCGCTGGGGTTTTAGTGGGTAGCCGAGTGGTTTCCGGAGTCCCACATAATCGCCGACCCACCCCCAAGGGGCGGCGGTATGCATAAAGTATTTCCAACAAAACCATAAAAAAGGGTTTCGTATCTAGTTTTCCTTCTCTTATGGCTAGGTTTTCGGCCTTGTCATTTACTTTTGTTGACCCTTACGACACCCCTAATATAAAATGGGATGGTGACATTATGTATCCTAAATCCATCACCACACGAACTGTTTTAAGACTTTTGAATGGTCGCAGATGAAGCCATGAAGCCAGTTTTTGGATATATCTGTTTCTTTATTATCTTGGCTAGCTCTCACTGATCGCCGTCCAGTTTATCGCTAGTTCTCTTTGTGTGTTGTTCGGCTGAGGCCGCCGGATACACAAGCCATTTGATCAGAACAAACTGACGTCAGATTGATGCGGAAGATCGTTCACTGGGATTACACTACTGAGTCCGGATTGCAATGTCCCCGATGCTCTATATTCTTTTATAAGAAAATTTACAGTCTTAAAATGTTTCGTTTTTACCTTAAGTATTCATCTATAGTTATAGTTATTATTTTCCTCCATGAATTTGGAGGAGCTCTGACTCAGTAGGGAGTATTTGCTTAAGGTGGATGCTCCAGGATAGCCGAAATTCAAATTCAAATTTTCTTACGTTTTTTGCAATTTGCAGGTCAGTGCTAGGTTGTCTGTTGATTAAAATGTTATTCGCGACTGTAAGACGTATGTAGTTATAGAATTTTAATCATCGAAATCATCAATACAACCCTTCAAGCTCATAAAGGTGCAAGAAAAACTTTTTCAACGTCAAAGTCATTCTTGCACCTTTATGAGATTAGAGGGTTGTATTGATGAGATTGAGATTGAGATGACATTGTTTGTTAAAAAATTTTATTTTATATATAGTGCTTAATAAGCTTAACCTTCGTTAAGGAGTCTAGTACACGTCATTCATCTTTTTTAAATATACCTACCATGCATATTCCCATTGACAGGAAAAAAAACTAGCAATTCGTCAAAATACCCAAATTTGTCTTCAGGAAATTGACCTCATTGATTTTGATTAACTGAGTTAAACAGTAATACACCAAAAAAACCCAGCCAAATTGTTAATCTCTTCCTTTTATGAAGTCAGTTCAAAAGAAAACAAACGATCGACGCAGAAGATAAGTAAGTTTCGTGTAAAGTAAAATACGTCTTGAATTTCTGTAGTTTATTTACAGTGTGGCATATTCTAATTTACACGTTCTATTTCCAAACTCATAAAACTAGAAAGGTTTGAATGAACATGATGGTGAAATGACGTGACAAGCTAGACACATGTTATCTTGCGAGCAGGTTATATGGTAGCGGGATGAGTTTGGTAATGTCACATCAGCCAGCTGCCACCAAAAACTTTGAGACGTGACCTAAATAGAGACGAAAACTAAACGGTATATCAAATAATTCTGTTTATTTATGAAATAAAATGGGAGAGATGTTACTTGTCCGTATTTATTAAACTAGGTTAAAATGTAGGAGAATATAAGCTTGGTGGTAAGTTGTTTTTCAATGTAATGTTTCCAATAACTCCGTCAATTGTGCACCAATCTCGATGGATTGTTATTGTTCAATGCTCTGTCTAAAATATTGCTTGGACTACGCCTAACTTCTGAACCAAAATTTAACAGTTTTTGCACATGTTTTAAGGTAACCCATGTCCATTTTATGTATTGTGTGCATAAACACAGTTTCAATCAAATAACAAATGGGAGTAAAATCTTACTCCCTCGATCTTCACTATCACTACTACATAGTATAAAACAAAGTCCCTGTCGTCTGTCCGTCCTTAAGTATGCTTAAATCTTTAAAAGTACGCAACGGATTTTGAAGCGGTTTATTTTAATAGATAGAGTGATTCAACAGGAAGGTTTATATGTATAATACATACATAAATTTAGATGTTCATCATTGCACCCGTGCGAAGCCGGGGCGGGTCGCTAGTAGACTATACGAGAAAGTCAAATAGCAAACTTAAACTCAAATTGCTTTATTTAATTATATTGTTTTCATACAACTATTTAAAACCATGAAAATACCACCGGAATACTGATCTATCCGAGCAGAGCCAATCAGAAAAGAGCCGATAGGAAACCCTATGGTACCTTTTTCAAGACATATCTCATGGTTAGATACAGCACAGTGAGAGCAAGTTCGTGACAGTCTGTATGACAATCTCATTCATTTTACCGCATAAATGACCCACATTAGCCTACCGTAGTACTCTGACAACACGACTTCGCACAGGGTTCGTATCAAATTGTCCTTCTCTTTGGTTATCGATCTTGCCATTTCCTACTGTCGGCTCTTACGACACCATCAGGATGGAATGGGGCGGTGACATTATGTAGCAAGTATCACTGTCTCACAAAACACTGCCACGACCCCGACCCAACGACAACGCTTATAACCCAAAAAACCGATATGGCGTCAAATGCTTTGAGTAAAAGTGATTCGAAAATCAAGCAAATATAGATAAAGGGAAGCACTCCAACAAAACGGGCCAAGTTCAACATGTAACGTCAGATAACGTCGAGATAAGTTTGGTGGCGTCGAAAGTTTAGGACGTGCTCTGCATCGCTCACACGGTGCCGTAAATGGGTGTATGATGTATATATCTCTGGTTTCAGTATATGGGTTTACCTGCATGGTTTTTAAATAAATACTAAATACGAGTAATAAGATTCACCTTCTATAAATTAATTTCATGTCCTTTTTAACTGACTTCAAAACGGAGGAGGTTGTCAATTCTTCTGTATGTTTATTTTGGTTGTAGCATTTAGGAAATGATTTGTTAAACCGGGTTAAGTAGTTTGCTATAAAACATGAACAAAACTATGTATTTGTCGATAGGCAAATTTGGGTATACTTGGACGACTTACTAGTTCTCTGTTACGAGTTTTATGGACTAAAAAACAAACAATACAATAAAGTGTTTTATTATGTGTATTGTATACATGAGTGTAATATACCTTTTACAACTGTTATTATCTGTCTGAGCAACAAACATTCAAATATTCAGTCAAATGGTAACTCAATTATCATCATATAATTTGTGGCTATAATCTGTCAGACTTGTTTGTACCAATTTATTTGTGTGAGCAATATACGAGTATTTATTCGCATAAAAAAAGTGATTTTCAAAAGTTGTTAACAGCCAGTATGTCTAAGTAGGCTAATTTCCCTATATCGAACTAAAGTGGGCAGTTATGAACGACTCTCACTGTGTTTTTTGTGGGCATTTGATGATGATGCTGTGAACAAAGCCCATCAAGAAAAGTGTACATACGCACATGATTTGACAGAAAGCCTTGGCCCACGATAACGCGGGGCTCAATAAATACTTACAAACGTCCCCGTAATATCCGGCTTTCGGCAGACATTCGGCCGAATAATACCCTTGTTAACAAAAATATGCTGTGACAAGGGCCACCGTATTGTCAGCAATACTTTTGTAATGGCTTTACTAGGCGTATTATTATCGGGAGGAAATACGGCTTGACGGGGTAACAGAAATGTAAAATGAATGATGTGGGTTTAAAAATACTGTGTATACAGAATTCGTAGGGTTTTTCCACATACATTTTCATTTATTGTGTAGACCACATATATGTATTGTTTTCTTCTTCTTCTTTTTTTAAATTATTGTTTTCTTAATAAACAAATAGAAATTCCGTGTGGTGACGGATTTAGAATACACAGTGTCGCCACCTCATTTCAATCTGAGGGTGTCGAAAGAGCCGACTACAGGATATGATACGGCCGAAAACCTAGCCGCAAGAGAAGAAAAACTTGATACGAAACCCTATGGTAACGGGTTGGCCAGCGTGGCACAGTAGGCTAATTACCCTCCATGTAGTTGGAGAAGGCCCAACCCAGCAGTGGACCATTTATGGCCTACGAAGAAGAATAAATTTCTAAGAAAACATTCTTAATTGCCTTTTTTTCAAATTCTCGACAAACTATAGGATTTTAACTGTGTGGAAATCAAGAAGGTTTAAAACCGTATATTATTAATTTAGACCATTATATCAAGGAAAATATAGTGATGAAATTAAGGTTTTTGTAAAAGCGAGTTGCCAACTTACATGCATGCATTATCATCATTTAATTTATGTTAGTCTACCGACGATGAACTAACATGTATGAAACACTGGCTCAACTATGCAAGCTAAACTAAACTAACTTATTTTAGCTGGCGGTGGACGTTCGGCTTTATGCTTGAGGGCTCAAGCATAAAACCCGCCTATGTTGTATAATAATATATGGATTCGAATGTATTGATTAATAATACCGACCCTCAATTGGTTCAACACAAATGATTTTTCAATAATCAAATATCTCCGAACCAATTCTCCTAAGAGCCATTGAAAATCAAATAATAAACTACTCATCTATACCTATTTCGTTCAGCATAAAGCCAATATCAACTCGGCAAATAACTCGATATATGTATGTACACACGACGTTCTCAGAAATATGTCTGACAATGAGTTGTGGAACATCCCGGGGCCAACCATGTTTCTGCTGTGTCGCTTTAATTTTGATTGATGATGTTATTACTTAGCTTGATATACGAATGTTCAATCAAAATAAAAATGTTTTTTATTCGAATAAATTCATATGAATCGTATCAAATAGTCAAATAAAACAAAAAAAATACAAAACTAAAATTGCCCTTTCGTTTACTACAGGTTTCGAATGCCATTAAACAATGAAGAGCCGGCAAGAAACTCCTTGGTTGCTCTTTTAAATAAAACGCCAATAATTATGGTGGTAAAAACAAGTCTAACAGATTAGTGAAAGCAATTGCACGCATGCAATCAAAATAAAAATTATTATTATTCGGTCACATAATAAAAAAAAGACTCTTATAGGAATGATAACAGACTTCAAAAATAATAAAGAATCTAAAAGTGAAATAATAAAAATATTTGACGTCGGTGCCAACTTCAATTGACACTGACGTTAATTTTCACATAGATAATTAGAAACTTTAAAAAAACCCAGAAAATATCCAGTGAAGTCCAAAGACTTTTCCAGGTCGGTTTATAAATATGAGGCTTATGCGAAAAAACCTTACAACCGAATTGACAACCTCCCCTTTTTGAATTACCGGTTAAAAACTTTGAGCATGGGCTACACTATTCACTTGTATACTAGAAAGACCAACGATTGTATAATATTAAATCAATTGAATTCAATACAATTGGAAGAGTTCGTAATCATGATCCATGTGGTGACAGATTTAGAATACATAGTGTCACCACCCCATTCCATCCTGAGGGCGTCGTTAAAGCCGATAAAAGGAAATGACAAGGCCGAAAACCTAGCCGCAACAGAAGGTAAGCTTTTTCAGGCGCAAAGGGATGATCATCCAGCCAGACGAGGTGTGATGTCTGGCTAGGGGTCGCAGCGCCTATCCCCCTGTACTCGGATAATTCTTAACTTGCGAATTGCTCTTGAAATTTCGCTATCGCGGTGTAGGACTTTTTGGTAATTCTCGCAGTTGCAGGCGACAATTCTTGATGCAATTAGTACAGATTTTTCGGGTAAACTGTGTAAAGTATGTAGCATGTGGTCGCTTCACTTTAAACGAAACCCTGTGCTAACCCGCGTGGCACTGTAGGCTAAATACCCGTCATATATTTTGCCATAATTTGCATATTGACTGCCTCGTTGGTCTAGTGGTTAGATGCCGCCTTTGGATCAACGGGTCCCGGGTTCGATTCCGGGGTCGGGCAAGTGTCTTTGTCTAAACCAGAGGCACTGGCTCGGAGTCTGGGTGTCATTTCTATCTATAATATGTATGAATTTACAAAAAAAAAATGTATATAAGTAGTTTATCATCTATCTCGTTACCGTAACACAAGCATTAAGTTGCTTAGCTTGGGACGAGATGGCGTTGTGTGAAATGTCCAAGGATATTATTTATTATTTATTTTTATTATTTATATTGGGAGGAGGCTCGACTCAGCAGTGGGTAATTTATGGGCTGAATAGTAGTAGTAGTAAATTAATTTAAAACCTGCCAAATCAAATCGAGTGAGTTTCTTAGAGTAGGCCTCCACAGACCCCATCTGCGCGTTGTCGCCACAAAAAAAGCCCTCCATCAATCTGTCGCGAACCTCTTTCCTAGCACTTTCCCGGGACTTCCATATCACCCTGTACATCGACATACCTGGTGGATAACTAGATGACAGTGTTGAGCCGTGATATTCAGATTTTGCTTTGTGAAGCTTGGAATTTTCTTTCAACGGCTTTGCCTAAATAGAGACTGTGACAAAAAAGGGATCTAATAAATGAAAGGTGCGATAGTACTACTGCTTACAACTACTTAAATGACCCACTGCTCAGTCGGTCGCCTCCTCCAATTACATGGACAGTAATTAGCCTACTGTGCCACGTTGGCCAGACGGATGGCACAGGGGTTCCTTCTCTAACAGCTAGGTTTCGGCCTCGTAATTTGCTTCTGTCGACTCATATGACACCCTCAGAATGGAATGGGATGTTGACACCATGTATTCTTAATCCATCACCACACAGACACTATACGATAGTATTACTAATACTTGATAATATACTAATAAGCTGGTTTGGGCCTTTGGCTTCGCCATGCGTCGGGTGTTTCGCCAGACATTACTTATTTTCTGAGTAACAAAATGTATCGTACAGTACTCTGTTAGTGTATACTGTGAAGATATACATACCTGCTAGCTTGGGGTGCTAAATGTATATAAAAACATCGCTCACTTTTCTTAATGTGTGAGCGATAATTTCGTAGTATAAATTTATTATTTTGGAGTATATATTTTACACGATTTCATTAGAAATTTAAAATGATTATTGCCAGACAGTTTTCTCTGGCGGTAATTTCGCCCAGACGCTTTAAACTTTGCGAAAAAAAAATTACAAATGTTTACTTACAGTCTGAGTCTTGATTATACATTACTAGTGGCCCGCCCCGGCTTCGCCCGTGCAAAGCGGGTGTGGGTTATGCATATAAA
This sequence comes from Clostera curtula, assembly GCA_905475355.2. Classification (NCBI taxonomy): domain Eukaryota; kingdom Metazoa; phylum Arthropoda; class Insecta; order Lepidoptera; family Notodontidae; genus Clostera; species Clostera curtula. Next base: position 6,045,547 of record FR997799.1, read on the forward strand.
CCTTCCCCTTGAATCACTCTATCTATTAAAAAAAACCGCTTCAAAATCCGTTGCGTAGTTTCAAAGATGTATGCATACATAGGGACGGACAGAATAATGCGACTTTGTTTGCAGTGGCTTCATTTAAAAACAAAAGCGAGTGACGTTTGGTGAAAATATTCACAATGTTTTTTTGAAAAGCTCAACGAGTGACCGACTGACATAAAAGGTTTGCTGGTTTTTTTTTTTACGAACATGCTCCAAAGCGCTGTGATCCTAGTAAGGCTACCTTTTGTATTTGAAAATTAAAATACTTCCACTGGAAGCGCATGCTTCATAATAAGTATGAGAAAATATGATGTTATTGTTACAAATATAAACTAAAACTATAATATGTACTACTACTTATAAATAAATAAATAAATATCCTTGGACATTTCACACAACGCCATCTCGTCCCAAGTTAAGCAACTTAATGCTTGTGTTATGGTAACGAGATGGATGATAAACTACTTATATACATTTTTTTTTTGTAAATACATACATATTATAGATAGAAATGACACCCAGACTCCGAGCCAGTGCCTCTGGTTTAGACAAAGACACTTGCCCGACCGCGGAATCGAACCGGGGACCCGTTGATCCAAAGACGGCACATCTAACCACTAGACCAACTTCTCAGCCCATAAACAACCCACTGCTGAGTCGGGCCTCCTCCAGTTGGAGGAAAGGAGGAAAGGAGGAAAGGAGGAAAGGAGGAAAGGAGGAAAGGAGGAAAGGAGGAAAGGAGGAAAGGAGGAAAGGAGGAAAGGAGGAAAGGAGGAAAGGAGGAAAGGAGGAAAGGAGGAAAGGAGGTTAATTACCCTCTATGTAGTTACATAGAGGGTAATTAACCAACTGTGCCACGTTAGCCAGATTGGCATAGGGTTTCTTATCAAGTTTTCCTTGTCTTGCGGACAGGTTTTCGGCCTTATCATTTCCTTTTGTCGGCTCCTACGACACCCTCAGGAAGAATTGGGGGTGCGACACTGTGTATTCTAAATCCATCACCACACATAAAAGTTATTTCTAACTTCATGTTTTGATTTATGTTAGAATATTATTGTATAGGTAACTTGTATATTTGTCTGTCTTCTTGTCAATTCCTTCTTCCTATATCTTAATATATATATTTCTTGTGTGCGTGTGTATGTGACTGAACTCCTCCTAAACGGCTGGACCGATTTGAATGAAATTTTTTGTATGCGTTTGGGTGGCACCGAGGATGGTTTAGATTCACAAATCAGCCCGACAGATGGCGCTGCAGTCGGTAAACAAATATCATGCAGGACAACGTCTGCCCGGTCAGCTAGTATTTATATAAACTTATATTTTCTGTTTCTCTTGGTCATAACCTGACAATCCATTTTAGTGAAACAAATATTGGCGCATACATTAATTACGTAGTAATCTATATATTTATTAATAATGTGATTGTCCAATTGTTAGTATACTACATGATCGACTCATAGGGAATATTTAATTTAAGAAATATTGAAAAAAAAAAACCACATATTCTTCGTAATACTCGTAATATAAAATACTAGGTTTTCATCGCAGCCTCGTTTAGTTATCGTATAAACCAAAGCCAAATTACTTACATTAATTGGTAGTTATATGGTGTGTTCAGGTGGTAAAGCATACACAGGCAGAGTGAATTTATATGTAACAGGAAATATAATATATACTCTAACATGAGTAATTCATTTTATTTTGAATAGAGATTATATATATAATTTCAATTTAATTTTGTGTATTTAGTCAAATCTATATATTAATACGTGCAGCAAAAACTTTATACAGCTTTTTACGAAAAGTGCACGAATGGAGGATTATGAAGTTTCCCATACTTAGTTTATTTAAAGAAGGAGTGAAGAATGCTAAATAAATAATTATGCATAAAAATACACTAAATCAATATCCAAATCATTAAATAATTATTACGCAGACTACCGGGTTTCGTTTTTTTTAATATAAAAAAGTAACACGCATATTGTTCCATGGGTAGAATGTTTTAATCGGCCCTAGTTCCAATCTGATACCACCATCATCTTGATTCATTGCTTATGAGCGTTATTCGAAATTTATGTAGACGAAGTCGTGGTCACAAGCTAACTATGTAATTGATTACACATAGCAGCCATTAATATTGGATCCCGGCTGATACAATTATGGCTATCATGCATGACCTACATGAAACGTAATAAATTGTTTATGAGTTAGCCCTATGGGTGTTGTAATTGGATACTAAAATATTAAGGTGAATGTTCCAGGGTAGCCCGCGAAATTCAAATTTTCTTACGTTTTTTGCAATTTGCAGGTCAGTGCTAGATTGTATGTTGATTATAATGTTATTCGTTATTCTCAAAGTCATTCTTGTACCTTTATGCAATGATGTTACAAGTAAAAAGGTGTAGATGGGTTATAAGCGATCAGCAAGCGGCACATTAAAAGTAGGCTAATTAGCAAACCTGACCTCAGTGTTGCGTCGCTGGCGTCAACAGATGCACGTCAAGAGCCGTGTGTATAAAGTGCTTTAAAACAATTGAAAATGCCGTCGTGTGTTATGAGATATTGCACAAACTACTCTAACAAAACTTCTAAAAGTCAAGGAATCACTTATCATTCGTAACTATCACTATTTTTGTAATATAATTAATATTTTTTACAAATTAAAATGTTATTCGTAAAATATGGCGGTAAAAATCAATGAGTGGAACAAAAGTATCCTCATTACCAAGTGCAAAAGAGATAGATGTCATTATGCGTCACAGACTTGTCAAAATGTCTGATTTAATTAATCTATATTGTTTCTAGTGCATGTGACGACGCATCACAACAAATTATATTTGTCTCTATTTAGCACGTGATTATTAAATCATACCATCCTACTTTCACGACTCATCTAAAGCAGTGTGCATATTGCATATTAAGTTAACTATGTGTGCGTTGGCTTGCCATTTTTATAGATCGAATGTTGTCAGGTAACGTATCTACACCTTTTATTTGTAACATCATTGCCTTTATGAGCTTGGAGGGTTGTATTGATGAGTTTGATGATTATAATTCTATAACTACATACGTCTTACAGCCGCGAATAACATTTTAATCAAACATACAACCTAGCACTGACCTGCAAATTGCAAAAAAACGTACGAAAATTTGAATTTCGCGCGCTACCCTGGAACATTCACCTTTGATTGATTGACACACCATTGATTGTACATTTTGTGGAATTAAAATTATTTGCTTTATTAATCTATACAGATAAATAAAACCAGTGCGGTAATGTGGTAGGGCTAATTTCCGGTCATGAATGTAGAGGAGGCCCGACTCAGTAGTGGGTCATTTATGGGCCGAAATAACGAACCAAAACGTTATTAAAGACATATTAAAGATTTTCCCATAGTTATAGGAAATCGCTAATTTAATGTGAGCTTGTTCATTTGTAGAAGCTCGCTATAAAATGTCGTTTTAGAAAGTGGGACAACTTTAAATATTGTGAAGCATAATCCAATATTCTTCCTGGTAAGATGGAAAAACACTAAACGCAAGTGTGAACGTGTAAGATGGCCATATACTTTTTATGTACAGTTAAAAGGTACTGCCAGTTATCGTAAATATAAAAATAACCTGTCAAGTCCCGAAAAGCTTTCTGTACGAGGGTTCCAGAGAGAAAAAAAAACCGTTAAAACTTTGTAATGTGCAAAACATAATCGCAAATGGAAAAAAAGTTTCTATTCCAATTTACGTCCAATAAGTTGGTGTACATATTAAAAAACAATTACCCATTGAATTCTTTTTTTAAAGTTTGTAATTTGGTTAGCGTTGTATAAAATATGCTATATTCTGCCATTTAAATAGCAGGAGGCGAGCAGATGTTTTTAGGCTGAGTTGACGACATCAAATAACTTTTTTTAAACTCCAAATAAAACCTCGAATCATCTCACGAAAGAACCTTGCTAAATGCCTAAAATATGACAACAAAATATATAAAAATTATGTGCTTTCATTTAAATACCCTCACATAACGCGGTTCCGATATTTGCGCTCTGTGTTGCGGATTTGGAAGTCGATTTTTTCAGTTCAAATTTATTATTCAATATTTTTTCATCTAAGAATGAATGGTTGTACATGCTTAAAACAATGAATGTAATTCTTCATTTTGAAATCGTCTAATAAAAATATCAAGGCTTATCACGAGTTTTGGAACATCTCGTGGAACGTCAATGATTGTTTAAAATCAGGCCTTAGTTTACACATAACAACAGCTAAAAGTACTTTAGATTGAATGATTCCTAATCAAGTCGACACCACCACCCGTTTGTGCTTATTGTATGAATTTCCAAAGGATTTATAGAAAATGTCGGTCATGACACACGCGCACTCATTTTATGCCGTTTTGATCGTTTCTTAGCGTTTTTATTAGAACAATAAATAATTTATAGCCAAATACAAAAGGATTTGGCTATAAATTATATACGATAAAAAGCCCTTGCCAAAAATAGTACAGTGAAATAAAATTTTATTCTGATACCAATATCGTAAAGTTGCATTAAAGATTTGTATATTTTTACAAAAAGGAAACAAATTCATAAAAATATAGATAAAAAATTAATATAATACTATTAATAATAATTTGATTATTATAATATTAATAGTAGGTATTATTATGGCGAATATTTGTCCGCTTTTGAGGTATAACACAACCAATTAGTTTAATTGTTATTAAGTTGCTTTTTAAAGGAACTGCAATAAATATTTTGTCTTTAAACAAGAGATAGAACTACTACTTTTAGATTTGGAACACATAGTGCCACCACCTCATTCCATCCAGAGGATGTCGTAAGAGCCGACAAAGGAAAATAACAAGGTTAGCGACCTTGTTATTTGTTATATAGCCGTAAAAGAAGGAAAACTTGATACGAAACCCTGTTCCAACAGGTTTGGCCAGCGTGGCACAGTAGGCTAATTACCCTCCATGTAACTGGAGGAGGCCCGACTTGGCAGTGGGTCATATATTATGTGCTGAGTAGGATTGGCCTGGGGTTTCGTTTCAAGATTTCCTTCTCTTGCTGCTAGGGTATCGGCCTCGTCGTTTCCTTTTGTCGGCTCTCACGATACCCCCAGGATGGAACGAGGTAGTGATCTCCCATTACGTGGACAGTAATTTAGCCTACTGTGCCGCTCTGAGATTGGCCCAGGGTAACGTTTCAAGATTTCCTTCTCTTGCTGCTGCCTTGAAATTTTGCGGGCTCTTAGTACACCCCAGAATAGAACTAGGTGACACTATGTATTCTAAATGCGTCACCACGAACGTAGAGGACACCTGGACGGAAAACGTTTTGGTAGCTATATTGAATGTATGTACAAGCTAATTAACTTCGGCTGAGTAATCTTGATTACGACAGGACCACGAAAAGATGCTACGTAAAATTAATACGCATTTATGGATAAAGTATATAGAAAAGTGGTCGTTGTTGTTTTTCATATAAATTTAAGGAGTTTCAGCAGCGACAATAGCTGCCGGCTGTATTGGGAGTGCAGTGTTTACAATATATCTTCGCGATCCAGGATATTAAGGAATTGCCACAATACCGCCCGTAGGAAATCAGTTTTCTCGTAGCTGGCAAATGTACCGTAATAAAAGCAATAACTATAATGTATATCTTCGCAAATGCGAATATGCAAATCCTTTTAAAAACGCTCATTTTGACTTCAAGTCCTCTGTTCATTTAATATTTCATCAATCGAAAGTTTTGTTTTTACACAGCACATTTTGTACTTTTAGTATTTAAACCTTTCAAAAACATAACCGACACAGTCCACACTACACCTGGTAGTGTAAGTAAGTACCTTGCATAGATCACGATAAAAATTGTCTCTACTGCCAATTTTCTTTTTATATAAACAATATTGACTAGCTGTTACAATTAAAACTTTTTCTATTCTATTCTATGTGACTTCGACTGCGTGGTATTTACCAAAAAGTTATTGTTCAGTTCGCAGAGTTTACAATAACTTATGAATTCACTTTCTTTCGCACGAAAATACTCAAAAATTTGGAAGAATCTGCAAAATCTCCCACAAAAAAGTTAAAAACCCCGCAATAACTATGGATTACTGAAAAAGGGGGGTCATTATAAGCAGCCTTATTTACTCCTTGTTACATCAGCTATCTGCCAGTGAAAGTCCTGTCAAGATCGGTACACCCATTTCAGAGATTTGCTCAAAGAATAAGACGAAGAAAAATAAAACAAAATGTATATTATGTGTATATCATACATTCGGATTCATTTAAAAAGTGGTTATTTTGATATTACAAACATATTCTCCAATTTTAATGATTTCTTAGGTTCTTATAATTTATCGCGTGTAGGTTACATTATTTAATTCCCGACCATGGACGCGACCACGATTGCTGCAAAATATAACTACACGCGATAAATCCGAAAGTGTATTAATTTCAATTCGCCAATTTTATTTATTTGTATAGTCTACAATGACCATCAGAGAAGTTAATTTACTCGCTTTTTCAATAAACGAAATTGAATCTAAGACTTCTTTCCGAGAAGTCGTCAGAGTAATTTGTGGAATTGAAACTGTGCCAAGTTCCATTGCCTTGGGAGGTGTCGTTGCCAAGTACCAACCCACGGCTGTATTGCTTAACGAGCCGGCCTATGCATTTGAACTCATATCATGTTTATTGGTCGTACTGTTTATTGGTATCCAAGTTAACAATGTTCCACAAATTAAAACTTTAAACAAATTGTTAAAGAAATTAGAAATTATTATATTAAATAGTTATTTTTCGTAGTTCAAAGATTTCTAAAATAATGGTAGGATTAATTTTATAGATTATCTTTATCTTATTATTATTATATCATCACTACATAGTATAAAACAAAGTCGCTGTCGTCTGTCCGTCCCTATGTATGCTTAAATCTTTAAAACTAAGCAACGGATTTTGAAGCTGTTTTTTGTAATAGATAGAGTGATTCAAGGAGAAGGTTTATATGTATAACTTACCCCCGCTTTGCACGGGCGAAGCCGGGGCGGGCCACTAGTAAAAAAAATTTACCTACTTAAATAGAAATAAGTTATAGATTACACACTCCTTTTATGCGATTTATTTATATAAAGAATAACAAGGGGTAATAACTAGGTTAATACAAAACAAGTAATCCGAATAAACGAATCATATTCATTTATTCGGATTACTTGTTTCATATTTGACTGCGTCGTTGGTCTAGTGGTTAGATGTGCCGCCTTGGATCAACGGGTCCCCGGTTCGATTCCGGGGTCGGGCAAGTGTCTTTGTCTAAACCAGAGGCACTGGCTTGGAGTCTGGGTGTCATTTCTATCTATAATATGTATGTATTTACAAAAAAAATGTATGTAAGTAGTTTATCATCCATCTCGTTACCATAACACAAGCATTAAGTTGCTTAGCTTGGGACGAGATGGCGTTGTGTGAAATGTCCAAGGATATTTATTATATTATTTATTTATATATCTAGGTTAGAATGCTTAAATATGTTGACACATCATATCATATACTATTCATTCCATAAATGACCCATTGCTGAGTCAGGCCTCCTCCCGTCACAGGGAGGGTAATTAGCCTACTGTGCCACGCTGGCCAGATGCGTTGGCACAGGTTTTCGTATCAAGTTTTCCTTCTTTTGTGGCTAGGTTTTCAGCCTTATCGTTTTCTTTTGTCGGCTCTTACGACTCCGTCAGAATGGAATGGGTTGGTGACTCTATGTATTCTAAATCCGTCACCACACGGGTGTTAATCTAGAAGAAGCGTGTTGGTTGAGCCTCTTGCGATAGATTTTGAATAACCCAATCAAAATTTTGCTCACCAAAATATGTCAAGGCTAAAATTATATTGCACGATGCTAAACCTAATTGATTAACAATAGGTTTAACCTAGTAATAATATTAGTATGAGACACTTAATAGGCACTGTAGAAACAATTAAGCTGATACCACCAAAACCACAATAAATTGTTAGTACATACGTTTGTAATATGAAACTCACGCAATCTACGCAAATTGGTATTAATTTGTAATCATCACTATCAGTATCATCACTATCACTACATATTATAAAACAAAATCGCTGTCGTCTGTCCGTCCCTATGTATGCTTAAATCTTTAAAACTTTTGAAGGAGTTTTTTTTAATAGATAGAGTGATTCAAGAGGAAGGTTTATATGTATTACATGCATAATATTGTAGAGAAACACTGATACATTTGGATGTTCTTCATTGCACCCGTGCGAAGCCGAGGCGGGTCGCTAGTTACCTTATATACTCTACTCTACTAAAGATGTATAATCCAACGGAGTTGAACTAAAGGTAGCGCCACAACCAACGGTCAGCGTAACTAATAAAACCGATATGTCGCATGTTTCTATAGTAAGTTGTTATAAGCCTTATTTTATTATCTAAAGTATACAATTCTTGTGTCACCGTTTTAGTTTTTATACTCCTCCGAAACGCGATAGAAATGAATTTGTGGGGACGCGATAGAAATGAAAGGACCTGGCCATGAATGGCTCCATGGACAAGGAGTCGGGACCCACGAGGCAGTCGGCACGGGACGGTGCACTGGGGGGATGTTTAGTGGCTATGGGGACGACGTTCATATTATTGATTGGCGGACCAGAGTCCCACATATCTCACACTGGCCTTTGCTATGCGTGAATACCTTAAAAAGAATTTTACCCCCCGCAAAAAAAAATACCTGGAAAGGATAGTTGTACATATATTAAAACTGTCAGAATTCTTGTAGTCATAGCAAATACTTTTTTGGTTATAGTTTTACGCCGTAAATATAAAACTTCTATCAAATTTAAATTGTATAATGTCATAAGCAACTGTCTCCCGAAAACTCTAGAATTCTGAAACCGCCAGTATGGTTTTCCCGCCTGAATTGAGTTTCAAGTTCGGCGAAAATATCCCCGGTACGATTAAAATACTGAAGGCAATTACGCGGAAACAAAAGTGCCTCTGAGGAGAAGATCGACTTACCTCAATGAAATGCCCTTGAATCCGGATTTAAACTGTGATCAATAAACGGAAAAGAGGCAGGGTTTAAAGCTTTTTTTGAGGTGGAGCGTTTTTTAAGTAATAGCTAAAATATTAGCCCATTTCATTAGTTTTCTAAGACTGTTGTATTTCGGCGGTTCGTCACGCTTCAACAAGATGTAGGTAATATGAACTAAAGGAGATTAGTTTAACCGCTGTATGCGCTGTAGGCCAAATTCATGAAATAGGTCAACAAGACATTTTAGCAGTATAGTATTTACATCTCTCTCCCAATACTATACCTTCACCTTTTACCCATTTGGGGCTTACTCCGGCCTAACTAGATTTGCCTAATTACCAGTATGCCCGCCGCGACCCATCTAGAGTGACCACCGTTACTTTATGTTTCGACCACGTGTCCGTTTTCACGCTACTGAGTCTATACTATCCATAAGAAAACAACTTAGGTTTGGGATCCTGGGATCTTAGTCTGAACAAACGATTTCCCAATATCCATAAATCAATCAGAACTCTCGAGATGGGCGTATTGATCTTGTTGACATTGTTGACAAATCCAAGTTACAAGATGAAAATGAGGAAACTTCGGGCGATGTGAAATGCAATTACATATTTCCGGCGCCTGGAATCTGCATTTAGTCCACACATGTAGCTTTACTTAAATAAAGTTTTAGTTCAATTTCTGCAGTTGACCAAGTCGAAGTCTAGGCCAATTGCAGTATGGTAATGGACTCTGAATACACAATGTAACCACCCGATTCCATCACGAGGGCATTGTAAGAGCCGACTCAAGGAAATGACAAGCCGCAAGAGAAGAACACGTGATAAAAAAAACTCTAGGTATTTGGGACAACCTCTACAACAAATTGTTTCGCACCGTGTGATTGGAGGAGGCCTGTTTTAGCAGTCGGTTTTTATAGGCTGTGTTGATTTAAATATGTCAGGAAGAAATAATTATTTGACAAAACAAAATATAGCTAACAGCCTTAAAGTATGACAGCTAGTACAACCGAAATAATTAGAAAGAAAAAAGAAAAGAAAGAAAACACATTTAATCAGAAAAACACACAGAACAAACCAAAAATTGGTTACAATACAATTGTGACTTGGGTATTTATGGCACATCATAACTCTCACGCTCACTATAATGTTTGCTGCTTTTGGAAAGTGTTCCATACGTACATAGGTAGATAATCCCACCTAAGTGGATAACCACACACTGCAACAAGCCAAAAATATTGCCACAAACCATACACATAAAACAAATAACACAGAAAAAGAAATATATGATTAAAAATGAAGGTCCTTTATACACAAGGCTAAGCAAATCTTCAATACTCAACGATTTTAGTCTTCAAGCGACTACCGCCATACTAAGCGAGTCGCGGGATGAATGTCGGCGAATCTACTCGTGTACGATGCGTCATGCTTGTGAACAGGAGCCGTTGCTGGGGGTTGGTTGGCTCGGGCATTAGAAGGTTACTATTGTTGACTAGATCTGGCTGATGTTTGGCCCTTTGCGACTATTGCGCGAGTTTGCTCTCACAAATCTGTCTTATATCCAGTCTTGTAACCAAAAATGGCGATCTAAAAAGAGCAACTACAGAGTTTCTTGCCGGCTCTTCTATGTAGAGGTGCCTTCCGAACCGGTGGTAAATGGTAAATTTTAAATTTAATTTTATTGTTTGACTTGTCAAACGAGCTCTAATGGACCAACTTGATTAAACGAGTATTCATTTTGAACCTCAATGGATTTGTATGGCGGTAGTCGCTTGAAGACTAAAATCGTTGAGTATCGAAGACTTGCGAGCCTTGTGTACGAAGAGCCTGACGGCTGTTGTGGAGGGCAGACGACAATCGTTTCATGTAAACTGCCTTGTTTGTCCAGGGGTCGGATGTGCCGCCTTTGGATCACGGGTCACCGGTTCGATTCCGTTGTCGGGCAAGTGTATTTGTGTTAATCAGAGGTACTTGCTCCGAGTTGTGTGTCATTTGTGTTTGTAAACCGTCGCCGTGGTACAGGCCAGTGTTTCATTCTTTTTATGAATAAAATACTGATAATTTACCCATATCTGGTGCCAGCCCCAAAGCAGTTGTAAAACAGCAAGGAAGAAAAATAGTGTAGGTTATATTTGGGTTAAACGCCGCAATATATTGTTTATTGTACTTTAGTCGAACCAAGTACGAAGAATATAATATGTATCTAGATTGTTTTCATAAAGATAACAGAGAGCCTCCATGAAAAAGGAGCTCATTATAAGATAGTAAAATATGAACAGGCTGACGAAATCTGTAAAAATATTACAGTTGCTTAGACGGTAGTACGAAATAAGCGATATGCCGTAAAATATTACGAGGCTTGGCCGCCTGTTTGAGATAAAATGATAGTTATATAACTGATGAGTTTGCCTTATAGGCAAAGCTTGGCCCTGACAGAAAATATTGTAATGCTTAGCGAACCACGACGATGGATTGTAGATGGTTACTAGACAGAAATTCGGTTACGTTTGCAAATTATTATCCATGTTAGATTAATTTATATTTTTGTTAAGGTCAGTAATGCAAGGTTATTATTTCTGAGTAAAATAAATACGTTTTTAGGCGCAAAGGGATGATCATCTAGCCAGACGAGGTGTTATGTCAAGCTAGGGGTCGCAGCGCCTATCCCCCCGATAGTTGTAGTCGGGGATATATTAACCTTGCGAATTGCTCTTGAAATTTCGCTATCGCGGTGTAGGACTTTTTTGTAATTATCGCATTTAGTTCAGAGTTTTCGGGTGAATTGTGTAAAGTAGCATGCGCTACACGTTCAAAGAGCAAGGCTGCTTCTGGTAAGAAATGTTGGCCTATAAATGAGCATATTTTTAAAAACCTAAGCGTGATAGGGTGAGGCCTGTTAGGGTGAAAATGTATATAATAACTTATTCGTGCAGTTCTGATTGTATTGGTATCTAATGGCCCGCCCGGCTAGCTACCACCCTCGACCCAAGTCCGGCGCCAAGCAGTTTTACTGTGTTTCGTCGTGTGTATGTGAGAGCCGGTGCCCGACAGGGCATTTCCTTGAATTGCCTGCTCCATCTTAGACCATGGCGTTGCTTTCCATCACGCAAGCCTAGGGTCAATGGCATTGAAGTAACGGATAAAAAAACTAAGACAGAAACCTTAGGCGCAAGCTATTTAAACTCAGAATAATCTAGAATTGAAATGACCTTTCTTCCCCAGTGGGATCGAAACCCGTGTCCCTGTTTCGGGCAGTCGGAGAACGTCTATGGTTTTAGAGAGTAGGTTGAGACGCTAATCACCATCTATCATCTGTCAATTTGTATTTTCATCTAGTTTTCTTCTTTTTATTCTCAGGGCGTAAAATCAGCTTTTAACAGGAAATTATTCTACTGGGTTTTGTTTAATTTTTTCCTTTTGTTGCGGCTACGTTTTATGTAATTTAATTTTCTTTAGTCGGCTCTTGGTTGTGACATAATGTATTCTAAATCCGTCACCATGCGGCCAGTTATTAAAGCACAATCACACCGAGCGACATTCACTCACAACACAAGTTTGACTTGGGCTCAAATTTCAAGAATACACGACACGATTATTACATTTTCAAATCATTATTATTCAAGTTCAGTGGTAGTCAGAACTAACTTGTCTATTAGTGTTGGGTCATAAAGTAAATGGCGCGCCTGAGGTCCATTCATAGTTCATTAGATGGCGGTAATTGGTCGTAGTCCACTCATAATGTGCCAAAGTAAGTGATGGTTGCGGTTTGGCAAATCAATTTATTATTTGTTATAATGGTCCACTGCTGAGTCGGGCCTCCTCCAACTACTTGGAGGGTCACCAACCTACTGTGCCACGCTGGCCAGTCGAGTTGGCTGTGGTCGGCTCTTACGATCCACTCAGGATAATATGGGCACTACATATTCAAAATCCGTTATCACACGGAAAAATATTATTTTAATAGTAGGTACCTAAATATCGCCAGCGTTTATGTCTTATATTATCTTAAATCTTTAAATGAGCAATTCTTGTATATATAGGTATATATAATTGGAATCTCGGAATCGGCTCTAACGATTTTCACGAAATTTAGTATATAGGGGGTTTCGGGGGCGATAAATCGATCTAGCTAGGAATCCTGACATCTATTGGCGAATAATAATACTACCCTTTTGTGAGCACAACAGCAGATGGCGTTGTTAAGTAACACGAAGTCAATGAGTGTTTGCGTAATTCGTACTTAAATATAATTTCCAAAAAGCGCAATTTATAAAAAAAAATATACCGAGCAAAGCTCGGTCATCCAGATATTTAGGATTTATAAGTATTAAAAGTCGATGTTACAGCCCATAAATTACCCACTACTGGGTCCGGCCTCCTCCAAATTCATGGATGGAAATTAGCCTACTGTGCCACGCTGGCATGACGGATTGGCATAGACTTTCGTTTCAAGTTGTCCTTGCAGAAAACGTACCTAGCGTTTTCGGCCTTGTCATTTCATTCTGATTTACGACACCCTCCGGATGGACCACCATACGGACTACAAAATAGCCAATCAAGGTAAAATAATTAACAACAGGTACAATTTTGTACGAATATTCAAATCTAGCTGTATGAGTATATAAGCGTAGCCCTATTTTTGGTATAATTCGACAGTAGAAATGCTTTAGCTAAATTGCGGATGCTGCCGTACCGCCTAATTAATTAATGTTTTTTCGCTGATTGCTACTACTTTCTGAAAATAGAAATTTGACCACATATTTATCGGAGATCGTTAATTGTTATTTTTATGAATTTTTTGACACTGTTATTGCCAGGTAACGGACGTTAGCAAACTTTTAAGTGTAGGGTATGTTGGTAGCATTAAATAACGGGGGTAGATGTCAAACCAGTTTGACGCAATCATGGCAGTGCATACAACGCTCTGTTTTCTTTTCGATTCCTTGTACAGTCGTAATGCTAGTTCGTATTACAGTTCTCGAATTACGAAAAGTGGTGAACCTGTGCAAGTACAAGTATTGCTTTCGCGACCCGGTCGGTGTAGTAATCCGGATCCATTTGGTGTAGCCAGCGTGATGCAGTGAATGACGTGGAAGATGTTCTAAAGTGTGAGTCGTTTAACCTGTACTATTTAAGTTTACTAGGTATGGTGGGGAAATATAGCGTAATAAAGATATTACACTCAAACTCAAAAGGTACTTTATTTACGTAGGTTTCAATCTTATGGAGCCTTCATAAGAGCCATCTTAAGGGCCGACAAAAGCAAATGGCAAGGCGGATACCTTAGCCTCAAGAGAAGGAACATTTGATACGACTTTTTTTTTGTTCGCCCGGGGTAAAATCCTTTATGGACTTCCTCGCCGGCCACGGGGATGGCCAGCGAGGGGAGTGTGGGCCTCTCCCCCATAGTGGAGGCCTACCCACTAAACCTCCCCGGGGTGCTCCAACTCGCGTCCTGTTGCTCCTCTCCTCAGGCTCCTTACGAGCACTCGACGTCCTGCCGTGAGCACCCGGCAGGACGTCGCTTCCCCTCAGATCCGCGAGACATCCCCGTACCCCGCCCCGGGATCTCCTATGTTTCGCCATGTGCGTGGACGAAACCAAAACGACAATACGAAACCCTGTGCCAACCCGACAGGTCAGCGTGGCACAGTAGGCTAATGGCCCTTCCTGTGACGGGAGGAGGCCCGACTCAGCTGTGGGTCATTTATGGGCTGAGTAGTAGTAGATATTCACGCCCCTCTCCTCGTTCTCCAGTGCCCAGTTTCTCGCCACGTTGCCCCCTGCGTTGCCTGGCGTTTATGTTTGTATTAATATTTAGTTTAAATTGATAGTTTTAACTTTGTGATTTCTTTTAACTCTATTCTATTATTATAATATTTTGTCCGATTTCTATAGGACAAAAAGTAATGTACAAGTATTAAAGCACTATTGAATACGAAATATTCGGATAAGGATTAACACAAAGGTTTTAAAACGTAAAAAGTAGTTATGTGCTTTAACTACAACAGTTGGACGAACGAACGCAATATTTTTTGTAGATATTGATTTGTATAATTTCCGCAGCGCATGAGACAAAGGACATTCCATGGCTAATTTAGTCGTCGTCGTTTCAGCCCATAAATGACCCACTACTGAGTCGGGCCTCCTCCAGATTCATAGAAGGAAATAATAGATATTCATGGCTAATTGAGTAATTGTCCACTTTTTGTGTTTATTCGCGTTACTGAGTGTTATTATCAAAATGCAAATATTTTCTCTTTATTCTATTACTATAGATATACACAGATAGATTCCAACTTTCTTCAAGGGTTAGAAATAAAAAGTGACCTGATACGAAACAGATACTTTATCTATATTGGCGACATACTTTGCCACGCCAGTATTTTCCGGGTAAGTGCTCGAGATGCAGACTTCCATGTCACGGCTTTTATCTTAAAATTACCGACAGTGATGGATGACGGCTCCTGCCTAATTCATTTATGGTTGGGCGGTACTCTGTCGCTTCGACTACGAGTAGGTATACCTATCCAGTGACTGAACATGGATGGATAAAAGTAACAAGTTGCTTTATATTACTTCATTTTACTTACATTTTACAAACTTAAAAGATTTAAATTTGAAACTAAACCCTGTGCCAACCCGTCTGGCCAGCGTGGCACAGTAGGGTAATGAACTACCCAATAATGGGAAGAAGCACGACTCAGCAGTGGGTCATTTATGGGTTGCGTAGTAGTTTAAACTATTTGCCCACCCTATAATGGGACGAAGCCCAACTCGGCAGATGGGCTGCGTAGTAGTTACTATTTCGTAAAACCGCATATCTTCGTAATTTATGTTCGCATAGACATTTGAATTTGAATGAAGTGATCCCATAGATAATACTGCGTGGCAAAGTAGGCTAATTACCCTCCGTGTTTTGGGAGGAAGCCCGTCTCAGCAGTGGGTCCTTTATGGGCTGAATAATAGTAGCAGAATTAGTAGATCCCATAGAAATTTTATCACAATCTATTCTGTAGTTATCTATGGAACCTGAAATAAGTGACCAGACTATTTTGGTAAAAGGCAAATTTAGGACGAATTACTAGTTGTGGGTTCCGAGGTATAAGCACTAAAATAAAAAGATTAAAAAAATCGACTAAAAGGCAAATATGAAAAAATAAATAACCATTTGAAGTCAGCGATAACTTTAATTAAAATCGACGTTAATTAGCACTTCAAGTGGTTATTTGCAGGTCTTTTCATGCTTTTTAGTTTTTTTAATGCTTTCGACGTCGGTTTCCATTAACTTACTTTCTATAATTTGCAATCAAAGAAATGTTAGTAAACTACGCTTTTTATTTTATTTAATACTAGTGGCCCGCCCCGGCTTCGCCCGTGCTAAGCGGGGGTGGGTTATACATATAAACCTTCCCCTTGAATCACTCTATCTATTAAAAAAAACCGCTTCAAAATCCGTTGCGTAGTTTTAAAGATTTATGCATACATAGGGACGGACAGAAGAATGCGACTTTGTTTTATACTATGTAGTGACTAGCGATCCGCCCCGCCGGCTTCGCACGGGTGCAATGATGAACATCTAAATTTATCAGTGTTTCTCTACACTATTGTTCATGTGTTATACATACATTCCTCTTGAAACACTCTATCTATTAAAAAAACCGCTTCAAAATCCGTTGCGTAGTTTTAAAGATTTATGCATACACTAGCTTTTGCCCGCGACTTCGTCCGCGTGGAATAATGATGGAAAAAAACAATTTATCGCCGTTTTCACCCCGTTGGGAGGGAATTTCCAATAATCCTCTCTTAGTGGTAGCCTACTCCTCCCAACAAACACACAGGCCAAATTTCAGCTCTCTACTGCCATTAGTTTCCGCTTTGCGTTGTCTGTCAGTCACTCATTAACGGAAGAGTTTTATATATATAGATAGCTGTGCCCGCAACTCCGTCAGTGTGTAATTCCTTGTGTATTATTAAGTTAATGTATTGGTAATATTGTTTAGATCACGTTCACATGAGGCTTAAGTACTTATACAACGAAAATACTTCAGCGCATAGCTTCCGTGTAAACTATCCTACTTCACTTAAAACTAAATACCTATAACATAATTAATAATACCTATACCTTTAATTAATAAAAGTACCTACGCTTTTACTTACTTATTATTATTATTAAAAAAACTGAACATAAATTAACCAAAACTTACCTACTACTAACTAACTACTACTAACCTATTACTACTTCACCTAAAAAGAAATAACTATTAATAATTTGTAATTTGAACGAATATAACACGCCACCAAAATAACTAATACCTATTTTATGAAATAACAACAAAAGAAAATTAAATAAACTAAATTATTGTAAAGACTAAAAGTCGCGCTGATAAACAATATTGCCTGTCAATAAGGGCGAATACTCGGAACGTCTAATCGCATCATCAGCCAAATCCAAATATTGTATGAAGTTCGCGTTTGCGACCCGATGACGGTTACACAAAAATAATCCTTAAAGCATGATTCAGTAATCACGCGCGATGGTTTATTAGCGTATTTCATGGATAACTTTGGTGTTTCTGTACCGATTTCTATGATTATTTTTTTATTAAATAGGTAATAATGTTAACATTTATTAATTAGGGATGATTGAGAGTGTTATAAACGTAAGAGTAGATAAATATAATCAGAAAGCTCTGAACTGCTAAGCTATCGGGAGTTACACGTGTTATTGTGAGTCAACCATAAAAGATAGACATTTGCTGTCTGGGAATATTTTTTATATAATTTTAAGGAGAACATTTCCGTCATACATGATTTCTGTGTAGCTTTAACTATTAAGGCTGCACACGCGACGGAAGCTTAAAAAATGGAGTAAGTTCTCCTGTTTTCCCAACATTTCCCTTCACTGCTCTGCTCCTATTGATCGTAGCGTGATGAAAAGTATACTATAACCTGCCCAGGAGTATGAAGAACAATTGTACCAAGTTTTGTTGAAATCCGTCGAGTGGTTTTTGTTTCTATAACGAACATACAGACAGACAGACAGACAGACAGACAGACAGACAGACAGACAGACAGACAAAAATTTTACATATTGCATTTTTGGCGTCAGTATCGATCACTAATCACCCGCTGATAGTTATTTTGGAAAAATATTTCATGTACAGAATTGACCTCTCTACAGATTTATTATAAGTATAGATAGATAGAAGATAGGGACGGACAGAAGAATGCGACTTTGTTTTATACTATGTAGTGACTAGCGATCCGCCCCGCCGGCTTCGCACGGGTGCAATGATGAACATCTAAATTTATCAGTGTTTCTCTACACTATTGTTCATGTGTTATACATACATTCCTCTTGAAACACTCTATCTATTAAAAAAACCGCTTCAAAATCCGTTGCATAGTTTTAAAGACTTAAGCATACATAGGGACGGAAAGACGACAGCGACTTTGTATTATAGGTACTATGTAATATTAATGAAGCCCTGGTGACAATGAAAATGTTGAATATTTTGCTTTTTTACGATCTTCAAGATTGCATCCTAATGGATTGACATATAAGATATAGGTACTTAAAATATTTTAAACATATAATTAATTAAGTAATAATATACAATTATGTCGTTTTTAATTTCAATAACTTATACATAAAAAAAACACTGAATTAAATAATAAAAATAAATTAAATTACAACAAAGGAATTTGCGCCAGATCCAAATATTTTAATCTCTTAAAACCATGGACTTAAAACCATTAAATTCCAGAACATACTCTACAAATTAGCAAAACATAAAAAATCCAACGAGTTCGAAGGTAGTTTGTAAGAAAGTTTCAAGTTTTACGCATGTTTGGAGCAGTCTCGAAGCGATGGAAGGAAGGAAGGATGCCTCACAAACTAGATCTAAGTTAGCGTCGCTTTGTATTTTAGTCCCGGCTATAGTTTGACAGGCTTTCTCGGCCAGCTATCTGTTTAAATCATCTATTTGCATTTGTTTGTTGTGATATTACGTAGTATTTATTATCTTTTACTTGTATTATAGTGACAACTAGTCAGGAATAAGGCTGAGAACACAGCCATAATCCTATCAAGAGAAGAAAATCCAGATATGAAATCACAATGTCTACTTAATCATAAGCCTTTTCCGCCAAAAAAGTCCACTGTTGGTCATGCCTCCATCAAGGATTAAAATGATTATTTTACAACATTTTGAGTAAGAACGTACATATTTTATACTACACATACATTATATATACAGAGTTGATATGACAGAGGGGCATTAAATTACACTACGTATACTGTAAGTGATTAGTATGAATTCGAAACGGTACAAAAAAATACACGTGATTTTTCATGGGGGGTGGAGGGGTAGTCTTAAACCTCACCAGGTATCACCAAGGGGGAGGGAGGGGTTAAAAATGTTAAAAAAACATAACGTGATTAATGGACAGCCCCTAAGGTTAATAAACGAATAAACGAGTTTTAAAGATTTAAGCTAACATAGGGACGGACAGACGACTGCGACTTTGTTTTTTAATATGTAGTGATAAATATAGAATGGATTGTGATTTTTAGTTCCAGTGTTCCAGACTTGGTCGTTCGGTGTCGACTGACACCACCATCAATGTCCTCTGACTTTACGTGCAATAAAAACACATATTCAATCTAATTTGTAACCTAACTCTCTCACCGCGAATTGATTGATACCCAGCACCTATTTCATACAAGTTCTACTGTTGGCTGAAATTTAAAGTTCTTTCACAAAATATTGTGAAATCTATTTATTTTAAATAATTTTCCTCAAATGCTCCATTAATTTTCCAAATTTCTAAGTCTTGGTGTGTTTTGACTTACCATTGTCGTCCCGTTACAATTTGACCGCACTCATTTGTTACAAAAAAATTAAATGTGGAGTTTCAGTATGTAATTATTCTTATTAACACTCCTATGTTTAGGTAGAAGAAAGGGCGTGACAGGCAATGTTCGAAGGACTGCCCGAATGATCGGGGGAAAAAAGTCCTGGAGTGGTAACCACGTTTAGGTAAACTAAGTAAGGGACACATTAATCCACTGATGGACATAGGCCTCCCCTAAAGAGCGCCATAGCGCCCTGTCCTCGGCCTGACGCATCCAGCCGCTGCCCGCAGCCTTTCGCAGATCGTCGCTCCATCTAGCAGAGGGTAGTCCTACACTACACTTGCCGATTCGCGGTCTCCACTCAAGAACTCGTCTACCTCAGCGGTTGTCGGTTCTTCTACAGATATGACCAGCCCACTGCCACTTCAGTCTGCTAATTCTCTAATTCTATTATTTGGGTCCTTATAAAGACCGCTGGTAGTCGGTGGATGCGATCTGCACAGGATCGTACTTTGTGACGATCAATGGGGAAGGCCTATATGCAGCTGTAGACGTCTGTGGCTGATGAATACATAGCATTTAGGTTAATACACGGTGTCACCACCCCATTTCATCCTGAGGGTGTCGTAAGAGGCGACCAATGGAACGTAAGAGGCATATCACGTCGTCCCAAGAGAATGAAAACTTGACAGACCCTGGGCCAACCCGTCTGGCCAGCGTGGCAGAGTAGGCTAATTACCTTCCGTGTGATTGGTGGAGGCCCACCTCAGCAGTGGATCTATTATGGCCTGAGTAGTAGTAGTAGGTACACAATATTTAGATTTGGTTCTGTGATAGAATAGACAATTATCTTAGACAATATTAAAAATCACCCCGATTAATATCACGGACTAGCTTTTGCGCGCGGCTTCGCCCGCGTGGGCTCGCGTGCATATTATTTTTTATGAACATAAAATCGGTTATTGTGACTAAACTATGATAGTTAGATATGTGCTGTCGCGGCTTTTTTTCGTAGATCTTTATAAGACCTACAAACCCATAGTACATCATTTTGTTCTATTGTCAATAGTTTTTGCAGCGCACGCATAAATAGGTTCTCGATTTTACACCTTGGTTTACAAAATCACAATTTTCATACGGATCCCTAATTCATTTGAAAATAAAATATAGCCTATAACTTTCCTCGATAAATGGACTATCTAACACTGAAAGATTTTTTGAAACCGGCCAGTAGTTCCTGAAATTAGCGCGTTCAAACAAACAAACAAACTCTGCAGCTTTATATATTAGTGTAGATTCTCAGTACGAGCTCCTATATCATATTATTGTTTGATTTGTAAATAGTAATATCTTTGTATTCTATTATATATTCTCATAATATCCTGATACCGGCAAAGTTATTTGTTATTGTGAAATATTTAGTTTCGAAACTGAGCGCAAATCGTGAATGCGATGACTGAAAGTTGTGTGACGCTTCCTGTCGAAAAGTTGAGATGAAAGTTGTTATTATAGGTATTTTCCGACTCAGTACAATGGTCCTAACTCTGGTGACAGCCCTGGTGATGGGACTGTTCAACGTAGATTATTTATATTGCGTTTACCACAGACTGAGCGAATGAAATACTCAAACTACGGCCCATAAATTACCCACTATTGAGTCAGGCCTCCTCCCATCACATGGAGGGTAATTAGCCTACTGTGCCACGCTGGCCAGGCGGGCACAGGGCTTGTGTCAAGTTTTCCTTCTCTTGGGACGAGGTGATCTGCCTCTTACGTTCCATTAGTCGCCTCTTACGTTCCATTAGTCGCCTCTTACGACACCCACAGGATAGAATGGAATGGTGACACTATGTATTCTAAATCCGTCCCCTCACGGAATCAATTATTATAAACTAGCGACCCGCCCCGGCTTCGCACGGGTGCAATGATGAACCTCTAAATATATCAGTGTTTCACTACAATATTGTATTAAACATATAAATCTTCCTCTTGAATCACTTTATCTATTAAAAAAACCCGCATCAAAATCCGTTCCGTAGTTTTAAAGATTTAAGCATAGGTACATAGGGACGGACAGACGACAGCGACTTTGTTTTATATTATGTAGTGATGATACTTCACAATTTAGCTTATTTTTGTGTTTGGAGCAAACTTAAAATGAGACTAGCTGGCATTCAATATTTTTTTCCTATATTTAAATGACTCGTTTATCGAGTCGGGTTGGATGTGGATCACCCGCCTTTGGATCACCGGTGCCCGGTTCGAATCCGGAGTCCGGGCACTTGCTTTACGTCTGGGTGTCATTTGTATTCGTGTTTGTAAAATGCCCCCGCGATACCGCGTTATTAAAAAAGAAGTTACGTGTCTGTGTGTTGATTAGGTATTTGGTGTAGCGCTTTTCCTTTTCCTCTCCGACGTAGAGACCAAAAGTTGGTATCAAATCATAAAACATCGATAGTTTGCAGAATGCACTTCACTATAACAGTTCAAAACGCTCATAGGACGGAAAACGACTACGCCGTCCAATCGGAAACTGCAGACCGAAACCGACTCAATGTCCAACTTTATTCTATGTCAAACTTTAACAATCGCATATAAATTAACAGATAATAAAACTGCTTTTCGAATTACAGTTTTACCCTTCCAGTTCCTCCGCTAGCAACATATTTGCTACCGACTTTATGAATTATTATGCTTACACAGTTAATATTGCTGTCCTTGTTGTGACGGATTAAGAATACATGGTGTCACTGCCCCATTTCCGATAGGAGGGTGTCGTAAGAGCTGACAAATGAAAATGTCAAGGCCGATAGATAACCTAGCCGCAAGAGAAGGAAAATTTCATACAAAACCCTGTGCCAACCAATCTGGCCAGCGTGGCACAGTAGGGCCCGACTCGGCAATGGGTAATTTATGGGCTGCGTAGTAGTTAAAATTGCACATAGTTTAATCGGCACTTGAATTACGAATTTGTTTAGTAGTATTGCTACCTATATTTCTAGGATGGTATGACGTTATGATGTCTTGGGTTTTCACGATCTTTACACATTGCCGGAAATGATTATTTCACGGTTATGATCGTTTGGAACGTTGGGAATAAAATAATACGATCATAACCGTGAAATAATTATTTACTGCAATGGTACCTACGTTTTTTGAAAACATATTTATATAATGTTTCAATGTCCCATTCATAACGACAATTTTATTTCAAAATTTGGCATATAGAACCATTACATATGGATCGCAAGCAGTGATTCTAAAGGGAAATTAAAGTTAGGTAAGCTTCCAACTAGCTCAAGTACCTAGAAACAAGTCGGTTTGTACAAGCGCCAAGGTAAACGCACAGAATACAAGAGTTGAGATGTTTTGTATCGAAACTAAACTCTGAGCAGAAGTGGTGAACCAGGGCGCACTCGCTGTAAAGTTTATTATGTGCACCTTTGCATAATGAGAGCTTCATGCATGTATTTAACTTCATCCTGGTCTTTAAACCCTTCTAACGAAACTATAAAAGCATAACGATCATTTTATAACGCAACTTGAATTCTTAGCAGAAACATTACCAACTGCTGAGTCGGGTGCCTCTATCATATTGTAGGAGGAAATTCGGCATAATGTGCCACCTTGGCTACGGAGTTCGGACAGGATATCATATA
The DNA here is from genome assembly GCA_905475355.2 of Clostera curtula. NCBI lineage: Eukaryota > Metazoa > Arthropoda > Insecta > Lepidoptera > Notodontidae > Clostera > Clostera curtula. Next base: position 6,069,141 of record FR997799.1, read on the forward strand.
GAGTATTCTTTTTCTTGCGGCCAGATTTTCTCTCTTATCCTTTAGTTTTTAAAAAGGGACATCCTTGCGATGACTGGTATAAAAGAAGTTATTGTAGCTAACGACAACTAAACGTCATACGACGCTTGCGTCGTACGACCCATTCTTCCATACAAAGGGTTTCGGTCTAAAATGACCTATTAGAAATTCTAGCCGCAAGAGAAGCAAATTTTTAACTAAAACTCTAGCAGACTCTAATCGGAGACATGGTAATGACATTGTGTATTCTAAAACCGTCACTACACCTACGACAAAGGAGTTACTAAGAAACGTCTTGTTGTGTCAAGTTAAATGCAGAACAGATGTTTTGAAACTCAAGTGTTATTTTTCCAGAGTTTACGAGCGTCCAATATTCCAGGTTAACAGGTGAAGAATTGCAATAAAACAATAACATAATTTTAAATCATTTAATAAAATAAGTGATGTATTAATTTCTTATAAAGAACACATTTAATAGCAGTCATCGGCTGTACCATAAATAATGAAATATCTACGAATAAAAAATAACAACAATCATTATGAATAAAAATTAATGTTTATTTGACAATAAATGAAACTTAATTGTTGCTACCAATTAACACACGGTTCCGGAGGGTCGGCCGCCCTCTTTCGCGTAACGGGCTACACACACCACAGAGCTGAATTTATATCACACTTACTTCATGATACTTTATTCCATTACTCAATACATCTGAATTATTCAAATCGTAGGTTTACTGAATGCAAAATCTGTAAACGTATTTTTTTTTTAATATTTCGTATGTTTTCATGAATCTTATCAAAATCGTACTCCATTTTATTAGCTCTGTAGTATAAGTAGTCACTTAAGACAAACATGTATACACAAATATTCACACACATAAATAACCATTTAACAAGTACGTAGCTCATATCTAAACATTGTAAGGCCGTTTCCTACACATCATTATGTAATCAAAGAGTTCGGAAATATTTAGAAGAACAACATTTCAAGCTTTATATAAACATAAATAATTATGCTATTTTTTATATCGATTCCATGATTATGATTACTATCATCTATACAAAATTGAAGATTTTTTTCAATAATAACAAATAGTATTGAAAAAAGATCGGATATGAACCACGGTTTTTTTTTGTTTAAGAATACTTCTTCCTCAATTATTTTTTAAACGACTCGAGCTAAAAATATACAAAAAAAGTAAATAAATTTCTTAGAAACTCTTCGAATGAAATTCCCCAACGAATAAGTATAAAGAATCACTGTTTTGTAAAACATCAATATCATTTACCAAGTCGATTCACTGATAAATTCATACATATCAAAATATATACCTACCTATGTAATTATATTATTTCAAATGTCCAAACGGAGATATCGGAGCATTTGAAATACGCGTCATTTTCAGTATGTAGATTATGGCTATTCCGGTAACTGCTTGAATGAATATTAGGTACTTTCACGGTGTAAGTGAACTCCTCAACACCGCCTCGGAGTTAAATGACCGTACTAGGACCGTGTCGGGAAAAAAATATCCTTTGTATACCTAAGTACTGGACTATACGGTCGGGATATTGATGCCCGTTGCATGCATAATTCAAAATAAGGGCGCGAGTTTGAAACGTGGTGGTTTTTGCTAGTATGTGCTTGTTTGTAGGACGGTCGTGCCATGTAACGGTGCAGTGGGAATACTCCTTTAAAAGCGGGTATAATTTGCAAAGTATGTTTAATTAAATCATACATTTAAATAAATACTACAACACGACTCAAAAATTATTATTGTGTTTACTCACATGCTTAAAAAAGCAACTTATTAATAAATACATCAAGTAAACATATTCCTAAGTAATCATTTAATTTATTAACGTTATGAGGTTTATATTTACTTAAAAAAAAACTATATATTAGTTATTGTAGTGACATTGCTTTTTTATTCTTTTCGTATTCATTAATATTATGTACTTCAAAACGTTATATACTTTTTTGATGATATTCGAATTGAAATGCACGTTTTTCAGTACATTCTCTAACATTCTTATTAGTTATAGTTCTCGGTATTCATACAATAAATTTCGGTAACCATGTGTAGTGAAACGAAATTAACATATTCAGTTGCTCTCGCTGCATCACTTAATGATAAATTTATTATTTTTATTATTCAGTTTAACTGTTTGCCCCTCAGAAAGTCCAATACAAATGGCCACAAATGTAGTAAATATAGTATCAACCTAAAAATTAGGCTTAATTTGCTGTAAATATAATTAGGTAAACAAAATTGTTTACTTCTCCGCTAATTACAAAAAGTGATGCAAATAGGGCTTAGAATCAAAAGGTTCATATGCGTAGACTATACAGGATATAATAAAAAGCCTGTATCCATCACGTAAGGATTCATAGTACTACTGATACAGATACTGTGGGCAAAATTTCAGGAAAAACAAAGCTACCTTTTTCATAAAATGTTGACAGCAGTAAACTAATGTCGCTGTCAATGACCAATTGAGATGTGAAAAAAAAAACAGGGAACTCAGATTAATAAGCTAATAATAATAAAGAATTATAACATAATAATGATAAAGAAAGCTTGTTTAATAATGAAATCCTGTTTTAGGATAACCTCAATATTTCAGTCCCACTTCAAGATAGAAAAACATTTTAAACAGATAACTGTTTCTTTTGATTAGCTCTATGCCCTCACTGCAGATGGCTACAGGGTTTTCTTCACGCCATGTGTAACAAAAATGTTAAAATTCAAATAGGACTAGTAAATTGTTCTAGTGTATTTAATCATGCCTAACATCAAAGTACACAATATTGCCACATGGCTAAACATTGTATGGCACAGAAGAACAAGACTACGAAGAAAACAGCGCCACGTTACCAAGAACAAAAAAATAATTACAAAATTTACACTCGCATCAGGTACATTGTATTAAAAAAATTAAAATATCAAAAAGTGTAAGGGATGACACATGCAATGATTAAAGCATTATTACAAAAATAATTAATTGCAATTCGATATGGATTGTTAACAAATAAACATGATTGAGTACCACAGTTTAGGACGTCATTTCAAGATGCTTTAATTGCAAACTGAATAGAGAATGAATTACATAAGTGAATAAAAAATGGTCTATGATCTTTTATGTGGCCATATATCAGTGGCATGGTTTGGCGGGTCGTTCTCTTCCCTGCAATGGATAAGGGCGATAGCTGCCACATGCGTCATGCTTGTGAACATGTGCCGTTGATGAGGGTCAATCAGCTAACGTATTAAAAGGTTACTATAATTGACGAGTTTCTGATGTTTGGCTCTTTGCTACTATTGCGCGAGTTCGCTCTAAGAAATCTGTCTTATTCCTGTCTTGTACCTAAAAATGGTCATCTAAAAAAAACAACTACAGAGTTTCTTGCGGCCTTCTCTCTATTTCCAGCTAGCATTTCTGTTGACATTGTACATATACATTGTAGTAAAAATATTGTCCGTATAGACGTGCCTTCACACGCTTCTTTTGGAAGAGACCAGGAGTTGCCTATTATCAAAAAACCAAAGTCCTCGTCATCTAAAATTGCAGTACCCAATCCTCGTTGACATATATAAATAAGATTCCTTAGTAGCCGAAGAATGCGTACAAACAAATAGCACCTAATCTGGCTGAAATGGCACGCCAGAAATCCGGCTCGTACAAACATGGCTAAGAAACAACAGTTTCGGCAAGCAAACACGAAATCAGCAACTGCTCACGAGAACACATTCTTTCACTACACTACGAAGTAAATTTAACTAAAACAACGTTCATATCAAACAGATTGAAGAACTTTAAGTCGTTTAATATCACTCTTTAAAACGTTATATATTACACGAAATACACAAAGATATTGTTCAACAAGAATAATCTCACATCGAAACACTTGAGGTGCAGTCCGTGTGTCAGGGGGGACGTAGCGGGTAGCAACAACAACAACTTTACATCAGTTAGAGAAATAAAGGCTCTAAGGTTTAAAAAATAAGGTGTAAAATTTCACAACGATGTATCGTGACGTTTGCTTTTGTATTTTGTGCCCATAAAACTTTTTTTTCTATTTGACGGAACATAAAAATATATTTGTTTATATCCTTACTTCCATAAGTTTAATCTAAATAAATGATTTATCTTTTAAAACTCTTTAATAACCGCTATGTACCCGCTGTCACTCGAATCGCACACGACAAAGACAACATAACGTGCGACGCGCCGTACGCCTATAGTTCTTAACTTAAGGCCTGCCATCGCACCGCCGACCCCAACTTAGTCAGGGCATGGCGACGACACAGACTTTGATCAAGCCGTGCGATTTTTTGTTCCGTGCCAACCTTCCAGGTTGCGAGATATGCTATCCATTGGACGAAAGTTCATCCTTAAGCCACTGCGGGACGGCCCGGCCTATCCGCACTAAAAGCTTAGAGAGTGCCGTATTATGGGGTGTGTAGTATCGCTTCAGAAACTTAGCTGAACGCTCCTCCATGGGCGGATATATTCGGCCTTTGGATTTCCCAAGGCATTTTGTTTTGTCGTTGCCTACTGCTTGACAGAAGAATCCCTTTTTCGCATCGTACCTGTAACAAAAGTAGGCACTAAATTATTGGTGGGTGCTTTAAATATATTAAAAATAAAGTGACCCGAAGATAAAAGAGGATTTAAAGTACATAATGTCACCAGCACACACTGAGGCGCCTAAAGAAACACGAGAGGCTAATCGAATAAGAAGAAAATCGTTCCTACACACCCTGTATCTACACGTTCAGCCAAAGTGGCACAATAGGCTGGTTTCATCTGCATATTCAGGCAAAGTGTTGATTCGATAGTGGGACATTTATAGGTTTAAATGATGATGTTGTTGTACCAACCATTTTTTATACACCACTACAACTCTTTAGCCCATAGATGACCCACTGCTGAGTCGATTCATGTAACTACATGAAGGGAGCCTACTGTGCCACACAAACAGGTTGGCACAGGGTTGTGTATCAAGTTTTCCTTCTGTTGTGACTAGGCTATCGGCTTTCTCATTTGCTTTTGTTGGTCTTTACGACACCCAAAGATGGAAAAGGGTAGTGTTACTATGTATTCTAATTCCGTCACCACACGGAAACTCACCACTCGAACACTCACACACTCACAGCTCAAAATGGGCAGACGGAAATTGCACATACTGGTAGTTAGCCAAACCAGGCAATATGGGTGCTTACCCCAATTAAATAGGGAAAAAGGCGTGGGAGAACATAATATAAATTACATATAAACTTTGTAAGGCATAGCCAACATAGACTAGAAAGAAGAAGAATGGATTGAATTTTGGCTTCCGATTTGTGCCGTAAGGCTTTCACATGAATCCAGACAGCAACAGAGGTATGCTTCTTTCAAATACCCTAATGTGTCGCTACGTGATAAATGACCAGGGCAAATGTCGGAGACCTGAACCCTAATTCTTGACCCCATCAACTTCATATTAACGCTTATATGACCTTAATTACATGAGTTCATGTGAATATCTTACATTAATTAAGTTTTTGCCGCGTTGGTTAAAGGGTTGACGCATGATTTCGTATCAAGGTTCCATTCTCTTGGTAGATATGTAGGGTAGGTGTCTCGTCATTTCCTATATTTTAGGACACAATATGTATTCGAAGTAGCAATATTTAGCCTTTTCATAGCTGGATTCCGTGTGGTGACAGATTTAGAATACACACTGTCACCAACCCATATCATCCTGAGGGTGTTGTTAAAGGCGACTAGAGGAACGCAAATGGCACATCACCTAGTCGCAAGAGAAGTCATCTTGATACAAACCTTGTGTCAACAAGTCTCATCTGCGTGGCAAAGAAGGCTCATTTCCCTCCATGAACTTGGAGGAGGCCCGACTCAGAACGGTAATTTATGGGCTGAAACGACGATAGCTGAAGGAGATACCATAAATAGCTCGTGGCATTTAGAAGTTCGACACCAATATGAAACTGTGCGCACTAGTTATAAATTGAAGAGAGGCTTAGGAATGCAAGCTGCTCCATACAGATAGAGAATTATTAGTCCAAGTCAGTTAGTTCCAAGTTTAGGGCCGCACTTAAAGAGGCCATTGTGGCTAAGTTATCGGCAATTGCAGCGGTTACCAGCTGTCTAGGTTAAATTGTCAGCTTATCGTGCAGGACTCCAGATTTTAAGACTATTTTCTTAATGTTGAGTTGATGACTTTAAAGACTTATATTTCGCAATGTATACATAATCGAGCTAACAATGTAAATTAATATAAAAAGATAATGTCCCTAAACTATTCCACCGTGAAAGTGTCCTACGGAGACGACTAAAGTTAATATATACGAAAGAAAATGTTGTGTAAAACACATCAGGCATAGTAAGCAAATTACCATTAGCCATATTCATTAAAAAAAAGAAATTATAGGAAAGAAAAAGAAGAATATTTAAAGCCACAATAATATTTGAGGCAGATTTTATCAGCCACTTACTTGAGCAATTTGTAGTAGTCGACGTGCGGCGATATCTTGAGGAACTTCTGCAGCGTGTTCATTACTGCAGCTGGCTCAGTGCGCAGCTGCGATCCATCTATAATGTGCAGTTGGTGGCTGCTGTACTCGGCCAGCCAGCGCTCCAAGTAGTGACTGTACTTGCCTGGGTTCAGGCATCGGTTTCTGGACGAAACAAGACACTATCATCATAGTAATAATGACCCAAAATCGTAGAGACAGGCTGTGCGGCAAGTAATAGCTCTTTTTTTTTCAAACAGATGTCACTGCTTCATTTTTTAACGCGATATAATTATTTACAAATTGCTGTATATGACTAGATGAATAATAGATCAATCACTTTCTGAATTATAATATGGATAAGATTGGATTTAATTGAATTTGAAGAAATTGATGTTTGCAATAAGGCCGCTAATGATACCTCTGTAAAGTCTAATTTGTATGCATTGTTATTGGGTTATCAAAAAAGTATAATCTGTGTAGTAGTATAAAGTGTGTCAATAAAATCAATATGTTTAAAATCTCATCCGTTGAGGAGCTAGGATGCAGACACACAGACGGCACATCAAAATGATGACACCCCTCTAGTGTATCGGGGCTTATTAAAGATAGAGTACCTCAAACGTAGACGTAAGTCATAGCTTCCCACGTCATATAGAAGCCCGGATATAACATCAGAAGATAAGCAAATCTAATAAGGCTATGTCGATTAGCCAACCTTATGGTCATATCCCTTTGATATAGATTTTGAGCAAGCCCTAACATAAATAGGAAATTAACAAGCCGATATCCTACTAATATTATAAATATGCGGTTAAATCGCATTTATTTGCAAAAAAAAGACAAATACTGCGGGTAAAACTTAGTGATAAATAAATGCCCATAGATTTCATTGTTGCTAAAATGATAAAATTTACGATTGAATTATTCAAAATATATCAAACATATTCACGAAAAGCTCCTAAATTCTACGCTGGTAAAAGTGGCACTACACTCCCTGCTAGCAATATCAAAGCCAGGGCTCCACTCCCCGAAATTTCAATGATTCGAACACACGCGTTAGGACGCCGTCTGTGAGCAAAGCCCGGCCCACAAATGAGTTTCTATAGCGCCATAAACTATCCAACCCGTTTTATAATTGGAAAACTATCGGGATTAGCGTGATAAATGGTTGGATTACGAGTTTTACGGGCATATACATACATACATAGGCGATTGTTATCTAAAGTAGAGTAAATTTGTGGCCAGTTAATGGCTACGCAAACTTTGACGCCTTGTTGGTTTTGTGGGTTGCAGAGCTACCTTTAGATCAGGGCTCCCTGGCTCGATACCGGGGTGGGGCAAGTGTTTTTATGTAGGACAGGTATACTTGCTCTGGGCTTGGATATCATCCATGTTCGTCAATGACATGTCTGCAAAGAGTCCCGCCATACAAGCTAAACCGTCGAAGCTTATAATAAAACAAATAACGTCCTGTCTATTGTCAAATATTACTATCATTATATTACTAAGCTCCGCTCCAAAATCCATTGCGTAGTTTTAAAGATTTAAGCATACATAGGGACGGACAGACGACAGCGACTTTGTTTTATAATATGTAGTGATATTTTATTTCTGATGCATATCTAATCAGTTGTTTAGTTTTTGCTTCACATTGATGTAGATAGAGTATACCGTATATTTGTACGATATACGAGGGTGAATCAAAAAGTTCTTAGAAGTGCATATATATGAAACCTTTTTGGATCAAGTTCGATATTCAAATTAAAGAGTGTCTATCACACTATATTTATGCAGACTGTCACTTGTTTTTGTCAGTTCGTTCGCATGTAATAAATTTTTTTGTGCAACGAGTTGCTAAAAAGTCAAAATTATGGATAAAAGTGAGTTACGTGCGGTGATAAAATATCTCAGTTTGAAAAAAATGTCTACGAAGGAAATTTTTTTGGACATTCAGCAGACATTAGGGGGTGATGCTGTACCCTATTCTACGGTTGCGTACTGGGTGGCTGAATTTAAAAGAGGTAGATCAAGCTGTAAAGATGACCCGCGTTCTGGGCGGCCTTCAACCTCCGTTACAGAAGAAAATGTCAAAAAGGTTGAGAATCTGGTTTTGGAAGACAGAAGAATGACTATAAAACATATAGCTGAGATCCTAAAGATATCTTTTGGTAGCGTTCAATCCATTTTAATTGATTCACTGGGGTTCAAAAAAGTGTCTGCAAGATGGGTGCCACGAATGTTAACCGACGAAAACAAAAAGCGACGTTTGGAAATTTCCAAGCGTAATCTCGAAATGTTCCAGCGTGATTCGGATAATTTTTGCCGTCGTCTTGTCACCATGGATGAAACGTGGGTCCACCATTTTGATCCTGAAACTAAAAGACAAAGCATGTCTTGGAAACGACCATCCTCTCCATCCATTAAGAAATTTCGAGTTGCTCCTTCCGCTGGCAAAGTTATGGCCTCTGTGTTCTGGGATAGTGAAGGAATCCTTTTTATTGATTACATGCCAAAAGGCCAGACGATAACTGGACCCTATTATGCAAATTTAATCCCGAAAGTGCGTGAAGCGATTAAAGAAAAACGTCGTGGAAAACTGTCGTTGGGCGTGTTGTTCCTTCAAGATAACGCTCCTGCCCATCGATCGGAAGTTGCGCTCAACGCAATCCGCTGTGCTGGCTTCAATCTCCTTGACCACCCACCATATTCTCCGGACTTAGCCCCAAGTGATTTTCACATATTTCCAAAATTAAAAGAGGAAATTCGTGGAACAAAATTTCACGATAATGACGCGGTTATAGCTGCCGTAGAGGACTTTTTCGAGAGTCAAGAAAATATTTTTTTTTCACAAGGAATAAGGAAGTTAGAAACGCGTTATTCTAAATGCATTGCATTGGAGGGAGATTATGTAGAAAAATAAAATATTATTATTTAAATCTTTGCATTTTTTAATATTGATTCCAAGAATTTTTTGATTCACCCTCGTATAGTATTAATTTCATCATGACCGAATCAGTGGCATAAATAATTCGCCGTAGACTGAAATTCAGACAATAACAATTTATTAATTTCACCCGAGCACGTAGCTTGCGAGGGAAGTGCGCGTGATAGCTGATAATAAATTCATGGCGGCTGTCAAGGACACAATAATCTTTTAAGCCCTGCCGTTAAAATGTAACTGGCTCAAGTCAGGTTCAGAGAACCTATTATGTTAATATGAATTAACCTTTTATCCATGTCTTAAAAACTATTTTGTATCGTAACAATGGACTATTTTAAATTTATGCGAGTTCACAAGTCAGATATTGTTTCGCGAATAATAATATGAAAGTGCAGATTAAAAATAAAAATGTAGGAGTGGACTAAGATAAGGTTTTGTTACGTTATCGGAGCTGTATTTTATTTTTTGTTGTGTGTACTATTGTACATTGTGCTTTATTAAGCGTGTTGTATATTTTTTATAATGAAAATAATTGTACGGCATCAACCTTATCGCTGCCACCAATTAAATTTACACAGTATTGAAATCCTTATCATAGTGACTTCGGTAATTAAAACCAATAAATACTCTAGTTCACTGTAGTTATTTTTTAATACTGATAATGTTGTTCAATTGTTAATTTGATATTAAACTATACGAAGCTTAAATGTATTACAGTAACCTGAACTTACACCGTAGACACAATAGATATATTATGCTACAAGTTGCTTCGGCAGTTAATCGAATAAATCGTTTCCATGGCTATTCGCTTCGGGGGAGGATTACCGGAGTCTTAAGACCCTCTGTTCATTTGGATCTATAATATACTAAATACTGAAGTCAATCTCTTCACTGAGTTAGTAGAAATTAGTATGGGAAATGTAAATAGTACATAAGTTGATCAGTATGGTGACAGATTTAGAATACATAGTGTCACAGCTCATTCCGCCCTGAGGGTGTCGTAAGAGCCGACAAAAGGTTGATAACGTAACCACAAGAGACGAAAAATTTGATACGTAGTAGTACATGCGTAGTAAGTTGCCACTTGCGAAAACCAATTAGTTTTAAGATTATATGCGTCTTATTTTTTAAATTGTTGGCATATCCTTGTTTAGATATACAATAAATTGAATAAAATAAACTGATATGCCATCACAGAAATTACGAAGGTATCATTGGCGGTCTTATTGCTAAAGTCAATTTCTTCGAGGCGACCATTGCAACAAAATTTGTAATTAAGATATTTTTATGTAATCTTAATTTTTGACCACAATGTGCAAGGCTCCGCTGACTGTGATTAATGGCTGTTGTAAAACCTATTTTATAGTTTCCTTTTTAATGAAAATAAAAATATGTTGTTCTTTGTCACATTCAAATAAAAGCCATGTAAAAATCAACAACGATTTTTACTAATTTATCCAACATTCGTTATCAGCACGAATAAGCTCGATAAATGAGTTAATAAATATGTATAAAGGTGGAACTCGAAGTTATTTATAGTATATTCACCATTATAAATGTGAAATATGTCGACGAAGAGAAATATATAAGTCTCACGATGTCGTCAAATGATCAAGAGAAGCGAGATTCCGGACTACACTGCATGATGGGACTATCACTTAGAGGTAAAAGTGATTATCCTATTTGGAAATTTAAAATGCGTATGTTGTTGAAACATGAGAATTTGTGGAACAGTATTGAAGGATATCCTGTAGAGGATAAGACTCCCTTAAATACAAAAGAAAGGGACGACGAAGTAGCGTTAGCCAAAATTTGCCTTAGTTTGGATGGTCCTGCTATTACGCATGTCAGGCGTTGTGTAAATGCTAGAGAAGCATGGTACGCTTTAGCTGCTGCGTTTGAGGATAAATCCATGGGTCGCAGACTTGCATTGGAGCGCAAGCTGTACAGGTACAATTTGAGCGACTTCAATAATTGCATGGAGACATACATAAATGCTGTACTGTCAACAGCCCAGGACTTGGCTGATATTGGCAAAGTAATAGAGGATGCTTCATTGGCAGCAATCTTATTAGGAGGTTTGTCGGCACGTTATGATCCTCTGATAATGGCACTTGAAAACTCTTCTGTTCAGATTTCCAGCGAGCTAGTTAAAAGTAAATTATTAACAGAATTTACGAGGTCTATGGAAAGTGTACCGGATGCTGCGATGGCCGTTCAATTCCACAAGGATAAGACGAAAAGAAGGACTTTTTGTTACAATTGTAGGAAACCTGGACATAAGAAAACGGATTGTGCATTGTACAAAACAAAGGAGGAAAGTCCAGAGCAAGGTAACAAACATTTTTCAAACTTATCCGCCGCATTGAAGACTGATACTGCTGGAGAGATCAGGTCAGACAAATGGTACGTGGATTCCGGTGCTAGTGCGCATATGTCTGGAAGATCTGATTGGATGGAAAATATTAGGGATTTTCCATCTACTGAGGTAACGATTGCCAACGGAGATGTACTACTCAGTGCAGGCATAGGCAATGTTCCTATTGTAAATAATTTTAAAACGGAACGTAGTAGTGAAGTGAAAAACATTTCCAATGTAGTATTTGTTCCCAATATGAATACTAATTTAATATCGGTTAAAAAAGCTGTAGATAATGGTTTTAGTGTTCTTTTTGATAAAAGAGGTTGTACTTTTTATGACTCTTGTACTTTTTCTTACACAGGTGATGCAGTGTTACACGGGTCCTGTTGTGGTGGACTGTATTCTCTTGATTGTTCCGTAAGTCTACCCAAAACCTTATCAGCGTTCGAAGTACAGAGTAACGTTTCAAGCTATCGTTTATGGCATAAACGTCTCGGTCACTTATGCCGTATAGGATTACATACACTTAGCAGAAGTAATCTTGGTGTAGAATACAACGACGTTGATAAAGACCCCTGCATAGCGTGTATAGAAGGCAAACAATTTCGGAAACCTTTTAAGAAATTAAAATATAATAAGTCTACGTCTAGGTTAGAGTTAATTCATTCGGATCTTTGTGGCCCAATGTCAGATAACTCTTTTCAGGGTAATAAATATACTCTTACTTTTATAGACGATTTTACACGTATGGTTTTTATTTATTTTATTTCTTGTAAAAGTGATGTAAAAGATAAGTTTTGTATTTTTAAGGCTATGGTTGAAAGGGAGACAGGTTTAAAAATTAAAACTTTGCGTACGGATAATGGTACTGAGTATGTCAACAAAGAGTTGACTGACTACCTACAAAAGGAAGGTATCATACATCAAACGACTGTTCCTTACAGCCCTCAACAGAATGGGGTGTCTGAGAGAACGAATAGGTCTATTATAGAAAAGGCGCGATGTATGCTTTCCGATTGTTCCCTTTCTAAACCATATTGGCAAGATGCTGTGGAGACTGCTGTCTATTTGAAGAATAGGTGTCCACACAGAAGCCTTGATGGAAAAACGCCTTTCGAAGCTTGGTATGGTGAGAAACCAGACTTGTCTCACTTAAAAGTTTTTGGTTGTCGCGCAATGGTAAAGGTTCCGGACCATATGAGATGTAAGTGGGATCCTAAAGCGCAACAATATATTTTCGTTGGATACACAAAAGATCCAAGAAGCTATTATTTTCGTGAGCCTAGTTGTCCAAGAAGGTTGATAAAGGCAAGAGATGTTGTTTTCTTTGAACAAACCTTCTCTAACTTAAAGGAGCGTGAGCAGGAAGAACATATTCCTTCCACTTCTTTTGATATTTCTTTATTGGAAAGAGATCGTCGTCGAGAAAATTCTGCAGTGGATTTGGTAGAGACCGGTGCCAGTGAGCTAGAGCTACAGGATGGACAAGTTCAACCTGGAACTGTCACTGAAGCAACTGACACGGATAATGATCAAGCTCAGAATTCATCAGATTTTATGTCGGCTGATGATGTTTCTGATGGAGGAGATGCTACTGTTGTAGAAATTCCTGAAGAAAGATATCCATTAAGAAATAGACTAGCTAAGCGGCAAGATGCTAATCTTGTTTGTAGCACTCTTGATACAGAAGAACCTCAAAGCTATACAGAAGCAATGCATTCTGAAGACAGTGCTAATTGGCGATCGGCCATGAATGCTGAGTACAAGTCTTTGATGAAGAATAAGACTTGGGAGTTGGTAGATAGACCAAACAAAAAGGTCATACCTTCCAAGTGGGTCTTCAAGATCAAAAGAGACGCTGAAGGTTCTATAATCAAGTACAAAGCAAGACTAGTGGCCAAAGGTTATAATCAACTGCATGGAATTGATTACAATGAAACTTTTGCACCAGTTGTGCGGAATTCATCTCTGCGTACCCTTATAGCATTGGCAGCAGAAATGAATATGAAAATGCAGCATTTGGATATTGATACTGCATTCCTCAATGGAGATTTAGAAGAGGAGGTATACATGCAACAGCCGGAAGGATTCTCAGAGGCTGGGGCTGAAAATAAAGTTTGTCTGCTCAGAAAATCCATATATGGTTTGAAACAGGCCGCTCGTGCATGGAATATAAAATTAAATCAAACCTTATCCGTTATAGGTTTTTGTAAAATCTCCTCTGAGCCTTGTATTTATATAAAAAGGTTCGGTAGCGAAACTGTAATTCTCGCTGTCTATGTTGATGACCTTATTATCCTTTATAAAGAAAAAACGACATTTGACATTGCCAAAAATAGTTTGCAGTCATATTTTTCTTTAAAATTACTGGGAGAGATACAATATTTTCTAGGTATGAATATCAAATATAAAGATGGAAAAATATGTGTGAACCAGAAAACCTATATCGAAATAATATTAAAAAGGTTTAACATGAAAGACTGCAAGGAGGTGTCCACGCCATTAGAGAATAATAAATTGGAGAAAGGTAAAGACACATCTGAATGTTTATATCCATATCAAAACTTGATAGGATGTTTGATGTACCTAGCAGTAAATACTAGACCTGATATAGCTTACGCAATAAGCTATTTAAGTCAATTCAATAATTGTTTTGACAAACAGCATTGGTTGGCTGCGAAAAGGGTTTTACAGTATTTAAAAGGTACTGTGGATTACTGTATTACTTACAAGAAATCCGGTGAATATTTGTGTGGTTATACAGATGCAGATTGGGCAAACTGTATATTCGATAGAAGGTCCTACACAGGTTTCTATTTCACGCTTGCAGGTGGACCCATTAGTTGGGAGTGCAAAAAGCAGCCGACTGTAGCTTTATCTTCGGCCGAGGCAGAGTATATGTCATTGAGCAGTGCTGCTAAAGAAGCAGTTTTTCTTAGAAGGTTAGTGTTTGATATTACGGGAAACGCTGATAAGGTTACTCTGTACAATGATAGCCAAAGTGCACAGAAGATGGCACTTAACCCAGTCCACCACAATAGAACAAAACACATTGATACAAAATATCATTTTATCAGAGAAAAGGTTATAGATGGTATTATAGATCTAAAGTTCTTACAGTCTGATAAAATGACAGCCGATGTATTGACGAAGCCCTTAAGGCGAATAGCACATCTTCGATGTATTAATGGTATGGGCTTAACAAATAGATAGTTCTCTATTTATTTGATATTGGTTGTATATATTTTGTATAGTTATTTTAGTAGTTGTTCGGTTATTTTTATATTTCATTAAGGGGAGCATGTTGTAAAACCTATTTTATAGTTTCCTTTTTAATGAAAATAAAAATATGTTGTTCTTTGTCACATTCAAATAAAAGCCATGTAAAAATCAACAACGATTTTTACTAATTTATCCAACAATGGCTTTGCATTATTACTAGATATCTTTGACATTGTCGTAATGGTTTATGGGTCCTATATTAAGTGATGTAGATACCATATCATATTTTTATAGATAGATAGATAGACTTTTAAGCGTAGCAACATTTTATAGCGATATTTTGTGGAAATAATTTTGAGAACGAGAATCAGAGAATGAAGTAATAGTACACCGAACACATTACATTCGTTATTAATGTACAAGGGTCTACGCTCCAAGAGAAATTGTGATCCAATATAAGACTGCTGGAAAAATGCCTTTTCCGACTTCAAAAGCTTGAATTATTCGCAGAAGCACTGGTGCTGCGTAGCCCGAGTGCATTGTGGATTTCGTGTTCCACAATTTGTTGCGTAATAACTGAACCGGATCCGGAGAACTCTAAACCATTCCAAGTAACTACAGCATTTAATACAAAAACAATATTTTCAAACCGAGGTATTTTACGTATGCTACCGTATAGCTGCGCCATTTGTAAATTGTTCATTTGTATAAAAAGCAATCTTTTTATTGGATGGTATTGGTTTCAAATCCAATATAAATTATATCGAAATCAGTTCACTAGTTTGGCAGAAAACTTGAAATAGTCTTTCGAAGAATTTATTATTCGAGTCCTTTACGGAGCTTACATTTATTTGTATACGCAAAAAATATGAACTAGACTGGGTGCTAACTAAATCGACATCGACGATAATTTGTTTTTTAAATTTATTTATTTTTTGCTCTTTACTGCCCTCTCCAGCTACTCCTCTCTTCACCTCGTTATTTTGAGGTCGATTAAATTTGTTTTTATTTTAAATTTAATTTAGTACCTCTGTTTATCAGTTAGCTTATCTACAGGAAACGACGATTTCCAATTCTTAACGCATTGGTTCTTCGCGAGGATGCTGGTAACATTGACTGGAACGATCTCCTAACTGCAGAGTCAATCGAAGAGAAGGTGAATATCTTTAATGATAAAATTATCACTCTGTATGATGTCCATGCTCCTATACGCGCAATGAAGATTAAGCACATGCCATCGCCGTGGCTTACCAAAGAAATAAAACTGCTCATATCCAAAAAAGTATCGGCGAAATCTAAGCTTAATCGTCGTCCTACCACTGAGAATCGACAGAACTACATCAGCATTAGAAATCACTGCAATAAAGTGTGTAGGGATGCCCAGCGCCAACATTTCCATAGCTCTGTTGAAAACGGAGATCCAGCTAAAGTCTGGAAATTTCTCAGGTCAATGGGGATCGGAAAGGCACGTCAAGATATAATCCCACAAAATTTAGACATTCATTTGCTAAACCAGCACTTCTGTACATCTTCTGATTTTGATAGAACTATCAAGTCACAAACATTGCATCGTCTTTCCAGCTTGTCGATCCCTGATCATTCTCCATTTGTCTTTCATCAGTTGACCGCTTGTGATGTTGAGAGGAGCATTCTATCCATAACCTCCAATGCGGTTGGAAGTGACTGTGTCAGCCGTAATATGATCCTTCCTATCCTTGATGAAATCCTTCCAACAGTAACCCATATCCTTAACTACTCCTTATCCAGTGGTGTCTTTCCAAGCGCTTGGAAAGATGCTCAAGTTACACCTTTGCCAAAAAAACCGAACCCCGTTTCCTTCTCTGAATACCGACCTATATCAATATTACCTTTCCTATCCAAAGTCCTAGAACGCCTTATTCACAATCAAATTAGTTCTTTTCTCTCAATGAATAGGCTTCTTAATCCCTTCCAATCCGGCTTCCGTCCTGGACATAGCACTGCTTCCGCTCTTGTCAATATTACGGATGACATCAGACTGGGCATGGAGGATGGCAAGTTGACGGCACTTGCATTGCTTGACTTCAGCAATGCCTTTAACACTGTTGACTTTGACATTCTGCTTGGGATACTGCACAGTCTAAACATATCTCCAACGGTAACTGATTGGTTTCGTAGTTACCTGCATGGCCGCCGGCAACGTATCCGTATCGAGGATACCTCTTCGTCATGGTGTCGTACGACAGCTGGTGTGCCGCAGGGTGGCGTTTTATCTCCCTTACTTTTCGCAATATTCATTAATTCCATTTCCAATAACTTAATTTCTTCCTACCACTTATATGCAGATGATCTCCAGATTTACACACAAGCACCAGCAGAGCAAATAGCGGAGGCCATAGGGACAATAAATAAAGATCTCTCCAGAATATCTCAGTGGAGTAAATGCTATGGTCTGAAAGTGAATCCCACAAAAACGCAGGTCATTGTTGTTGGTGGCTCACGAATGGTCTCAAAACTTGACTGGTTTAATTTACCCCAAGTCATCTTCGACGGTATTCAGATACCGATGTCAAAGACTGTTAAGAATCTTGGAATTTTTATTGATGACACTTTATCTTGGGTCCCACAAATAAGAGAAACTAGTCGACGGATTTTTGCATCTTTAGGCTCCCTGAGGCGACTGCGCAATTTTTTACCGACTGCTACTAAAATTGCGCTAGCTCAATCTCTTCTGCTTCCTATACTTGACTATGCCGATGTCAGCTATCCTGATCTCACTGAGGAGCAACTTAACAAACTTGAGCGACTTCAAAATGTTTGTATAAGATTCATATTTGGTTTACGCAAATATGATCATGTATCGGAATTTCGTGACAAGCTCAAGTGGCTCCCAATTCGTCTTCGTCGGAATACTCACATCCTTTCACTGCTGTATAGTATTCTTTTTATTCCCTCTACCCCATATTATCTCAAAGAACGGTTTCAGTTCTCATCTGATACACATTCATTGTCCTTAAGATCATCAGAGAGCTTAACGCTGGCAATGCCCATGCATTCCACGCGATTTTACGATAAATCTTTCACTATTCAAGCCGTACGTTTGTGGAATGCCTTGCCATTGTCGGTAAGGTGCGCTCAATCCTTGACGATTTTCAAAAGTATGGTGAAGAAGCATTACTTGACCTTCTGTTGAAGTCGTACATAATATGTTTAGTTGTTTATATTGTAACGGCACGTTACATGAGTTTAAAATCACATTTTATAACCTACTAAAAATAAAACATCTCAAAAGATTTTGTTCGCGTCGGTACACCGTCCGGCGAACAAAAGACTGCGCTCGGCTCGAGAGATAAGGAAATTCCAACGCGACACGGCTTCGGGTCGGATCGGGCTTCGTGTCCGTTAATCGTTTCGTGAATCGTCAGTCGGGTCGAGACCAACACTGCGTGAGTTAGCGCGTGAGCTATCCTTTGTTCTTGTGCCTACGACTCGCTCCCGACGAATCAAATATTTTAAAACTAAATAATTATTATCTGTGTTTGGATTCAACCCCGTTTTAGGGTAAGTTTTAAATGGCACAATAGTTATGAACACGGAGTTGTTTAAATGGTTTGCTTAAACCAAAATTAGATGCTGTTAACTCCGTTCTGATGGATCACCACCGCGACAATCTCACTGCTACTCTAATTAGGGTTGAGTAGCGTGTTGTCGGTCGTGGGTTCCCAGAACGGAAGTCGATGTACGTATCGATTCCAGGGTCCTCCGTGCAGCCAGAGCTACATTGCCGTAGCGAAACACCTCCGATGGGCGAGTTGTTTTAATATTCGCCGTTACACGCTATACGACCCGCTACGTTCACCGATTGGCGAGCCTTTGGATCCCAGCTACGTCATCGCGTCAACGGCGAGTTATCTACCGAGGCAGAGCTGGATTGGCCTTACCACGAATAAAAATTTGTGTCGACGCCTACTACGTTTATTAAGATAATAATATTAAGTGCCACTACAAAAGGTAGTGTTTATTTAAACACCTTTATAGTAAGCGTCACACTGGCGCCCTGTACGTGGTTAAATCTAATTCTGCCGAAGTAGGGGTGGTAGTGGATTGTCGTGTGTGTGATTCTGTTATTGTAAAACGTCTATGTGTTGTCAAATGGTTTGTTTTATGTTCAATGCATGTCATATTCGATTTTAATTTTGTTTTGTCAAAGTACAGCCAGTTGCAAAAAGTATATCTTTATATCCATAGGATTTATTTTTTTAATTTTTTTTTTTAGAATTGTGTAAGGTACAGGCACGCTCAAAAGTGTTGTTCTGGTATTATATCACTGTAATTTTTTTGTTGCTCGTATTTTATAATTTCACATAGTCGTTACGAAATCATTAGTTTTGTAACAGATCGGAGTCTTTATTTTCATTTCTCTTTCCTGTTAAACTTGAGTGCTATTTAAAATTTACATTAAAACCTCAATATGGCTTATCCTATAAAATTTTTGTCATTGCAAAAAAGCGAGCTGGAGTATGAGGTGGCTGTTAGGGGCGAAACTCCAGCTACCACTGTCGCAGAGCTTAGGAAACAGATTAGCAAACTTAGCCAATTGTTTCCATCAGAGGACATAGCCTGTTCGCATCTCGAGGCTGAAGACGACCTTCAGGGTGTTTCAGACCTGCTTAGTAAAATTAATGTTATCCTCGAGTCGGGCGCAATCGACAAAAGTACATCCGTTCGGTTAGAGAACATGTTTAATCATCTTCATCACAGGTTGAACCGCATTCAGGCCGAAGACACAAAAGATTTGCATGCTATGTGTACTAAGTTGTATAAAGAGTATAATGAGAAGTTCCTCAAGATAAAAAAAAAAGTTATAGATCCTCTTTCAGTCGAAACAACCAGTGCAGTCTATGCGTCTGCGACTGGTAGCCCGGTACCAATAAATGTCGCCGTTACTTGTGATAAAAGTGTCACTTCCGAACTAGGTAGACTAAAGTTTGACGGTAACTCATGCGTACGATCTTTTATTCAACGTGTTACTGAATTCAGTGAAGCACGCAACATTCCTGATTCGAAACTAGTCTCATACGCTACTGAAATATTCACGGATGATGCACTTCATTGGTTCAGGAGCGTAAAGGACAATATTTCATCCTGGGATGATATCGTTGTCCTGCTAAAACAAGATTTTGATAAACCAGACTATGATTACCGTTTACTAGCGGAAATTCGCGCTCGAACTCAAGGAGAAACCGAAAATATAACAATTTATCTATCAATCCTTTCAGGAATGTTTTCGCGGCTCTCAAAACCATTACCGAAAGAGGACAAGCTCGAGATCGTTCTGCACAATATTCGCCCATACTATGCAAGCACTTTAGCTTCCGCTACTGAAATACGCGATGTAGATCACGTTAGATCTTTGTGCAGAAATTACGAAATTGTACAGTCACGACTTGCTCACTTTCGGGAACCAGCAGCAGCAACTTCAGAGACATTAGCTCCAGAGTTTGCTTATAAAACACAACCAAAACCAAATTTCGCTTACAAAACTAATACTAACAAACAAAATAACCCTAGCATCAATATAAACGATAAATACCTACATGCTATTAAAAAGAAATTACCATCAGAATCAATGAATAAATTGCCGTATTGCCCCCGATGCCGAAATAATACACACAGTTTTAAGGAATGCTCGAATACAGATATACTATGCTTTAAATGTGGTCATAAGGGAGTTAGGAAGCCAGAATGCCCGAATTGTACTGGTGCACAGGGAGCAAAAAACTAATTGCGCAGAATTGGAGTAATTCAGCTATAATTAATTCCGTTTCCAAAAACAAAACAAGCAAAGATGAGTGGAACCGTTGGCTAGAAACAGTGCGTTTATTCTTTGTAAGCTACAAGGTGGCTTCAATTCTGCACACCAAACCTTGTAATGACTCACGACCTTATGTCAATATTAAAATTAATGACCTGACAGCTTCCGGCCTTCTCGATTCAGGTTCAGCAATTACTATATTAGGTAATAATGCTCACACTGCATTAGTTGATCGTGGCATGAAATTGTGCACTGATGAAAATGTATCGGTAGTGGCAGCTGGTGGGCAAAATTTAAAAAGCATTGGCTATATTAATATGCCAATTCATTTTGACAAATATTTTCACATACTTAAAACCCACGTGATTCCAGAAGTCGAGTCATCACTTATTCTAGGTGTTGACTTCTGGCGCGCTTTCAAAATATGCCCTAAGTACTTAGGATCCCTTCAGTTAACCAGCGTACCTTTAGCTGATTTGACTGCGAGTAATTCTACTATTTTTATACAATCATATGAACATTTAAATGAAAGTCAGAAGATCATTGCTGACAATATTAATGATCAGTTTAAGGAAATTTCTTTTGAACACAAAGGCTTAGGCCGAACTAATCTAATTACGCATCGCATTGATACAGGTGATTCTCCTCCCGTAAGACAGCGTTACTATAGGCTTTCACCGGTAAAACAGAGAATATTAGTCGAACAAGTAGATGAGATGCTACATCTTGATGTGGTTGAACCATGTGAAAGTGCCTGGCAATCCCCAGTATTGCTAGTCACCAAAAAGAATGGTCAGCCCCGTTTTTGCCTAGATAGCAGGAAACTTAACGCCGTCACAAAACGAGACGCGTACAACTTGCCTTATATTTCGGAAATACTTGATAATTTAAGAGATGCGCGTTTCCTTAGTAGTATCGATTTGTCAAAAGCATTTTGGCAAGTTCCTATTGCCCCGGAAGACAGAGATAAAACAGCATTCTACGTCCCAGGCCGAGGAACACTGCGATTCAAGACAACTCCGTTTGGTCTGACTAACGCACCTTCTACGCAACAACGGCTAGTGGATTTGTTGTTCGGTAACATGGATCACAAGGCATTTGCGTACTTAGATGACATAATAATAATAAGTAGCACGTTTGAAGAACACGTAACTCTTCTTTCTCGTGTTCTAGACAAACTGCGTCGGGCAAACTTAACAATAAATTTAGAAAAATGTGAATTTTTTCGAAGTCAGCTTAAATATTTGGGCTATGTAGTTGATGCGAATGGTTTACGGACTGATCCAGACAAAGTAGCGGCCATTTTAAATTACCCAACACCTACAAGTCGTAAGGAATTGAAGCGTTTTCTCGGCACAGCGACTTGGTATAGAAGATTTGTTCCAAATTTTAGCACAATCGCAGGGCCACTCAATAAGTTAACTTCTACCAAGAAACCAACGCCACCGTTTCAATGGACCGAAGAAGCTGATACTGCTTTTAAAAATCTCAAAGATTGTTTAGTTTCTGCGCCTATTCTTTCCTGTCCCAATTACGATCTGCCATTTGAAGTTCACACAGATGCGAGTAACTTTGGTGTTGGTGCTATGCTCACACAGACTATCAATGGCAAAGAGCATCCCATAGCTTACATGAGCAGATCGCTAACGGGGACAGAAAGGAATTATAGCATTACAGAACGGGAGACTTTAGCAGTTCTCGTGGCGTTGGAACATTGGCGTTGTTATCTGGAAAATGGAAAAACATTTACAGTCTATACAGATCACAGCGCATTAAAATGGTTTCTTTCTTTAGATAATCCAACTGGGAGGTTAGCTCGATGGGGAGTACGTTTGTCGTCTTTTGATTTTACTCTAAAACATCGCCGAGGCGTAGACAACGTAATTCCGGATGCATTGTCTAGAGCGTTCCCTGTTTCCACAATTACCACTGCCAATTCAGTTGCGTCAACTAGTGACGATTGGTATAGGAACATATACAATGGATGTCTCGAAAAACCAGCACATTTTCCAAATTTCCAATTAAAAAACAATATCCTTTTCCGGCTAAGTAAAAATAAACATGAATTGACCAATGAATTCTCGTGGAAAGAAGTGGTTCCAATAGAGCTTCGCGAAAATGTTATCGCTGAAAATCATAATGAACCCACTGCAGGGCACATGGGAGTATTTAAGACATATCGTCGTGTCGCGCTCAGGTATTACTGGCCCGGCATGCATAGTGATATAAAAAAATTCGTTAGTTTCTGTTCCATATGTCATTTATACAAAAGTCAGAATCATGCTACGCTAGGAGAGATGGGACGCCCTAAGCAATGCTCACGTCCTTACCAGATGATTTCAATCGACCTAATGGGTCCTCTTCCAGTAACGCGTACACGGAACTGCTACATACTAGTAGTCACGTGTTGTTTTTCAAAATTTTGTCAAATTTACCCCATAAAAAAAGCCACGTCAGACATCATAAATAAAATTCTTGAGGAACAAGTCTTCTTAATTCATGGCGTACCACAGACTATTTTTATGGATAATGGTAGCCAATTCGTAAGCTCCCAAACCAAATCTTTGTTTGACAAATATAAGATTCCAAATATTTTCTTTACACCTAAATATACACCCCAAGTTAATACAGTAGAGCGTTACAATAAAACCATAATAACTTGCCTTTCTACATTTGTTCAAAATGATCATCGAACTTGGGACACATTTATACCAAAAGTACAATTTGCGATTAACAACTCTGTTAATGAAGCTACGAAATTCACTCCCTCATTTTTAGTATACGGAAGGGAACTGGTACTTTGCGGATCTCATTATATCGATAGTGATTTAGGTGATGAGGTTTTATTCATGCCCCGAGAAGTTTATGCCGAAAATCTGGGTTGCTTGAGTACTATATTTGACCAAGTACAAAAGTCGTTACATCATGCGCACGTAAAAAATACTTCCCACTACAACTTGCGGCGGAAACCTTTTGAGTTTGAAGTAGGTGACATTGTGTTCAAGCGTGCATATGTTTTAAGTGATAAGGATAAATACTTTAGCAAAAAGTTAGCTCCTAAATATATTAAATGTCGCATCATTCAAAAGCTTTCTCCACTAGTATACGTTTTAGAGAACATGGCGGGGAAAGACTTAGGTACTTGGCACGTCAAAGATTTTAAAGTAATAAAATGTAACAAGGATTAATTTTAGGCCAGCAAAGCAGAAAAAATATTGCGTATAGCTCTTGATCTTAAAATTGTATCTTTCTAGATGCGGATTTTATCACCAAGCGGGATAAAATCCTTATTCGGGAACGGCGGGTAATGTAACGGCACGTTACATGAGTTTAAAATCACATTTTATAACCTACTAAAAATAAAACATCTCAAAAGATTTTGTTCGCGTCGGTACACCGTCCGGCGAACAAAAGACTGCGCTCGGCTCGAGAGATAAGGAAATTCCAACGCGACACGGCTTCGGGTCGGATCGGGCTTCGTGTCCGTTAATCGTTTCGTGAATCGTCAGTCGGGTCGAGACCAACACTGCGTGAGTTAGCGCGTGAGCTATCCTTTGTTCTTGTGCCTACGACTCGCTCCCGACGAATCAAATATTTTAAAACTAAATAATTATTATCTGTGTTTGGATTCAACCCCGTTTTAGGGTAAGTTTTAAATGGCACAATAGTTATGAACACGGAGTTGTTTAAATGGTTTGCTTAAACCAAAATTAGATGCTGTTAACTCCGTTCTGATGGATCACCACCGCGACAATCTCACTGCTACTCTAATTAGGGTTGAGTAGCGTGTTGTCGGTCGTGGGTTCCCAGAACGGAAGTCGATGTACGTATCGATTCCAGGGTCCTCCGTGCAGCCAGAGCTACATTGCCGTAGCGAAACACCTCCGATGGGCGAGTTGTTTTAATATTCGCCGTTACACGCTATACGACCCGCTACGTTCACCGATTGGCGAGCCTTTGGATCCCAGCTACGTCATCGCGTCAACGGCGAGTTATCTACCGAGGCAGAGCTGGATTGGCCTTACCACGAATAAAAATTTGTGTCGACGCCTACTACGTTTATTAAGATAATAATATTAAGTGCCACTACAAAAGGTAGTGTTTATTTAAACACCTTTATAGTAAGCGTCACAATATATATATATATATTATATGTTTTCTTGTAATTATCTACATAAGTATATTATTTATGTACACTGTAATTACCCACATTGGTTTCTTGTTCAAGCTAAGTCCATTCAACGGTTGTCTGGAAGAAATTGCTTTTAGCAATAAGACCGCCATTTGTACTGTAATGTTGTATCTAAGTTATTCATGTTTAAGTTTCTTTTGTGTACATGTACAATAAAGAATATCTATCTATCTATCTATACTTGTAATATTATGGTATATGTGTTAGTCAAAATTTTTGTTGTAGAATTAATGAGCAAAGTTCATATTCAGTGAAGCAATATTACAAACGTTATAGTATATCGTTTATACGACGTATGCCAACTATATTGTTTTTATCATGTTTACCAGCCCAGAAATACGCTATGTAATAAAAATAAAATGTTTCGTTCAGAAATTTTACTATCACATTATTGTAATGAAGGAATAAGGAAGCCCAAATGCCTCTAGTGTAGCTAATTCTGACATCCATGCGAACGCATAGGATTAACTTGGCAGTATAGCCCTGTAATAAAATGCTTACCTCAAATCCCTGAGAGGCTTAGGCGCGCTGTCATTTGCCGTGATGACTGTGTGGAATGTGTAGTTGTTGGCTGCCGGGTCGCCGTGCGAGCGAATGTGCTGGTACCATGAGTACGCTCTGACAAAAAACAACATACATCAGAATGTTAAACCTCCTCCTTGAGAAATTATCCTTCCACAATCAACACCATCGTCTGCTGCAGGGCCGGATTTAGGGGGGGGGGGCAACCGGGGCGAAAGCCCCGGGGCCTCCACAAGCAGGGGCCTCCACAATAGAGACTTCGGAAAAAAAATTTCTTTCAAATTTCGACTAGTAAACCTAGTAAACATCTTTTCCTGTGATATTTTTTTTTCGCATTTAATATCAAATAATTCTTGTTTCCGATTATATTCATATGTGTTTGTTAAATACTAAGAGAATCTACTTGGTTTCACAATAAATTATTTATTGAAAAACTCGACTGAAAAAAATTGTTTATTTTATTTGGAAAATAATTTGGGGCAAGGGGGCCTCCACTCCTTTGTTGCCCCGAGGCCTCTGGACCTCTAAATCCGGCCCTGGTCTGCTGTGATGCTGATGTTTGGCCCTTTGCGACTATTGCGCGAGTTTGCTTTAACAAATCTGCCTAATCCCGACATTGTACCTTCAAATTGTGATAAATAGAGTAACTACAGAGTTTAGCTCTTCTCTGTTGAGCTGCATTCCGAACCGGTGGTAAATTTAATTTTATTTTATTAGGCAAGTTGGCTCATTAGAGCAATGAACCAACTTGCATAATTAGGTTAGTTTTCATTTTGATCTCAGCCCATAAAATGCCTACTGCCATATTAGGTTATCCCAATTACATGGATGGAAATTAGACTAATGTGTGGGCCCATCGCTAACCGCACGGGGTTTCTTATCAAGTTCATCGCCTCTTGCGGCTGGTTTTGCGACTTTGTTATTTCCATAAACAGTGTCTTAAAACACCCTCAGGATGGTTTGGGATACCGTAATTAAAAGGCAATACAGTAAAGGTAAAGTAAAGGACGACACGGAGTGATCAGAGAATTTCCTATAATCAATCAAATCGGATCAAAAAATGTTTTAGTACGCCAAATAAATATACCACTTATAATAATGATGGTAAACTTCGCATCTTTATATTTTGGACACATTCTATTTTTTCTAAGCAAAGTAACTTACCATCTTTACCACCATTAGTAAGTTTACCATCATTATTATAATCGTAAATAAGTGACTTTAAAATCCTTGTGGTGGCACTTCACTTCATCATATTTGATCGTCTTAATTATCTGTCTAATTTGACAGGCGACGTGTGGATTGGAACATTTGCCAAAAAGTCATACAAAGCGTCTTACGCACACACATAAATAGCGCATACGAATTTGATAAGATGTTGTAAACATCACGATCATTGATGAATATCGGCATCTAAACAATCAACTATCTGAAAGCTTTTTATCTGAGAATCTTCTATAATTGTATACACTACTGCGAAGTCGAGACGGGTTACTAGTTAATTGTATTTCAATAAATTAGCACAACGTTTGCTCATTCCGGTACGTAGTATTGAAATTTTATTTAATTCACTTTTCATCTGCCAATTGTAAGTTAGTACATGCATATTTTTTCAATAAAATCCCTGCTTCTGTTCAAACATATGTAATTCACGAGCATAAATGATACCTAGATTCAGAGCATTGAAAAAATAAAACCTATCTTTTATTTCAAACTTAGATTTGGAATATAAATTTCAATGTAGGATAAATCCACAAATTTCATTAGAATCAATCTATAATTATGCCCTTCTTGTGTTTGATAAGGGCTTCAATTTATATTATTGGGTCTGAATCGATTCGACGAAACGTTAATTAATAAGTTAAACATTTTGTTACTACGAAATGTATTGTTTAAATTAGAAATTTGTAGAATATTTAATACAAATTGCCTTTATCAATACAGCTTCATTTAAACTAAATATAAAAAAGAATAAGTATATTTTTTTAAGCGAGGGTACTATTTTAATTTTGAACGCAACGTGGGTTCACCCGGATAAGTAAGTGTAACTCATGAATAAGAATAAAAATAGTGCGGTATTTATTTCATTATCACTACTTGACGAAAGCACACAATTTTTATATAAATCATCATTACCGATTTGACCATAAGATTCTTCACAAACTTGTTTTTATTTGGATATATACCTAGACGAAATAACTTATTTTAACTGACTTCAAAAAAAGGTCCTCAATTCGATCATGTTTTCATATTGTTACCGCACAACGACATCATTTAATTTAATATTAATTTGCGTTGTTTGCTGTTAAAGTTTAATA
Organism: Clostera curtula; assembly: GCA_905475355.2. Lineage (NCBI taxonomy): Eukaryota > Metazoa > Arthropoda > Insecta > Lepidoptera > Notodontidae > Clostera > Clostera curtula. Next base: position 6,097,034 of record FR997799.1, read on the forward strand.
TGTGAATAAAATCCATGAATATGTCATCTGCCGGACAGCAAATTTCAGTATTATTACGACTTACTAGTTGCCGGTTCCGAGTTGTGAGCACTAAACTAATTGATAATATGTAATAGAAATTACGCACCAATGGATCGATACTCTGTGAACTAAAAATCAAAACCCGCCTGTCTACAGTATGCCATCAACGAATTCTATCGTATTTCGGTCACATAGTGCGAAGAGGAGACGAAAGTCTGGAAAAGCTGATCGTAATCGGGAACACTGAAGGCAAACGAGCTCGAGGTCGATCCCCTACAAGATGGACCGATCAAATAAAAGACACGCCCTCCTCCAAGCTTTGTTGTATTGCTAGGGAAGCCATGGACAGGACTCGATGGAGGCACATCATCTGGTCCAAATGTAACGCATCCACTGATGACCACGATCCTCAGTCATGAGGGACCGACTAGAGAGAGAGAATAGAAATTAGTAACCGTTTTAATAAAGAATGAACGTTGGGAATGGATAAAAATTATAAAATGAAATAAAAAAGACGATCAGAACCGTTAAGAAGTAATTTCCTGCAATGTGCAAAGATCGAGAAAACCTAAGACATCATTAGGAATAAAAAAGCAAATGCGAACCAATAGACAACCATTTGAAGTCGGTACCAACTTAAATTGACAGCGACGTTAAATAGGATATAGGTATACCCAAGGCCGGTATACCGACTGCCAATGGTTGTTTATTGGTTAATTTTCACTTTTTTATTACCTATTTACGAAAAACCAAGCTGCTCTGATCGAGTTAAAATACAGTTTCCCGTGAAATTCTAAGCGTTTCCATAAGGATCAATCTGGTAAAAAAAATCATAACTACGCGACCGGTCTCCAACTAAATACGAAATAAAATTAGCCGCCATTTCTTTTACCTATGAGTTTCATATTATTATATGAACACGTAATTTAATATTTATGTTATAATAAAAAACAGTAGTTGTCATTCATATTTTAATGTAATTCCGACGAGTCTCGTACATTACTGTCGCCATATTAAAAATATTTCACGGATACACATTTAGCGGAGCGATAATGTCTGTTATAAAGTTTTGTGATATTTCAATTCTTTAAGTTGGGTTTAAAATCTCGGTGTAATATGAAACGTTTATGAGTGAGCTCAGGATGAGGAACGTATCAGGGAATTAAATGGGAATAGTTCCATGTAATGGTAGTTTTAAGTACTTGAATATTTCGTAACCCGTATTTCACAAACGGCGTGTTCTTCTAGACATAGTCATAATAATAATAATCATCATCATTTCAGCACATAAATGACTCACTACCGGGCCGAGCTTACTCCGTATTCATGGAGGGATATTAGCCTACTGTGCCATGCTGGTACAATACTATAACCAGTAAAAGCAATTTGCTTGTTCTAAAGTGAATGGAAAAACTGCGAGCAGAATTATAACATGGCATTCATAAGTGAGGTGCTACAAAGTGTACATTAACCACTTCAATCAAACAAATACGAAGGAAACAAGCAGTGAAGTTAAATACAAAGGCATTAATCATGTGGCGTGTTTTAACAGAAACAGTTTTATTCGGGTGGTTCGTGGATTAATTAATAACAACTGACGAGCTGGCAGTTAAATTGTGAAAACATTTAACGCTCCCAATAGCATATACGAAAGAATTGATGGCATAGGTACAGAGTGCAAAAAAGGATACATTAGGGAATTCTCGATCGTCCTACTGTTTACGACGTTCTGAAAAACAAAAAGCTAGGAACAATTGCCTTGTTGGTTTAGACCAACAAGGCAATTGTTCCTAGGTCATCCTTGGGATCACGAATCCCCGGTTCGATTTCGGGGTCGGGCAAGTGTCTTTGTGTAAACCTGAGATAACCTTGCTCCGAGTCTGAGGGTCATGTGTGTTCGTGGATTTCGTGTTTGTAAAATGTCCCCGCGATACAGGTACTAAATAGTGCAGGGCTCAATATTTATCACATCTTAGCTATTCCTTTCTTCGGAGGGCACGCAAAGCCGACCCGCCTGGCATTCTATCATATATACCTAAAAACTAACAGCTGGTCTAACCAAATATGAAGACACATAAAAAAAAAAAAAATGGCGATATTTATTTATAGTTGGTAATTGTCTGTTAAAATAAAGTAGTAAACAATTTATTAAACCTACGCCTTCAATTCCGGTATAAGGTTCTGATAGACAACTATAAGACTTTGGGATGTCGTGACATCGTATTAGTTAAGCAACGCTCTGCTGGATGTTGGATTGGTGTTTTATAGTCTGTAATACTGACTGCCTTAGGAGCTGAATGTGCCGCCATTGGAGAACGGGTCCCCGGTTGGCTTCCGGGGCCAGGGTCTTTGTGTGAACCAGAGGCACTTGTTCTGAGACTGCGTGTCATTTGTGTTCGCGAATATCATGTTTGTAAACTGCCCCTGCGATACAGGTTATACCTAGGGCAGGGTATTCGTCGGGGCTGGCATCTTACCATCTAAGGCAGTCGTTGATCGTAGTCAGTTGCGTGAAAATTGACAGCTGGTATAACCATATAACGGATATAGACGTTTGATTTGTTTGATGTAGACAAGGCCGGATTTAGGGGTCCAGAGGCCTCAGGGCAACAAAGGAGTGGAGGCCCCCTTGCCCCAAATTATTTTCAAGGGGTCATGTTACATTTAGGGGGGGGGGAGTGAGCGGATAATTAAGATTAATATAATCAAATAATCATGTATGTATAAAGTACTTTAGGCTGTAGGTAAAGGTAAAAGCGAAAAAAATATATCAAAGGAAAAGATGTTTACTAGGTTTACTAGTTGAAATTTGAAAGATTTTTTTCCGAAGTCTCTATTGTGGAGGCCCCATGCTTGTGGTGGCCCCGGCCAAAAGCCGAGAATGATTAGTACGACTAATTAGACAACATGGCATTAAATACTGTACATATTAGCCTGTACGGTGCCACGACCTCTCAAAGACATTTATAGTTATAGTCTAGTCAGCTAAGTCCAGTAATATAATATAGATACTAGCGACCCGCCCCGGCTTTGCACGGGTGCAATGATGAACATCTAAACTTATCAGTGTTTCTCTACAATATTAAGCATTAACATTAAACATAAGCATAACATTGTATATAAACCTTTCTCTTGAATCACTCTATCTGTTGAAAAAACCGTTTCATAATGCGTTACGTAGTTTTAAAGATTTAAGCATATATAGGGACGGACTACTTTGTTTTAGTAGTATATGTAGGAATAATAATAATAGATATACAGAAGTGGCGCTCTATGGTTTAATTTTTTTCTAAAATTATTTATTTAGTTTATATACTTTATTGCACAGACAAAGAAAATTATCACTATCATTAAGAAACATAAATGATATAAATACATATAAATGATGACTGCCTCGTTGGTCTAGTGGTTAGATGTACCGCCTTTGGATCAACGGGTCCCGGGTTCGATTCCGGGGTCGGTCAAGTGTCTTTGTCTAAACCCGAGGCACTGGCTCGGCGACTGGGTGTCATTTCTATCTATAATATGTATGTATTTACAAAAAAAATATGTATATAAGTAGTTTATCATCCATCTCGTTACCATAACACAAGCATTGGGTTGCTTAGCTTGGGACGAGATGGCGTTGTGTGAAATGTCCAAGGATATTTAGTTATTTATTTATTTATTTAAATATGTTCCTTAATTATAGTCATCTATATCTATACTAATATATAAAGCTGCAGAGTTTGTTTGTTTGTTTGAACGCGCTAATCTCAGGAACTACTGGTCCGATTTCAAAAATTCTTTCAGTGTTAGATAGTCCATTTATCGAGGAAGGTTATAGGCTATATTTTGTTTTCAAAAGAATTAGGGATCCGTATGAAAATTGCGATTTTGTAACCCAAGGTGTAAAATCCAACACCTATTTATGCGTGCGCTGCAAAAACGATTGACAATAGAACAAAATGAAGTACTACGAGTTTGTAGGTCTTATTAAAATCTACTAAGCGAGAGCACGTATCTAACTATCATAGTTTAGTCACAATAACCACTTTTATATTCATAAAAAAAAATGCATAGAGATAAGCACGGGTTCGAAGTCCAGGCGAGCGAAGCCGCGCCCAAAAGCTAGTTATAGTCATAATTTTAATAATAATAATTGTGATAATTAGTGTACAAATAAGTAATGGAATTGTTCTGAACCAGATTTTTATTACAAAATGGTTGTTCTAGTGAAAACCAAACAAATAGTTATCGTTATTATATTTATAAAAGATTAGCAATCTGACTCTTGGGTATTCTGGTACTTATTAAGTTTTGATTTTAACTATTAAGAATATTACTTTTTTGCTGATGCTAAAATTAAGCAAGAGTTGTATAGTATTTCCTAAAATTTTGCATTGGGTATTGATACCAATAATACTTTCTATCCTCTCGTTATGACTATAGGGTTTCTGTTACACTCTGTATAAGGTTATGTAATTCCTTGACATTGTTTTACAGGCTAAAATAAGTATCGTTATTTTTTGTTTCGCTGTTCTATCTTAATTCCAAGAATAACGCTTGAAAGAATGTTTCTGATGAATTTTATCAAGGACTTGAGAAATTAAGATTGTGACATTGATTTGCATATAAATTGTGAAGGCCAGTCTGCTGTTACAATATTTTGTCTCGACATTTTTGAGATTACCAGGAGTTAGGGTTGACATTTTGCGTATTTAGTTCTCGGTTCGGGGAACAACTAATTTTGTTACTTCACTGCTTTCTTGAAACTTATTTGGCAATATCATTAGAATAAAAGGTTATCTTAGTTTATTAACAATTTTTGCGGTTCTGAACAGACTGTTCATAATTACTAGGATGGATTACGTAAGACACCTGCAATTTTGTGCTGCTGAGACTGTTTCAGATGTGATAGTTTAATGGACTATAGATAGTATTCGATAGATCCTTGATTCTGTAAACTACGTTCTGTTACTGTTGTACCTCGTCGTTTCAGCCCATGAGTGACCCACTACTGAGTCGGGCCAAATTCATGAATAGACCAAATTCATGGAGGTAAATAGTAGTAATCTATGGAATCGTACAAAAAAATCCTTACTTTGCCAAAAAGTGTAAAACTTACCGTTTCGAAGGTGATATCAGTATAGTGATGACCTTGGCGTTAGGCAGAAGAGCGTGCGCTCTTCTGGGCACCAAGTCGCCGTCAAAGTATGTAGCTGACTTTTCGAAGGTCATTTGACTGCTGTTGCTCATATTCGGAGGAAAGAAGTTCATGTACCTGGTAAAGAAAAAGAAGCAACTGTATTCTCCATTTTCCGCTGTTGTACTAATAATTTTCTTAACAATAAGTACTAACGCCTTATTGCCCTAGGGTTTGCAAACGCTAACGATCATGAGTCCGGTTGGATTACGAAATTTGGCAAACGTCTTTGTGAAAGCCTAACTAGATATTTTTTCTCTGGTTGTAATTTGTGTTAAAAAAAGTTTTTTCCCAAGTATTTCGGCCTCTACATCCTTCAGGGAGATGAAGGAGAATTGGGCGAATAATTCAAGGTGAACTCAAAAATTAAGCTGGAGTAGGTAAGACATTTCTCATCTACACTTTGAGTGGGTCGGAACAATATTATATTTTTCATGAACTTACATGGTGATAACCTACATATATTGTGAAACCTACGCAGGTCTCTGCGAACATAAGGTTTACATAGAAAAAGTGAGCTAGTCCACAGACTGTAAGCCTTCTCTAGACTATATTTTCGCTCGATATTGCATACAGCCATTATTTTGATATATTACGGTCATGATCTTCAATACTTTTTACTCCAGATCACAACGTGACATTGGCGGAGTTTTGTTTCGTAACATGGCCAACATGGGTAACAAGCCATTAAACAAAGAGTGAAGTGAAGTGAGACATTAAGGGATGTTATTATGGTTAATAAACGTCATGGTATTTTTATAGCATAGAAGATAAGACAGTTTAGGGAACGAAAAATACAAATATTTGCCCATAAAGTTGAGGATGAAACAATTCATGCTTGTGAGATATAATTATACTGAAAGGCTATTGCGATTTTAAGCTTCAGGTTTATTAGTGATAAGTTTTGGGGATAGTCCCGCTTAATAGATTAATAAATATAATTTTAAGTTTTCGTTTACATAGACCCTTTACTAGCTACTACTAAGTTAATATATCTATCACACACATTACATACATTAAACATTTAATTTTCTTGTCTACAAAAAACATACCCTATAAATATTTGAGTAGCAATCAGTAAGCAAAAAACAAACCACAACAATCAGAAAACAAATAAACCCTTTGTCAGTTTGAGTATTCATAAAAGAACCACATAAAAATAAAAGAGTTTCAAAGTATAAGGCAGACAGGTAAAAGACTTCTTTGAAATAAGTGCGGTTTTTTGCATTTACTTTCGCATTGTAACGTCACGTAATAGCCCATTTAGATAGACAAAAGCAGGCTCACGATCACTTAACGTTTTTAAGTCATGCAATGCGCTACCTCTTTGTCGGTTCTATGTGCTCAATATTTATAATGGTATAGGACTTTATAGTCATACCTACTTTATACGTCCTTAAACGTAAGGAAATTTAGAGATTTTTTTTTTCTCCGCCTTAACCTAAGTTTTTAATGAGCAATATTAAACAACTGGATTAAAACGCGGCCAGTATTTTTGGGTAAGAAACTTTAAGGCCTCAGATGTACAATTTAAAAAATCAGGGCTGGTTAGTTTTACGGTTTTATAAAAGTAGGTATACATAGAAAATCTGCCAAGGTAATAAACATTAACCTAACCGCTCGAGAGAGGCTATTAGACGAAATGAGTTTAGGCTTACTTTAGTGATTTTTTTTATATAAAATAATAACTGGACTGCGATCATGTTTTATACAAGTATCAAGCACACTCTGATGTATTTTTGGCTTAGCCAGTTCACAACACTAAGATGGATTTGTTTTTTACTAAGTTCGTGTAGTCTTTAGTATATTTATTATACTTTGCTTGGACAATACAAACGTTAAACTTTAAATTTGTAAATTTAATCAAATTTACTATTAGCAGCATCAAACAAAAAACAACATAAACATAAAATGATTTAAAGTAATATAAGGCTAACTTTACCAAAGTAACATTACGTAAAAGCAATCTGCAGAAGGCACATAAAATAACATTGCAAAAGTTACCATCGGATTATAAAGGTAAATGTTTAATCAATGGAAGCACTTCCCTTGGCAATGTCGGACTCCAGACGCAATTGGGTTCAGGGAATCGGCCATTTTCATGAGAGGCCAGAAATCACGGAAATAAAACTGCACAATAACATCCCCAAGTAGGAAACGATTGGACCGCGTTCCGATATTTGCAGTAGCGTGGTGCAGTATGCCACAGTGTAAATATAACACAAGTACTTCTTTTGAAATTTACCGTGTGATCATGGATTTAGAATACAAAGTGTCAACACTCCATCATGGGAGTGTCTATGGGTTAAAGGAATCTCATTAATCTTACCATAAGTGAAGTTAAACTTGAAATCACAAATATGTATTTGGAGTAGGCCCGACAGCAAGGGGTATGGTGTATGGTCTGAGATGATGATGATAGTCACCCTTATTTGATCAAATATAAATAATAATTCAAGCCATGCATAATCGTAGCTAAACAAAGCAGATAAAACGGCTGTTCGCCCTAATTATATGGAGTGGATATTCCCGTTATTAAATATTTTTTAAAACAAAAACCCTCCTTTATTGCTAACTTGCATAGCGGTTTACAAACATGAAAAAAACCTTTGTTCGTTGTAATACGAATTTATTAAGATGTAATCATGTTATTTATTCAAGTTAAACTGTATTGTATCAACAAAAATATGTAAATACATTTCGTTTTGCGGCTTTTCAACACATCTACTGCTTTCCCTTGCACTATAACGAAGCGAACTCCCGTTCGAACTCGATTACTACTCTTGAAGGTATATAAAGTTTCACATGCCGAACCGCAACAAAGTTCAGTAGTGCTCAAATGCTAGCTGCAAATGTGTTCATAAAATACTACGTAACTTTGGCGCATTTTATTGGATCTGTAAACGAGTATTGAATTTCTTCGCTTTAGACCGACCCCTGTAATTTCCGAAACAGCAAATCAAAGTTGAGGGTTTCGGTTGGGCAAATTAATTTCCCGATGAACTCGTTAATTGAGGTTCTATATAATATTTCAGGTACATACGAGTATAAGCATTAATTTGTAGTTTCATATTGAACACTGTTATCTGTTATATCTCTATATATATAAATGAATCGCTGTTCGTTAGTCTCGCTAAAACTCGAGAACGGCTGGAGCGATTTGGCTAATTTTGGTCTTGAAATATTCGTGTGAGTCCAGGGAAGGTTTAAGAGTTGAGAAAACATAGAAATATTGTAAGTAAAATAATAAATACAACAATTTTATTTTCCCATACAAACTGTTACCTGTCAAACATTTGACGTTCGTCCCGACGGTTCGCTATTTTTGGCATAATTACTTTTTTTCTTTTTTAATTACATTAATTAAGGGATTGGAATCGATAAGAAAAGGCGGTATATTAATTTATTATTAATTATTCCAATTCGAATTCAATATTCATAGTTCAGACAGGACAACGTCTGTCGGGTCAGCTAGTACACAATAAAATCAAAACTAATAAATATTTATCTGAGACTAAGCAACATTTTATATCGTGTTAAATGTATATTTTGCGTGAACTAATTTTGAGTTCGTAAACAGAAAATAATGGTTTCTTTAATTTAATTATAACTCAACTTTTATGCAAAAGGTGGCGACACCTAGAGAGACGGCAAGTGTTTATTACTTACTAGCTGACCCGGCGAACTTTGTTCCGCATTATATATATTTAAAACAAAATGAAAGTTGGACATAGGATACCTCAGATTTTTATCCCGTCCGTATAAAACCTACTTTAACAAAACGCAACTGACAGCGAAACGTTATGTTGTCTATAGTTTAATATGGTCGAAAATTTGACAATTAGAAATTTTGAATTCGACTTGTTTATATTGTTGTAATTCACATAATATCTTTATAACTTGTAGCCTATGTGTTATTCTGATGTATAAGCTATATTATTGTAAAGTTTCATTAAAATCCATTCAGTAGTTTTTACGTGAAAGAGTAACAAACATCCATCCATCCATCCATCCATACTTACAAACTTTCACGTTTATAATATTAGTAAGATTTCTTAGGAAGAATGACTTATTAATACAATTATGATTTTTACTTCACGTACAAGTAAGTTCGTTTAATCATTTCATAGAATGCCATATCGGGGTTGTGACGGATTTATAGTGATCGCACATTCGATCGAATTCGACGCACACAGGTTCGAAAATTAGTTTCGTACGATGCTTACAAATGAGCGTTCACCTTAAAAAAACATAGTGTAAACAATTACTTAAGTCTCAAAACCATCTAAGGAGGCGACTATGTAGAATATCTACCTGCAGATGGATGAAAACGTGGGGCATGGCTAATTCAGCGGACAATGATGGTTCACTGCATTGTTAACGCGGACGAAGTATAATGTAGTATAAGCATTGTACTTTGCTGTGTCTTTTGTTACAAGTGAAAAGATCATCCAAACGTGTTTTTTTAGACTAATTAACTTTTCTCCACAACGTAGCCGCCGTTGCAATCTGAGGTTATAAAAAAGAGTCACTATTTTTATTTCACATACTGTCTGCCTGGTGGTAAACGGTTACCGGAGCATATACTCACGCTGGCAACACAAGGCAGGAAGACAACGTTACCCAAGGTGATAATAATATTATTTTGCTGCGGTGCTCATTAAAGCAGATCATCATCTTTTCCGCCAAAGGAAATCTACTGCATGACATAGGCCTGCTCCAAGGATTTCCTGAAAAAGGCCGCTTTTGACCAGCCCCGCATCCATTGGAATCCGGCGTCACTAACAAAGTCATCGGTCCATCGTGTGAGAGGCCAACCAAAAATTTAGTGGTAAGCGTAGCATTCGCTTACCACTAAATTATAGCGACTAATTGATAATTGTATGTAAAGGCCAGAGTAGAGTAAAATAAGGAAACTTTTCATTTTAACCACATAATGTTAAAATGAAAAGCTTAATTAACCCTACGCCCTGGTTTCAAATTTCGTTTCCAAATATATATTTTTGTGCGTTAAAAGAATGATGTTCAACATTTTACCAGCGTGTTACCAAGTTTAAATGTACGGCTTTTTAATTAGACCAACTTGTTATTTATGATTTAGGTGAGAGAGTAAAGGGAACATCAGTATCTTTTACATTATAATAATGTTGTAGCTGGAAGACGTCTGTGGATGGATGATATTTCAGAAAACTCATGTGAGTAGCTAAAGTATAGACTACAAGCAAGAGGATGAACTTAATTTAAATTCGATTTTAAGAGGTGTCATAACTGAAAGTGTTTTTAGCAAAATGGCTTTATTTCAACATTTTATTAAACTACGAAAATGCGACTATGAAAACACTTAAAGTTCTACCTACAAAGTGCGTGTCTCCATCTTTGTCGTGCGAGTCCATCTGGAAGAGATAAGCGGACCTCACTTACCTCCCACCCACCCACCGTCGGCAGAGCCGACGGCAGTTGCTTAAGCCCCGCCCACTATACACCTTAGGACGGGTACTGGCTGCTTACACTATTTTAAATCGGAATATCTGCATATCTAATGTACTTACCAGTCTAGTCCCTTCAGATAGTTGTTGTTGTTGAAGAACTGCAGCTCTTCGTACGTTGTTGGGCTGGGCAGGTTGGCCACCAGTGATGGATGCATCGATAGGAACGTGTAGAGTGCCGTGCTTCCAGTCTTCTGAGGTCCGATCACTAGCATTTTGGGCAAGGTGCCGCACCATTTGTTCTTGGCCCATATTCGACGGTGACGTACGTCGTCACACGGGTTCTGTGGACAAAAAATTATGTGAAACTAATTACATAGTAAAATATTTTATTTTTGTTCTACTATAATTCTTTTCCATCAGTCCATTTAGTTAGCAGTGGGTAATTTATTGGCTGAGAAGAAGTATTTAGTATGTATTACGTTTCTTTTTCCGAAATTATTAATCTAATTTTAAAATATAAATGATAACAGTTTCGAATACGTCCCTGTTACGGTCTAGAGGTTTAGTTTTATTGTGCCCGAACACTAACTACTCGTACTCCTACAGTTCACTCCAACTAGTCGCACTCGTTAGTCAGTATTCCTGTGCGATAACAATGGAAGCATATCCCGAAAAATCTAATAGCATTTTTGTAAAGCCGACTCTCCTGCAGTAGTTTTAGCCTGTATCGCGGGGTACGAACCTACACTAATGTCACCCAAAGTAAGTATTCCTAAATAGAAACGAACCTATAATCAACAGGACCACAAAGTAAGGACCTATAATCAACAGGCAGCACCTACAACCCAGGCATCAAACCTAAAGTATAACTTAATCGTTAAATGTATTAGTTTTTTTTTGCAGTATCGACATGATAAATTTAATTAGTAAAATAGCGTCATAATCAGTTTTTGTGATAACTTTAATAGAACGCACAGTTAATCAGTCGGTGCAAGTTCAACAAAATAGTCGTTTATACACCAACATTCACCACCGACCTTTGTAACTTTTGTGGAAAACAACTGACTGGCCGCGCTGAAAATAAATTACGTAGACGCTGAAATATATCCACTAATACAGAAATATTACCTTCTGTTTTGGACAACGCTGAGCATGCTATATTTATGTTTTAATATAGCTCGCAACAGCGGTCAGGGCATTATTGAGAAAGGAGTTTTTATACAGTAAAAGCAGCCGCTAGATAAATTTAAAAATAAATCCAATATTAGCTAGCGAGTTAGGAACTAACAATTCTAACCTTGATTTTATTTGCCTTGTAATTAGGAATTGAGTTGAAGTTATCACATACAGAAGCAAAAGGACAAAATAATATTGTCACACAACTTGATTATTCTGAAATATAACTTTCGTTTTTCATTGTTTAAGAGTACGTAGAGTAAGATACAGTTAGCGGTAAGATGTGTTATGTTATAGTTTCTGATAAATACTTATACATAATTTATAACATTTATACGGTTCCGGGAAACCGCAAGCACCATGACATGTTATTTGGTTGTCACTTCAGTTTTGTACACAACAATGAGTTCACGTGTGTCTGTCTCACAAAACCTCTAGAACGGTTGGACCGATTTGATTGGCTTTGATTTTGAATTATTTGTGGAAGTCTAAGGAAAGAGGTGAAGAAATTGAAAGAAATTGCAAAATGTAGTATCCCATACAAACTGTTTGTATCTGTCAAACAGCATCCTGTTTGATTTTGAAATTAATATTTCGACTAAACGTATAAAGAGGAACAGGTACAGATATTAACTTATATACTGGTACTATTTTAATCCTTTATTGGCGGTACCAATTTCGCAGGGTCAGCTTCGAATAAAATTACTTCAGCACTAATCACGGTACTTAAACTATTTATTGCACAAATAACCTTGAATAACAATTTTATTAGACTGACATTAAAATTTAATGTTTGCACAAGCAGCACATTAAGCGATTTCAGGTAATTTTGAGCGATAACTTCTCCTTAAATACGTTTCTATCGTGAGCTGTTTATCTTCGTGCGAATAAGGGTGAATGTAGGTTAAGATGACGCTGCGGTATATAAAAACCGACGACGTTGCTATAAAGACACTCGATTACTTATAGGCTTGAGTAAGGGGTTTTAAGACGTTCTTAACGGCACACTTAAAATTCATATTATTTTGTATTTACAAGAAAAGTTTGGTTAGAAATTTCGAGATGTTGCCGTTATCGATACAGAGTGTAACTTAACCCAATAGCCATCAGAAGTGAGGGAAGGTTAAAAATCATTTTCTATTTTGAAATATGAGTGGGATATCGATATTTTTCTAAATCAGATTTACGTCAATCGAAATAAAGGCAGGAGATGTATGATTGTTAGCACAGTAAAAGTATATGGAAAAAGCGCAACAAAAAACACAAATTATTAAAGGAAACCTTACGCACACACATCACATTGCATTTGACACACACAAAAACATGAAATTTACATAGATGGTTATTATTTCGTGACTTTAAATTTTATGACTGTTGACTAAGGAGGTTTTGCTATGCAGGTTTTATACCATGTTCACGATAGCTTGATCGATTTGACAGTTGTCATTTTTTCTGATCGACATAAAGGTATGATTCCGAACTACGCTGCACGTGCAGCAGTGCTGTCGCGGCACTACTGGTCCCCATACATAGCTGCCTAGCTCGGAATGTAATCTCATATAAGCTTTTAAAAATATTGTATGGGGACCAGTAGAGCTGCGACAGCACTGTTGCGGTAGTACTGCTGCTTGCAGCGTAGTTCGGATCATACCTTTACTTTGCAATGACGAACAGTGATGGGAAACAGATAATATCTACTTGTCCAAAAAATAACATTTTAAAATACTTTTAACTGTGACGAGATGGCTGTATTATGTGTGAAATTCTTTATCACTTTTTCTTTTCTTTTTAGGACAATATTCGAATAAAAAACATTTTCATTTTGAAATAAATTTCGTTGGTTGTCGCACATTGAAATGTAACACTTTTACAATTTTTTTTTTTTTTATTTACTGTCATGGCCTGAACCACTTTCATTTCAATTTGGCGGGAGGTCCAAAAATAACCCTGTAATATTACACTTATTACACCCACGCCTACTTGTCACAGTTACAAGTATTTTAAAACGTTATTTCTTGGACTACTTACTAGATATTTTCAGTTTCCCATCACTAGCCTGTCTGTCAAATCGGTCAAGTTATCATGTACAGGGTATAATTAAAGTCATTATTATATAAATTCGATAAAATGGCGATCCCTAGTGCATTATAATCTCGAAAGGTTCATAACAAACAATTAAATTACCTATGTATTTCGATACGAATGATAGCAAAGTTGTTGTTGTTTCCTAGTTACATTTCAATGTAAATAAAGAGTTAGAATAGTTTTGGAACTATTTTCGATTTAAATTATAAATTCCAAATTCAAAGGAAAACTGAAAGTGCCTTCACTAGAACGAACGCTTTGGCGCGGAAATGGGACTCGCAACTGTCAAACAGCGAAAGTTAATTGATTCGACTACAATGCCCGCGGGGTTCGCATTTCTAAAGCGTAACAGTCTATTTTATTTGCATCAAAAGGGTTTCATCAAAGTTGGCAAAATGGAATGTCTAATTAATAGATTCAAAACTCTGACAGCCAAAGTCTCCATTCAACTCTTGAGTGCAACGAAGTAGAAAAAAGTACTATAAATGTGCTGGATGGAGTTCTTTTGTTTTTGGGAGCTCAATAGGAATGTGAAAATCCTGCCAAAGTTTCAATTCAATTTCAATGGGGAAATAAATAAATTTAGGAATTGCTAAGGCACATCGTCAATGGTGTAATCGCCACGTAGTAAATAATACATAGTATTGTATCCAAGCCGTTTTTTTTCTGTACACACTGCTACTAAATTTCTTTACATTAAACTGGAAGGAGCCAATTGAGTAGTAATCCATTTATTAGATGAATCGATTTAACTCGTTGTGTTAAAAAGGTAATATATGAGAAGTCTAGGGTATTTTTATGAATATACGAACTAAAATTCAGAAAACCAAAGGAAAAACAACAGCAAACGGCGCGCTATGGGACATAATCGTCAGTGAGCCAGGGTGGTCATACCTATAAATATTGGATGAGACTGATCGATGCGACGCGCGGTCCTATCTGTATCCATCATTTGCACGCGTTTTGGAAGTCACTACATTTACCCATATTACGGCTATGTTGCATGCAACAACGCGTTGCCCACCAAAAGCCTTTACGAAAATATGTTTTTTTTTAAGATGTGGAACATCTAGGTTATTACATACAAGTAATTAGAAAAAAAGGTGAGGTTTTGACAGAAAATAAATATAGCATAATGCAAAATAAAATAAAACAATCAATCATAAAAAGTCCGTCCTGATCCACAGCTGAGTCCTTCTCCAATTACATAGAGGGTAATTAACCTATTGTGCCACATTCTGCAGACGGGTTGGCACTGGTTTCCGTCACAATTTTTCTCCTCTTACGACACCTTTAGGATGAAATAGGGTGGCGACACTATATATTTTAAAACCGTCATCATTTTTTTTTATTGATACAATATTCCTTCCTTTTGTTCGATGAGTTCTGTCAGGCGTCGCCACGACATGCGTTGGTCTGGTCCGGCGATGGATAAATAAATAAATGTCCAAGGATATATTCCTTGGACATTTCACACAACGCCATCTCGTCCCAAGCTAAGCAACTTAATGCTTGTGTTATGGTAACGAGATGGATGATAAACTACTTATATAATTATTATTTTTTGTAAATACATACATATTATAGATAGAAACGACACCCAGACTCCGAGCCAGTGCCTCTGGTTTAGACAAAGACACTTGCTCGACCCCGGAATCGAACCCGGGACCCGTTGAACCAAAGGCGGCACATCTAACCACTAGACCAACAAGGCAGTCAAATACACTATTACCTTATTATACACTATTACACTATTATCAATCCACTATTTTAAACACACATTATCAATCCTGACGTTATCGTACGATGCGACTCGATCTCAATAGACTCAAAAATGAATCTACCAACCTAATTTATGGCCAGCAACAAACATTTGGCTAAGTTCTTTCCAAAAAATTAGAGATGCCTCGACTAAGCAGAGTAAACCACCAATGCTAGCCGATTAGGCTGCTCAGGTTAGGTCACGCGGTCGGACTTGTTGCGATCGTTAGGGGGGAATTCAACTTGGATCATTAACCAGTTGACAAATATCTGAAAACAAATAAATAAATGCCTCGTTGGTCTAGTGGTTAGATGTGCCGCCTTTGGATCAACGGGTCCCGGGTTCGATTCCGGGGTCGGGCGAGTGTCTTTGTCTAAACCAGAGGCACTGGCTCGGAGTCTGGGTGTCATTTCTATCTATAATATGTATGTACTCGTATTTACAAAAAAAAAATTATATAAGTAGTTTATCATCCATCTCGTTACCATAACACAAGCATTAAGTTGCTTAGCTTGGGACGAGATGGCGTTGTGTAAAATGTCCAAGGATATTTTTTTTTTTTATTTTATCTATAGTACTGTACATAACTGGCCTAAAACTGTTATAGATATACAATAATATGTTTCTGGTAGATAAGGAAAATGCGAATCCTGTAGGCGCATACGAAGTCAATCCCTCGAATCAAATCATACCTCGGGAAATGGAGTGGAAATTGATGGAATCACCTGCTCTGGTTTCTAGATATGCGTTTCACGTTTAAATAGACGAGCGAACAACGACTCCCCTGCACTAGTTGTAATTCGTATTGCTCTTTAATGCTACTATAATGTACTATACCCATACATGACCCACTGTTGAGTCGTACCTCTACCAATTTTATAACGAGCGTAATACGCATATAATGGCCAGACGGGTTGCTACAAGGTTTCGTATTAAGATTCTCTTCTCTTGCGGCTAGATTTTCGGCCTTGTCATTTTTTTTGTCGGTATTTACAACACCCTCAGGGTGAAATGGGGTGGTAGCACTATGTTTTCTAAATCCGTCACCACACGGATTCCTATTGGTAGACACACATATAAATCACAAACATAAATAACACCCAGCTGTGATACCTCTGTCTTAAAAAGAGACTTGCCCGGCTCCGGAAACGAAAAGCTTGCAACCATTACTTAAGGTGAATGTTCCAGGGTAGCCCGCGAAATTCAAATTTTCGTACGTTTTTTTGCAATTTGCAGGTCAGTGCTAGGTTGTATGTTGATTAAAATGTTATTCGCGGCTGTAAGACGTATGTAGTTATAGAATTATAATCATCAATACAACCCTCCAAGCTCGTAAAGGTGCAAGAAAAACTTTTTCAACGTCAAAGTCACTCTTCACGCAAAAAAAACGTGAGAAAATTTGAATTTCGCGGGCTACCCTGGAGCATCCACCTTAAACAAGCCTAACAATATTATAAAATATGTTAGTATACTACTTCTCAGTCAATAAATTACCCACTTCTGAGTCGGGCCTCCTCTAACTACATGGAGGGCAATTAGCCTACTGTGCCACGCTGGCCAGACGGGTTGGCACCGGATATCAAGTTTTCCTTCTCTTGCGGCTAGGTTTTCAGCTTTTTCATTTTCTATTGTCGACTGTTACGACTCACTTAGTGTTAAATGGGGTGGTGACACAATGTATTCTAAATCCGTCACCACACGGAGAAGAATTTATGAGGGGTTATGCAATAGTGTTCTTATTCCTAAAAGCTTTGACGCATACATATACTCGTACGGTTGATTGAGCCGTATTGAAGAAGTTTGCATTTAGTGTCTAGTTTTAACCCCCGACGCAAAAAGAGGGGTGTTATAAGTTTCACGTGTCTGTCTGTCTGTCGGTCTGTCTGTCTGTGGCACCGTAGCTCGCTAACGGATGAAGCCATTTCAATAAAGTTTTTTTTGTATGACAGGTGAGTTACGGGCGAGTGTTCTTAGACATGTTTGATGAAAATCGGGTGAGCCGTTTAAAAGTTATGAGGGGTGAAAGTGGGGAAGAATAACCGAATGTCTGCAAATATAATCGAGTGGGGTCTCAAATGAAAGCGCATCACGTGCAATTTAACAAAATCTACATTATAATAAGTATGTACCTATAAAAAGTATAAAATAAAAATTAACGTAAACATTTAAACAAACCCCCGACACAATAACCATTAAAAAGTAAAAAATAAAAATAAATACTTCGCGTTGGGGGACCAGGGGTCAGGTAATAAATAAGTGGGAGTGGTCCCCCAACGCGAAGTATTTATTTTTATTTTTTACTTTTTAAAGGTTATTGTGTCGGGGGTTTATTTAAATTTTTAATTTAATTTTTATTATTTTTGCATATTCTTGCCACAATAAATATTATGTCTATTTAAGGGTGTCGGAGGACAAAGGTTATTTTTGGCGTAAAGGGTTGAATGTGATATGAAAATGGTGCATTAATGTGAAAGTAACGATGAGCACAGTTTAATAACTTGCACGGGTACAGGCCGAAACTAGTTATGTATGTATGATACAGTACGCCTTTATTTATTTTTGACATCATCTTGCTATTAATTTACATGAGCAATATTTAGGCACAAGTAAGTAAAATTATAATGATCAGTGTATATTTTTCACAAAGATAAGGCGTTGTAACAAAACATCGAAAGGGTAGATACACCTGGTGACTCAAGTGTCATAGCTCAATAAAAATTAAATTAAAAATTTAAATAAACCCCCGACCCGAGGACCTAAGTTCCCTTAAAAAAGTAAAAAATAAATAAAAAGTACATCGCGTTGGGAGACCGCTCCTATTTATTTATTACCTGACCTGGTCTGTATTGGAATCGCTTCATCCGTTCGCGAGCTACGGAGCCACTGACAGACAGACAGACCGACAGACACGTCAAACTTATAACACCCCTCTTTTTGCGTCGGGGGTTAAAAAATGAGCACAGGGACCCCAAGGAACATAATCGACCTCAGATTACTAAGCTTTTAAAATAATAATAACGTGTAAAAAAGGGGATATCGTGCTCAATTGCTCACACTTACTATACTGCACTGCCCATACATGACTCAGTGCTGAGTCGGACCTCCTCTAATTACATGGCAATTAGCCTGCTGTGCCATGATGGTCATAATGGATTGCCAAACTTAAGTGGCAGTGGGCAAGGCACATAGCTCGCAGGACCGACGCCCGATGGGGCAGAAAAGTCCTCGAGTGGCGACCGCGTTCCTTAAGGCACAGTGCTGGTAGGCCCCCCACACGATGGACCGACGACCTGGTTTGGTTGCCGGAAAGCAATGGATGCGGGTGGCCCAGGACCGGCCTTTGTGGAGATCCTTGGGGGAGGCCTATGTGCAGCAGCGAACGTCTTTCGGCTGAAATGATAATAATGATGGCCAAACGGGTTGGCACAAGGTTTCGTATGAAGTTTTCCTACTCTCACGGCTAGATTTTTGGCCTTGTCATTTCCTATTGTCAGCTCATATTTAATCATAGCATAAAATTGACGCAGAACTGCTTATTTTAATAAGCACTTCGGATGGCTATAGATGTTTTTGTCACACCCCGTAGGTGCTAAGCGTTCACGAATTGCCATAAAAGACATTACTGTCAAAAATATTCTGCTACCTTTTATATTAAACAGAATTAGGTCAACATAACCGACGGCTATGCGACACGACACGACCGTCAGAGACTGGCCAATCATATAAATACTGGATGTGATTGATCGACGCGCTATCTATTTCCATCGCCGATAGATAAACATGGCCGCGTTTAGCTAATGCGTTTTACCATGTTTCGAATCCATTTTTTATTTCACTTTCATGTAGACAGATATCTGATTGTCATGATATCAATGTATCAAACATGTTGCGTGCTAACGAAAATTATAGGTAAATAAGTATTTGAGTTTATACAATTCCTAGCGACCCGCCCCAGCTTCGCACGGGTGCAATGATGAACCTCTAAATTTATCAGTGTTACTGTACAATATTATGGATGTATTATACATTATAAACCTTCCTCTTGAATCACCCTATCTATTAAAAAAACCGCTTCAAAATCCGTTAGGTAGTTTTGAAGATTTAAGCATACCTTGAAGACATCCGTTCCATATGTTCAGCTGAAAGCTTTTGCATATGTGAAAGAGCAACACTTAGCTTGACGGAAAAGGCCTAATTTTGTATCTGTTGAATAATTATTTGAAACATAACTTAAAGCAACCTTTCAGAACACTAACATCTTGATATATAAGAAAAACTGGATGGACAGACGACAGCGACTTTGTTTTAAACTATGTAGTTATAGTGATAATATACCTACTGCTGAGTCGGGCCTTCTCCCATCACGGGGCGGGTAATTTGCGTACTGTGCCACGCTGGCCAGACGGGTTGGCACTGGGTTTTATTTCAAGTTTTCCTTATCTTGTGGCTAGGTTTTCGGCCTTGAGATTTCCTTTCGTCGGTATAATCTGTATCCCGGGGGCTGTTTACAAACATGTAACTCACGAACACAATTGACACCCAGACTCGGGCGGGAGCAAGCGCCTCTGGTTTACACTAAGACACTTGCCCACGTCCAACCTCTAGCTAGACCAACAAGGCAGTTTATTGATAATTTGCGTTCCTACAATACAGGTGGCTATAGGTAAATTTTAAGTTAGTATGTCAACGATTCTATGATATACGTATAGTCTAACCTACGGCGGTCGCGGTTGCCATTCTACCTTACATGGCAAATGATACAAAAAGCTTGTGTAAATAGCTTGTGTTTTTTAACATGTGTTGTTCTTGTTAAAAGATTCTTGAAGAGTTTGATTACTTGTTATCGTCAGATTACATGTTGGTGGTTGAAAATGAAAGGGGAAGTGAATAGTAGTGTTGCTAATAACAAAAAATATGGAGTAAATCATTTTGATACATGAGGTGAAAACTGACGACTCTATCCTTATGAAATACCGCTTGCTAGGTGAGTCGCGATAGGCAAACTGCAGTCGCTCCGTGTAAACACTGGCAGTCGGCCAAAACAGGTCAAAGTGGTACCCATCCCAATAAGATTGGGAAAATGCGAGGTGGATAGATATGTATAATTATAAAAGACTACTCACCCCCCACAGCGGGCTCAGCTCGTCGGGTCTCAGCTGAAAGTACTTTTCAGCGAGTGTCAGAGGAGGTGCCGAGGCGAGCCGGACATTCGTCCAGCATCGTAGGAACTTCACCACCGATTCGAATGTGTATAACGCAAGTCGATCGTTGCCGTAATTTGACATGTGTGTCATGAACACGTTGATCTGTGAACAAAGATTTCTGATTACTGACATACTGTTGAGGCAACCTTAATTACTACTCAGCCCATAGATGGCCCACTGCTGAGTTGGGTCTCCTTCAGTTACATGGAGAGAATTAGCCTACTGTCCTACGCTGGCCAGATGGGTTGGGCAGGGTTTCGTATTAACAGGGGTCTCCGGGTGAGGGATTAGGGGATATCCCTCCCCCATAGGAGAAGAGACCCCGGGGCGAAGGGTGCCACGCCGCGTGTCATCATCATCATCATCATTTCAGCCAAAAGACGTCCACTGCTGGACATAGGCCTCCCCCAAGGATCTCCACAAAGGCCGGTCCTGGGCCGCCCGCATCCACTGCTTTCCGGCGACCTTAACCAGGTCGTCGGTCCACCGTGTGGGAGGCCTACCAGCACTGCGCCTTCCGGAACGCGGTCGCTACTCGAGGACTTTTTTGCCCCATCGGGCGTCGGTCCGGATTTCCAAACTTAAGTGGCAGTGGGCAGGGCACATAGCTCGCCGCGTGTACCGGAGCAATAATTGTTCCAGAGGAGGATGCTCCTGAAGGAGCTGGGACGAAATGGGGTGGAACGGTTCTCACCGTTCCCCCAGCGCACGCTTTGCCCGTGGAGACACAGTCAGGACCCACGGGGCAGCAATGCGCGTGACGGTACACCCCGGGGACGTTTAGTGGGTATGCCTTCGCCTCCCCACAGGGGCGGAGGAGACTCCCACACATCCCCGACCGCCATCCCCACGCTGGCGGGTCCAGTCCATAAAGGATTTTAACCTTGATAGAATGGAGTGGTGACACTATATATTCTAAAGCCGTCACCACACGGATTACAATCTTAATCCATGCCAAAAGAAAGGGAAGACAGAAAATTGGCGATGGTATTTTGTATTTTCATTATAATTGTCAATGTAATTTTATTCCTCATGTATGTATATTCCTAATTTCCCCGCATAAAGCTTTTTAATTTATATTGTGTACGAGTAAATCTGAAGAATACGCATACGACATTTGAAGACATCCGTTCCATATGTTTAGCTGCAAGCTTTTGCCTATATGAAACAGCAACACTTAGCTTGACGGAAAAGGCCTAATTTTGTATCTGTTGAATAATTATTTGAACTTAGAGAGCTGAAACATAACTTAAAGCAAACTTTCATAACACTAATATCTTGATATATAAGAAAAACTGGCATTCACATTTTGTTTATTATTTAACTAGCGACCCGCCCCGGCTTCGCACGGGTGCAATATTGACCTATAAACCTTCCTCTTGAATCACTCTATCTATTAAAAAAACCGCTTCAAAATCCGTTGCGTAGTTTTGAAGATTTAAGCATACATAGGGACGGACAGACGACAGCGACTTTGTTTTATACTATGTAGTGATAGTGATAGTGAAGTCTTTATTTAAGTGTTAAATTCTTTCTCTAAAATCAAAGAATAAATTCATCTTTATAATAGTTAGTTACCTGCTAACAAAAGTATCGTCAAGAACCCGAGCCGCTTTGGAGATTAGCCAGAACACAACATTGGTATGGCATAATTTCAGTGTAAACGAATACTTGCTCTAAGTTATAAGCTTTTATTCTGTCATTACAAATCTCTATATATAAAAATGAATAGCTGTTCGTTAGTCTCGCTAAAACTCGAAAACGGCTGGAGCGATTTGGCTAATTTTGGTCTTGAAATATTCGTGTGAGTCCAGGGAAGGTTTAAGAGTCTAGAGAAAACATTGATATTGTAAGTAAAATAATAAAAACAACAATTTTATTTTCCCATACAAACTGTTACCTGTCAAACATTTGACCATTTCTTTTTTAATTACATTAAATAAGGGATTGGAATCGATAAGAAAAGGTGGTATATTAATTTATTATTAATTATTCCAATTCGAATTCAATATTCATAGTTCAGACAGGACAACGTCTGTCGGGTCAGCTAGTATATAATAATGTAAGCGTGTGCATATTATATTAGTTACAATATATATTTTAACCAACCAGCATAGTATTCTTGCTACACGATATTCAAATAATTTAATAGATTCAACGTTTGACTGCGATGTTAAACAACTAGGAATTTGCAATGTATGTATGCGCTTTGAAAGACGAGAGTGCTGTCGATTTGCATAAGAAAGTGCATAGTTTTGTGTTAGCACACTGACTTTATAACAGTTTCTAATAAATATTTAACACCTTTAACTAATATGTATATAAATTTGATTAAATTTTTTGAGACTGGTTATTACGTAGTTGTAAAAACTTCAACTCGGTATAAAAAAGATCTAAGAATAATACCCTGTGCATCTCCGCTATTGTAAGAACCGAGATGAAACTTTCAGGAATTTCAAAGTTCAGAAAAAGAAAAAGCATCTCCCCGGTACAAGGCGTTTCCTTAGCTTCAGAAACTTTCGAGTCTTTGTAAGCTCTTTTAACAGACGTAGGAGCAAAAACGGTGTCAAAGGCCCTAACCAATTCAAACATTTACGCAACAAAAAGGAGATACTTATAAAAAGTAATTAATGTTCCGTTAACAAAGTTAGACGGCGTTGATACTGGGGTAAACACGTCAAGTTTTTACTCACGGGGTTATTGATGACGGTCTGGAACAACTCGCCACCCTGAATGGAGTGGTCTAGACGGTGTCGCCCGCCCGGGTATCGCTCTAGTAACAGCGTGTGTGTGAATAGGCCGCAAGTCTGTCGTGGGAGGACCATCACGCCTCGATGTCGGAACCCACGCCGTAACCTGTGTTATCATATATTTATTAACCATTTACATAATGCCATTTTTTTTAAACTTAGGAACTTTTCAGTAACGTAGCGATATAGATAGGTAGGTACAAATTGTTAAGTTACACGTTGCACTTTGTGTACAATTTACGATGTAAACGTAAATGTACGTAACATAAATTACTATACGCTAATAAAAGCAAAAATGATTTTATACCAAGGTATATCAACATAAAAATAAAGCCAGTAATGGTGTAATAAGTGTAGCAGTTACCGATAAATGTTTGCGGTAACGACGCGGTGGTTCCCAAACTCGTGTTGACCGCAACGTACCGTTGTCGCGGTCGACGTATCTCGATTGCCAGGCGTCAACGATGAAATTCCAATAATTGTATTACCAGCAATGTGCATACGAGAATATTTGGCATTGCGAGCGTGCCAAAATTCCAAACGAATTATTAACAGAACTTAACTGTCATATTATGTTGGTAAATTACCGAATCAGTGTGTCCATGAAGGCACAACGTGCTACATAAATATACGCCTGTCGGGTTTCCAGTAATTGCACGCAGTTTAACATCTGTATGTTTATCTATTCTTACGTAGGTATATAAAGCATATAAAGAAATTTAGAAGTCAAAAGTAATGTATTAACAATTTAATAAAACTTTTGATCAAAAGTTATTCGATTTCTTTCCTGACATTATAATTATGTACCTATAGTCTGACATTAGACTACATAATTTTATTCATTAATTAGTATTTAATTAAATTAATTAGTTATTAACTAGATATTTTAACGAGTCACTCCTTCCTCGCCTTTTCCCATTTTCATTAGAGGTCAGCAGAGCCTAGAGTTGGCTACCTGCCAGTATATACACAATTTCCGCATGTTCTCCGCGACATGTGAAGTGAAACAAACAGTTAATAAATGGTTATACCACCTGTCAGCTTTCACGCTACTGACTATGTGTAACGACCGCCATGGGTGGTAGAATGGCAACCGAGACCGGAGGAGGTCCGATGTCACAAATGATCGACTCCCGTCTAACAGAGGCAGACGTTACTTAACCTGTAGATGTTTTGTCTAGTATGTTACGACCTCCTCGGGTTTATTAATGATGCACTGGTGCTACGTTATATTTTAAATTCAAGCTCTTTAAATTTTAAGGTCGATTTTATAATATAATAATATTCGATAAGATTTTAACATCTTTACGCAAATATTGTTGAAATTATTCATCCACTTTCCTGTCAAGCTATTTTGATAATCCCTACTATGCATAGATGTATGATAATTTTAAATAGAAGAGTTACTTGCGCAGTTTGTTACGTAAGTAGTAAAGTGATTTATGGCTTCGGTTTATGTGTCGATAAAGTTTATATCTATCCAAGTTGATGGATAGGTTTGGATACAAAAAATTGTCGCGTACATCGGGAACGAGCTTTTCGGTATATATGTCCCGGATTCATATTCAGGTTTATTGGCACAAGCCTAGAATTGACTAACCGAAACGTGCCGGTGGCCGTGCGATAGTGTTTTATGTGTGGACGTATTTGCGGATAGGGATTTTGACCCCGCATCTCTGCTTGTCTCACGAGTTTATTTGAATTCAGAACATAATGATGATTTTACTTTTACTTCATTGTAAGATTTCCAGCATAATTAGAATGAAGTTTCTTTCGTATAATTGCAGTCGAATTTTATTTATACGGGGTGAATATTTCAGAACTGCCCAAAAATCGTATATTTCATAAGGTCTTTGCGTTTAATTATAAAAAGAAAAAAAATATTGTAGCTGCACCACGAACGTGCAAGAATCAATAACATTTACGGATTCTGTTGTGTGCCTGCTTTGTCAAATGCATTTTACAAGTATGCTACATCACCATAGTCTTCGAAATTCACTTTCATAATATTATTTATAATGTATTTAATAGGCAGCTTTAAGGCTCGTCAGCTTAACTATTCCACGTTTAGTAACTTAGGTTACTAATGAAGTTGAGAAGTTATCTTTAACGCAGCGTGCAGATGTAAGAAAGTTTAAACATGTTTTTTTTGTCCCACAGATGCAGCTTTAATCAGGTCATACCTTTAAGTTGTCGGGTTATGTCGAGTAGAACCTAATTCAAATAACTAAGAACAATAGTGTTTGAGGTCATTTGGTGGTAAAAATATAATGTTAAATCGATCTACTCGTATGTTAATTGTAGCTTGAACAAAAACTATTCAGAAATCTGGTCAAGAAGAAAAAAGCGTTGTTCTTTTACAGGAGTACTTCTTACTCGGTGGTAATTAAAGATCCCTTGATTCTAGATCAGTTCTAGGCCTCCATTAGACCTCCATTAACCGTATGGAAAGGCTATCGATGCTTATACTACTTACCTCGCAGGCCTCAAATGCGGATACTCTTCAGTGCTGGTCACTTTCACGTCCCACACTTTCCTCCAAGCTTCGTACAGAGGCTCATGTACTGGGTACACTCCAGAGTGATGTGGGGATACCGAGTAGCACGAGTTCGTAGGAATGCCGTTTTCTATCGCAAACTGTTTGTTAAGCATCATTTCGGATTCGAGATGGCTCACGTTGTTGTAAAGGTGAGGCTGCTGATGGTTCCACATGTGACAAAACCTGTTGATGAAATATATAATGTACATTGCTTTATGCTTGGGATCAGGTGCCGCTGTTTGGGATTGGTCGGTTCACTGGATTCAAGATTGATTATTTCATTTTTAATTATTCCATTCAATATATAAAATTCTCGTCTCACGCACGCTGTTTGTTAGTGGAAAATGTTAAGGACAACACACAAAAATACATAATATTATCCAAAATGTTCAGTCCTCTACGATCAATCCCTATTTTTAATAGCGGAATCAGCTAGTT
Source organism: Clostera curtula (assembly GCA_905475355.2). Lineage (NCBI taxonomy): Eukaryota > Metazoa > Arthropoda > Insecta > Lepidoptera > Notodontidae > Clostera > Clostera curtula. The sequence goes on from FR997799.1 coordinate 6,123,623, forward strand.
TTACATAATTCCTATTTCAGATGAGCGCCTTTCGGAACCAAACGAAACTAGTCTTAATAAGTATTATGGCGTTAAAAAAAGACAAGCCCAAGGAGTTTCTTCTAGGTTGGTGCTGCGTTCCGACTTGGTGGTAGTCTTATAAAAATGACGTATCCGTTGATAATTGTGAACGCCATAGTTGGTTAAAACGATATAGCATATTTCTATTCCACTCATTAGAAAAAGAGCCAGCTTTTGTTCGACATATTTATCAACTAATGACAGTTATAGAACAATAGTCACCGCTGTTCTCGTATAAAGCTATTTTATTCGAATCGCTATATAGTTTCCACAGACCTTAAGTATTCCATTATTGAATGTGTGAAAATTTATCAAACTAAATAAGATTACTACGGATAGGGTAAAGAATATGGATTATTTTTCTAGTCACTTCATACGATATGCATGATGGCAATAGTTAAAGTCATCAGAACCTGTATAATTTAAGGAATAAAAATCCCATGTGCTCAGAAAATCAATAAGCATGGGATCTTTTAATGTTTAAACGAAACCGCTGTATTAGGTATAACCTGTATTGCGAGGACAGTTTACAAACATACACCCCGACGCAGTGCAAGTGCCTCTGGTTTAAACAAAGACACTTGCCTAAACCCGGAATCGAACCGGGAACCCGTAATCCAAAGGCGGCACACCAAACCCCTAGACTTACAAGGCAGTCAAGTCATCTACCTATCATATCATATCATATAATGCGACATACAAAATCTGCCAACATTATCGGCCATTAGACTTCGCCTACTTTTTAAAGTACACAGGTGTGTCGGCATATAATTTCGACATAAATAGTGTTATATGTACATTTATGACAGACATAATCCTCCCTTTCAAAAGATCATTGATGGCTCCGGCGTGACATGGCACGACCCTGAACGTATAAATTAAGTCGCTACAGTGCTCGTAAAATACGGGATTCCGACACATGAAAATGTTATACTACATAATGTTTCAACTTTCATAATGGCCTGCTTATACATAACTTAAAAAGACGTTACGTTACCTTTATTTTACCTTATACCTTTTATTGTTTAAAAGTGATGTGAATTATGTGATTAAATTATTATGTGAAAAATTTGAATGCCTTGTTGGTCTAGAATAAGTTCATCAACTGGAATTCGAATATAATTCCATGGCTCCATTCCACTTTCAGCAGTTTATTGGAAAAACGTTTTAAATATAACCGTAATGGGAATCGATTTCATTCGACCTTTAATCGGCGATTCGTATTCAAAACAACAAATGGTATCGATTCTCAGTGAAGTTAGTACGCTATAACTTCTGTTTTAAATGACTTGTAGTAACGTGAATGCTAATGAGTCGATTGCTATCTAAAGTATAATGATCGTGAGCTGTATCAATATGTACTTAATTCAGTAAAGTAATTTTATCCACCAATATTAAGACTTCAGAAACAAAGCATATTTTTTCTTTAAATAGTTATATTTTTTTATTTTTACAGAGTTACAGTGGTCTTTGAATTCCTTGGAGATTATGTCAGACCCATCGTATCCTAAAACCAAATCTACACACATTTTTTTTTATATTTTTATCATTAGTGAACACATTGTTTTTGCAGTTGTCGACAATGGATTAGACAAAATACTTTGATAAACTCCTACATCTCGGGTATTAATATCAAATTTCTGCTTTAAATTATTTCTAACGGCTTCGGTCCGGGCACACTCGCTCAATAAATGGTGTACGTATTCTAATATACCACAGACTGAGCAGCTATATGTATATAGTTTTCTAAAATTATTTTATCAAGAAGGCGTGTTACTAACAAAGTCCCTATCTATATGTGACCCGCTACAGATTCAATTCGCCTCAATCTGTTTTTTTATTAAAAGGATATCGGGTCAGGATCTGGGAATAACCCTATTGTATCACGCCGCCAGTCTAGTGCTAGGGTATTGGGTAAAAAAACATAAGAGATCTTTCCTTATTTTTAACACATTTGCATATTGGGTGTAACAAAAACATACTGCTGCTACTGCATAAAAAAAAATCAGCAAAAATACAGACATTCCATGTATCTTGAAACATTGTCCTAAAACAACTCGAGAAATAAACACTTATAGCCCATGAACCACTATGGAACTAAAATTACTACACTTGCAGAATAATAATCACGAATCATAAAAATACGTCAACGGAGATCCTCGTACTTCCAGATAGAAACTCACCAGTTAAAGTGCTCTCTGCTTTTTAATAGGGCATCGTCTCCAAGGTTTTCGAGTGCGGTTCCATGATGGAAGTACTTGGCGCTAAAACCCAGATTGAATCTGAACTCTGGCACCAGTCGTTGTAAGGCTGCCTGCGACGCTATCATTGCTGCTACGTCTTCTTCGTGCAGACGAGTACCTGCCACAAAAATCCATATTTTTATGCGTCCTTTTTTAATAAACCATTCCGGTGTTCTTTATTTTGTTAATTAAGGAAAATGAAATAAATCCTAATACCTAAATCAGTTAGACTCCATGTGGTGACTGACGGGTTTAGAATACCCAATGTCACCAACAAATACCTTCATTCATATAGTCTTGAGGGTGTCGTAAGAGGCGACTAAAAGAAGCAGATCACCTAGCCGAAAGAGAAGGAAAACTTGATACAAACCCTGTGCCAACCCGTCTTGCCAGCGTGGCACAGTAGGCTGATTTCCCTCCATGAGTTTGGAGGTGGCCCGACTCAGTACATTTAAGGGCTGAAACGACGCGAAATCAGTTAGGCGAGCACATTTTATTTGTGTATCATACACAAATAATATCATACAGAAAGTATACTGTATTGTGTACAAAGGGCGGGCTCATCGTAGAGTGCAATTTCTTATAATAATCTCATGCCGCATTCTATAGACATTTTTAATTGGAGATAAATCCAATATTGTTATAAACGAGTTCGTCTGCAAATGAAGAAAAGGAAACACTCCGGGCTAACAATGTCGTTCTTTGCAACGAAGTGTTAATACTACTCGGATCTTTTGCGCATACTGATTGGCGATTGCCTCGACGAAATCAAGTGAGATCACAAGGTATAGATTAGAAAACAAGGTGTGGGACGCATGATAATGCAGGCAAATATACCTATACATAGTAATAAGTGAACAACAATTAGTTCCTATGATATGATCTCTTTGTAAATTTTAACAGTGCGATTTAATTCGATCGCTGCGACATATATTATGGTGTGATAAGTTAAACGACTTTAGGATTTCTTTTACACCTTTTGTTTTATTAATTTAGGATATAGTTTTTCCCGGGCGAAATCGCGGCAGAAGGTACTAAAATAAAAGGAGAACAAAAATAATTCAGCAATAGCATATTTTTTATTGTTATTAAATATATCCAAGAAATGTAATTATATACATTTCTTGGATGTATATAATCACATTATATACACTGTACTGCACTTTAACCGACCACAAATACGAAGGTAACAATTTTAACATATTATGCAAAATACTTGACAGCTCTATTTCAGAATGTAAAATTGCTACGTATGGATATAACTCAGTTTGCATATTTTATTTGTGCTTTTACAATAGCCATTTACATATTGTGAACAATGTGGGAACAGAGCACTTTGGTGGATGGTGTATCTCTTAAAAATACACATGAGTTTATATTCAGTGACTGAACACGATGTAAAATGTGCTATTAATAGAATGACGTAACGTTGAGTAGAGCGAAAAGTGGGAAAATTGTCGGGACATGCATTTAAGGATTTAAACTTCGTTATAATAAATTTTAACTGACTTCAAACAAAAGGTCATATTCTCAATACATTAAAATTTTCTAAATGTAATGAGGTTGTGAAGTTAGTTTAAAAATATCAAATATGTTGTCACTATCACTACATAGTATAAAACAAAGTCGCTGTCGCCTGTCCGTCCCTATGTATGCATAATTCTTTAGAACTACACAATGGATTTCGAAGCGGTTTTTTTTTAATAGATAAAGTGATTCAAGAGGAAGGTTTATATGTACGTCATTGCAGCCGTGCGAAACCGGGGCGGGTCGCTAGTTACATTATAAATAACTAAATATGTATTTTGAATATATTGTGGAATAAATCATCATCATCATTTCAGCCAAAAGACGTCCACTGCTGGACATAGGCTTCCCCCAAGGATTTCCACAAAGGCCGGCCCTGGGCCGCCCGCATCCATCGTTTTCTGGATGCAAATGTTTCATTAAAATGTACCTACCCTTAAAATGTAACGAGTTTTACTATTAAAATGTTTATACATAAATTCAATAAGCAATTTCGAAGCAAATTCAGTAAGGAGATTTTGCACACATTTCTATTGTAAATGACCCACTGCCGAGTGGGGCCTCCTCCAACTACATGGAGGGTATTAGCCTACTGTGCCACGCTGGCCAGACTGGTTGGTACAGATTATCGTATTAAGTTTTCCTTCCTTTGCATCTAGGTTTTCGGACTTATATAAATAAATAAAATTTTGTCGGCTCTTATACGCCCTCAGGATGAAATGGTTCGGCGGGACTATGTATTTTAAATCCATAATTATAATTATATACAATTATATACAAAAGATGTTTAGGCGTAATTATGAAAAACTTGGCCTTTTTTACTTTAGATAATTCGACATACATTGATGACTCATGTTGACTTGATTTGATTTTGAAAAAAAGACAATGCACAACCAGTTGTCAATCAATGTTACATTGCGCAATTTAGCTGCCTTTGTCTCGGTGATCAGTATGCGCTAGAGAGCTGCACAATATTAGCACCTAGCTGCATTGAATGACAATGCGCTTGTCGCTTTAGTACGACTCTCTCTATAATAGTAGTGTTGCCCTTTATAGGCACACGACGGCTAATGAAGTGAGATTCGTAGGTAGTATTATTCAGATGCTACATTTAATTGAACAGTAATGCAAAACCTATGAAATTATAAATATCAAATCGACATACTGTATGAACAAGGATTTTGTATGTGACTATTAATTAGTTATTTCATTTATAGGGACCTATTTATTAAGAAGATAGAGAAAACAAAAACCTCATGTTTTTGTTCTTAAGCGATGTGAATTAATAATAACAACTATAGATGCGGTATCTATAAAAAAGATTTTTTTTAACAATAATATGAATGCAAAATAACCTATGTCTGACGTCTCCTTGTCGACTTCTAAAGATTTAGTCAGACATTACTGAGACATGCTAGTATTGGTATTCATTGGAATAATATATCTTAAACGCATAAGTCTAGACAAATAGGGCGTTTAATCTAAATGAGAACGAGAAAGCCGCAGTAAAATCTAGAGGAAACATAAATTTGAAATTCTGACCTCTCTCTCCCACGAAGATATCGTCGATGTCCACCAGAATCCATCGGTCGAGGCTCAAGCTTAGTTGGCCGTGGCTCAGATAGCTCAGCGCGTCCAAGAACAGCAATCGATGAAGCCAGAACTGCAGACCCGACCCGAACAAAACCCTTTGGACGCCATCCAAGCGACCATGGTCTTGTATGACAGTTGCGAGTGGAACTCGTTCTTCTATGACAAAAACATAAGTGCTGTGTGAACACCCGAATAAACACGATGTTATTTGATTACAAATATCCAGGACCCCAACTTGCTATTTGCTATGGATGTGGTCTTCCGACACGGTGCTATTTCTAGCGTAAATCAGATAATTTAAAAAGTTCTTGCCAAGTGTTTGTGTCGAAAGCACGTCCCGAAATGACACTAGTATTAGTAAGTTACCAATCCTATCAAAATCAACAAACAGTAGCATGTGGATTTTGACTCTATTGAAAAAGTTTGGCTCCCAGGTTAAGCTCTATAATGCCCATGCTTTGAACAAAATATCAGTCAGTTTGGACATTTCACACAACGCCATCTCGTCCCAAGCTAAGCAACTTAATGCTTGTGTTATGGTAACGAGATGGATGATAAACTACTTAAATACATATTTTTTTTGGTAAATACATACATAATATAGATAGAAAAGCACCCAGACCCGGAAGAAATACTTGTAGGCCGTACAAATATTTCTTCCGCGCGGGGATCCAACAAATAGTTTGATTAAACGCAGCAACCACAGGAAATATAAATTAAAATAATCTTTGCATTACACAGTCCGTTTAACGTCCGTCCGTAGTAGCGAAGGAACGTAATTATCAACTTAAGGCTGAATTCCATACTTCTTTGTAATATTGATGTTAATTATATGACCTTTTGGTAATATGAACGAGTATTGAAATATACGCAGGCGAAGCCGGGGTATGAAGCTAGCACTATTACAAAAATGATCGAAATTGCTATTCATACCATTGTGTAATATAGTATAATTGCATACCATCATGCAGGAATGGAGAAGTCGCACGGTAGGAATGTATTTCTTTTGAATTTGTGGGACTAAATCGTGATTGGAATATATTTTGATGGCGCCAAAAGGTTGTTGATAACGATTCAATTGAACCTTTATGAATGGTCGCACATTGCTAAATAAGTTAGAAACATGTCTAACGAATTACAATATAATTTAGATACTTTTCTTAAAACAATCTTTCACAGTAAATTACTAAGTACTTTATTGGACGCATTATTGGTATTAGGCTGAACTATGAAGCGATTCACACGTCACCATTGGTGACATTTGATACGTACATACATTTTTTGTTGCAAGCTTTTTTTCTAAACGTTAAGTAGAAGATTTTCACTCAGTTTTCGTAATTCAAGTTTTATATTTATACAAAGAACCTATTTCGATCAAAGTATCTACGTGACCAATCTAAAGGCAATATCAATCCAATACAAAAGATTTTTAAATCGTCTTGCAAAAAAACATACAAACGATATGAGAACCTTCTGCGTGTTTTGAAGTCGGTTGAAAATGTTCATAAAGGGCCCCGATTTGCATTATAAACCATAAAATCTTTAGCATTTACATCCTTTATCCGTTTCGTTACATCTCAATTGACACACAATTAAATTGGTTAATTTGGCTTTCCCTAACTGTTCTACGAAGCCGTAGCGTATCTTTCTCAAGGATCTAAGCCCTCATATTTCGTGAAGACAATAAAATTATTGCTGTTGCTTATAAATCGGTTCTAGCTGCGTGCAGCTTTAAGGCTTAAGTCTAAATTAAACGGATTATTTAAATTAATTTAACTAATAATTCAGTGTTATCTTACACGACAACCTCTCACAGAGTAAGATATTGACTATACTATGGCTGTGGAGTATCAAAACTTTACGGATTCAAAACGATAAGAACCAGACTGTTACAAGTAATTTCATGTTAGCAAAAGGGTCCCCTGATCGTTGAAAACTTTTTTGCGTATGTCCGCCATTACTAGAAGACTACCATTACCGATTTGGCTAATTCTTTTTCGTTTCAATTACCTATTTGAACTTCATCGAAATCGATTCAGTTGTTTGGCATAAAAGATATATTGACCAACGCCAACTGATCATAAGTGAGACATCAGTCCAAATAATCGGACAGTTATGCTTCTGAATCGGACCGTTATTCACCCATTCATACCATCTTGAGGGTGTCATAGTCGCCTAAAGGAACGAAAAAAGGCTGATCAGTCTTAGTAGAAGAAATACTTGATATTAACTCCTGTACAAACCTGTCTTGCCAGCGTGGAACAATTGGGTTACTTTTGTATTCGGAGTACGTCCCACTCAGTAGTGGGTCATTAATGCGTGCACTAGTTATGTCAAATAGAAACCTTTCGATCTATAATTTTTATTCATCAATGCATTATAAGCAGTGCCATATATTTCCAAGACAGGCTGGACGTGTATTTGGTATCAATATATCACGGATATACGATGATATTGCGCGAATCAATGTAAGTGTTACCGAATTCCTTCCATTAATTATGGCGAAATGACGGCTAGTGATTAATATTAATTGACGTTACGCGAAGCTGCCATTAGGTTTATATCGTGTTTGTACACGTGGTGTGGTCATGGTTATCATATGATTCTTAACAAATCTTAATTAGTCTCAATCGAAAAGGTTGTCTAGAACACATCATTTAAAAGAAGATCCCCTTTACTAAATGCATTGTAATACTAAAGTTTTAAACAATTATTGTTCTAGTGTAATTCAAATGCCCAACTTCAAACTAAATTCCACGTAGGTTTTTATTCGCGCCATTTTCTCTAAATCCTTACCTCGACTTTTTCGTCTGCCCAATTTATTAAGATTTCCTATTACTGCTTCGCTTCTTTGGGTAGTAACGTAATGCATATTTTACAGTTAAGATCAGCGCCTTCAAACCAACATGCAAATAAACAAAGTCTATAGGTACATGGTTTAACAAAATTCCTATAGCCATAATGATATGCTCTATAGTACTACTGACATAGATGCTATGTGCAAGGTTCGGGGACGTTTTTTCCTAAAATGTTGGTCCCCCAAGAAACGTTACGAAGCTTATAGCATAACATTCACTGAAGCTAGATTGCTCATTTCTCATATTTAACAATGTCAATTTGATTTTCCCTCATACTTCATAATGGAATAATTATTTATGCATAGAAGTACCTACTTCTTCCGGTAGGCTCGACGCCATCCTGCGGGTAGCTATAGATTTTTTGTTACAACCTGTATATAATAATATAGCCCGCTATATACTGTTAAGCATACCTTCAGACCCATACTCGTTCTGCCTCAAAGCCCACGCTACTGGCTCATACGTGGAACTGTTTGCTCTGAAGACCGTCCAGTGGTCTCCGGGAAGTCCACCCCATGCCGTCTCACCCGCACGAGCTAAGCGTAAAACCGGCGATGCAGAATTCAGTGTGGCATCCTAGATGACAAATAAAATAATTGAATGAAATTGAAAGTAGTGTGAATACACAATTGAATAATTTGACTAAGAGAAGCATAAAGCTTTTTTACACGGGAATCAAGACAGACCTTACAACGAACTCACAGACACCGGAGGCGTGGCGAAGGCCTCCTCCAATTTCATGGAGGGTTTGCACAGGGTTTGTATCAAGTATCACCTCAATTGCGGCTAGGTAGTCTGCTGGGGACGGTGATATTTAGTATCCTAAATGCATCACCACACAAAATACGGTTTATTGTATTGTTCGAGTTAGTATGAACGAGAACACAACATTTCGGAGTGAATTTTATACTAATTCGATCAAGAATCCTTCTTCGTCTCAGGCACGATGCCGCTACAATGTAGCTTGTTTTCACCTTTAGCATAATATGCGTTAATGTTAACTGAAGAATGTCTGAATTTCGTAGCATTTTATATCTATCTTCAGTAACACATGCCTAGCGGAACTAAAAACCTTGACACATCTATAAATAAAAAGAATATTAAAGCTGCATTTGTAATTCTGTGCATTTCGTAAAACAAAGCTACATAATTTAAAGACCGACCTGACCGACTTGACCGTTTTAAGTCAATACACCGATATTAAATTGTAAATCAGTGTACAATTACACAAAGAGAAAATCCATTCGGTTCAATATATTCGGCTCGGTAACTTTTGAAAAGCATTCCACCAGCTGCACTTTAATGTACAAACATTTTTATGGGAGGATTAAAAATATCTGATTTAAATTGCAAACCGCTTACAATACATTCAGAAGTATATGTATAGCGCATGGATCTGGATAAAATTGGTTAAAGAGATATTTATCCGAAAGTACTCTTGTATAACAGTTTGCTTACATTACATTCCATAATCGTTCGACACGCCATAATCTTTCTACAATGATGTAATTCAGTGCTGAACAGAAATCTCCCTACACACCACATCCACTGATTTCTAGCAACCTTTGTCCGTCCATGTAATCGGGGGTCATCCCACAGTACCGTTTCACACAAGTCACCACAGGATTTTGCTCACAAAACTACTATTTGTAGATGTACGTGGCCTGTCTCCGCCATTTGAACGGTGCAATGCTTTGGGATATGTCCCTTACTTTGGATCCGATCCGATTTCCATATCTCCTATTTTGCCATTCATAATGACAGCCACAATAGCTCTCCCCATTACACGTAGTCTTAGAGTACAACTACCTAATGAGCCCTATAAGGACCCTCTTGTAAATTGTACTAATTCTGCAATATCTCTGCTCATTTGAATAAATGACATGCGAACTTTTTCCTTTTAATAGTGTTTGGTACTCACCTTCAACCTTAAGTTGGTATGCATGAACAATGGGAATCCCTTGAGCTGGGCGCCTACTAGGGTTTCCTCTCCAGGAGTCGCGAATGCCACGACCCCAACAGAATATTCCCTGCAGTACTTGTCGAGAAGTTCTCGATTCCACTTGTCCATGTTCGCGTATTTTGAAAGTGACTCGAATACGATCACACCGTACCGACCCTTATCCAGTGTCGTGAGTACGGGTAGACTCTTGCCCGCTACTTCAACCTTGTACCTGAACAAAAGAAAAACACGTAAGTCGACATCACGAAACATTTATGCGGATTTTCCACAGCACTATACGAACATTATTTTACTTTGCTTAAAACTTTGACGATGCCTAAGTATTTCCAACATTTTATAAGATTTTTGTACAAACTCTTTTAATACGCTACCACAATTAATTACAATAAAACGTGAAATTGTATTAGGTACACCTGTATCTATCGCGGCAGGAAAGCGGTTTTAATTCAATTAAGTTTGAACGGGAAATATTAAATTTAAGGATTACTCAGTAAATAGGACGGGCTGAAATTACATTTTGTCGCTCTGCTAGTATAATAAAGGCTAATTTTTGGTTGTAATTTATATTATAACATCGCAATGTACCATTTTACCGGAGTTTATTAATTACAAGTTTCATGTGCCTTCTCACATTAGGCAAGTTTTGTAAAATTAAAATAGTTTTCAGAGTTAAAATTAAATTGAGTGAGTCGAAATGCTACAAAAATAGGATTAAACTATACAAGCTGTACATTTAACTAACTATGTAATGTAACGTAAATGTTAAGTTATTTACGTTAATCGGTTGCTAGCACTTGCTTCCCACAAGTAAAAATCAAGAAATACTAATAAAATGTACAAATAATCATGTGGAAACCAGTAATAAAGATAATAAATCGTCACAACAGAGTTGCAATGCGAAGTCTAGCCCGTAACTGCGATCAGACAGCACTTAATAAGAGATCGATATCAAACATCTGGAACATTTCTTGGAGGGAAAATATTTTACTGTAGTATCATAGCGGTTTTTGCTGGCAGCTAAGTAAAACCCTAATATTTTCGGGCCTTTCAACTAAATGAAAACAATAGGCTTATTGTCTGGCAAATAATAAACAAATATTACTAAGAGCTTTGAGTCGTTGTAAAAAGTAAAATACGAGGGTCAATTACGGGTTAACAAGAAAACACTGTAGATATACAAGTTCCTGCAGGTAAAAATAAAACTATAGTTGCCGAAGTTATCAAATATTGGCTTCGTTATTATAACGGATACTGAATGTGCTCTATGTTTTATATCTATAACAGTGTTATACATACACTTCATAGGATTTGACAGGACATTGTATACCCATACGTCTGGTATGATTCGTCTGGTCATCCTATTCTGCGGGTGTCGTAAGAGCTGACAAAACGAAATGAAATGGCGAAATACCTAGCTGTAAGAGGAGAAAATCTTGAAACGTATCTCTTTGCCAATCCATCTAGCCAGCGTGGCATAGTAGGCTACCCTCCATGTTATGGGAGGAGGCCCGACTAGGCAGTCGGCCATTTATGAGCTGATAATATTTATGCGCAGTTTAATCCTGGTAGTTTCAATAGTTTCGATGTGACTCAAAATTCAGCTACTCCCAGAAGCCAGAAAACGGCACGTAAGCCATCGTAATCTTGACACTAAGACCATTCCTTACTTCAGATTAGCCGTGACAGCATTCTTGGGTAGAGCTGATTGTGAAAGTTTATTGAAAAGATGGTTAAGTTACTTGGAGGACCATCTTGTCGCGGTCGGGATTCCCACATACCCAGCCCCGTCCCTCGGGTGGGGACCTATAAAAGGTTTCCTCCACTCAAAAAAAAAGGCCGGACCCAGCAGTGCGTCTTTTATGGGCTGACATGGTGGTGATGCAATAATTATACTTTATGGCTCATATCCGTGTGGTGACGGATTTAGAATACATAATGTCATCAGCCTATTCCATCCTACAGGTGTCGTAAGAGCCGACAAAAGGAAATAACAACTCCGGAAACCTAGCCGCGAGAGAAGGAAACCTTGATACGAATTCCTGTGAGAATGGAACGGGTTGTAGTCACTATGAATCCATTATCGAACACCACACGCATAGTTTGAACAATGTTGTTTAAGCAATTTAAACTAAGAATTATTCAGAATTCATTCAGAATAAGGTCAAAATCTATATGAAATTTGCCGCATGAGAAGGGCCTCTTTGAAGATTTGGTAAAAGGGTATGCCCTGATAACCGGTCCCTGCGGAAGTCAGAAAATGTATTTTCCTCGTCACATCAAAGCACTTAGAAGCGACTTAGCGACAAATGTCGCGGAAAGACAACAAACGGGAGTGACGACTTGATTTACTAAACTGAACGTTTAAGCCTCAATCAGAATCGAAGTTGCCTATTACTCCATCGTTTTATTTTAATACATTTTTTTTAAATAGAACTTATAAAAGTATTGTCCTTCAACATAAGATAATTTTTGATAGAGGACTCTGTTAACTACTGACTCTGTGACGAGCCTTGCGACAGTTTTTGTATATTCTGTAGTGTTATGCTCACATACAAGTTACGAGGAGATTTAGGGAATATTGACGTAATGATTTAGTATTTTGATTTAGAAGGTAATTACACTATCGGTCGTACTCTGTCGCCAACTCACCAAGAACAGTATGTACTTGAAAAGTTCTTTTTTCTTTTAGTCTGTCGGCTATGTATGGGGAGAGATAGTGTCAATTTATATAAAAAAAAAGTAATTACTGACCAAATATGTATTTCTTATAGTGTTTATTATAAATTAGGTAAGATTCTTTAAATCACTGTCGCAATTATAGTAATCAGTACTTGAAGAATGTGCTCTAGCGCCAATATCGAGCGCGAGTAGTAAAGGAAGAGTGCGAGGTTTAGAGAGACGACGGTCGGGCGCGGCGGCGTATACCTGCCCGTTTCCTTCGCAGCTTTCTCGGAGCTCGTGCGTGGACTATACAATTTATAAGGGGCTGCAAAAACGCCATCTATTGTCAATTAGTTGGTATTCGTGCAACTCCATACACATTGTATTCGGATGCATACGTCGGCAAAGGATAAATACTCACAAGGTACATGGAATTACATAAGTACACATTATTGACAACTCACTGAAAACCCTAATATAATATTAAATAACTAACAAAGGTATAATTGGTAGTATTATTGCTATAAGCATTTTTTCCGGGCACAATTTAGCTATATCTAACTTCAAACTATTTGTAACATTATAAATGCAAGTTTTCGCTGGTATTAGAAAATAATGACATGATATTGTCGACACGGTTGGCGCAGTGGTTGAGCGATCGACTGCTGCGCAGCATGTCGCGGGTTCGATCCCCGCACGGAAGAAATATTTGTATGACCTACAAGTATTTGTTCCGGGTCTCGGTGTTTTCTATCTATATTATATATGTATTTACAAAAAAAAGTATATAAGTAACGAGATGGATGATAAACTTCATCCATCTCGTTACCATAACACAAGCATTAAGTTGCTTGCCTTGGGACGAGATGGCGTTGTGTGAAATGTCCAAGGATATTTATTATTATTTATATCAATATTTGAAACATCTAATCAGTTTATTAGATTTATGTACAACTAGCTGACCCGGCGAACTTTGTTTCGCCTTAAAGGCAATAAATGAGCAGATATTTTATTTTATTAACTTCAATTTTTTATCAGGATAAATATAAATAAAACATCTATGATTTTAATTATACTTTATTGGCCATCTATTTTAGTAACTGCACTTTTCAGTGAATCACCTTGTGACAGACGACATTTTTCGGTTTATTATCAGGCGCATGAACAAATAACGCAGATGGTCTTCTGACCCGGAACATGCCACATATAATTGATCTTGGGAAATACATGAATTTTCTAGATTTAGGCCACAAACTTTCCAGGATTGGCCCTGGGATTTATTAATGGTCACGGCGAATGCACGACGGATCGGAAATCATTAAAACTATAACGGTATATCAGTTGATATCGTCGGGATCCTCGGATGAGAATTTCCTCACCTTCCAACTTTACTTTGAGTATATTCCATTGTTCATCAATTCACTTACCACCAAACACGTTCCGTTGCACAGGTTTGGTGGTTTTGGTTTATATATTTTTCTCTTTTTTTACACAGTCATTATATTTGAATTAATGCAGTGTACCAATGATTTCATTCTGAATTTGTAATTTGAAACTTTATGTCATCTACATATTTATTCTCAGCCGCCAAAACAGCTCGCTTAGTCAACCATTCATTATTTTTGTGTTTGTGAGTTCGTCCTTCGATGAACAGAAATTCTGAGAAAATAAAATCAATCCACATATTTCGATGATTTGAGGCAAGCGCTTATTTCGGCGGCAGCAGTCGATCTTGGAATTAGAGGCAGTGTTTGGCAGAAATAAAAGACAGTAAAATCATTGCGCCTCCAAAACATCTCGAGTCCTTGCGTAGGATCGGATAAGTGCTTCCAATGCACGTGTATACGCTATTGTACATTCGTCCCAGATGACGATTTTCCATTTTGATAAAACTTTAGCCGCTGAGGAGTGTTTTGTAATATTACATGGCATCTATAGGTCCAATGCGGACGCAAGTATGCAAGCAGTAATTAGTGCTGCCACCGTATCGAAACGTTGCTCGATCCAAATTATGTAGTACCTACTTTATAAATTTATTCTTGTGTCTCGAAAATTATCTAGTTGTTGATCTCTTAAATTTGCTCGACGATTTTGCATTCCCAACCGATCCGTTTCACGGGCTGCCTCGATTTGCTCTTGTGATTAAGAAGCACGGATTCAAGCCATACTAATGCGGTGATCTTCACGTGCATTATTTAGTTCTTCTTCATTGTTCGGCACAATAAGCTAATATTTACTCGAAAGAAATACATCAACCGGTCAACTTCAAAATTTCTAATTGTCAAATTTGTCAAACTATAGACAACGTAGCGTTTAGCTGTCGGTGAAGTTTTGTTATTCCAGCAGTTGCATTTTGATAAACTATGTTTTATATCACGGAACGGGATTAAACACATTTACACTTTCAGGTTTATAACATTAAGTATGATTTTGTGAATTGTCCAACATCTATATATTTAAAAGAAAGTCGGACATAGGATACCTAAGATTTTTATCCCGTTCCCGTAGAATGTGATATAATACCTACGTGGTATAACAAAGCGCAACTGACAGCGAAACTTTATGTTGTCTATATTTAAATATGGCTGAAAATTTGACAATTAAAAATTAAAATTTAACTTAATATCGCTATAAATTTACACACAATATCTTTATAAATTGTAGCCTATGTGTTATTCTGATGTATAAGCTATATTATTATAAAGTTTCATTAAAATCCATTCAGTCGTTTTTACGTGAAAGAGTAACAAACATCCATCCATCCATCCATCCATCCATCTATCCATCCATCCATACATACTTACAAACTTTCACGTTTATAATATTAGTAGGATTGAAGCAGAACATTTCAAATTCAAAGATGTCTAATAAATAGGCAGTAACTAAGGCAATGACGACCGAGGGCCTTGTCATAAAATTGTAGAGTTTAAGTGGCAGCCAGCGACAAGGTCCCCTTGTCAAACACTGAACAGCCGAAGTTGATTGGCAATATTGAAAATTGAACTGTCCAAACATTCGCTTTCAGGATACTTTCCAATTTTCAATCGAAAGCACTCACTTTATCGATATTGGGGGAATCTGACGAGTCTTTGAGTCGGGTACAGGTTAGCCCGGAATCGGACTAGAAAAATACGTTCATTTTACAGCGGAAATATAACAACTGCCTAGGGTTATCAGTATTCATTTTTATGTATCTACTCGCATACCTAACGAAATCATATAATACTACTACAACTACTTCACTACATAGTATAAAACAAAGTTGCTGTCGTCTGTCCGTCCCTATGTATGCTTAAATATTTAAAACTACGCAACCGATTTTGAAGCGGTTTTTTAAGATATAGAGTGATTCAATAGGAATGTGCCCAGGTATAATACATGCATAATATTGTAGAGAAACACTGATAAATTTAGATGTTCATCATTGCACCCGTGCGAAGCCGGGGCAGGTTGCTAGTAGACTATAAACGGCGCACTGTTGAGTTGAGCACAGCTTTTCGTGACAAGCTTATCATTTCCTTTTGTGGACACCCTCAGAATGGAAATGGGTGGTGAAACTAAGTATTTTAAATCCGTCACCACACGGATTTATATGTATTAACTTTACATAAACATATAACACTTTACATAACATAGTTTCATGAGAATGTTTAATACACGTTATACAAGTTTATAGATACAAGGATGTACTTTAGAGTATTATTTGTAGCCTTCTTAGAGTATATTGAAGTTGGGAAAGACGTCATACTTCAATGTCAGTGCCTGAAAAGACCTTTCAAACGTAACCGAGAACGTTTTCGATTAAGACACATTTAAAAGAAACAACTACATTAGAACCTGGTCTTCCATTCAGGATAATGGTATTATATGGTATTATGATATCACAAACTGGCAGTTATGGGAAACTTCTAAACGCCTCTCTTTTTTGTCGCAGGTTCAACGATTCCTTCACCGCAACGGATATCACGCGTTGAGTACATCGCACCATTATTACTGAGGTAAAACCTCGGTAATTTCGTAACAAACAAATGTCAACCCTGTCCCTCGATACCACGGTACTACCGAGGTATCGAGAGACTTTCGTTCATTTCGCTAGAGTTAAGGCGCGCTTCAATTTGGCGGGCCGAGTGCACTCCTGGTCGGGTTTGGGGCAAATGGCAACTCGCAAATAGTATTAACTTGCTTGAATCGGCCCCGTCTTTTCGCATAATGCACGGCGTATTTGTTGGCAACTTCGCCGGGTCACTCATCGAGTTAATAAAACGATACAAAACTTTAACGTTCGTATGCACATGGGAGTTCCGTACTATGAGTCGTACTGGCGTAGTATTGACAAGTTTAGAAGTTTGATATAGTGAGACTAATAATAAGAACGAAAGTTTGACGTTCGTTCAGAAGTTTAATGTAAAATAAAAAATATCATATTTAAAATAAAATATTAGAAACCTTTAGTCGGGCTAGACGATTTAGCATTGTTTATTAACAAATTCTATGGGCCGTTTGATGCACCTACGAGTATGTAAAATTATGAATATGAAATGCAATTCTACTGAATCATATTACCTTAATTTCAGTCTTTCTTTTTGTATGACGTAAATATTAAAATCATATTTGTTTTAATATTCAACAGTCAGCAAATATAAATGCGCACAATTGTTATCAAAGGGAAACAAAAAAAAGTTAATGGTAAATTTATAGGTGGCGCGGGTTAAAAAGCAATTTAGAGTGGGAGGGAAACATACAGTAAATGCGTCACTATTTGGCTTGCGCCAACATGTTTCTAATTACCTTAATTAGTGTCCTACCATTAAAACGAGAGAGCGCTCAGTTTAAATTAGAGCGCGCGAAACGGCCTACTTTGTTCGTGAACCGAATGCGACAAGGGCTAATTCGTGATAAGGGAACGCGGATGAGTTCCATGACGACACAGTTAACATGGGAACAATAGTATACTTTTCATATTTTAACCAGGGTTACGGACATAGTTCACAGGATTGCCAGAACTTAACTGGCAGTGGGCAGGGCATATAGCGCGCAGGAAAGTTCCGGAAAGCGCAGTGCTGGTAGGCCTCCCACACGGTGGACCGATGACCTGGTAAAGGTCGCTGGAAAACGATAGATGCTGACGGCCCAAGACCGGCCTTTTTTTAAATCCTTGGGGGAGGCTTATGCCCAGCAGTGGACGTCGTTTGGCTAAAATTATGATTATGATGATGTCGTTTCAAGTAACAAGATTTCAATTTTATTTTTATCTACAATTATTAACGATGCGAAAATAACTCGAATGTGTTCGTCAATTAGGTTTTTGCACCATACGTTGATGTAATTTTGATAACTTTTAATATAGCAGAGGCACGTGACGTTACACATGCTAATGTTTCATTAAATCAACCTTATGAACATCCACTGAGGGGAATCGAAAGCTACTATTAAATAACGCGTGTCGATCGAAAACACATTAGGCAGTGGATCTACAAAGATACATTATTAACGAATTTCCTAAAAAGATTTCCGTATAGTGGAAAGTCTGTTTATAAAATTACGGTTAAGCTTGGGATTGGAAATGATTTACCGTATATGTACTGTGTCACAAATGAAAGCTCAAGGCGTACGACTCCTAACACGTAACTCCCTTACAGCATTTAATATACAGATACCGTCATAGGTAAGATGGGATATGGCGATAATTAAAAAGTTGATAACCATTTGTATAAGTATTTTTTCTAATACGAATTTCGGAAAAGGAACACTTATATAATGTTTCAACTTGTGAACATCACTTCCCAAAATCTTAATCATTTACGTAAATAGGATTAAAATATGTTTATCTATTAATTTTTCATCACATCATCAACATGTCATATAGTATTATAAATTTACCAAAACTGTCGAATTCAAGCACTTTGATTGTCGATTTTGACTCTATTGAATAAAATAATGACAGCATCGAGAGAATTACATCCCGGGAATGTCAGACTCTGGAGGCAATTAACTCTATGTGTATTTACTAACGGGGGTTGGGGGTGTGTCCACCGCACTGCGAGACACACCTAATTACATTAAAGTTTCAATTTATGTCGGTGTTTGAGTTACTTCGCGGGTCTATTTGGTAGATCACTAGTACAGTGAGGGTTGAAATACATGTTTCACATCGTGCCATTTATTATTATATTATTCTACTAATATTGTAATTCTAAAACATAAAAACATGTTAAGTTATATTGCGTTTAAAATGTATGCAGCGACATCGATTTCCAACAAGAAAATAACCAAATGTAAAGTCAGCGCAGACGACTACTGCAGGCTGGTAAAGTATTAATAGACTGTACCTTTCTTTCAAACACAGAAAGGCTGGCCTACTCCAATTTGAAGTACTTAGCGAATTTAGAGTATCTTATCAAGCTGATCAAAAAGTCTGGCACAGAAATGTTACTAAAAATATATTATTGCGTCAGAACATTTGTTAAGAAGCACTTGTTTTAATTTATAATATGCAATTTTTAAAAAGACATTCCTATTTTTAACTTAGAATCTTATTAACATCAATAACATTTTTTCCGAGAATAAGGTTTATTCTGACTTAAAGTACAGCTAGTAAATTCCAGTAAAGGCACGCTATATACCGAACAAATAAAAAAGTTACAGACGGCAGCAGGTGTAACTTAACAGGTGCTTTTATCACACTTTGAAAAGTAAGAAAATAAAAAATACAGATTGTATTTATTACGCCGTGTCTTATGGGTAAAACAATATAGCAGGTGTGCGAACTTTATACGATTTAACTATAGCACTGTATTATCACACCAATGTAAACACTTAACTAATCCTACAATGGCATTAAATTTAACAATCCAGGCTTTTGTGAAACGACAAGTTGTCAAGCGGAGGAGAGAAAACTTTTATTTCTTTATATACAAAGACTTTTAAAGTGGTCAATATAAAAACAGCGTTTCGTTCTTCAGACTTTTATTGTGAGCAATTTTATTATCAACAAATTGCAAACGATAGATTGAAAATAAAAGTGCAAATGGAACGTCGAGAAGATTGTTTGCAGTGATTGGTATTATGCAGAATGAATAGCAATGAAAAGTGTAGAGTCGTTCTACTACGAAGCAGTGGTATCCATTAACGCTCTATTAAAAAGAACGATTACCTGCTTGTACACTATAAAGTGGCGTAAACGAGGGGTGGCAATAAATGGTTTTGAGAGAGAGGTACGTTTCATTGGGCCACAAAATTATGTTGCAAGAGTTAATGTGATCATCAACACAAAAAAACACACATACAGTACATATTATTGCCGGTAAAATAACCTTTAAAGATTGGAGGAGTCACATCATCATTTCATCCGAAAGACGTCCACTGCTGAACATAGGCCTCCCCCAAGGATTTCCACGAAAGTCGGTCCTAAGCCGCCCGTATCAATCGCTTGAGTCACAGCAGAGGTCTTAAATTCTAGGGTATTGCCTACAACTAAATAGCTTATTATTTAAATAAGATTATCGATTAACTTTCGTGCGTCTTGGGTGAAAAATAATTATCTACGTCAGTACCAACTGACTTACTGTACTTCCATATGTTAATCACGCGTTTCATAGCAAATTGATAAATGTTTTCTAATATATTACAGCAGGCAGTTATAAAAGGCAGGCATACAGAAATGACGATTCACTTAAATTTATGACAAGGTTTTGAGAGGGATTAAAGGCAACAGTGTCAAAACGACTTAATTGCTCTTAATATTAAGTCGTTTTGACACAAACGAGCATTAATGGGGAGCGAGGCGGCGAGATAGGGGCGAGACGCCACGGGTTTGCCTTTAATGGCACTACTAACAAACTGCCGTTGTAGACAACATTCCACTAGGCTTTTTAAACGTACACACAATCATATATTAGCGCTACTTAGGTGGATCTGGAATGCTATGACGTCACGGTCAATGATGTCTCCTTAAGGTGAATGTTCCAGGGTAGCCCGCGAAATTCAAATTTTCTTACGTTTTTTGCAATTTGCAGGCCAGTGCTAGGTTGTATGATGATGAACATTTGATTCGCGGTTGAAAGACGTATGTAGTTACAGAGTTATAATCATCAAACTCATCAATACAACCCTCCAAGCTCATAAAGGTGCAAGAATGACTTTGGGCTTGAAAAAGTTTTTCTTGCACCTTTAAGAGCTTGGAGGGTTGTATTGATGATTTTGATGATTATAATTCTATAACTACATACGCCTTACAGCCGCGAATAACATTTTAATCAACATACAACCTAGCACTGACCTGCCAATTGCAAAAAACGTAAGAAAATTTGAATTTCGCGGGCTACCCTGGAGCATCCACCTTAAGTTTAACTGTAGCCATGTGACTTAGGTAGAAGGTATTTCCGCGGCACCGCCTGACCATCAATTTGCTGGATCACAGATTACACTTTTGTTTCTTCACTTCTCTTTTGATTGCCTTGACTCTTGAGCCAGCATTTGCCTTATTTATAGCAATTCGTACACTATAATATTGACCTGGCGAGGTTAATAATATTTCCAATTTTTCACTCAATTAACAATTTCACTTTTGGTGAGGGTCCCGGATGTGTTGTTAAAGATGCTGACTATGCCTGATATAAAAGTAATATATTGTCTAAATCATATATTATAACTAGTGCAGCACATTATATAACTAACTACTTTGTTATTTAATTTTTACACATTAAACTTATCATTAGATTATAATCAGAATGCAATGAAAACGTATATGAAATAACAAGAAACAGCACATTATTGATTTACAAATCTAAAACCGTTATGTACAACAAAATAGACAAATAATCCAAAAAACTTTTGATCAACGTAAATGTGGTAGCACTACTGACGAAAAATGATGACGTCATATAGTGGAAAAATTTAGCCAATGAATATTTCGTTACGCCTTCACTGCATAGGAATGTTAATATGGTTCTCTGCCGCAGGTGGTATGTTAATTAAATCCGTAATTTCAGAATAACATAGCTGTAATTAATAAATAATCTACTAATTATGTAACTAACTCCAACTGCTTTGATTTAATACATAATAATAGAGTTAGGGTTACCTACAAATATTTGTCCAAATGAAGAGGAATGCATTTATGTAAATCTAATATAAAAATCATCATATACGAAACTAGCGACCCGCCCCGGCTTCGCACGGAAGCAATATTGACATATAAACCGTCCTCTTGAATCACTCTATCTGTTAAAAAAACCGCTTCAAAATCCGTTGCATAGTTTTGAAGATTTAAGCATACATAGGGTCGGACAGACGACAGCGACTTTGTTTTATACTATGTAGTGATATACGCCCCTATCCTTTATGTAACTAGTTAACTGGGCTCCGATAAAAATATACATAAGTGTTAAAAAGCTACCCTTTTTAACACAAGGCAACACTTTTGCATTATTAAAGTAGTAATATCCATCTTGCCAGCGTGGCACAGTAGGCTAATTTCCCTCCATGAGTTTGGAGGAGGCCCGACTAAGTAGTGGGTCATATAAGGGCTGAAACGACGACGGATTTGGATAACCCTAACATATTAGTGTTAACATTACATACATCGGGTTCAAAGCAGTTTTAGTTGCTTAAACAGAGAGATTGATCCCCTGTAATAAAAAAAATAATTTAAAACTAGAATATAATGTACAAATACAAACAAAGGTTGTCTGGAAGAAATCGCCTAGTGCGATAAGACCGCCCATTGTACATTTCTCTGATACTTTATGTTAACCTTTAATGGGTGTACAATAAAGAGTATTCTATTCTATTCTATACAATATTTCGTATACAACAATTACTATCGCATAGTAAGGTTATTACAAACTAGCTGCGCCCCGCGGTTTCACCTGCGCTTACTTATTGTCGTACCGGGGGCAAAGCCGCGGGGCAAAGCTTGTCTAAAAAAAAGTAGCCTAAGTTACTCCTTATATCATCAGCTTCCTATCAGTGAAACTCCCGTCAAAATCGGTCCAGCCGTTCCCGAGATTAGCCGGAACAAACAGACATACGGACAGACAGACAGACAGATAGACAGACAAAAATTAAAAAAAAAAGTTATTTTGGTCTATGATCTGTGTATACATACCTACGCATTTAGTAAAAAGTGGTTATTTTATTATTACAAACAGACACTCCAATTTTATTTATTTGTATGTATGTATGTATATGTATGTATAGAAGACATGGCGTTCTTTGACTTTTGACTCAGTTAGGTCTTCAAAGTGTAAACATAATAAATATAAATACATTTATGGGTGTAATACTCGTAAAACTAGAAGCCCTCCCACCATTAAATCGTACCCAGAGGGCTAATTTCACTGAGTTAGGCTTAGGAATTAGTCTGTACCAGCTCTTTACGCAGTTTTTGTTTAGTGGTAGACAGTAAACGTGTGGAAATCTCCACCTCTCGCCTTAGAATACATAGTGTCATCATCATCATCATCCCACATTAGTCCACCGTTGGACATAGGCCTCCCCTAAAGAGCGCCATAGCGCCCTGTCTTCAGCTTGACGCATCCAGCTGCTGCCCGCAACCTTTCGCAGATCGTCGCTCCATCTAGCAGAGGGCCGTCCCACACTACGCTTAGCATCAGCCTCGCGATAATAGTGTCATAACCCTTTTCAATTCTGAGGTTGTTCTGTGATGCGATACCCTGTGCCCACCAGCGGCCAGCGCGGCAAAGTCTGCTAATTTTGCTCAATGCTCCTTCTTGCCTTTTCCCAATTTCATTGGAGACGGCACTGGTCGATCTTGATCTGGTAACTACTAATATTTACGCGGATAGACAGCCGGTTGTCTATTTGAAGAGGTAAGGAGATAAATGTTACCGAACACCAGTTTAATTGTAGGGATATGCCAGAGTATACTGTCAGAACCTTTGTCAAAAGAAGCAAGTATCACTACATATTATAAAACAAAGTAGACTGTCGTCTGTCCGTCCCTATGTATGCTTAAATCTTTAAAACTACGCAACGGAATTTTGAAGCGGTTTTTTTTAATAGATAGAGTGATTCAAGAGGAAGGTTTATATGTATAACCCACCCCCGCTTTGCACGGGCGAAGCCGGGGCGGGCCACTAGTAATTAATAAAATTGTAAAGACGGACCCTATGCTATAAGCTGTGTATTTTCAGGATGTACCTATGAGGGTGACATAATCCTCGGGATTAAACCCTCTCTAGTCTAATAAATAAACAAAAAAAGGTTTTTCATTTTTTTACCAACTGTTTTTCCGTGTGGTGACGGATTTAGAATACATAGTGTCACCACCCCATTCTATCCAAAGGGTGTCGTAAGAGCCAACAGAAGGTGACAAGGCTAAAAAGCTACCCGCAAGACAAGGAAAACTTGATACCAAACTCTGTGCCAACCCGTGTCCGGCGTCCACAGTAGCCTAATACCATAATACCCTTCTATGTAACTGGAGGAGGCCCGACTCAGCAGTGGGTCATTTATGGGCTGAGTAGTAGTAGTGGTCTAGTTTGACGCTAAGACTATGTGTAACGACAGCTATATCATATAGCGACGGCTTTGGAGGAGGTCATATGTAACTAATAATGGAACCTATCCAACATTCAACAGAGCCACGCATAACTTGTAGATCGATTGCATTACGCACCGTCTTCTAAAAAACAACAACATATTTATTTACGAAAATATTGAAATAAAAATAATACTCCTATTAAAAAGGACGAGGTTAACAAAGCAAATAATAGAGCATACAGTGACTGCTTTGTGATGTGAGTGTACAAAGGGACCGCCTACAGAAGTGATCTCGCCGATAACGAGGTTACAGGCCGCCCCTTACGGGAAAACAACAAAATAACATACATTAAGCCCGGTACGGCTCATTAAGATTTCAGTCTATCAACAAACCGTCTTATTACCATTGATGTGGACAAGAGAGGATTGTACACTTTTGTTAGTTGGTTTAATGCGTAGATAATGCTTTATTTTGTCAAGTCAGACAGTTTAGATGACATTGATCAACGAAAAAGAACGATAAAGAACAAACTAGAATTTACAGAACTTTACATTTACAGTATCGTCGTTTCAGTCCATAAATTACCCACTACTGGGTCGGGCCTCCTCCAAATTCACTGAGAAAACAAGCCTACTGTGGCAAAGATTTGTATCAAGATATTGCAGTCAGATGATCGTCATGTATTTTTTCAAAATCGTAACGCCTGCTTTAGCTTATAACCTGTATCGCGGGGAAAGTTTACAAACATGAAATTCACGAGCACAAATGACACTCGGACTCAGAGCAAGTGCCTCTGGTTTACACAAAGACCCGGCCCCGGAATCGAACCCGGAACCCCATGTTCCCAAGCCTCTAAGCCAACGATCTACCTAGTTTCTAGTCTCAGAGAGTTCCTATAGACGATACCCTCAGGATAGTATGGGTTGG
Organism: Clostera curtula; assembly: GCA_905475355.2. Taxonomy (NCBI): domain Eukaryota; kingdom Metazoa; phylum Arthropoda; class Insecta; order Lepidoptera; family Notodontidae; genus Clostera; species Clostera curtula. The sequence goes on from FR997799.1 coordinate 6,148,961, forward strand.
TGACATTGTGTATCCTAAATCTGTCACTACTACAGTTTTTTGCAACAGTATGCTAGAGATGTGTTAATTATAATAGTTTATGATCAGTAGTGGTACATGGCTACCATGTCAATACATAAGGCAACTAATAAATATCGTGTTAGCGTAAGAAACACGTAGATATTTATATTAAAAGAACATAGAACTTGTCTTCATTATTTGTCTATGTCGGTAACTATAGTTCTCCTGCGTATCTCCTCGTTTTTCATTCGTTCACACGGGAATTCGGCGGTTGAGGGCGGCTCAGGACCGGCTTTGTGGAAATTGCAATTGAAAAAAAAAGGACCATTGCTGAGATGATGATGATTCGCTACGACACAGATATACAGTCCTCGCCAAACTTTATGGCCGCTCTGAATGTAGCCGTCGCACGAACGGGCAAATCTACGAATTAGGCGGTCAAAAATACAATCCTTGAAATATGTCTCAGGTAAAAAAAAATGACTACCTGCGACTGGTGAGTAACCGTAGAACAATGGGTGACCCCACCCGCTTCCGCACTGGAAGCTCACGCCGAGGTATGTCAGTCTAAACTTGATCGTCGCTCTAAGTGTTCGTATTGCGTTTAGACATTTTGGGAAAAACTGCTATTTTAAAAGTGAATATTTTTATTTTGGGGTGTGTTGTGAAGAATATTGTGATGGATTCAGGTATAACAGGTAAGAATACATATATATTAATAAGTTTTATGCCAATGGTAAAAAAAAAATACAGCGTACTTGAAGATTAAAAACCATGCTCGAGATTGTTGTATTGAAATATATTTTTTTGTTTTTAAAATGGTTTTTGTTATACTTCAGGGTTCGTCCCATTGGGTTTGTCAGTTGTAACATAAAATAGAGTATTTAGGCTAATTGAAAACGATGAAATTGGCCGTGATCTCCCGTGAAATCAACATTTTCAACATCAATGAATGATGTAGTAGAAATTCATCGAATTTGCTAATTATTTATTTTCCTTTATTAAACCAGTTTTCGTTCCATTTCAGAAGCTGAGGGTACCTCAGGAATGCGAGTAGTAACGCGTAAACACCTTTTTAACAAAATGCAGGAACAAGACTTGCATAATTTTGACGAAAAGTTGAATTATCTCGAGAGATATATTTTATCGCAAGATGAGTATTGTGAAGAACTAAAGAGGGAAGTGAAACATAAATTATCTTATTTGAAGTCTCAATTTAAGAAAAAGTGGATAGAAGCTCATAAAAAATCACAGCTTTTCCTTCAAAATAATGATAAGTGGTTGCAAGGAACCTTTGAAATACCAAGGCCTAGAAGACGTTCTTCTGGTCGACCAAGAAAGTCATTTATAGATTCAAGTGAAAGGAGTAAACGCAGAAAAACAAGGGAAGTGCGCAGTGCTGTTGAAAAAGAATTACTAATACATGCTGCTCAGACATCCCTTCAAAGTTCTGGAGAGAGAATTGCATCCAATATTTTAAAAAACATTACCAACTCTCCGCAGACAGCTCAAGTATATAAAAATGCTTACAAAATAACCAAGCAGTGTAAAAAACAAGATCCAACAACTGCCCTCTCAATGTTTGTGGAAGCTGATCTTTCAAGGCGACAATATGAAATAATTAGAAATGGCAACAAGAAGTTTTATCCGAGCTACAAATTGTTACAGGAAGCAAAAAAGACTTGTTATCCGGCGAAAGATGCGTATCGGATAACTGAAACATGTGCTGAAATTAACCTGCAGGATTTATTGGACCATACAGCTAAACGTTTGGCAACATATTTAGAGGATGTACTTAAACAATTAAGTACACAAGACCGTCACTCTTTGACCCTAATTTCAAAATGGGGATGTGATGGGTCGCAACAATCACAATACAAACAAAAAATGCAAGATAGAGATGCGAGTGACAGCAACATTTTCCAAAGTTGCTTTGTTCCGCTACAGTTAATATGTGGTTCAAACAAAAAAGTTGTTTGGCAAAATCCAACTCCTTCTTCGCCACGATTCTGTCGACCAATAAGGATCCGTTTTACTAAAGAAACAGTGGATAACACTAAGTCTGAAATCGCTAATGTCGAAGAGGCTATAAATGCATTGAAAACCAGTGAATTCATGCTGAGCGAAATGTTATTAAGTGCAAAGCACGTCATGACTATGGTTGATGCAAAAGTGTGTAACGCTGCAACTTCAACTACTTCAACGATGAGATGCTTCATCTGTGGTGCTACATCAAAAGAATTTAATAACCTCGATATGAAGAAAACTGTTGATAGCGACGCATTACAGTTTGGCCTATCTGTGTTGCATGCTAGGATTCGGTTTTTTGAAAGCATACTTCATTTGGCATACAAGATTCCTGTTAAAAAATGGCAGTTAAGGTCGGAAAATGACAAAGACATTGTCAAACAGAAAAAGGCAGAAATACAAAAAAAATTTAGAGAGCAAATGGGCCTACTAGTAGATGTGCCGAAAGCTGGTTTTGGCAATACCAACGATGGCAATACTAGTAGAAGATTTTTCGCCAATCCTGAAATTGCTGCTGAAATCACCGGCGTGGATTTAAATCTATTAAAACGCTTGAAAGTGATTTTGGAAGTCATATCCAGCTCTTATAAAGTAGATTTAAAAAAGTTTGCTCTATATGGGTATGAGACTGCGAAGATTTACATTGAATTTTATCCCTGGCATCCGATGACTCCCACGATGCATAAAATATTAATTCATGGCGCAACTGTCATGGAAAATGCACTTTTGCCTATAGGTTTATTATCTGAAGAAGCAGCAGAGGAGCGTAATAAACATATTCGACTGTATCGGCAGGATTACGCTAGAAAATTTTCTAGGGAGCAATGCAATTTAGACGTAATGAACAGATTATTGCTCAGCTCTGATCCCTTGATATCTAGCATAAGACCAAAACCTAAAAACAGGTCTACGCCACATAGCGAAGAAGCAATAAAAATGCTTATGTCAGCTCAGCCCCACACGGCTGAAGAGAATTCCTCGGACGAGGAAAGTGGCATAGAAGGGCCTGACAATGAAACGAAAGGTTTCAGCTCTGGTGAAGAGACGTGGGGCTCCTCTTCCTGATTTTTTTTTTGTTTTATCAATAAAACGTGATTTTTTTTATGAACAATTGATTTTTTCGTTCACCAAAAGCTTATATAATTGAGATATAATAATTATAAACTATTTATAATACATAAAATAAAGAAAATAATTTTGACCGCCTAATTTTGATAAATGCCCCACTGTGCGTCGGTGGGAACTTGCGGATCGTACGAACGTAATACGAACGTGGCACACTCACACTAACGCACGGGGGCGAGGACGGTTGCGGGTGGAAGGCGAGTGCCTGCGTGCCCAGCCTCCACCCCTCGCATACGTCCAGCTATTACCTGATTTTGTGTTCTGCGCAGCGTTATGCGGTACATTCAGAGCGGTGAGTTAGAGTATAAAGTTTGGTGAGGACTGTACAAAAGATGTACATTGAAAGAATTGCGGCATTCTATGGGGAAACAAAAAAGGGAATATTAAAAAGAAAAAGTAGCAAGTAAAGAAAAACTAATTCCTGGCCTGTCAAACATTTCATAAGCAAGCGCATAGGGGTAGGTTACTCGTGCCGATAAAACCATTTTTTTACCAAGGAGAGCAAAAAGTCTCCTGTGACGCAAGCCAGGGACCGCTCGAGCTCGGGTCGACATATGAACAGAAAAACTGTAGTGGACGTCTAAGCACAAACATTTCCTTTTAAAACTGTTTTGACATTTTTTGCCAATTGGAAAGCTCGGGGTCTGGATTTTCAACATTTCTCTCAAGCTATCAGCATACAATGAGATTAGTACATATTTTTAATATTCATAAAAGACATTCATAAGGTATTTTGTTGGTAGGGTGTTCAATGGCGTTTGTTCCGTTATATTACTGGACCTTTTTGGCGGAAATGTGATCAACGTAAGAGTAACTGTATGATAAGAATCATCATATCATCATCATCATTCTCCTACTCTAGAAGGACATAGGCCATTCTTCGTTTTCATTTGTTTTTAAGGTTAAAAACGAAGATAAATCAGTTATAGTTAAACCAGCACTCAAAGTGTTTAAAAATGTTACAAAAATATGTAAGCGAATGCAGCATAACAGTTCCCCACTCGTTTCCAGAGCTCGTATAATCAATCACAAGTGAATACACCATAAAATCAATTCTCAAAGACTATATTAGCTCGACAGCCCTCTCAGTCGATTTCGTATTTTGCAAAACGGATTCTCTCCCCAATCGGTTTCCCTATGCAGTACATCACCTGGAGCGCATATTAACTGTCAGCAGGCACAAGCGATCGCTTCACCCGCCGAACAGAGAAAAACAAACAGGGTGAACAAACATCGCCCCATAACAGCCATCAACGCAGCGAGTGCGGTAAATATTTACAAGATATTTTTCAAGAGATAGCGCTTCTATACGTGTAACACGCGTTTGAGAGGCACACGAATTGCAATGGCTTTATTTATGCCAAACAATAATCCATCTTGTTCTAAAACGACTGGAGTCGCTTCTTGCAGTGATTACGACATCATACTAATTATTCCAAATTAGTGTCTTAAAAGAATTGTTTAATGTTAATGTTTGGATATATATTACCAATGCAAGGTGGTACCTTTGTGAGCTGGAATAAATTATTTTAATTCACCCGACCGATGTTCATTCAAACTTTGACCCCACTTTACAACCTTCTAGACGTGTAATTATTTCATAATCTGTCCTCATTACTCACTTTGTGAAAAACCTACGTAAATAACGTTACTTTTGAGTTTGAGTTATATTCGAAAGGTTAAGCACATAAAAATATAGACGATCCTATCCCCAACAGTCTGGGGTTTGCTTTGATATGTCACGCTCAATTAGTCATAATAAATGTATAATCATCATAGTCATTTCAGCCCAAATGACTCGCTATTATGTATGGGACCTTCTCCAATTTCATGGAAGGAAATTAGCCTACTGTAACACGCTGGCACGACGTGTTGGCACGGGGTTTATATAAGCATATCTTCTCTTACAGCTAGGTGATCTGCCACTTCGTCTCTTGCGGGTTGGTGACATTCTGTATTATAACTGTATTACATTCAGTTGATCTAGAATGTATTATAAACATAGAGCTGCGTTTGATAAACGATAAACTTTATACGCAGACATTGTTTGCATCCCGGGTTGTGCAATTCATTACAATTTGTTTTGAAACATCTGACTAGCCGACATTTTGTTATTTAAACTTCCTAAAGGTTATCTTTAAACGGGTGAGCAGTATTTTTTTAAACACCTTTCAACACACATAAAACAAAATCGGTTCTTCAATCAGGAGCTATGATGGTCAGAAATATAGACAACTACGTCCAATTCTAACGAAAAATACCTATCATAAAAACAAAATCCGTGATGAAGAATATGAATATGAAATGAATTATGACATATATTTACTCTAGGATTAATTCTTTGCTTCACCGTAACTTATTGACTGAGATAAGTATTTATCATTATGTAGAGGAAAAGAAAACCTTATTACGGTGTTCTGGGAATACCGGGTTGTCGTTCGAAATTTTCCGGCTAATTTCACCGAATGAAATATTAAGTCCGATGAGTCCAAATGAAATTATTGGTTTAAGTTGCTGTATTTATTTGCTATATAAATAAAACAATAATACAATTTTTTATCGAACCATCTTATCTTCGGAGTGAAATTGGTGATAAAAGATAAGCAAGCATGATGATAAAATTTTAGAGTAAATTTCTTTTACGCTAACATTCTTGGACCAGTATTTGGTAAATTGTAAAAAAGATTTCAATATGAACATAAAACATTTATAATGAATTTTGTTTCTCATTACGTGCGCCATTATGATGATACTAAAACGCTAATCACGTTTCATAAAGTAAGCAAGCATTGTAAATAATGTTTATCATCAACATCTGGATTTCTCAAGCCATAAAATTACCCACCGTTAAGTCACGATACAAATTGTATACATGATTTTGTAGAAGGTTTCATATTGATACCTCTATTGCGTTAAGAAATCTGTCTACCTAGTTTCTTTTCTACCTTGAAACTCCGCACGAGCCCTGCAGGAACCCTTTCAGATGATAGATTTGATCTTTAGAAGTGTACTCACCGTATACGGTTGGCAACCAGAAGCTCAGCGATGTCCCGTCCCAGTCGCGAGTAGGCAGACTCCACGATGACAAGCACTTTGGAATCGATGCGAAGGCGAGCGTCTGAACGGTGGTCGCGCGCTGCCTGTTGCTGCGACGCGAGCAGCGAGCACTGCGACAACGGTCGCGGCACCCGGTCACGCCACACCAAGCTGAAAAGAAACCGGAATTAATACTCAATATACAAATTTACAGAAAACCAGGGTCACCGACATAGCCCACAGGATTGCCAAACTTAAGTGGCAGTGGGCAGGGCACATAGCGCGCAGGACTGACGCCCGATGGGGCAGAAAAGTCCTGGAATGGCGACCGCGTTCCGGAAAGCGCAGTGCTGGTAGGCCTCCCACACGGTGGACCGATGACCTGATTAAGGTCGCCGGAAAACGATGGATGCGGGCGGCCCAGGACCAGCCTTTGTGGAAATATTTGGGGGAGGCCTATGTCCAGCAGTGGACGTCTTTTGGCTGAAATGATGATGATGATGATGATACAAATTTAAGGCAACAGAGTAGGCTGTACCCTCCATGTAATTTCCTCCAACTCGGCGTTGGGTCATTTATGGACTAAATAGTAGTAGTTGTATACACAATTTAAAAGGGCAATGGAGAGGGCTATGCTCGAAGTTTATTTGCGAGATCGAATTAAAAATGAGGAGATACGCAGGCGAACCAGATTTACCGAGGAGAGAGTAACCCTTGAATAAATCAGTCAACTATGGACCCTATGTTTACTAGATGTCTTCAGCTAATGCGATGGTGATCTTCACATGTGAAGAATACGAAACGTATCGGCGATAGATTAACCAAAGTATCATAGCAACAAGGATAAAATAACAAGGCCAAGTGATTGACGCCTATGATAGTGAAATCATTAGTGCAGTTTTGATATTGGGTTTGTAAGCAGGCAAATTGTGATGCTGATAGGCGAGATCCAGTATGCCAATAAAGTAATCGAATTCGTCGACTGTATATCCTACTAGCATTATAATTATAAAGTGACTGAACAACTATTCATTGTCTTATGCAGCAATTTATTAATACATATATCACGATAAAAGTTTAACCAAAATATCACTACATAATATAAAACAAAGTCGCTGTCGTCTGTCCGTCCCTATATTTATGCTTAAATCTTTAAAACTACGCAACGGATTTTGAAGCGGTTTTTTTAATAGATATAGTGATTCAAGAGGAAGGTTTATATGTATAATCCATGCATAAATTTAGATGTTCATCATTGCACCCGTGCGAAGCCGGGGCGGGTCGCTAGTATAATATAAAAGTCAAGTGGAAATACACTGCAGGAATGGGTGCACACTGCACACTTAGTGCCATAGTATCAGTATAGCCCTAGCCGGCCAACAAGATGATTTACCATGCCTCGTTTGAAAGGACCCTTTAACGTAGGTGGGAGGGAATAAATGTGCAGGCAGGGGATTTCCATGTTTGTAAAGTACGACAAAGACGGGGGCCGCAGTGAATCTATTTTCACTTAGGGACTGATACAATTTAAAGTCAATGTCAATGCAGACGATGACAGCTAGTAAATAATAAAATATTCTGGATCATCCTGAGAATTATTTTTGTAAAATGCTGAGAAAATCAGCTCAACTTTAGGACAGCTGAAAGGTTAGCTAAAATATTACGAATGTTTTGGAAAATAAAAGATGAAAATACACCGTTAACATTGGAATTTATCATATTGTAGCATTCTGCAGATTAATTTCTCATTCTTTCACATTCTGTAAAACTACACATTTCGTAAGTTCTTACAACATTGCATATGTTTTTCTTCACTCTCACGTCCAATGTGTCACGGCTTACATCTAGTCGACAGATTTACGACTGGATGAGATTGAATTACTCAATGAGACCAAGGGATTCTATTTACGATGTCACCGCAACTCGTTCGCTTTAATAGCTTTTTCACTTTTAGATATATGCTTCAATTACGTACTTATCCGAAAGCAATTTAAGTTTAGTAGGTGATGACGGCACAAACTTCATCAACCGTGGGAAGACGTGATGGTTACTAAATAGCCAAAAAAATTGAATTGTACAAGGAGCGAGAGAATTTAATAATAACATTAATTTTTAATAAAAGTAAAGAATTCACCAGTTTTCCAATAAAATATTCTGTCAGCGTTCCATAAAATATAACTATACAATACGTCTTACTACAGTACCTGAATAATCAATTAATGTTTTATTCGAAAACGGCATTTGCGTACTAACTAACCTGCCTATAAGAAAAAAATTGGACTAAAATCAATCAAAGACTGCCAAACTTAAAGCCGCGTTCCGGGTAGCCACATCAAAGCGCCATTAGGGTTTATCTCAATAGCGCAAAATAAATAACGGCAGAAATTTGTGGAAATATTTTATCCGTTGGAGGCGGGAGCAGTCCTGTGTGCGGCCGTGTCTTGTGGCCTCTTTGCTTTAATGAAAGCCACGCCTGAATCAACCGGGCTGCTTTACCAGCCTAAACCTTTGTTCCAAAATATGCAGATAATATCTACGAGACCGTTTCTGGGTCCACTATTTTATGAAAACATGTTATTTTAATTAAATTCTTGATGTAATAAATAAATAAATATCCTTGGACATTTCACACAACGCCATCTCGTCCCAAGCTAAGCAACTTAATGCTGGTGTTATGGTAACGAGATGGATGATAAACTACTTATATACATTTTTTTTTGTAAATACATACATATTATAGATACAAATGACACCCAGACTCCGAGCCAGTGCCTCTGGTTTAGACAAAGACACTTGCCCGACCCCGGAATCGAACCCGGGACCCGTTGATCCAAAGGCGGCACATCTAACCACTAGACCAACGGATTTAGAACACATAAAATCCCACACCGAGAATATATCCCAGGAGTCTCGTAGGAGGATACTAAAGGATCAAAAGGCGTAGACAACCTAGACTCACGAGAAGAAAAAGTTTAAACAAACCATGTTCCCACCCGTCTGGCCAGCGTACCACAGTAGGCTGATGTGCTACGCTGGCGTCGCCCCGCCATGATCTCGGTGGAGGCCCGACTCTGGAGTGGGATAGGCCGTAATAGAATCTCCTAGATTTTATACAAGGCAAATTTATATATATATTTTTTTAATAAGTAATTAATTTGACTGCCTCGTTGGTCTAGTGGTTAGATGTGCCGCCTTTGGATCATCGGGTCCCGGGTTCGATTCCGGGGTCGGGCAAGTGTCTTTGTCTAAACCAGAGGCACTGGCTCGGAGTCTGGGTGTCATCTCTATCTATAATATGTATGTATTTACAAAAAAAAATGTATATAAGTAGTTTATCATCCATCTCGTTACCATAACACAAGCATTAAGTTGCTTAGCTTGGGACGAGATGGCGTGGTGTGAAATGTCCAAGGATAAAAAAAAAAATACATTAGGCAACATGATGAAGGAAGCTCCTGTGCCGATGTTGAAAAGACATGGTACCCATTTATTGACCGCAAGTAGGTAACGCTTTTATTCACCGCTATATCGAGCTGGCGGGTCTGAGACAGTTTTCGTGAAAAATGTTTACATAACTTTAAGATTTCGCCCGGGGCGTATCTTTCTAAACAACATTAACTTAGTACAGACTTGAATCAAGCATTAATAATTTGTATCTGGCATCTACTACTTTGAAAGCAGAATATTAAAAGAAAATAGGGCAAGGTACGCTGTTATTTTTTTAGATTACACGTGGATTTAATGGAATAGCATATATAGCAAGAATTATAATCCAGAAAAGCATGATCACGATAGGTGTTCAAATGATCTTAGGTTCAGCGGTCTTAATAGCGCAATTCCAGCTCTAAGTGTAACTCTTATCTAACCTGAACACCGCAGTGCAAACCTAATTATACATATAGTTGTAGATATCGAAAGGCGCAGAGCTGGTAGGCCTCCCACATGGTGGACCGATGACCTGGTTAACTGTCACCTGGTCACTGGAAAACGATGGAGCTTCGTGGTAATCCTTGGAGAGGCCTATATCCAGCAGTGGACATATTTTGGCTGAAATTGTGATTATGATGATGATATATGTGGTGACGGATTTAAAATACAGAGTCACCACCCCATTCCGTCCTGAGGGTGTAGTTCACTATAGCCGACAAAAGGAAATGACACGGGCCACGGCCGATAACCTAGCCGCAAGAAACGACTTGATACCAAACCGGTGTGCTAATCCGTCTGGCCAGCGTATAGTAGGCTAATTACCCTTCATGTAATTGAAGGAAGGCTCAAATCAGTAGTGGGTCATTTATAGGCTAAGTAATAGTAGTAGACAGCGGTAAGGGCGGCATACATAGTACACGGTTACATTACGTTTTTATGACGCCACATAGGACCGAGGTTCCAAGATAATACATGTGTTTATTGACAATTAGCTTAACCAGTGATTACTTCTCAGCCCACAAATGACCCATTGCTGCGTCGGGCCTCCTCCACTTACATGGAGAGTAATTAGCCTACTGTGCCACGCTTGCCGGACGGGTTGGCACATGGCTCGTATCAAGTTTTCCTTCTCTTGCGGCAGGTGTTCGACATTGTCATTCCCTTTTGTTGGCTCTTACGAGACCTGCAGTATGGAAAGGGGTCCTGACACAATGTATCGAAAACCGTCACCACATGGAACTGTGATTAAGTTTCTAGACACGTGCTTGGTGGTAGGCTCGAATGGTCTGCCAGGCCAGCTACCACCCTCAGACGTAAGTCCGGCGCCAAGCAGTTTTACTGTGTCGAAACACAGTAAAACTGCTTGGCGCCGTCGTGTATATGTGAGAGCCGGTGCCCGACAGGGCGTTTCCTTAAATTGCCTGCTCCATTTTAGACCCTGTCGTGGCTTTCCATCACGCAAGCCTAGGACATTCAAGTCACTGATAAAGACACTAGACCGATATTTCTGGAAATCCCTCTGTTCAATTTATTTTAACAGAAATTCTCGAATTGTGTTTTTTAACCCAATAAAATCCAAATATTTACGGTCAGCAGATACCCTATAAAACAATCGCGCTTAAGGTGGATGCTCCAGGGTAGCCCGCGAAATTCAAATTTTCTTACGTTTTTTGCAATTTGCAGGTCAGTGCTAGGTTGTATGTTGATTAAAATGTTATTCGCGGCTGTAAGACGTATGTAGTTATAGAATTATAATCATCAAAATCATCAATACAACCCTCCAAGCTCATAAAGGTGCAAGAAAAACTTTTTCAACGTCAAAGTCATTCTTGCACCTTTATGAGCTTGGATTGTTGTATTGAAGAGTTTGATGATTATAACTCTGTAAATACATACGACTTACAGCCGCGAATCAAATGTTCATCATCATACAACCTAGCACTGCCCTGAAAATTGCAAAAAACGTAAAAAATTTGAATTTCGCGGGCTACCCTGGAGCATCCCCCTTAAATCACAGAGTTGTAAGCGCGTTAGGCGGGTTTCCATTAATTAGCCAGAATACAAGTTTTGCTATAAATTCTGCTGAGTCAGCGAAACTTGCCGCCCCTGCCGCTCATCTTTCCGTGGTGTAATTTAAACTCGATGAAATAGGATATCTTGTATCATAGCCACGCCTTGGTAGCGATTTACGTAGTTTCCGAGGAAATAGTTTGTGCAAAGTCCAAATTGGTAAATATTACACTGAATTTCATTTGTAACGAATATAATTCAAGATCCAACATACAGTGTAAGCTTAATGTAATGCATTTTATGGCGTTTAGACAGTTGTGGTTAAATAGAGAGAAGAAAAATCAGAATTAAGTATAAAAAGAAAAAATATTTCAGACTAGTGTTAGCAGTTATGAACATGAAAATAAATCTTATGTGAACGCTGTTTATTGCATTTTTTACTTATTTCAGAAAAAAAATATTTATTTCTAAGAAACATAAAAAACACTAAACTAAATTACTTAAATAGCTAAAATTTATTTAAGTAATTTTTTTTTTTTTTTCTTATTTCAATAATATCTTGCGAGGGGAGTTTGGGCGATAAAGAAGGTAATTTTCCAAAGTCAAAATGTCAAAGACTAGTAATATAATTATCAAAAAACCACGATAAATTTCATGTCTCATACCCCCGAGCATTAGTATTTCTTGGAAAATATGCCTTCTGTAATATCACTACAACCACTTTTTTAAATAATAAATAATTAAATAGATGGAATCAAACATAATGCCGCCGTGGGTAAAGGCAAGAAGGAGCATTGAGCAAAATTAGCAGATTGAAATTAAACACTTTTTAACGGATTTATCGCGTGTTTCGAATGCTTTGCAGCAGTCGTGGTCGCGGGAGAGACTAGATGACAGTTGTCTTAAAAATACAAAGAAACAGTTAAAATCTACCGCCTATAATTTTGTTTTATTGATAACGTTCCCTGTGCACGCAGAAATCGCTTAGGGTGTCCAGAGGTCTTGCAGATGAGTGTTTTGCTTGAGATTGAAATTTGGATGTTTTTTAATCTCAATAGCCTCGCGGATCATTCTTGGAATGTAATGATTTTCCTTGGCAAGGATTTGAGGTCTATCAAAGTGGATGTAGTGGTTGCTCTTGTTGAATGTGTCGGTCGGGACGGTGTCGGGAATTAAATAATGTGATATAATACACGCGATAAATCCGTTAAAATGTGTTTAATTTCAATGTGTAATAATCGCGAAAACCTATGAAATCATTATCAAACATAATGTTATAATTACCGAAAATCAGGTTTTAGATTAGTGGGAAACACGATCTGATCGCAACTCAACTGTGAAAGTTCCCAAACAAAGGGCGAGGCAACAGGGACGCTCCCCGAAGTTAACGTCTTTAATACTTTTACCAAGTATTTTCGGAAAGTATTAGTGATCAATATTATACATAACTAGCTGAACCATGCACGCGTTGCTACGCAACTAACTGAAATAGTTTTGAAGGAAAGACATTACACGAATATTCAAGTTTTATTATTTTTGTTCAGATACGTTCGTGGTCTCATGCACAACACTTTGCTGAAGATCATCACATAGTCATCAAATACATAGTGTACGATTCTATAAAGAACATACAAACAAACACAATGTTTTATCTAAAAGAAGAGGATTACGCTTTTAAGGTGGTTAGTGCTGTGAATTAATCGCTATATGTCTGATAGGATGAACTATGACTACTGCTGTAGCATTACATTTCATAACACATTTACGAGTTTATAAGACTATTTTCAATCTTCTGATATGCTGAACACTAAAATGGCGAAAGAAATACTGAGACTGAGTATTTCGCCATTTTGAACTGATCGGAAATGACGAACGGCTAAGTGTCTGATATTTTGAGGGAAAAGTATTTAAGGTCCGAAATAATTATGACGAAATGAAACCTTTGTGCCTACAAGTAGGTACCTAAGCTGTATAACTGTATTTAAATATCGTAATGTTCATTATTGAGGAGACTGTACCCTAGCAGACTGTGCGTAACACATTAGACCTGCAGGTTAAGCAACGTCTGGCCGTCTAATATCTGACCTCCTCCGTATTTCAAAGGGCACGTAAAACCGTCGGTCCCGGCTGCCATTCCATCACCATCTATGGTAGTTGTTACACGTAGCCAGTAGCGTGAGCTGACCGCTGGTATAAGCATATTACTACCGGTGGTCCCACTAGACAGGTTGTGGAGGGCAGACCGCAAACGCAAAGTGTAAACACTGGTAGTTAGCCAAATCAGATTAGACCGGTACAGACTCCAATTATTAGTTGAGAAATGGCGAGGAAGATAAACCGTAATTAGACGTGGAGACGGATATAGATGGCATAAGGTCACCAACCTGACGAGACCTGGCACCTGTAGGCACATGTAGGTAACCTGACCTGAGAGACGACTACAACTGTAAGAGGCGACTAAATGAACGCACGATGCAGATAGCCTCAATAGAAGGACAACTAGATACAAACCCTGTGCCAACCCGTCTTGCCAGCGTGGTACCGTTGGCTAATATCCCTTCATCAATTTGGAAAAGGCAAGACTAAGTGGTAGTATAGTGGGTCATATAGGGGCTGAAACAACGATTTGCAATGGTTTCCAAAAAACACAAACCGTAAATACAAAAATGCATCACATTGTGCATTTAAACTGAATTTTTCATAGTCTACTTGAATACTGCAAAATGTAACACTGCTCGCTCGCACAAAACGACTTGACCAGTTCTGTTTTCTTTTGAACATGTCTGTGACACGTTTATTCCTCGTCGGACGACCGGAAAAGACCCGGAAAATGGAAGTTTTCTTTACCCGAACAAAGTAATATTAGAACACAATGAGTTTTATGCAAATATTTTACAATTGTGACGTGAAACGCACTTTGTTTGCGAAACAAATTATAAGAAATGGAATCAATGTCGCGAAAAACTTGTAAAAAGTTTTATTATCCTTTTGATGCTAAAGAATCTCGGTATGTACGACGTCAGTGGCTTATTTTACCTGAAATATATGTATATGTACTTCTATATACCTATATGTATTATAGTTGACAGGCTCCAGACCTATAATTATTAAATTTATTTATTAAAATTTAAAAACTTATTTCTAACACAATTGATGTATATAACTAAACTAGCGATCCGCCCCGGCTTCGCACGGGTGCAATGATTAACCTCTAAATTTATCAGTGTTTCTCTACGATATTATGGATCTAGTAAAAAACCGATTCAAAATACGTTACGTGGTTTTAAAGATTTAAGCATACGTATGGAAGACGACAGCGACTTTGTTTTATAATATGTAGTGATAGTGATAAGTACAAAATAACCATACAGCCTTTTCTTAGGCGCTGACGAAACTTTACTTTGATATGTGCTGTGTTTCGTTTTCTGCAGGAAATGATTTCGTGACTGTTCTGATGGCTTTGTTTTATATAAATCCTTTCGTATGTATCGTTTCGTTCTAACATTTCAGACACTTTGCAGTTTCAGCAGTGGGACGACTGAATGGCGGTTATCGCTGCGAGCATATGTATACCAACGAAACACTAATGAGCTCTCATTCTATTGGCGCACTATGACGAACGTGAGTCATGTTGTTGGTCACGTAGCCACGTTGCCGGTCACGTGGCAGGGTGCGCTACGCAAAACATAGCATGATTAAGCTATGTATAACCGAGCTATGTAGATCCGTCAAGAAATCATTTCCTACAATATAAATATTTAGGAATTGCTGCTTAAGATGGATAGTATAGCTGTTCAGTCACTTTTACAATGATAATATCCAAATTACGTGTCTTAGCGCTGCACCGCAGCCCAAACTCAAAGATCATCTTACTAATATTATAAACGTGAAAGTTTGTAAGTATGGATGGATGGATGGATGGATGGATGTTTGTTACTCTTTCACGTAAAAACTACTGAATGGATTTTAATGAAACTTTACAATAATATAGCTCATACATCAGAATAACACATAGGCTACAAGTTATAAAGATATTATGTGAATCACAACAATTTATCCAAGTCGAATTCAAAATTTCTAATTGTCAAATTTTCGACCATATTAAACTATAGACAACATAACGTTTCGCTGTCAGTTGCGATTTGTTAAAGTAGGTTTTATACGGACGGGATAAAAATCTCAGGTATCCTATGTCCAACTTTCTTTTTGTTTTAATTATATATAATGCGGAACAAAGTTCGCCGGGTCAGCTAGTATGAAATATGGCTACTGCTTTAAAGTAACGTGGTTCTCATAGAAATCGCAAAATAAAAATAATCTTCTTCTATACTTATAATAAATCTGTAGAGAGGTCAATTCTGTACATGAAATATTTTTCCAAAATAACTATCAGCGGGTGATTAGTGATCGATACTGACGCCAAAAATGCAATCAGTAAAATTTTTGTCTGTCTGTCTGTCTGTCTTTCTGTCTGTCTGTCTGTCTGTCTGTCTGTCTGTCTGTATGTTCGTTATAGAAACAAAAACCACTCGACGGATTTCAACAAAACTTGGTACAATTGTTCTTCATACTCCTGGGCAGGTTATAGTATACTTTTCATCACGCTACGATCAATAGGAGCAGAGCAGTGAAGGGAAATGTAGGGAAAACAGGAGAACTTACTCCATTTATTAAGCTTCCGTCGCGTGTGCAGCCTTAATAGTTAAAGATACACAGAAATCATGTATAACGGAAATGTTCTCCTTAAAATTATATAAAAAATATTCTACGACAGCAAATGTCTATCTTTTATGGTTGACTCACAATAACACGTGTAACTCCCGATAGCTTAGCAGTTCAGAGCTTTCTGATTATATTTGTCTACTCTTACGTTTATAACACTCTCAATCATCCCTAATTAATAAATGTTAACATTATTACCTATTTCATAAAAAAAGAATCATAGAAATCGGTACAGAAACACCAAAGTTATTCATGAAATACGCTAATAAACCATCGCGCGTGATTACTGATTCATGCTTTAAGGATTATTTTTGTGTAACCGTCGCATCGGGTCGCGCGGGAGGTTTAAAAGCGCGGGTGATCCAAACGCGAACTTCATACAATATTTGGATTTGGCTGATGATGCGAGTAGACGTTCCGAGTATTCGCCCTTATTGACAGGCAATATTGTTTATCAGCGCGACTTTTAGTCTTCACAATAATTTAGTTTATTTAATTTTCTTTTGTTGTTATTTCATAAAATAGGTTTTTTTCCGGAAGTCATTATTCCACGCGGACGAAGTCGCGGGCAAAAGCTAGTTAATAATAAATTTGTTATGTAGGTACCACAGGGCGAGGGCACTATAAACGTAATATAATAAACATATATATAGGTATGTGTATTTTCGCAGAGATTCGCCATTTTCACACTAGACCTTAAATGACTGGATGTCAGGTCACCTGCTTTTTCAGACAGTGGCTATTTGCAACTGACACTGAGGATTTACTACTAAACTGATAAGAAATAGAAGGATACCTATTGTTTATGTTAACAGTGGAAATACATATTATTTAAATCACAAGCTGTTCTGTTTGGATTTTGAATCTGTAAGTATTTTATCAAGTTACCTAACATAAAACATACCTACCAAAACTTACGAGTAACCGAACTCTTCTCGAAACGAGCATATTTTTTTTGTTTTTAATAAATTAAACAACTCTCCTTTGTACTTACTAATACAGCCATCAAGCAGCGGTAGTGTACCTACTATTAACAAACAATGAATAATAAATTTGCCATTTAGTATTAATGCGTCAAAGTCCCATAATTATTAATTGGATAAGGAAACCTCATTAAACGCTTAATCTCAAGTACAAACCGCACAACTCGATCCCGCCCCGCCCAACATAATAATTTCACATTATTATTGCACGTCATCAACGTTTGCTCCCGATACGACCAAATTGAATTTAATGCGAGTGACGCATATTTTCAACTAAAGCAATTAATTAAATTCGGCTGTGCTGATATACAATTTAATTTAACATTTTAACGAACACGGACGTTCGATGCTCGGTCATGTCTAAAGAGGACGTGGTTAAACACAATTGGGCAGATATCATTCCCTTTGAAGTTGATAAAACTAATCATTTGTTCCTAGTCATTAGTGTTTATAAGTATTTTAATGTTATTCATTTATTGTTGGTTGTGTAAATAAACTTTAATCGTTTGTTATTTGAATATTACAATCATTATTTAAATATTGATACTAAATTCTCGTGAAACCACCACCTTAAGTAAATGTACCAAGCTCGCGTCACCTGTTCGATTACTTCTTTTTAGTTTGTGAATTTAAAACTAGCCACACCGGGTCATTATTGTTATCATAATTATATTTTATTCTCATGTAAGTGACAGATTGTCATAATGAGAAATAAAGATCTTTAAACCGAAATTCTCGTGAATACCCGTCCGTCGGGCCTAGCCAGGGTATGTAGGACTCTGGGGCGTCATCATCATTTCAGCCAAAAGACGTCCACTGCTGGACATAGGCCTCCCCCAAGGATCTCCACAAAGGCCGGTCCTGGGCCGCCCGCATCCACTGCTTTCCGGCGACCTTAACCAGGTCGTCGGTCCACCGTGTGGGAGGCCTACCAGCACTGCGCCTTCCGGAACGCGGTCGCCACTCGAGGACTTTTCTGCCCCATCGGGCGTCGGTCCTGCGAGCTATGTGCCCTGCCCACTGCCACTTAAGTTTGGCAATCCGGTGGGCTATGTCGGTGACCCTGGTTTTCCTGCGTATCTCCTCATTTCTGATTCGATCTCGCAGGGAAACTCGGAGCATAGCCCTCTCCATTGCCCTTTGGGTGACTTTGAGCCTTCTGATGGAGCCCATAGTAAGCGACCACGTCTCTGTTCCATATGTCATCACTGGCAACACACATTGGTTGAAGACTTTTGTCTTCAGACACTGCGGTATTGCGGTATCTGGGGCGTGTAAGGATGAAATTAGCGCCCCAATCTACCCAATAAAACCACCGGCGTTTCTCGACTGCCCGCTCCAGGGCTACGGGTCGCGCTCCCCAATGTGGAGCATGCTCCAAGACCACGAGGACTTGGCCCGCCTCGATTAATTTACTTCAAAAGCCTCAGCGCTCCTAACTTCATCGATTAATTTACTCCTATATTTTTGTAAAACTTGCACCCACTATAATGAATTACCTAATACATAACCATATGCCAACCCGTCTGGCCAGCGTGGCATAGTAGGCTAATTAACCTCCATGTAGTTGGAGGAGGCCCGACTAAGCAGTGGGCCATTTATGGGCTGAGAAGTAAGTAACATTTTATAGTTGACAAGTTTCGCTACGACTACGCTAGAGCGAAACAAACCAAAAGGTGCCAATATGTGAAAGGTGGCAGCTAAGCAGATCATCTTGTTGTACAGGATGGTGCATTTGTACTACTCGTAATTGTAATCTATCAATTATCCTAATTCCAGCCTATAAATACCTAACCTCTAACTCATTGGTAGAGTCACGTCTCCTCCTAATCGATGGTGGGATATTAGCTGCTGGCAAAACGGGTTGGTCGTTATAGGGTTTATATCAAGTTTTCCTTCTCTTGTGGCTAGGTAATCAGTCTCTTACGAAACCCTCAGTATGGTGTGTATAAGTCAGACCGTCACCACACGCAAAAGCGCTCACTATGCTATGTTGGTGAATTAATCAATGGTGACACCTCCGGGCTCGTGCTCATGAACGTAGTATTATCTACTACCTCTCTTCATCACCCAAAGGTTGACTGGTAGATAATGCCTAATAGCATTAAGTCCGCCTATGTATCACGTTACATAAAGCATTAAAATCAATACATATTATAATTTTGGTTCAATACAAAAACACAAAGCTAGACAATATTAAATGTACCTATTTCTGACACAACTAGGTATAATCAACGCTAGATATACAAAAAAATACGCTTGAGTGGTTAATTACGCTGAACGATTTTGCGTGTTAACTTAATGGTTACTTTTCTGCAAAACCACTTTTACTATCTATTTTGTGATGCGTGCGAGTAATAATCGTGTTTGATTCAGAAGACGAAGGTGAAATTAAACATAACTGCTCGGGCATCATTACTCATTACAGCAACCGACGCACGATCATTTACGAAGTCAAGTTGCCTACAACAAATATATTATGTGTTTTTAACACCTAATAATATGCAATGATTTTCACTTTGATGACTGTAATGCACCATACAATTTGTTTGTCTATAAGGCAATGGAACGTGGCGGCCGAATTAGAACTTGTAACTACTACTACTGCTTAGCCCATATATAAATTAGCCTACTGTGCCACGCAAGCCAGACGCATTGGCCCAAGGTTTCGTATCAAGTTTTCCTTCTCTTGCGGTTATGTTGTCGGCCTCGTCATTTCCTTTTGTCGGCTCTTACGACACCCTCTGGATGGAATGGGGTGGTGACGCCATGTATTAGTCTACACACGTCAACAGGCGGCCAAAAAATTTGTACTAAATATGTTAAACTAAGACCTACCTGGTAAGGGGCACTGTGACATAATACGTATAGAAGAATATGGTGAGGACGGATAGCAGCATAACGCCGGCGACGCATTTTCTCACGTTCACGTGGCTGGCCAGCCAGAAGCAGCAGCGTGAAGCCGACGCCTTGTGCGCATGCGCGTACTCCCCCCCGCATTCCAGCAGGGGCGTCCGCGCACCCCGCCCCTCGCTTCCCATCCTTAACATCTATACACCACTATATTTACACACAACAGTAACACTTAGGCCTCTAAAAATTTCACTATACAAATGTCTCTATCTGGGCACCCTAACGGCGGCGTTTGTCCTTGGTCGTGTTGTTTTTTGTCGCCACTTGCTGTGCTTCCACATTTCATAGAGCCGCAGTGGTGTAAGGGAGCGCGAGTGCGCGGGGTGGGTGGCTGCGGCCATCTCGAGCCGACACACGCGTCAGATCCCGGTTTAAAATGGCCGCCGACGCATTATTGCGGGTTGTGATCATCACGGCGACGTCGCGGGCTCCTGGGGCTAGAGCTCACGGCATCCGTCTGCGAGGTCAGTGCTCACTGCTCCCGCGTACATCGGTGATCTCTGGAACAACGAAAAAGTCTGTTTAAAAATCAATCGCACACATCAATCCGATTGAAAATTACAATGTATCAACATCATCAATTCAGCCCATAGATGACACACTGTTGAGTAGGGTCTCGTGTCCAATTATGCCACGCTGGCAAGACGGGTTGGCACAGGGATAGTGTGTGTCAAGGATCTCTTACGGCTGGCTGATTTACAGCCGCCTAAATAGCAGAACTAGTATAAGCTACATACTCGTCTTTAACGATTTGTCAATATTGTCCACACTTGCATTTCCCCATTATAAAGTATCTGTTATAGTTATATTATAAAGCGGGCTAAAATAAGACTAAAATATATTTTTGTAACAGCAAATCGAAATGCATAGCAAAGCCACTATGGTATACAATAGCATGCATACCTATTTAAGTATGTAGTCTACGTACTAAATAGTGTGTGCATATCAAGATTTAGTGGTTATAATAATCTGACCCTATTTACAATTACATTAACAATTTACATTGGTTTAATATGGGAGTAAGTACCTCTTACTCCATTCATCATACTCATCAGCCCACTCTATTCCACTGCTGGACATACGCCTCAACTAATGAGCGCCGTGTCTTCAAATATATCTTAAACTAGCGACCCGCCCTGGCTTCGCACGGGTGCAATGATGATATATCCGTGTTTCTCTGTAGTATTATGCATGTATTATACACATAACCTTCCCCTTGAATCACCTTATCTATTAAAAAAAACCGTTTCAAAATCCGTTGTGTGGTTTTAAAGATTTAAGCATACATAGGGACGGACAGCGACAGCGACTTATGTTTTATACTATGTAGTGACAGTGACTACGATATTTGTCAGAAAAAAATATGACGTCTCATCCATTCTCATCGCACGCAGATTATAAATTACTCGTGTTGAATATTAATCAGCTTTCAGTTTGGGCGTTACATATTAACATGGCATCTAAGCAGTTTACACGCCAAATTTGCAAGTCCCCTCTAATTATCGCTTGAAGCCACGTACTTAATATGTTTTCCAAATACTTTCACCACGTTTCCTTGGCATTACTTCAAATGATTAACACACAAACTGGAACTGAATTATGTCAACGACTAAAATTAACTTACGCAGTTCGCATTGGTAGAATAGTTTCATAATTAAACAATCATGTACTTTTAAAAGGACAACTTTAGCAACACCGAGAGTGCCAATAATTAAAAAGAAACCTATTTATGATAAAGTTACAATCAATTTATTAAAAAAAAACCGATTAGTTTGTCAAAAATCGATACCATCTCATAAAATTGGGCAACCCATTTGTTGGGAAAAATGCCATTGAAAACGAATTGGAGTTGCGTCATCTTATTTTTTACCGAATTACATTTGGGATGTATTTTAAATATATAGAAATTTGGTCTAGGTGTTGGATCACGGGTCGATTACGGGGTCGGGCAAGTATCTTAGTATATTTGTGTATTAGTTAAGAAGTTACGCAGTGGAGTTTCGTCAGCAAAGCAGTAGGCAGGTAACTAAAATAAAAAAAAACATCATATTGTACAAAAAAAAATGACATACAACCATTTATTGTAATTGGAAAGATATTTTTTCACTTTAAACAGACAGAATCATATTTCAAAAGACGGCAACAATGTTCGCGATTGTAACTGCGAAGGCAAAAAAAACAGTTATTCCAATTAGACGCATTTAAAGGGCGATTGGTTCCTTGTGTTTATTCAATCGTAAACACTTCAACTCGGTCGACTGCTTTCCTGATCTCTCTTCGCATTATTTGAATATAAGCGTACATTGAAACATTTCTTTGCAGCGCCCAATACAGGTCCATTCAACCGCGAAACAGGCCGAACGATACTCAAAATGCCGAGCTTTGTTTCAAAGTAAATAAATGAGAATAGCCAATTAGATTTATTTATTTTGGTAAGTATTTAGCTATGCTTACAATTTCAACGCGGATTGTGCCATGCTGGTTTCTAAAATCTCTCAGTTGTTTAAAACCCAAATAGAAATAATGGTCGGTCGAAATTCAAACATAATTAATTAAATTATAGTTGTATTCTCAATTTGACCACAGAATTTAACAATAAACAAAAGAGAATATTTGCGTATGTGTGTGTGTATCAAATAATGGTAGAGTGTGTAATGTGTTTTATTCATTTAATGTATTTTAAGCATAATAAAAATAGCAATAGCATCCTCCACGAAATAAATTGTAAGTGTGGGAAAATTTTTCTAAATGGGAAAGGAGTTTACAGATTATCGCAGTCAACTAACATCATTCTTTGGTGATGTGTTCCTGCGCCTGCAGCCTGCAGTAAGATACAGCAGAGATCTATCAGGGGAAGCATTGTGTTGGCCCTGAAGGAATCCACTTTCCTTCTGCCATAGACATAGTCATTAGCAATCAAGATAAAACGCTATATTAAGTAGTTAGGTTGGGAAAAACTGCTGTAAGAAGGTGCTCTTTAAGCAAAAGGAACGAGGAATATTTCTCATCATCATAGAAATTTTATCAATGAAACCCTTCCACTATATAAAGAAAAGTTTTAGTTATCTCCACGACGTGAAGCACCCCAAGGGATCGGCACGTAAGGACGTTGGAAAACGGCGCACGTGATTATTTATAGACAAAGAAATATAGAGATACGCGAAAAATGGCTAAGTGTGTGCGAAATTATGAGGTTCTGCTTATTTGACCAGTTTATCTTCGGATTTATAAAAGTCCTACATTAAGACTGTTACTATATCCAATAGAATCAAATATCCTGTTTTTGGTTGTATCATAAAAGTATGAGAAAATAACTGGGGCTTCCAACAAACTTTATAGTGGCGTTGCCATCAGTATAAAAATGTACCTTTTATTTTTCCTACCAAAGTATACCTAATAAGTTTCCATAACAGAACCCTAGAACTAGAGTATCGAACCTTTGTGACCTTGCAGGAGGAATAAACAGCGCATCTATTCATGTACTATGGATAGATGATTATGTGTAAGAATGTCTAGGTTGTAATTCTTTTGTTCGGTAAACGAATGTACCGTAATCGAGGGCCTGAGGCTTATGTGACTATTCCGTGCAATACCCATTGTCCGGGCACATGCTTACACGGTAATGAAATTTCATGTGCGCACCCGTTGTCGAGATAGGAATTTTTGTTTCATCTGGCCAGATTGTCTACCTAATTTGACGTACAAATATTGTAGGTAGTCCATTTAGCAAGTAAAGGGAGGTTTTGGGCGTTCTCTGCGAGGGAAGTGAGACGCGAACGGAATCCGTGATTGTGCGACCCTTTGAATATTAACTAGGAGATGACCCGCTCGTAACCCGGCCACGAATCTACGAGGCTACTCGAAAGGTTAATTCAAACTGCTCACTGTCGGACGTGCTTTATTCCTCTACCCCTGATAAAATTGTACCGTCTGATGTAAATTGAAACCTCTACGAAAAACCAGTTTCTATTTTCTCTACATGGTACTACAATACTGTGTTATGTTTCGAAAATAGAAATACTTATAAGGAGTAACGGTAATTCTATAAATGTTTCTTGTAAGTATCTACTATTATAAGAAAATACCTATTTGATAGACTATAAATATTAAGTATCACTACATAGTATAAAACAAAGTCGCATTCTTCTGTCCGTCCCTATGTATGCATAAATCTTTAAAACTACGCAACGGATTTTGAAGCGGTTTTTTTTAACAGATAGAGTGATTCAAGGGGAAGGTTTATATGTATAACCCACCCCTGCTTTGCACGGGCGAAGCCGGGGCGGGCCACTAGTACTGAATAAGATTAAATTATTTAGGAAAAAAATTATACCGGTTAGATAGTAGACTACATTGCAGATAAAATAAAATTCACAAAATAGTTCTGAGCATCCACAATATTATTTGGACGGATAAATATTTGTGATGCTTTCAATATGCTACTGATGTTCATAGGTTGCAGTACTAATGGACAGCACCATCGTACGGCTCGTCTATAGTACAAGCTTAATAGATTATAGTGTCACTTAAACTAAATACAGAAAATATGACAAAACTAAAAATAGGAAAGGCTTTGAGCCATCACCGCACTCGCCGTTTTATTAAATACTAGCTTTTGCCCGCGACTTCGTCCGCGTGGAATAATGACTTCCGGAAAAAAACAATTTATCCCCGTTTTCTCCCCGTTGGGAGGGAATTTCCAATAATCCTCTCTTAGTGGTAGCCTACTCCTCCCAACAAACACACAGGCCAAAATTCAGCTCTCTACTGCCATTAGTTTCGGCTGTGCGTTGTCTGTCAGTCACTCAGTAACGGAAGAGTTTTATATATATAGATAAAGATAGCTGTACCCGCAACTCCGTCAGTGTGTAATTCCTTGTGTATTATTAAGTTAATGTATTGGTAATATTGTTTAGATCACGTTCACATGAGGCTTAAGTACTTAGACAACGAAAATACTTCAGCGCAAAGCTTCCGGGTAAACTATCCTACTTCACTTAAAACTAAATATCTATAACATAATTA
Organism: Clostera curtula; assembly: GCA_905475355.2. Taxonomy (NCBI): domain Eukaryota; kingdom Metazoa; phylum Arthropoda; class Insecta; order Lepidoptera; family Notodontidae; genus Clostera; species Clostera curtula. Next base: position 6,174,232 of record FR997799.1, read on the forward strand.
ATAATACCTATACCTTTAATTAATAAAAGTACCTACGCTTTTACTTACTTATTATTATTATTAAAAAAAAACGAACATAAATTAACCAAAACTTACCTACAACTAACTAACTACTACTAACCTATTACTACTTCACCTAAAAAGAAATAAAATGTTAACTATTAATAATTTGTAATTTGAACGAATATAACACGCCACCAAAATAACTAATACCTATTTTATGAAATAACAACAAAAGAAAATTAAATAAACTAAATTATTGTAAAGACTAAAAGTCGCGCTGATATACAATATTGCCTGTCAATAAGGGCGAATACTCGGAACGTCTACTCGCATCATCAGCCAAATCCAAATATTGTTATGTATGAAGTTCGCGTTTTGATCCCCCGCCCTTTTAAACCTCCCGCGACGACCCGATGCGACGGTTACACAAAAATAATCCTTAAAGAATGATTCAGTAATCACGCGCGATGGTTTATTAGCGTATTTCATGAATAACTTTGGTGTTTCTGTACCGATTTCTATGATTCTTTTTTTATTAAATAGGTAATAATGTTAACATTTATAAATTAGGGATGATTGAGAGTGTTATAAACGTAAGAGTAGACAAATATAATCAGAAAGCTCTGAACTGCTAAGCTATCGGGAGTTACACGTGTTATTGTGAGTCAACCATAAAAGATAGACATTTGCTGTCGTGGAATATTTTTTATATAATTTTAAGGAGAACATTTCCTTCATACATGATTTCTGTGTAGCTTTAACTATTAAGGCAACACACGCGACGGAAGCTTAAAAAATGGAGTAAGTTCTCCTGTTTTCCCAACATTTCCCTTCACTGCTCTGCTCCTATTGATCGTAGCGTGATGAAAAGTATACTATAACCTGCCCAGGAGTATGAAGAACAATTGTACCAAGTTTTGTTGAAATCCGTCGAGTGGTTTTTGTTTCTATAACGAACATACAGACAGACAGACAGACAGACAGACAGACAGACAGACAAAAATTTTACTGATTGCATTTTTGGCGTCAGTATCGATCATTAATCACCCGCTGATAGTTATTTTGGAAAAATATTTCATGTACAGAATTGACCTCTCTACAGATTTATTATAAGTATAGAAAAACTCCCTTTAACTTAAAAAACACACTTTTTAGTCTAGTAAAAATCAATTCTAGTATAGTAACTTGTTCCACATTTAAGACAATTTCTCACTAAGCACTCTTAAAATAAAACCGAGACAAGTCTAATGCGCTACTCGGTAAAAGTAAATTATCTAGAAATAAGAATGATTGTACCGTAATGAGTAAAAAAGAAAAAGTGGAGCTCTTAATTAAATGGATTAGGCTTGGAGGAGGTCCATTTAATATAACAGCAACGGGTTTGGTCATAAACTTCAGTATTAAATCTAGAGGTTTAGTTGTTGTGTTCACAAAAAGATACTTAGAATAACCAAATGGCTACTAGATTTTATTATTCATTTTGAGGAAATAAAAAATTGTATAAAAACTTAATATGATACCCTGTTTTCTTTGGGAAATCTTCGTGGACATCCGGTCACCGGGGACTAACCGGGTTATGTGGGCCTACGGGATGCGAGAATTCGGTAAGTTGCAAGCAACCTACCCACAACTACTCTAGGGTTGCAGGGTTAACTCTTCCCGACTAGAGAATGCTTTACATGCTTTACAACTCTGGTAGCTCTTAGCCCGCCTCGTTTAGTGAAGCTATTCCAACTCGTCGGGTCAACGTGGCTCATTTGCCTTACCTAATTGCAGTTGACCCAAATCAGCAGTAGATTGTGGGTTGAAATGACGATAATGAATGATGAGACCAGTACGAAGACTGTCTATAAATTTATCTATTTTAGAGAATTGTCCGTGCACGGTACGGTTAGGTCGACTCGGGTAATGACCGAAAACAATTATTAGTTAACCCTTGGCCCTTTCCCCGAGAAAGATAGTAAGATTGCCCCATAGTGATTAGAAATGGACTGCCAGTGGCTTGTGTATACCTACTATCGAGATGAAATAATTAAAAAGTTACTACTTGTAGTATATAGCCCCGCATTGAGCATACATTATGTTGGTGCTTCTTAGGGACGAATGTAAAACTTCAGGATGAGTTTTACATTCGTCCCGTGTGGTAATGGATGTCACCGGTCTGAGGGTGTCGTAAGAGTCGACAAAAGCCGGCGTAGCACAGCCGGCTAATTACCCTCCATGTAATTGCAAGAGGCCCGACTCAGCAGTAAGTATGAGCTGAGAAGTAGTAGTAGCTTATTACGGAGCAATAATGTGTGCTGTAGATCAATAGAACTAAGACACCGGTAAATGATTGATGAAATTAGTCATAGATTTATTCAGCACTCAAATCATAATCATCATTTCAGCCAAAAGACGTCCACTGCTGGGCATAGGCCTCCCCCAAGGATTTCCACAAAGGCCGGTCTTGAGCCGCCCGCATCCATCGTTTTCCGGCGACCTTAACCAGGTCATCGGCCCACCGTCTGGGAGGCACGACTCTGTATCATATATGTCATCGCTGGCCACACACATTGATCGAACAAGTTTGTCTTATAACACTGCTGTATTGTGAACGAGAAGATCTTCTGCAGCTTCCCGAACGCTACCCAGCCGAGTTAACTGGACAGTGTGTCCCAGGTAATTTTGGTCAACAACATCGAGCATAGAGCATTCGATATCAATAGGAGTGAACATGGACATTGGACGCGATCTTTGTCTTCTCCATGTTCAGGACTACTCTACCATTTACGAGGAATAGAAATATTGAAGCAGCTCTTTGAAATCAGCTCATCAGAACCGCGCTCATGAGTTTATTACAGTTGACTATTCCATCAATCAACGCAATCTACAACACGCTTCCTTCATCTCTAGTAATCACAAACAACGTAATCACATGGCAGTTAAAACTATTGTACTACGGAACGAAACGTGCGACAAAGTAACAAATTTCAAGCCACACCGTGCGGAAAATTCGCAATATGTCATGCATAAACTACATCCTCTCGCTGGCAGTATGTCATGCCTCACAACGTTTTGATAAAAATTATGACGGTTTTGAATGTGTCCTATAAATAGCACAACAATTATTTGTGAGACTCTACTATGCCACGCTGGCCAGACGGCCCAGAAGTTTTCCTTCTCTCGCGGTTAAGTGTTCTGCAGTATAATATCTTTTTTTCGGCTCTTACGATACCCTCAGAATGGAGTCTTTATAGTTGGACACTATCTCTAAATCCGTCACCACATTTTATTTTATTTTATTACCATTCGGGAATCTTACAGCTAGTACATATTTAAATACAACTTATAAAAATAATGCTGGCCATTTATAAGTTTCCACTGATAAAACATTCGTTCATTCATTACAAAATATATAATTTTAACAAGATTGTCTAACGACGTCTAACGATATACGACATCACATGTAAGATGTCGGAACATGCAAGCACGTTATTGTATGATAATGACATCACGATTTTGTTGGCCTTTCGGCATGTAATATTGGCGCCATAAGATTGGATCAGAAGAAAACACCTCACGGCACAGATGAAGGGACCAAGTTATTATAACTTTGCTCGTTCACCACACCTCGCCACGGCCCGGTTCAGAAGCCCGCATAATAATGTCACAATAAGGCTAATGCCATAGAAGTAGCGTAAGATTCGAAACGCGAGTTTAGAATAAGTTTCAAACAAAAACAGAATATAATCTCTGATTTATTTATTGCCTAGGAAAACTAAAATATCTACTATTAAAATGGCATTCTAGGCTTATTCCAGTTAGAGCATCTAAATAGTAAAACCAGAATAATAGCGAATTTGGGTAGCGATTGTTTTATTGAACATTAAAATGTACTAAATAAGTTCAGGCCTATATCCAGCAGTTGACGTCTTTTGGCTGAAATGATGAAATTAGTTCAGAGCGTGTGGGGACGGATTGCCCGTAAGGTGACGTGGATTTAGAATTTAGGATTTAGACTACATAGTGTCACTACCCCATTACACCTACACAAATAAGTTTTTTTAAACTAAATTTCTGCACTAGGTATAACCTGTGTCGCGGGGGCAGTTTACAAACATGTAATTCACGAGCACAAAATATGACACCCCGACTCCGAGCCAGTGCCTCTGGTTTAGACAAAGACACTTGCCCGACCCCGGAATCGAACCCGGGACCCGTTGATCCAAAGGCGGCACATCTAACCACTAGACCAACGAGGCAGTCAAATGACAAGGCCATAAATCTCCCCGCAAAAGAAATAAAATTTTATGCGAAAGCCTGTGCCAATTCGTCTGGCCAGTACTAGCAATTAACCTCCATGTAATGGGAGGAGGCCCTACTCAGTGTGGGTCATGTATGGGCTAAGTAGTAGTAGCTATTAGTATTAAATTAGTTAATAAGTGTTTAACCATATCAGCAAAAAAAAAATGAACCAGAGGCTAGTAAATAAAACTCTTTAACAATGTATCAATGCTTCCACAAATGGCAAATGATAGTAAGAACATTCTTGTATTGTGGCGTAAATGGTGAGTATGATCTCACAGTCCGCTGTAGCGCCAAGCAAGGCGCAGTCTTGTCTCAGCACTGTAATACTTTGATCAAACTTCTAAAATATTGGCCGTGTAAATCAGATGATATTCTGAAAATGACAGGGGTTTCTCGAATGTCGAAATGAACAGCGGATTCTTGTTTTAACTATCTGTATTTATGAACTTTGTGGATCATAACAAATTATTGAAACGCGAATATAAATGTTTAGTCTATGTGTACTTACATGGTTGCCATATTTGAAAAACATTGACTTTATTTGTATATTTGTCTCTCGGGCCATCATTACACTTCATGTACGAACCAGTCTTGAGATAAATAATGAATACTCATATTGCTTATAATTTTAATTCGCATAGAGAAATAGTAATGATGACCTGTTTAAGGTCGCAAGAAAACGATGGATGCGGGCAGCCCAGGACCGGGCTTTGTGGAAATCCTTGGGGGAGGCCTATGTCCAGCAGTGGACGTCTTTTGGCTGCAATGATGATGATGGTGATGATGATAGAAAAATAAAGAAACCGGAATACTTAAACAATAAATTGTTCAGCGGCTTATTTTTTATACTCCCTTCCTACAAAATCCCGTGTTAGCAAATCCGTATAGCAGCTCACAAATAAATAGGCAATAGTCAAACAAACCAGATTTCATTTATTTGTACAAGTGGTACGCGTAGTCACCGCTGGCGCTACGGCCATTGTTGTAATATTTCACATCGGATTTATTTACAAATGCAGAAACAATCTTACGAATGTAACTAGACCACAGCAACATTTTCGATGCCGTTTGTTTTAAGCAATTCTATGAAGAGCTCATTAAATAGGTGAATATAAAAAACGGATGGTGGGTCTCACTGACGAAAATCAAGATTCAAGACCCTCCTGCGAGTGCTTTCAAAGAGTGAAAAAAGTTATTATGTCAAAGCCAGTTATTTGTTATGTTATAAACCAACTGCTGACTGGAGTTCCTCATATGTGGTTAGAGAAATTAGTCTATAGTGCAGCACCCAGACGGTATCTGAATATTAAAGTTTGCTCGTTGGTCTAGTGGTCAGATGTGCCGCCTTTGGATCAACGGGTCCCGGGTTCGATTCCGGGGTCGGGCCAGTGTCTTTGTCTAAACCAGAGGCACTGGCTCGGAGTCTGGGTGTCATTTCTATCTATAATATGTATGTATTTACAAAAAAAAAATTATATAAGTAGTTTATCATCCATCTCGTTACCATAACACAAGCATTAAGTTGCTTAACTTGGGACGAGATGGCGTTGTGTGAAATGTCCAAGGATATTTATTTATTTATTTATTTATTATCTTTACTGCAGATCATATTCATTCAGTCGTTCCTTCTGACAATGTCGGGATGTTTGTGTCTCTTTGTATGCTTAGTACACCGTGTATATGTCAACGGAAAACAACAAGAACCGGAAATTTATAAATTTCCTAGGAAATTTGTAAACGTCCGTAGGATTCCAAACGAGAGATAAGTTGTATTATTTTACGCCCACATTTTCGGAAATTTATAAACTTACTGAACTCACGCGTAAAATAATAAGTAGCAATAACCAAACGCCATGGGCGCTCTGATTGGTTGAATAAGTCACGTGTTCCTTCTCCGTCCTCTCCGCCGCCATTGTTCGATAATGTCTACTTGTGGTAACATAGACCTGATACTGCTGCATCATCAGATATACCTCTGCTGCATCATCAGGAATCTATAGGATACCCAACTCCTTACCAAATTACAGTAGATGATCGTGTTTGGACTCATTGTAAGGGTATCAATGAAACAGATATAAAAACGTTAGGTACCTGACATTTATGGCTGAGTAGACTCTCAATGTAGTGAACATTGTGTGTGTACTCAGCCATAATGCAGTCCGATGTCAGGGTTTTTTTAAGTTAAATCCTTATTTTATTATGTTTAATTTGTTACATGTTTTTAAGCATTTTTTTTATTACTTAGCGTTTGGCAATTCGCCAATAGCGATCGCTCGCAAGTCTCGTTTTTTTTTAAAATTAAACTTTATAATGTTTGGTTTTTTTGGCAGAAGCCCGGCTTTATTGTTTTTCTTTTTAATAAAACTTTTTAACTTCGCATCACTCTATTTCTATTGTTTTATTTTGGTAGAGTGAATTAGGGATCATTAGCATATTATGTAAAACAGTAACCATGTATTATAGGTACTTACCTAGTTTTAAAGTAAAAATTCTGTTTCGTACTGATAAATTTATAGTTTGGCAAGTCTAATTGTACCTATGTCTATGGACACAAGCATGCCACTATCAACATCGACCAATCAGAGAACAGTGTGTTATTTGCCGTATCTTGTAGAAGCGTAAAATTAAAAGCTCTACTGTGATTGGTCGAACCGTTTAGAATCTTACGAATGGATATCCGTTAGTTTATAAATTTACGACGAGACGTCGTAAGTTTATAAATTTCCGAAAATGTGAGCGTAAAATAATACAATTTATCTCTCGTTTGGAATCCTACGGACGTTTATAAATTTCCTAGGAAATTTATAAATTTCCGGTTCTTGTTGTTTTCCGTTGACATATATAATATGGGAACTATACATATATGGATGTACATACGAGGGTGAATCAAAAAGTTCTTAGAAGTGCATATATATGAAACCTTTTTGGATCAAGTTCGATATTCAAATTAAAGAGTGTCTATCACACTATATTTATGCAGACTGTCACTTGTTTTTGTCAGTTCGTTCGCATGTAATAAATTTTTTTGTGCAACGAGTTGCTAAAAAGTCAAAATTATGGATAAAAGTGAGTTACGTGCGGTGATAAAATATCTCAGTTTGAAAAAAATGTCTACGAAGGAAATTTTTTTGGACATTCAGCAGACATTAGGGGGTGATGCTGTACCCTATTCTACGGTTGCGTACTGGGTGGCTGAATTTAAAAGAGGTAGATCAAGCTGTAAAGATGACCCGCGTTCTGGGCGGCCTTCAACCTCCGTTACAGAAGAAAATGTCAAAAAGGTTGAGAATCTGGTTTTGGAAGACAGAAGAATGACTATAAAACATATAGCTGAGATCCTAAAGATATCTTTTGGTAGCGTTCAATCCATTTTAATTGATTCACTGGGGTTCAAAAAAGTGTCTGCAAGATGGGTGCCACGAATGTTAACCGACGAAAACAAAAAGCGACGTTTGGAAATTTCCAAGCGTAATCTCGAAATGTTCCAGCGTGATTCGGATAATTTTTGCCGTCGTCTTGTCACCATGGATGAAACGTGGGTCCACCATTTTGATCCTGAAACTAAAAGACAAAGCATGTCTTGGAAACGACCATCCTCTCCATCCATTAAGAAATTTCGAGTTGCTCCTTCCGCTGGCAAAGTTATGGCCTCTGTGTTCTGGGATAGTGAAGGAATCCTTTTTATTGATTACATGCCAAAAGGCCAGACGATAACTGGACCCTATTATGCAAATTTAATCCCGAAAGTGCGTGAAGCGATTAAAGAAAAACGTCGTGGAAAACTGTCGGTGGGCGTGTTGTTCCTTCAAGATAACGCTCCTGCCCATCGATCGGAAGTTGCGCTCAACGCAATCCGCTGTGCTGGCTTCAATCTCCTTGACCACCCACCATATTCTCCGGACTTAGCCCCAAGTGATTTTCACTTATTTCCAAAATTAAAAGAGGAAATTCGTGGAACAAAATTTCACGATAATGACGCGGTTATAGCTGCCGTAGAGGACTTTTTCGAGAGTCAAGAAAATAATTTTTTTTCACAAGGAATAAGGAAGTTAGAAACGCGTTATTCTAAATGCATTGCATTGGAGGGAGATTATGTAGAAAAATAAAATATTATTATTTAAATCTTTGCATTTTTTAATATTGATTCCAAGAATTTTTTGATTCACCCTCGTATAACTTGATAACCAGCAAGAATCGCCAGACGGTATTCACCTACCAAGAGACCGAAACTATTTGTTTCGGAAAATGTGACAGATAATATTTACACTTTTTATCTTCCAGAACCGAGTTCAAATCGCACATATGATAATAAGGTAAGATGCCTTTATTTTCCCGACGTCTGGGCCTAATTACACCGGCGATGGTCATATGATGACTGGTGTCTGGTTCTTCACGGATTTAAACATTGATAAAAGTTTAAAAAAGCAATTTAACGTTTCTATGACTAGTCTAGGATTATATAGTTAAGTAAATAAAATTCAGGAAGGCGCGCAAGGCGTCGGAACATCGCAGTAACATTGCCATTAGAGTACGGAGGCGAAACCCACAATTCGCCCGCATATTTGGTCAAGATTAATTGCCCTCGACATCATCTGTCAACCCGGGGGACATTCCGTGGACATTTTGTTTGCTGTACAAATAGCTCTAACATATTCGTCTTGTAGCATATTATTAATCGTGCTGTGTGTCTGGCGTCCGATATATACAGGGTGGTACAAAAACACTGTAGCGATCCAAAATTATGCGAGTTTTTTGGGAGAAGCCAGTGCTGTTCCGATTCAACTTTTAATCACGAAAGGTAGTTCCATCATATATTTTGTAGATGCTTAGCAATCTGTTTTCGACAGTGTATCTTGGGTTGTGCTTATTTCATATAGTTACGCCAATTCTTGCGGGCCAAGATTCTAAGCAACATGGACGCTTATTGTTCCTCTACATTTTGAACAATAATTTTTAGTAGTACCTACTATCGGTTTTTTTTTAAATAAATAAGGGTTCTCTGTATAAGGCGAAGACTGTATACTGAGTTTCATTAATGTTTGCGTACTCCGCTTGTGTAATCAACCAGCGAACGTGTTAAACGAATGCAAAGGATAAACCCGGCAAGTACGCATTTAACACGTCCACAACAAACGCGCCGATTATTGTACGGCAGCAAATAAAGTGAGTTTTATTGTATTACTCGCTGCCACTCTTAGTTTTACTTTGCGTAGATTAGAAACTCGTGCTAGATTGTTACCAATACTTTTTCTTTTTATATTGTTCCATTTGTAGCGTAATTACTACTGCATTAATAGAAGTAGGAGTTGATCCGAGGTAAAATTTATAATCTGATTGTAATTAAAGATTAAAATAAAATAGACTCTGCATTTCCCTAGCTCCATATCTTGGTCAGATGACGAAATTAATTATATAAGGAAAACAAAGAAAATTACATTATATATATGATTTGCCATAAGGATTGTATTGACATTTCTGTTGGTTTTGATGTACTATTACATTTATTATATTATAGTTATTTACTTTTGCAGTGAATGTAGTAACGGTTATGCCTACGTTTTGAAACAAAACACGGTTTGCATTATACACACACATTCCGAAGGTTCCAAGTTGGAACCACTGGGCCGCAGTAGAAATTCTCGAATCCGTAATAAAATTTCTAAATACCTTTAAGTAGGCATTGTTGGTTACAACAGACCCGCTTTACTTGTGTCTAATGTTGCCCAACCATTTGTCTGTTTCCCAAGCAAACTTAAATTATACCTCTAAGTTTGTCTTTGTTGTTCTATTTACTTAAGGCGTATTTACGTTGGTGCACATTTTCGGTAACTTTTGCTTTTGGTTACATAACTATGGAACTCGTTCATTCACTGACATATGAACATTAAGGACGGGTTGTTTGACCTAAACTTTTTTACGAGTATTTCCCGGTGTTGGCTCTGGAGAGAATATAAAACTTCCCCACCGCACGCTGGGAAATAACGCGTGTTGCAAAAGTCAACAAAACCCAGCACGCTTGGTGGTAGCATCTAATGGTCTCCGCCCGGCTAGCTACCCTCACATCTAAGTGAGGGCCAAAAAAAAATTACTGTGTTTCGTCGTGTGTGTGTGAGAGCCAGCAGGCCATTTCCTTGAATTGCCTGCTCTGTCTTAGACCCTGGACTTGCTTCGAGTTGCAGAGCACCGGTTAAAGTAATATAATTATTTATACGTTAAACAACCACGGACGTTGACCAAAGTATCTTAAACATTTATTTTGTCAGTATCAAGCTTCATGATCACAGAACAAAATGCAGAAATAAAGCTGGTACGGAACTGGAAAGCATTAATAAGCAAAGTGCAATTCAATTGCTCAAAGGCAATCAGCGCTAGTGTTTCGATATTGATTCGTGAATTTCCTGATGCAACTACAATACCTACCAGTTTGCGAACTACCGCAACCTACTAACAGGTATCTCCAATTAAGGGGACATTTGTGCCATTAAATCGGTGTTAGGGTGGGCATTTCTGGCGAGGTACTATTAATCGACAATAGGGAGAGTCAGGCGTAGAGCGTTCTTTAGTGGTAAGTGCGTGTTCATGTTTAAATGGAAAGTAAGAGTGTAGTGGTTTAAATCTAGAATTGCACAAAAAAACATATGCATCGTGTATTGCGGGAACTGCTGAACTATTTATTTGCCTAGGAAATACCTACTACTCAGCCCATAGTTGACCCACTGCTGAGTCGGGCCTCCTCCAGTTACATCGAGGGAATAAGCCTATTGTGCCAAGCTGGCCAAATGGGTTAGAACAGGGTTTCGAGTCAAGTTTTTCTTCTCTTGTGGCTAGGTTATCGGTCTTGTAATTTCCTTTCGCCGGCTTTTTTAGGGTCCTCGGGATCTAAATCCGTCACCACGCGAAGGAAGGAAATACCGTTTATGTCAACTAATATGATACCTTATGAACCCATATTCAATTTTAAAAATTCATTGTGCGTTGCTGTTAAAGGAGCGACATAATGAAATGATGTCGTGTGGCCGTGACATTTAATACTAACTGCATTGCTTGCATTAGATTATGCAAGTGGCACTGGCTTAACACGATCACAGTAAATTTATGCAAGACATTATCCGAGGATAGGCGCGTGTCATAACAACGCCCGCCTGTCCGAAGAGCGGGCCGCTCCGTCGCCTCCTTTATGAAAACCCTCAGCGTGATATATGGGTGTGTGCGGCCGTTATTGCCTCCCCCACGTCTTTTGTATGCAAACATCATTATTTTTTTATCAGCACGTGCAGATATCGGAAGCTTTTGTTTTACTTTTCACCTTTTCGCCGGCTTATTGTGGTACGGACGGTTTGATGTCGGATCTGTGATGACAACAGTAATTGTAATTTTAATGTGGCAAATACTATTGCCAATATCCACGAGGTTGACAATAATGTATGATTTAAGATACTTGATGAGATTTACACGAAACATTGTTATTGAAATCGATTACAATAAATGTAAACAATGCCTATCCAACAAAAAATATCCTATAACCTCCGACTACCTGGAAGAGTAAATAAATATAGACGCTACATCAATCAGAGAGCGCCAATAAAATATTATAAGTCTAAGTCTGATGAATGAAAAAATTATGATGTAAAAATAACAATTATGTTTTACGGTATTCTTGGAGTTACTATTTACTAAGTCTACAAGCCCTAGCGTAATAATAAGCTTTCAATGACACGAATATAATGAATAGTGCAAGCTACAATGTGTCCCGCTAATGACGCCGGGCGAGGCATAGGCATGGGCTGTGGACGCGCGATAATCTCCCGAGCATTAGGCCCGACCACTCGCTTGCAAATCGTCCGCATATTTTGCCCAAGATTAATTGTTCTCGAATATCATCTATCACAGTGAGCTCTCTTGTGACCGTCGTCGCCGGCAGTGCGTACGACGTTTTATTTGAGCCACAATAGCTCCCTCGAGCACCGCAATTGAGGTAATTAAATTTTTGCTCGAATAATGACACCGCCCCGTAAAAACACGTTAAGTATTTTCGTAGGGGGCGGAACGATTAGCTTGGAGCCTTTTTACGCCATCAGACGAAATGTGAATGGTAATTAGCCAAACGACCATTTAATTTTTATGAAGGTTTGTACAATTATAGAACATTTCGCTATTACGACGATAACCATTGAATGGAGTAGCAGTTATCATCTCGACGGCAACTTTAGGAAATACTTTGAAATTATCGCAATATCTGGGTCTAGTAAGTAGGTCTTTAATCATAAAAGCAATGAAAATTAAGAAGCGACTCCATCATAATATTTGCATAAGGCATTAATCTACCATTTAAACACTGCGAATCCTAATTTTGTTAGGCGAAATTAGGGCGATTACAGACTCTTCCGAAAGATAAATCCGTACTTAAAAATACCCTTCGTCGAGTTTATTGCGCAACGGACAAGAACAAATTGAGTCAATCTTTTTTTGTCGGGGACGAAAAACCGAAACGCCCCGTATTTCAGTATTTTCAACGTGTAAAGTTCGAATATCAATCAAGTCGACCTTTTTTCAATAACGCTACCACACGGATCCTTTCAGAAGCAATTTTTCGAGTAATTTCATTCTTAGATAGGTGGTATACATTTTGTAGAGATATATATTAGGTATACAATATAAAACAATGTTTACAAGTAATACCCGTGATATAGCTACAGTAAATAAATAATTGTTGGAACAAAGACCCTGTAGCCACCCGAAGTGGAGATATGAAAAGAAACAGTTCTATTTAAAATGTTTTCTAACTCGAAGTGCGAGTCAGATATCGACGTTATATGAACCCGAATATTATCACAAATCATGGGTCCAGTGAAAACTAATCAACTAGCTAATATTATTTTACAAGCTTAGCTCTCCGTGTTCCAATTTGTTTCTAGGCTTATTTCTCAACTTCTTAAAACAGCTGGCGAAATTTAAATAAAGAGTTGCTTTGCTGAAAAAATTTATACATCTGTATCAGTAGTGTAATCGATATTTTCGTTATGGACATAGGGTTTTTGTTACACTTTAGTTAGTAGAAAATAGTCTATGTACTTTATGTACATGATGAAATACCTAATTCAACATCAAACGAATGAGAGTTTATCATTAATAAAACAAAAGTAACCTAAGTTGATAACAGACTAAGTTTATATTGGATCATGCAGATTACGTCGAAATCGGATTGCGTTCAATTTAAATTTACAATGTCTGTCTTTATCTGTATCTAGAACATGACTATTTGTATAAGTAGGTAATAGTTTCTCACATGTCACGTCTATAGGAATCTTGCAAGTCCATCTGATGCCTAAACATTGGTTGTCAAAGTCTAACTTAAAGCAAGCAACGCATTTAAAAGCTACATTTATATAACTGACTAGCCGTGCCCTGCGGTTTCACCCGCGTGGTGATGGAAAATTGTGAAAATAATTTATTATTTCATCAGGTTTTTTTCGACTTGCTTGACACCATATCGTAATAGTTTTCTGAGGTGTAAGTTATATTATTATAAATGTTCATCACAATTCATTCAGTACCGCGTGAGAGTAACAAACATGCATCCATACATTCTTACCAACTTCAGCGTTTATAATATATTATTAGTGGGATTTAATTTTTTAAACTTCAATCATATGAAACTCTGCAATCAACAGTGATTAATTATTTAAACCAAAACATTAACAACAAAACCATAATATGTCGTTTCAAATTAATAAAGAGACATGACGGACGACACGCAGCTTTCATTATCATGCATATTTGGAGTACATTTTTGTATCTTCCCTAACCCGTATGTATATTTTCTGCAATAGCAGTGACCTAGAAAAATATGATTAGCGTGGATTCATTGAAATAACCCATGAGAGTCTAACCATAAAAAATATATAAGCAAATTCAACATAAAATCATGTAAATATATCAAAGCACATTACTTTGATAAAATATACTCTAAAATATTAATTTTAATTTATATTCCTTTGTCACTCGTGCCCTACAAAGGACAGTCAACTAGCTTAAAAAGGTTGATTGAAGCGATACCTCCAAATGCAGGATGCAGTATTGAATATTCATCAGTTCATAAAAGGATAGGTTCTCTCGAGTTGCTGGTGGTCGCAACAGCCGCTATGCAAGTTTTTGCATCAAAGTGAATATTGTTAAATGCACTTTTTAACGGATTTATCGCGTGTATATTACATTATTGAATTCCCGACGTTTCGAATGCTTTGTAGCAGTCGTGGTCGCGGGAGAGACTTGTGTACTAATCGCGACAATGTGTAATAATCGCGAAAACCTAAGAAATCATTATTGTTAAATGCCTTTATTAAAAACCACTTTTGGGTAAAATATAATATGAAAGCACTAAATGTAAGTGCCAATATCGTATCACCAATTGACGAATTACCATTATATGAACATACAATTATAATAGGTGGGTAGGGACGAACACACTGTTGTGATTTAGTGATTAATTGTTTTTTTTTAAGTCGTACGTTGAAGCTATTTCTACTGCGTCGTCATTCACGTTAATTCAATATAAAAGAAGATATGAATGTCAATATGATAAGTGATATCACAGAAATTAATGACATAAAGACACACTGCTCCAACCCCAAACGATAATGAATAACGGAAACTAAAATACTAAGCTGGCACAAAGCCGACGACACTAAAGTTCCTGTAGGCATCAATATCAAGAGACGCCAGGAGAAATAAAATACAGGCGAACGTCTCTCAACCGATGGTAGTAGTAAATATATTGCAGGAAATGATTTGACGGAATAAAAGAACACGAACAGAACCGTGGAAAAATCATTGTCTGCAATATGCAAAGAACATGCAAACCTAAAATATTGTTTTATCTTCATTCTTTCCAAACATTTTCATCTTATAGTTCATAATAAACTTTCCGCAAAAGGAAGCACGCAGGCGAGGAGAGTAGATTAAAGAGCAACTGTGGCGACAATGAATATTCAGCGCATATAAGCATAATGCGCCGCAATCTTAGCCCCAGCAACGCTGTCGCAAATGCACCGGTGCCCATTTCTCATCTTAAATGGCGAAAGCATTGCTATTACTCCTTGCTCCTTTTGTTACAGTGGTGTGACTTTACAAAGACCCATTCGAAATGTTCAGGATGGTCAGCTTATATTTTTTCATTTTAGCTGAATCCCATGATAATCTGCATTTTAAAGTGATTTAAATTTGATTTGAACACGCCATAGAAGCATCTTAATTCCATAATACACTCGAGAGCAATGAATCCGGGTCACTTAAAGAATGTTAAAAATCTCGGAAACTAAAAATGATAGGTTAATGCAAAAAATTGTATTTAATAGACAATGTAATACTCCTTAAATGAAAGTAAAAAAAATATGAGTCACCATACATTTTATTAACACAAAATTACATAAAGAAAAAAACTGCTGATCTCTCCTTAAAACAAAAATAGGAAACATGAAATTTTTTAACTTTATTACGATTTTCTTGAATTTTAATACTTCGTATTGCCTCCTCGTGCTTCCATTACTGCGTTTACGCGGTTTGGCATGCTGTACACCAAGTTCCTTATACGATTTTGGGGAATATTCTCCCATTCCTCTGTGAGAGCAATTTTGAGCTCACGAAGCGTGATTGGGGGAGGGTTTCGTTGTTTTACGCATCTGCCTAGCTCGTCCCAAGCATGCTCGATCGGGTTGATATCCGGGCTGCGCGCTGGCCACTCCATACGAGTAATGTTCATCTCTTGAAGGTAGTCATTCACAATCCTACCTGTATGAGGTCGGGCATTGTCATGCATAAATATAGCATCCTCACCTAAATTGACCATAAATGGACCAACGTGATCATTGAGGATTTCTTCCACATATCTTACGCTAGTTAAAGAGCCGTTTCTATGATCACCAGCTCTGTGCGACTTTCAGAAGAAATTCCGGCCCACACAAGTACAGACCCACCACCGTAGGCTACTTTTTCTTCGATGCATGCTTGCTTGAATCTTTCCCCTGGTCTTCGATACACTCTGTGTCTTCCATCGTGCTTGTAGAGCATAAATTTTGATTCGTCGGAGAACATAACTTTTGACCAATCTTCAATACTCCAATTTACGTGGCTCTGGGCATATCTTAGTCTTGAAATACGATGCCCACGCTCCAGTTTAGGGCCGTTTGCAGGTCTAAGGGGTTTTAAGTTAGATTCAGCAAGCCGACGTCTTACTGTCCATGCACTTGGGTTACTTCCTCCGAGGCGTCGAAACTGATTTGTGAGTTCAGTTCCTGTGAGAAAGCGATTTCGAAGCATGGTGTTCACCAAGTATCGGTCTTCTCGTCCTGTGGTACACCTGGTTCTGCCCGTTCCTGGTCTGCGTAGGTTAGAACCAGTTTCTTCGTAACGTCGGAGAACTCTTTGTACTGTTGACAGCGACACACCGACAGTCCTGGCTGTATCGCGCTGACTCCGGCCGGTTTCCAGCATTGTAAGTATTCTGGTGCATTCTTCAGGCGTAAGCGACATAATTTCAGCTTGAATAATGAATATAGAGCACTATCAACCTGGTTTATGTACCCACATAAATGACAGATTACAAACAAAAGCAAAACCAAATGCTGTAATTTCGTAGTTCCATCTTCGAAAGTGGCCCTTTTTCAAGTTTGATTTTTTTATGTTATAACTTTACAATAACTAAGAAGTTTTAATACCTTCATTTAAGGGGTATTACATTGTCTATTAAATACGATTTATTGCATTAACCTAGCATTTTTAGTTTCCGAGATTTTTAGGATTCTTTAAGTGACCCGGATTCATTGCTCTCGAGTGTATTTAAATTAAAAGCAAATGACTATTATCTTTTAGGTATTTGTTTTTAAAATATAGTGATCATGAGATCATTGAGGTTGGCATCGCGTTTAGTATAGGTAGTAAAACAGTGCTTTAGTTATGTTTCCAAAACAAACTGATAAATAGTGATGATGAAAATTTGGGACGATAGAGCGTGACGTAATATAAGTCGTAAAATGCGTTGTACATATGTAGCATCCATCAGTATTCCTAAAACACTCATGAGGACAGGTTATAAGAATAAGGGAGACGAAGCAGTTTTTTGCGGCTGACTTTACGATGCCAATATTCACGATCGGTCTTATGGAGATACGTAGGTACATGCGTGGCTGCGGGTAACGGTTGAGTATCCTTCTACTTGAAAAAAATGCTTACGCCTAATCCCGCCAAGGCAGACAGGATTTTACTGCCCTGAATACGTTTACTCGAAATTTATCGTCATCACTGTCTATAAATGACCCACTACCCACTAAGATTGCGTACGTTATGTGCCATACTGGTTAGATCAACAGTATTTCATAGCAAGTTTCTCCTTTTACGGCCACTTTTTTTTCAATGGCTATTCCCCAATTGAATATCCTCCATTTTGAATAGATTCAAATTTTAACAAACAGAAAACAAGCATGAGGTACTGCTGGACATGCTAAGCTATTATTTTGATTTTAGATCATCATCATTAGACTTTTTTTGGTGACGGTGGGGAAATGCTTTATGGATACCGCCGCCCCCCGGGAGTGTGGTCAGCGATTATGTGGATCTCCAGAAACTACTAGTCTACGCACTAAAACCCCAGCGGTATACCCTCATACAACACGCTTGGGGCGCTACAGGTTCGCGTAAACGTATTACACTGTGACGCCTTGAGTAGGTGTCCGTTACGCGGGCAAGCGAGTACCAAAAGGCTTCCCGGGCGACTGGGACGCCATCAGTCAGTGAGGCTTTCGTCGGTAGCGGGTCTCCCGATCCACAACCGGCCTCTATGGCTGGGGCAGGAGGTGGCCAGTTGAGAAATACTGGGCCACAGAGATATTGCGCGTGTCGGGACATAGACGGGGGTTTAGTTATTAATCATGGCGCGAATCACCATCTTAACGCGCCTCGGAGTCCCACATAAACCGGCAGTAGCCCCAATGCGGCTATGGTATATGGGCAAATAATAGGTACCGACGAAGGGATGCCCGTCTTAAAAAAAAGAGGAGGTGGGCATAGAGTAGCCTCTATTGCCCCGGCCTGCGGCATAATGTCCTCACAAAAGGAGGCAATATCATCGTTAGCCTACTATCCCACGCAATTAGAGCTGAAATGGTGGCCAGATGGATTGGTACATAGTTTCGTAAGTCTTCTTTCTCTTGTCGACGTTTTTGGGACGCACGGGTTAAGTTTATGTTTCAGCTAATATAATAGCCCCCTACCGAGTCATATACCTCCTCCAAATTCATGGTACGGAAGTTTGCCTACTGTGCCACACCGGCAAGACGACTTGCCACAGGTTGTATCAAGTGTTCCTTCTCTGGTAGCTACGGGTTCTGCCTGTAACCTTGCTTTAGTCGCCTCTTACGACACCCTCAAGATGTCATGGGTTGGCGACATTGTGTATTTTAAATCCCACCACCACACGGAAAAAGTCACTCAGCGTAAAAAAAAAAATCACCGAGGCAACCTTTAAACGAGCTCATTCAGCATTTCCAGAATCGTTTGGCTTCCAGGTTGCGCGAGTAAAGAATGCGAAGTAGTTTTTGAGGTCGACTTTTACGACGTCAATATACAGGATCGAAATTGTCTCCCTTTGAGGAATAGCGTGATATACATATACCTATTTGAAATAGACGTGATATTCTTTACGATATACACGGACAAATCTATGCGACGTTGATTAAGGTGGATGTTCCAGGGTAGCCCGCGAAATTCAAATTTTCTTACGTTTTTTGCAATTTGCAGGTTAAGCTCATAAAGGTGCAAGAAAAACTTTTTCAACGTCAAAGTCATTCTTGCACCTTTATGAGCTTGGAGGGTTGTATTGATGAGTTTGATGATTATAACTCTGTAACTACATACGTCTTACGGCCGCGAATCAAATGTTCATCATCATACAACCTAGCACTGGCCTGCAAATTGCAAAAAACTTAAGAAAATTTAAATTTCACGGGCTACCCTGGAGCATCCAGCTTAAAAAACAAGACTACTCAAACTACACATACTACTGGCACAGGGTTTCGTCGTCGGCTCTTACGATACCCCTCAGGGTGGTGGGCTGACATTATGTAATCTAAATAGGTACACTACGAACAGAAAAATAAGATTGGTAATTTAGAAATTAAAAAACAAATTATTTCGATCTATTTCTTTTCATCCAACTTAAACAAAAAGAAGTTCTCAATTCAGTTCGACAATATGTATGATTTTAGTTTTTGCCTTTAGATTAATCCCATAAATGTCACCGAAAACAGTTGACTAGTTTAGTTTTAAACTTGAAACTGCTGTGAAGATGCAAACAGAGGGCGGGAATAACATTATTTTAATACAACTCAAACCCAAAAGAAACTTTATTTACGTAGGTTTTATAACAAAACTCTTATAAATCATCATATTGAAAATTACCATTATGTTCCATGTTTAGTCTATACACAACTATCAATCGTCATATCTACAGTAACACCGTTCATACACAACTCCTCATTATTACAATCCATCCATCTCTTTTGATGGGGTAGCAATACGAAGCAAAACCAGTTGAGATAGAAAGGACAACATTATTAGATTACGACTTCAGGTAAAGCACTACTGAGGATGCAAATCAAAAGTCTTCTTACCCTTTCAGAGTTGATTACATTCGTCGCAGTCAATGGAGGGATGTTTACACACTACGATATACAATCCATTAACGAATTAGTTCAACGTACTGTTAATAGTGTTATCTGTGTGTAAACAGTAAAAATGTTTAGATAACAAAGAGGAAGCAACACTTATTGTCACACGTTTCGTACGCGAGAGGTGAGCGAGAACGCGGCGCGCGTCGCACGTCCGACCTCTGGGGCGTCTAGAGGCTTACTGAAGTCTGAATTTCATTGGTGATACTGGTGACGGTATCAGAGCGGTCGGATGCCGCGTAGGGCGGGCTACGAATATTACGCTACGGGCTACGAAGTGGAGGCTGAAAAAATGTTAAATAAAAAGGAACGTTCCGCGCACCGCGGATTTTCCACAAAGAATACATTTTTACAGGAATTTGTTGAAAGAGCATCTTATGCTAAATAGTGTCTGTTATGAAATTTTTAAGAGAGGCACCCTTTTTATTATATGAAGCAGGGACATAATTTATAAAACCCAGACGACATTCTTTTGCAAAAGCTGACGTAATAATAAATTAATTAAAATATTTATTCGAAAGACTTCACAGAACAGTTATCTCACTGTTCTTATTGATAATTATTCTATGCATACAAACTACAAGAGAGCAAGATTATATACATTAATTAAGGAATAACAAAACGGTAGTTATTATATAATAGTAGTAATTTAAACGGTAGTCATTCATATAATATTTATATAATAATTGTTGATTTGAAATTTATTTGATGATTTGTTTGAACGAATGTGGATGTAAAATTATTATTAATGTCTCAAAAGTGAATTTATGTAAATTCTTTTGAGATCAATAAAGTTCTTTAATAGTAGTTAGTACGGCAGTTAAAAATGGAACATTTTGTTGTAATTTGAGAGAATCTCTCACGACAATAGTCGATCTATCTGCTAACGTTACGTCGTACCATCGCGATACAGCGCCACGATCCGTCCCGATTAATACTAAGCACGCCAATAAATACTGGTGCCGGCTTCTTTGTCTCGTACGGAAGATTCGTTTCCTTTTATTAATGGCACGCTCACGCTTGCTTGACAAATCGCGCACCTCAGATACGATTCGGCTTTCACATTATTTTACCTTTACCAATACCACTCGATCGATGTATGCGTGCTCGAAGTAGGTAAATGGGAACGCGAGGAGGTTCTGAAGATTGCTAAGTAAATTTGGTTAGGGGGCATAGGTACGAGATAACATGAGGATTGCGGCATCGGCATCATTTTTTATAAACCCTTACAGATCGTCAAGGTTGAAACTGCCACCGGATCGCAATTCATTGTATTCTACTATTCAAATGCTGCACTACAATTTAGTAGAAACAATGTTTACAAACAGTGAGATCTTCGTTTGTTTGTTACCAAAATAAAACATTCGAAATTCAAAATCCAGTTCTAACTAAACAGCTACAAAAACCAAATCGATTCATTGTCAGGCACCTCAACAATTTACACACATCGAAACTGCTCAGAAAGACATATTCTACATCCAAACCCATACCATATTTAAAGATTTATATCAGTGCAGTTTATATCTTTAGTTGATTACAATGATCTGCATAACAAGGCAACTACTGAGTAGTAGTTGCCATAAAATTACCACTCCTCGCATTTCATGGATGGTAATTAGCCTGCTGTGTCAAACTGGGCACACGCACAGGGTTTCGTTTCAAGTTTTTCTTTCTCTTGCGGCTAGGTTTTCTGGCCTTGTAATTTTCTTTTGTCGGCTCTTGCGAAACCGTCAGCATGAAATGGGGTGGTGACATCTGTCGTAGAACTGACGGCCGCTGGGGCAATCAGGTGCTACAGTGGAGCCCACGTACTGGCAAACGTAGGGTGGGACGCCCCCCTGCTAGATGAAGCGACGATCTGCGACGGGCAGCCGGCAGCAACTGGATGCATAGAACCGAAGACCGGGTTCAGTGGCGGCGAGTCATGGGGGAGGCCTACGTCCAGTAGTGGACTGAAATAGGCTGATGATGATGACGATATTTATAAAACAAGCCTAGCTTCTGATAGGTATTTATAACGAAAGGATCCTGATTACTGTAGGTTCATTTGGACAATGAAAGGCTCTAGTTAAGCAGTATTCAACAAACAGATTGCGTTACTCGTCACGAATGTCTCTGAATAGGAAGCGTCTTTGAGCTCCTGTAGAGTTGGCAAATACCCGTTTGAAAGCGTGACGGACTGTAATCCTCCATTAATTAATGTGTACTGTTAGTGAAGCATTAGTAGTTTAGTTTAAGTAATTATTGGTAACTAGTAACAATAGAAAGAATCTAATAGAGATGTTTCCCATACTGCTATTCAGTGCCACATTGAGAAAAAAGTATGGCTATAACGCCCTATCAGAATTGAAAAAAGCTTCCTAAGTGTCCGGTTCCTCGGTAGTATATTTGACGCTTAGAGTAAGTACATAGAGAGTATTAGAGAGCGAATTGCTAAGTAGGTATTAAAAATCATCGTTATTAAATACCGCCTAATTTTTAGCCTCTTCCCATTACAAGGAGCGCCATTAGCATACTCTGCCACGCGGGCCAGACGGGTTGGCACAGGGTTTTGTTTCAAGTTTTCCTTCTCTTACGGCTAGGTTCTCGTTTCCTTTTGTCGACTCTTACGACACCCTCAGGATGGAATGGGGTGGTGACACTATGTATTCTAAATCCGTCACCATACGGACTATGTTATTAATAGCGTTAAATCATTACCCTAAGTGGAATATACACCAGGTTCATTATGAGTGCATCGTACATGTCTATACAAGCCTAATTATAAGGCTTCTCTGCCTGAGCCTTGTGTGCTAGTGTATTTCTGTGAAATTGTGGTGCGAATAAGACGAGCGCGGGAGTCCTGTATGAAACAAAGGATCATGTGCCAGACTTGAGTGACACGACGGCTGTTTGTAGAAACTTTTACACAAATGGAAACGAAGCTAGCGCCTTGCAAGATAGTAAGGATTTCGGGGTTATACAAGCAAAGTCAAATCTTCACTGCTTTCTCTCGCTTCGCTGTACGATTACTTACACACGGTGTAACAAAAACCCTGTAGCCATAATGAAAGTATCGATAGTACCTACTATATTGATACAGATGGCTATGCCATCTGAAAAAAGAAATTTTAGGAAGAACAAGGCAACTGACAAAAGTATCATAACTCGAGAAATAACCACATACATAGAACCAATATGGTCACTCAATTTACTTAGGTAGGTTAGGTAGGATAATAATAATGACAGTTAGTTGGTTATTTTTCACTGAACTATGTTTTGTAGTTAAGGTCTGGTTCAGAAAAACGTCAAATCTCTTCTACCAACAAAAAACTCACTTATAATTTCAAGACAGAAAAACATTCTAAACATAGAATTGCTTCCTTTGATTGGCTTTAAGATTCGTATAAAGGATTAAAGTAATTTTGTTACAACCTCTATATTGTATTATACCAATATAATCCAAGTCATTTTTCAATATTGTTCTATGTAGACATCCGTACCTCCAGTACAAGTACCTACATCAGCATTACATAGAAGCGTTACGTGACCTAAAGTCGAAACTATGAACGGTTAAAAACGTTTAAGTATATGAACGAAGAAGTTGTATTGGCGACAATATTCAACATTTCAAAATCGCGTGCCGAGTTTGCCTCAAAAATCGATGGAAACAAAATGGTACACATGTCAAAACTTATGACATCGTGATCACAGTTACAGACAGCCAAGTACATACGTGTATGTTCATACGGCATACTAAAATAGATGGAAGGTTTAGTTAACCTTACGAGGAGACGAATGGATACCAAAACGCGTCTGACTTTTAGAGTTCTTGAAACGACATTTGGTTGACCTAAAAGATTTTGAGGCGACCCTTACATAGCATCGAGACTCATTGAAATGTAAAATAGATTGCGGTTAGAATATGATTAATGTGATTAAGGATTCTGAAATTATATAAAAGTATTTTATTCTTTATTATGTAGCTTCTGTTCATCATTTTATTGCTTCGGCGTGGGCAGGTACTTAAAATTCCTAATACTCCAAAGAAAAATGTTTGAGATACTTAATGGAAACTATTTTTAGTACTGTAGAAAAATTGTGAGATAGCGCCTCTTTTCGGTTTTCCTTTTGATCATTTATTAAACGATCTCTGGCCCTATGTCCATGTTTCAAACACGGCAATTTACAAACACGTAATTCACGAATACAAATAATACCCAGACTCGGAGAAAGTGCCTCTGTTTTACACAAAGACACTTGCCCGACCCTGGAATCGAGCCGGACCCGGGTACCCACAATGACTCTTCTGTTAACTAAATTTAGTATACCTTTTAGTAATTTTGCAGTTCAAAAATATTAAACGTACCTTTAAGAGTATATCAAATACATAAACAAAAGCAGTGACACCTTTTTATTGGCCCATCAAAACAAAGAAGGCTTCCAAGGAAACGATAAATCAACGATTTATCTACACGATGATTGCGATACGACAATAAAACCGACAATAAAATTCAGTAGTACCTTCAAAATGTTCCGCCATCATCATCATCATAATAATTTCAGCACCTAAATTACCTACTACTATGCCACGCCACAGTTGGCATAGAGTTTGTATGAAGTTTTCCATATCTTGCAGCAACGTGATTTGCTTTTTCCGTTCCTTTAGTTGCCTCTTACGGTCCCTCAAAATCACCGTCACCATTTGAATTCTCTCTTTAAATACACTTACGTGCAATAAAATCGACCCACCCGTACGCTTTCGTACAGAACTGGATAAATAAAAATGTAAAATTAATTAATGAATACTTTTCACACTGTTTGTCAAATTTCATTCTAAGATTACAATACACCAGCTATAGTGTAACAGATTTGGGCTAAATGATTTTACAGACAGAAAAACAAAGACGGTTAGGGCCTCCGCGCATTATGCGGCCAGGCCGCACGGCCAAGTCGCTGCGGCCAACTAATTCTTCTACGATGTATATAGTTGCGCGCATTACGCGGCCAGGCCGCGCGGCCATGTTTTTGTCGCGCGGCCAACGAAAATCATCGCGTCACATACGCGGCCTATTGGCCGCCTAAATGCGCGGGGGCCCTTAGATTGCTCAATTTTTTAAGAGAATAATATCCGAATGAACGAGTCAATATCATCAACAACATCCCGTTTATTGAAGTGTAGGATAAATAAAGTTTACGAAACATACCTTCAACTTACATTAATAGTTTTTGTTTGTCTGATCCTAATTTTTATATATTGTGTTCCGAATCGAAACTTACAGGGTGGGTCGATTTCATTGCACGTAAGTGTATATACCTACTAAAAAAAAATTGGATAACTGTCAATTTCCGAATCAAAAATCAAATAAATATATTTATCAGAAGTTACATGCATTTTAGACCAATGCAAAAACAAATGCTTAAACCAATCGTTTGCTGTGTAGCACAATAACAAATCTATCAGACTGGAGCCATATATTTTCCGGAATAAAATATATATCGCAGGCTATTCCACACTATACTTTATCACTGTGCCAACGTTCGTCCAGCGCCCCATACCTGCTATTTTCTATCGATGTACTCATCGGACACGATGCAATTTGCTAGCAATATATGCTAGATCCAAAACTTTTTTAGCCAAGTGCTTGCTTCTATTTTAACTGTGTGGCATGTGGTATAAGTTTCGTACGGACACTATAGTACATATTAGTAAGCTACCAAAACTATCAAAACATGTTGATTGTCGATTTTGACTAAGCATATTGCCTTAGCGGGGTTGGTCCCCAGATTCTTTGTCCCTCCATTCAAACTATCGCATATCTATAAGATATCTTAATATTATAAGATCGCCAAATGCACAATCGTTTCTTTTTCCTTTTAATATTTTTGCAGTGTAATATCTTGTTAATGTGTATACAAGCCCTCCGAGTTTCTTGCCAGTTCTTCTCAGCAGTGGTCGTGTTAATTGGTGGTAAACTAAAATAAATATTACTTTGCTTTGTATATTTTTTTATTAATGTGTTGACAATTTGTAAATACATTGTGCCCTATACAAAAAAATAATTATTTGTCTTTGATAACAAAATTTTTTTGTTTATTGTTGATAAGTTGTATGTTTCTACAATAATCGACGGGTGCAAAGTAAAAAGAGATATCTTCGAATTATTTAAATTTCTTCAAAAATATATATATATAAGTATACTAGTATTTGGTTTAGAGACCTGTAGAACAGGGAAGCGTTGCACTGATTTAGTGTCGCACAGAACTAGCGAAATATGTATTTATATTTCATGAAGCCAGAGCCTAGGGATGTCCCACGCTATTCTCTATAGATTTGGTTTTAGTCATCAGCACCGTTGGAAAATTCCCCTTGTTAAAATAAGTCTTGTATATGTCTGATACGTATATGTGATTATGGAAGTTGTTTTTGCAACACCAGATATGTTAGTGACGTGTTGCTAACCCTGTGAACAGTGAACGCATGAGACTGGCAGCAGAGAGAAAATGGATTACTTCAGTTGCTAACACTACCTTTCGCCTGACGGAGCTCAGGCAACCATACTCACGAGCAGGCACACAATAGGGTGGTGTTATTTGGCTGCGTTATTTTTAAGGTGAAAATACGTCCCCAATCAAGCGAACGATAGGTTATCTCTCTTCGTCTACTTTCATGTCGAACACAACATAGTATACGTTAGCGTGTTAAATGATAAATGTGTTGGTCGGCAATATTCGAAGCCATAAGGATGGGTATCAGAGCCGATCGCATGTACAAGTATGTTCACGCTTACTGAAATGGGTGGCCAACACGCGACGATGGACTCTGCCTCTCTTTCCAGAAGATTAATGAAACACCTGCCGTAAACCTTTTATTTTTTTACGCGTAGATGTCCCAAATTAACATTCTAACTGCGCCAGTTGCATTGTTTTATTGATAAAACATAATGTACCTAATGATTAAAGATAGACTATTAGGAACTACGTAACAACTTAAATGTAAAGTCTTCTTCCGTGTGTGTATATAAAAGTGTACACAAAAATTAATTTTTTTCTTTCTCGCCTTTTTCTAATTTTATTGCGGTAACAATAGGTACAGCCAAAATTATTTCAAACTGAATCCATTAACACGTAGATTATATTTTACATCATGTCACACCCCAAAAACAGTCCTAAGGATTGTGTGCATTAGGTCATGTGTGTGAAAGGATTTATTGCACATATTAAGATGGCTGAAAGAAGTGGATGGAAGGTCAAAACTGGCAGAGCCAATCCCAGCCATCCAATATGTACAATTTTTTTTATTAAATATAGCTTATATGTTAATTAAGGCTGTTCATATTAGATTAGATCGTACACTACATGTAACAGGAGTCTTACTGACCATGGTTCAACTTCTATCACGAAAACTTTCAATACTTTGGAATTATTTAGATATATTACGCGAGTTTCTTTTACCCCATGAAAGCCGATTTAACAAAATATCAACACATCTACACAATACAATCTGATATATTATATGGTTTACCTATAAAAATATAAGCCAACAAGTAAACACGACGTCTATCTTGCTGTCACAAAGATAACAAAGGTCAACACTGATTTGTGACTCGTGTCAATACGCTGGTTACATTTGGAGAATAAAATGGACAGGCTTATTAAGAATGTTTCTGTAAAAATACATGTTTCGTGCCATTTTTACAGCTTGCCCATGTATTGGCGGGATTTAAAATAATATGTTTATAGGTAACAACTTAATCCACGTTAATGGTGCAACTAAAGGAATGCAAGACGCAGACAACTTAGCCCTAAGAGCGGGCTCACTGGGTAGTGGGTAATTCATAGTCTGAGATAAAAAAAGTAGTTAGATGCAAGTCTTCTGGCAAGAATAAAATACATTTGAACGATGTACCGAAGAACCAAGCACCTTCTTGTTCAATCAATATTTCCGAACAGAATTACAATAGTATGAGAACTAGTCAACAAATGCAAGCTATGTTTTAACGAACAAACATCGTTCAGCATCTTCAAACGCCGTTGCTCTCCAGCGCCGAGTTATCAAACGAGAACTAGACGTTGAACTTTAAGTTAGTTGGCAATGAATATTTTTATTCGAAAGATATTCGTTTCTCGAAGCGATACGGAATAGTATTCACTACACATAAACGTTTACGGAGACAAGTGAAAAGCATTTTTATGAATTCATCATCATCTTGTCTGCTTAAAAATGTCCCACTACTGAAGAGCTTCTCCAAATGTATATAGAGAAACAAACCTACTGTGCCACGCTGACCAGTCGGGATGGCACAGGCACAGGCATGGCACAGGCACACATTGGCACATGGCACAGGCATGGCACATTTATAAACAATTACTATTCTTTTTCCTGCTTACCCGCGTCTTGCACTCCTTTAGTCTCACCCCTTTACACTTTGAAGATTGAATGGATTGGTGACATTGTGTCTTAAATTCGTCATCACACGGATTTTATGAACTATGATGACGAAGACTACTACCATTTGCCGATGACACCTTTAACTGTGTATCCGATGTTAGAGACTTGCTGTGTCAGAGCAAAACCTAATATACTAATTTTAATTAGATAGCTCATGTACTGTGTTACGTGTGTACCATATCTTTTTAGAAGAAATTTCATACCAGAAATTATGAAAATCATATAAATGACAAAATCTATTTCTAAACAATAATTTTCTGAATAATACCTCACGGTATTAAATTCACCCCACTAATTCAAAAAATTACATAAATAAATAAAAAAATATGATATACCAGTCACCATAATATTACGAAAGAGTTGCAAAGAGCAAGTTCGGCGACGTTATCGAGTAACAAGCAACATTATATTCAAATAGCTTTTTCCTTCGACAAGACTTTCCATAAATCGAAGACTCTCAAAGGTCTTAAGGATTTTCTTGAGAAGATTCTGGCCGTTTTTACTCTGTGTCACTTCAGCCACTACAATAGAACGATAAGATGTATAAACTTTTGTTACAAGTCGAGCCGAATAACACTGCTTTAAATCAAAATTTCTAAGTTACAAATCTCAAATAAATGACTCTAATCAACATTAAAAACTTTTAAGATGAAATTTGCAGACTTCGTGTGCTGAAACGAGTAATTAATTTATAGTAGGAAAATGGAATTTAGTCAAACGGGCGGTAAATAGACATCATTCGTAACAGATCGGGAACCACGCGATAGTCATGGCAAAAGAGTTAGACAGGTAAAATATTGATTAATATATTGATGACATTAGAAATGTCGCGGACACCACTTGGACTAGGAAAACTAAGACAGAACCTAACAGAAGCAGATGAGAGGGTCTATGTGCTGCAAGACTAATGACTGATGATGGACCGTAAAAACAGGTGCGATAGATATACCTAAGTAAAAATATAAAAAAAAAATATTGAGTTTAGGTTTCAGTAATAAACTGAATAATAATATCTCCCTCGCCTTTTTCCCTATTTTCATTAGGATCGGCATCGGTCTAACCTGATATAGCTAACTACCAGTATTTACACGAAGCGATTGCCGTCGGACGAACGGTAATTATAAGGATAGACCAGCTGTAAATGTTCACTTCACTGACTACCGCGCAACGACTGCCTTCCGAAGCACGGAGGGTCAGATATTTATTACACACAAATGATGGACATGGACACTCCTGAGGATGACGTAAGAGCCGACCAATAGGAAATGACAAGGCCGAAAACCTAGCCGTAAGAGAAGGAAAACTTGATACGAAACCCTGTGCCAACTCGTCTGGCCAGCGTGGCACAGTAGGCTAATTATCATCCATATAACTGGGTCATCTATACCCTGTTCAAGATAGCGTGATCGATTTGACAGTTGGGCTAGTGACGGGAAACAGATAATATCTAGTAGTTCAAAAAATAACGTTTTAAAATACTTGGAACAGTGACAAGTTGGCGTGGGTGTATTATGTGTGAAATTCTTTATTGCACTAGACATTGGGTAAAACATTGGGTAGATAGGCGATGGTGGGTCAATATTCATAATAAGTTCCTATTTAATATTACAGGGTTATTTGTGGACCTCCCGCCAAATTTAAATAGGTGGTTCAGACCATGAAAGTAAACAAAAAAGAAAAGAAAATAATAATTGTAAAGGTGTTAAATTTCAATGTGCGAAAGCCAACGAATTTTATTCCAAAATGAAAATGTGTTTTATTAGAATATTGTCTTATAAAGTGAAGAAAAAGTGATAAAGAATTTCACACATAATACACCCACACCATCTTGTCACAGTTACAAGTATTTTAAAACGTTATTTTTTTGACTACTAGGTATTATCTGTTTCCCATCACTGTTCGTCCTTTCAAAGTAAAGATATAATTCCGAACTACGCTGCACGTAGAAGTGCTACCGCGGCACTACTGGTCCCCATTACCGCGACGTAGTTCGGAATCATACCTTTATGTCGATCAGAAAAATTGACATCTGTCAAATCGATCATGCTATCTTGTACGGGGTATATGAGCTGAGTAGTAGCAGTAGGTAGTAGGAGAAGATGGACATGATGAACACCAATCCGACATCTAGCAGAGCCAAACTTTGTTTAACCTGCAGATCGATTGCGTTTACTTAACATAAACTTTAAAGTAGATATTGAAAATATTGCATTTGCATGGCGTTGTATTGGTATGTATTGAGGTTTTCTATTTTGTATTCCCAGTAGCAAGACCTCGGCTTCAGACCGCACTTGCATTGGAGCTGCTTATTCACTGGGTAGACTAACCATATTGCGTATATTTTTAGGATTAACTATTTTCCATCAGATATGTCTCAGTAAAATCTCAGAGGTTTAAACGCACGACTTTGTGGTTTAAAATCTGGCTAAAATAACAACTGCAATTCTACGAAATATTATACTATCCGACAAATATATTTTGCTTTATTCTCTGGATCTAGTTTTTGAAGTTCAATTAATTACCTTAATTTTCGTAATATTTATGCTATGCTTCCGAATAATACCGCTTCTTGAATGGTTTTATTATCTATGCTGGATGGAGAAAAATGTACTTGGAATAACTTGCCAGATACAAAAGACCACAGCTACGTTTCTTTCTACAATCTTTTTATTAAAATAAAAAGATTGTAGCTCTTCATCTAATATTTGCTCTCTGGTTTTATGAGATAGTCCGCTGCTATTATCATTCATGGTAACCCTTGGCACAGTGGGTTAGAAGCTCGCGCTCTGCAGCTTATGCACCGTTGCGGGCTGGCTATCTATTTGTGCAGACGCACGGCCAATCAACCATGTCTATTCAAACAATATTTTGAGGAAAAACCTTTCTTTGTAATTTTGTACTCAAAACCACATCTAAGTGTAGAAAAGTAAAAAAAAGTAGCTCCAGCCTCATAAATGTATTTTTAGCCCGTCTGTTTGTTTGCCAGTAGGCCAGTAATATAAATTCTATAATTAACCCTCAAATTTTGGAAAAAACTTTTCGATCTTTCTACACTATGCAAATTGTCCTATAGTTTTATCCCATTTTTTCTATTACGCAACACAGATATTACCGAATGAACATTTTTCTGCACCATCTCTGAAGCAATAGTTTCAGAGCTAGTTTTTCCCAGATGACTAGGAAAACTTTGATAATATTCAACACTGGTTGGCTCTGTGAAGCAAAATGAATAGCGCAGATGGCTGAAATGGGAATATTGGTGTCAGACAGTTTGTCACTTTTAGGAATATTAAGCACCTATGCTTAGAATAGAATAGAATAGAAAAATGCTATATTGTATAAACCAATTATGTTGTTCACAATCGTCAACAGATACATCAGTTTTATAACCAGGTCAGAACGCGGCACCATTCGACCTGGCGGAAGAAACTCAAAGGGCGTGTGTTTTTTTGTTTAAACGCCATATTATAATGACCTTGTACATAAAACTGACTAGTTTCGTTCGGTTCCTAAAGGCGCTCAACTGAAATATTAATTTTATAATAAGAAAAATAAAGATAATTAAAAACTGAAATTACAAGTCTTGAATCCAGTGAGCCGACCAACCCCAAACAGCGGCACCTGTTCACAAGCATAACGCTACTCTTACTATACTTCTTAGTAGGAAATATGACAAGCTGTTTTGTGTAGGAATCGCTAAAAAGATATGCAGCTGGAAAATTAAACTAACGCTATTTTGGGCATTCGCAGAAAAGCTTAAGAGATATTGCGGATATTTGCTAATAAATGGAAGGAAAACTTAGTCATTTTTGTGACTGAATATAATTTTTGCAATTTCCTATTAGGGACATGTTGCTCAAATAGGTTAAGTGAGTTTTGTATCGAGTTTAAAGTTTTAAAGGCATAGCCGTAGTGGAGTGCTACCGGTAAAAGTTTTTTCATAAAAGTACAGCGGGCAGTGTGCTGTGAAGAAAGCGCTAGCGAGTGAACGGTTGTCGAGTCTACCTTATTAACTTTTATAACTTCCATTTTCTTGTATTTGTATGCATTGCTTTTTACTTGATGAAATATTATGAGGGTCGTTGAAGAAATTATTACGGAACATCGGGGACGAGCGGGACAAGATAGCAAAGATTCATACAGCGAGTTGTTTGATCAGATAAATTACATCGTAAGTTGTTTGTGCTTTGGAGTAAAATAAAAATACAGCGTAAGAACTTTCTCTAATGTTTGTTAAAATATTATAAAACATATTAATACAACACACTATTCAGTTGATTTCAACAGCTAAACAAATAAAATGAAATAAATAAATATCCTTGGACATTTCACACAACGCCATCGCGTCCCAAGCTAAGCAACTTAATGCTTGTGTTAGGTATGGTAACGAGTCAATGATCCGTGGGGCCATACCGGCCAGGGCCTCCCATGCCGGGCGGGCCCACGGGGAGAGGTGAGACGAAGAGCGGCACCCAGCGTCGTGGCGGGTTGCGGCTCCGGGGACTCCTCTGTCCTCAGAGCTGCCTTGGGAGTCGTAAACCGCTGCGGCGCACCATGAGGTCCTCGGGTTGGCGCTCAACTTAGTTGGCCGTCAAACCGAGTCCTCACTCAACGTCCTCGGGTTGGCGCCGGCCGAGGGCTGACGGGCCTCCTCTGCGAGGCCGTATGTCGCAGAAGGGGGCTGCGGGACGGATCGCCGGTGCGCTGCGGTAGATTGGGGCTGCGGGGACTTGGGTGGATGGGGACCCTGTCCCCAGTGTCTCGCTGCGAGCCCTGGACGGGGGCTCCGGGGACCTGGGTAGACGGTGGACCCTGTCCTAAGGGTTTCCCTGCGGGCCCTGGACGGCTGCGGTGCGCCGGTGTCCTCTGGTTGGCGCCGGCCCGAGGGCTGACGGGCCTCCTTCTGCGGGGTCGATGTCGCAGAAGGGGGCAGCGGGGCGGGTCGCAAGGGAGGGAGCTCCGGGTGACCCGCGCCGCGGACGGAGGCGGGGGTGGAGGGGGGTTCGTGACGATGCGGGCCCCTTCTGCCCTCGCCTAGGAGGCCGGTGGTGGTTCGGGGGAGCCACCACCGACGAAAGCCTCGATGACTGAGGGCGTCCCAGTATACCGGGACGCCCTCTCTGATAGTCGCTTGCCCGCGTTGCGGGCACCACGCCGGGGCGTCACAGTAGAATGCGTTTACGCGAACTTGTGGCGCCCCAAGCGCGTCGTGTGAGGGTATGCCGCTGGGGTTTTAGTGGGTAAACGACTCTTGGGTAGACGACCCTTGTCGGAGTCCCACATAATCACCGACCTTTCCCCCGGGGTGCGGTGGTATGCATAAAGCATTTCCCCAGCGAAACCAAAAAAAAAAAAAAAGGTATGGTAACGAGATGGATGATAAACTACTTATATATTGTTTTTGTAAATACATACATATTATAAATAGAAAACACCCAGATCCGGAACAAATACTTGTAGGTCGTACAAAACAAATATTTCTTCCGTGCGGGGATCGAACCCGCGACATGCTGCGCAGCAGTCGATCGCTCAACCACTGCGCCAACCGTGTCGTCAAAAATGATTATTGTTTTCAAACCGTTTCATAAAAAATAAAGCAATTTTAAACTTAGATTATTCAGCTGAAGCCTTTGAATTTCTTATTAAGGATTGTAAGCGTCGTCTCGCTGACAAGCAAATGTAACTCAAGAATAAATTTGACCGTGGAACGGTGAAGACAATGCCAAGAATGTAGACGAAAGTTTTTTCATAAATGTGCAAGAATCGTGGAGTTCCCAGCTGACGGGGCTCGGGGCGACGCGCAAGCTTGCGACGCCCGACTTTCTGGCAAAAGTGTTAAAATGGAAAGTATCTGGAGAATTCCAAGGTTTGCCCGAGGCACAATGCTTTATTCACGACATATAAGAACATAACATCAACACATTACATCGTCTCGTTTTTACACATCACTTTATCCACTTACTTTTCCGAGACTGCGAGTGTCAAACGCTATCTTTTACACCTTATAATCAAATATTAGATTTATTACAAGTCGAACAAATTGCTGCGACAAGCAATATGGAAAAAATAATATAAATACCATTAATACCTGCGACAAGCAATATGGAAAAAATAATATAAATACCACTTCAGTAAGCCTCTTTATGAACAAAACTTAAGTTATGCCTCGAAAACGTTCAATGGAAAAAGGCTAACAGATTTTATGATACATCATACGGTGGCTTTAAATGATTCAACTAAAAAAACCTTAAGTATTTGGGTATGTGCACAATGAGCTTTAACTTGAGTATACGTTTTCCTTATCCATCGAAAGTAAAACAAAAATATTCATTAACTAGCTGACCCGGCGAACTTTGTTGCGCATTATAAATATTTAAAACAAAAAGAAAGTTGGACATAGGATACCTGAGATTTTTATCCCGTCCGTATAAAACCTACTTTAACAAAACGCAACTGACAGCGAAACGATATGTTGTCTATAGTTTAATATGGCCGAAAATTTGACAATTAGAAATTTTGAATTCGACTTGTTTATATTGTTGTAAATCACATAATATCTTTAAAACTTGTAGCCTATGTGTTATTCTGATGTATAAGCTATATTATTGTACAGTTTCATTAAAATCCATTCAGTTGTTTTTACGTGATAGAGTAACAAACATCCATCCATCCATCCATCCATCCATACTTACAAACTTTCACGTTTATAATATTAGTAAGATAATTCAGTTTAAATTAGTAATTCTTATTTTAACAGTGGCCATAGTCAACGGTGATTTTTTTTTCTATAACATATAGCACCGTGCCGCTGGGGAAACCGTAACTAGATATTCTATCGGAAGAATGACAAACGTATTGTCGTGTCTGAACTGAATCAAAGTTTATTCCCGCCGGGAGTTGCTGTCGACCTACCATCGTTAAGGTGTATATTGGAAACAACCTAATCCAGTATAGTTTGTAATAAATAGGAAACTCCAACAGCGAAGAGTATCGTTAAACCTGAAATTAAACATTTCTCCGAAAGTGCTGTCAAGGGTCATCATCTACATATTGTAACAATTTTTACAAAGATTTATTACAAAAAAAATAGTCAAAATACAGCTACGGTATAGATACCGGGGGGGGGGCGCCACAGTGCTACGGTTTACAACGTTCTCGTATTTATAAATGTTTTAAAAATAAATAAGCGGTTAAAAAGTGTAAACAGTGCAAGTAAATTATAAACAGTGCTTAAAATCACTAGGATCATTTAAAGTACTAAGTGAAAGAACTGTAAAACTGAGTGAAAAGTGCAAAAATACGCTACAACACTACTGACTTTGTCATCCGTTTATAAACAATTAATTTGACCTATCTAGTGCAAAATACTACGGACAAGAGTGAATACTACAAAAAGACTACGAACAAAATACGCAAAAGTGCCCATAGAAGAAGTAACAACAAATTGTTAACCTCAAAAGTGCAAATAATAGTGACTTGCGATTCGATTCGATTATCTACTCTAGGTATACCCGATCCCATATGAAAATCACCAGCAGCGCCATCTAGCATTTCTAGTTATAACTTGTAACACATTAAGCTATCTAGCAAGACCAAGCGCCGGCGCAGCGCTACGCGCGACAATTTGTCTTCCGGGATTGAGCATACTTCTGTAATACGTTACTATTCTCATAGAGGTCGCTGAGCATCACACATTTTCTACTCACCATGGACGAAATAAAACAAATGTTACTAAAAATGCAACAAGACATGGCACAACAAAAACAAAATATGCTAGATATGAAGGAGGATATAAAAAACACAATAAACAATAACATAAACGAGAAATTCAACATTCTAGATCAAAAAAATGCGATTTTGGAGAAAATAGTAGAAGAACAAAGCATAAAAATAAGTAACCTAGAAAGACAAATTGGATGCAAAAACCTGGTCATGTTTGGGGTGCAAGAATGTGAAAAATCCTACCACGAATTAGAAGATATACTGATCGATATACTAAACAAGTACTTCAATCTCCCATATGATAGATCTCATATCGAAGCAATCAGAAGACTAGGCAAAAAAGGCGAAAAAGTCAGACCAATTATAATAACATTTGCTACAATGGGCTTCAAAGTTAAGGTTTTGAAAAACAAGTCGTGCCTAAATAATACATCATACTACATAAAAGAATACTACCCTATAGAAGTCCTGAATAAGCGCAAGGATTTACAAGCTCAACTAAAGAAGGAAAAAGAAGCAGGCAACACTGCTTTTATAAAGTACGATAAACTTATAGTATTGACTAACCATAAGAGTAACTACCGCCAGCCGATAAGTAAGAGAAACCTGTCTGAATCCCCGGAGATAATACCACCGCACTCCGGTAGCCAAAAAGCTCAATACGACAACAAACAACCACTGAAGAAAAATAAAGCTTCCAATATCAGAGATTTTATACGTCAAAAACCGAAATTGACCTACAATCAAACCGATACCCCGCAAAATCGAACACATACATCACAGACCAATCTAGCATAGCAACGACAGACGAGCCCCCTACTCCCCACTCACCTCCCACCACGGCTGGTCACCGCGGGAGAGTCAGACTACAACCCTCCAAAGAATATTAGCTCAAGAAACAAAATTTCAATAAATATTTGTACCCTCAACGTCAGATCATTATCAACACCCGAAAAACTGCTAGAACTGAAGACAGCTCTCAGTAACATAAAACACGATATACTGGGCCTGTGCGAGGTGCGCCGGCTAGGTGAGAATATAGTAGAAGACGAAAACTATATAATATACTACATAGGACAAACAAAGGGTCTATATGGCGTAGGTTTCCTAATCAAAAGAGAATACAAAGAAAATATCATAAACTTTTCCGGGATATCGGAAAGAGTTTGTATGTTGGAAATAAACTTAGGGAACTTACATTTCGCAATTATACAGGCATACGCACCAACAGAAGGCTCAACACAAGAAGAGTTAGATAAATTCTACACAGACTTAGAAGAGGCTCATGATTTGATCTCTACACAGTATATAATAGTCATGGGCGATTTCAACGCACAGATCGGCAAACCAAAGTATTATGAGAACAGAATAGCGGGCATTCACGGCTTTGGAAACAGAAGCAAAAGAGGAGAACGACTGGTTCAGTACGCATATGAACATAATCTGAAAATAATCAATACAATGTATAAATTAAAAGCTGACCAACGATGGACCTGGATTTCGCCCGACAAAAATACTAAAAATGAAATTGATTATATAACGACAACGAAACCTAAATTGTTCTCAAAGTTTGAAGTTCTGAATTCTTTCTCCTTTGGCACAGATCATAGACTCCTGAGAGCAACGTTAAGCTTAGGTATGCAAAAACGGAGTAGAAGAAACTACACTAGTCCCAAAAACCCTTTAAAGACTGAGGAAGATATGGACAGTTATTTAAAAAGCTTAAATGAATTTATACCCGAACTAATAGAAAACCAGGAAAGATATACAGTCACGGAATATTACAAGAGAATAGAAAACTCTATATTAACAAGCCTGAAAAATAAAAAACTATCTAGAAAACGAAAAATTCTTTCAAATAAAGCAATTCAATTAATGGAAAAAAGAAGCACACTACAAAATAAAAGAAATTTCACTAAAGAGGATAAGGAAAAATTAAAACAGCTATATAAAGAAACAAATAAAGAAATCAGAAAATGTTACGAAAACCACAGATTACACATACTGGAAAAAAGTATAGAAAGCACAAGATCAGCTAAAAAGGCATACAAAGAACTAGACAAGTCAAAAAAATGGATCCCGTCCCTTCAGCAGGGTTCTACAATTTGCAAATCTCGAAATGACATCATTAACATAGCTACAAAGTTCTATACAAGCCTTTATAGCTATACACCAGGTTCAGTGGAAAATTTTGAAGGAGCTCAACTAAAGAACACATTAACTGTACAAAATTTTACTGATACTGAAATACTAAAACAAATAAATAATTTAAAACCAGATAAGAGCCCGGGACCCGACAGTTTGAGTAATGAGTGCATAAAGATCGGTAGAACACTTTTATTACCACCTCTTACAATACTCTTCAATAAAATACTGGAAGAAGAGATCGTGCCAGGACAATGGACAGAATCGGATATCATTTTACTATATAAAAAGGGCGACCCTAAAGATATAGGAAACTACCGACCGATAAGCTTAATGTCTTGCATATACAAACTCTTTGCATCCTGTTTACTACACAGAATATCCCCACAAATAGACTCATGCCAACCCATGGAACAAGCGGGATTCAGAAGTGGCTTTAGTACAACAGATCATATTCACACCGTAGACCAGGTAATCGAAAAGTATGTAGAATATAGGAAACCTCTCTACATAGCTTTTGTCGACTATATGAAAGCTTTCGACTCTATCTCACATAATAGCATCTGGGAAGCATTAAACAAGCAAAATATAAACGCAAAGTATATACATATTATTAAAAACATATATGTTAATTGTACTAGTAGAGTCAGGCTAGATAGAGTGGGCACCAGGATCAGCATTAATCGAGGAGTCAGACAAGGCGACCCTATATCCCCGAAACTATTTATAGCTGTCTTACAAAATGTAATGGAAGACTTACCGTGGTCAAAGCAAGGAATTAATGTGAATGGGAAATATCTAAGCCACCTACGCTTTGCAGACGATATCGTCGTGTTGGCTGAAAGTCCATATAAGCTCAACATAATGATTAACGAACTTCAGACAGCTAGTGTTCGAGTAGGCCTGGAAATGAACTTGGTGAAAACAAAAATCATGACGAACAGCGAGATGACGCCAGTGCAGGTTAACCAAGAGCCACTTGAGTACGTAGAGAGCTACATTTACCTTGGAAAGCAAATTTCTTTTAGAAAAGATCGAAACATAGAGGAAATAGACAGGCGAGCAGCTATCACATGGAGAAAGTACTGGGCACAAAAGGAGATTCTCAAATCGAAAATACCTATTAAATTGAAAAGAATAATTTTAGACACAACAATTTTACCCTGCCTAACCTATGGGTGCCAAACGTGGATTTATGATCACAAGGCAAGACACAAAATACAAACAACTCAGAGGGCAATGGAAAGGAGCTGTTTAAATATAAAACTTAGAGATAGGGTAAGAAACCTAAAAATTCGGAAAATAACCAAGGTAAAGGATGCTTTACATTTCTCTCAAAATCTCAAATGGAGATGGGCTGGCCATGTTGCGAGATACTGTGATAATAGATGGACAATTAACATCACAAAATGGAAAGGACCGCATGGCGTGAGAAGTAGAGGTCGCCCTGGCGCCCGGTGGCAGGACGAGATTGTATCCGTTGCAGGAAGAGACTGGATGAACACTGCTAAAGATAGAGATAAATGGAATTCTTTGGGGGAGGCTTTTACCCTAAGGGGGTCCACACTAGAAGCATGATTACTTAAAAAAAAAAAATATATATAAAGTATAGTAGTAGTAGTTTTTATAGTAAATAAAAATAAGTGTAAATAACTGTATGTAAATAAATAGTTAATAATCGTAAAAAACAAAAACAAAAATGTGGAATATAATAAAGCTTAATTATTATTATTATATTGGAAAATTAATTTCTCTCTCCGTTGGGAAGGTTTCTAGGCACGGGCCTTGGCCAAGTGCATCCTAGGTTCCTACTCTAATGATAAAAATTTTCGTACTATCCTGCAAGTGTTAAGAATAACTGCTTTCTGCAGTAGTATGTACGTTGATTGGTGTATGCTAAGCGTTTTTAAACCTGTATGTAGTGTTTTAGGAATCATTCCAGTAGTAGATAGTATTATGGGGATGGTGCGTACATTTTGGACTCTCCACTGAGTTTTAATTTCTATTGATAGATCTGTATACTTTGCAATTTTTTCTGTATAAGTTGAGGCTAAGTTATGTGTATTAGGTACTGCAATATCTATAAGGAAAACTGTTTTTTTTCGTTTGTCATATAGTAAAATGTCCGGTCTATTGTTATGGATTGTTTTATCGGTTATAATCGTCCTATCCCAATACAATTTGTGGTCTGGATTTTCTAAGACTGATTGTGGCTTGTACTTATAATAAGATGTTCGTTCTTTAAGTAACTTATATTTAAATGCCAGATTTTGATGAACTATTGCGGCAACTTGGTCGTGCCTGTGTTTATAGTCTGTTTGTGCTAAAGATTTGCATGCGCCTGTAATGTGTTGGATTGTTTCAGAGTTAATATAACACCGTCGACATGTATCTGTAACTAAATTAGGTCTATGTATTATAAATTTTTGATAATTTCTTGTATCTAATACTTGGTCTTGAATGGCTAACATAAATGCTTCGGTTTCAGGAAAAAGTTCTCCTTTACTCAACCAGGCATTCGATGCAGTTCGGTCTATATGCGGTAGATGTAAATCATTATAGTGCCGGCCATGCAAAGATTTTTGTGCCCAGGTAGTGTATTTTTCTTGAATTGTCGTAAGAGTTTCATTCGGTTGTGTGCTACTGTTACTCAAATTTAGCGCTGTCAGTTTTTTGTCTGCCAGGTTTATTGTTTCATGTAATTTAGAATATCGGCCTCGGTCTAAGAAAAATGATCTTAAGTTGGATATCTGCTTATTGTGTAGATTTACTATGTCTATTAACCCTCTTCCGCCTATTTCTCGGGGCAAAGTCAATCTTTGAATACAAGATCTAGGATGATGTTTGCGGTTAGCTGTCATTGTAGTGTTGATAATTCGTTGCAGGTTTTTTAATTCGGACTTAGACCACCTTATGATTCCAAATGAGTAAGTGAGTATTGGGATAGCAAATGTGTTAATAGATTTGATTAAATGTCTTGAGTTGAGCTGTGACCTAAGTAGTAAATTTAGCCTATGTTTAAATTTTTTGATTAATTCTTTTTTAGTTTCGCTTTGGTGAATTTGCCGACTTTGATGAAATCCTAAATACTTGTAAGTGCTATTGTTATCTATGGGTTCTATTTGTTCTCCGGTATCTAATAGGTAAGGGTTGTTAATTACTTTGCCACGGGATATAGTAAATGTTTTGCACTTATCGATTCCAAATTCCATCTTAATATCCTTGGAAAATGTCTGTGTTATGTCTGCGAGTCGGTGAAGTGAATCTGTGCTCTGACTATACAATTTTATGTCATCCATATACATGAGGTGAGATAAATTTATTTCATTCTGCAGGTGTAACCCTTCCTGGCTTTTAAATAATAATTGCGATAATGGATTGAGTGCAAGACAAAACCAAAGTGGGCTCAGAGCATCCCCTTGGAAGATGCCTCTTTTTATTGGAATACTATCTGTACTAATAGTTGTGTTGTCAGTTTTTATTTTAAGAATTGTGTTCCAAGAGTGCATGGTATATTTAAGGAAATCTACTAATATCGGGTTGACTTTATAAAATTTAAGAATGTAAAGAAGCCAAGTATGTGGTACGGAATCGTATGCTTTTTTATAGTCAATATACATTGAACTTAGGTTTTGTTTTTGTCGAAGTGTGTGTTTCATTGCTACTGAATCTATAATTAGTTGTTCTTTGCAGCCCTGACTCTGTTTTCGGCAACCTTTTTGTTCTTCGGTTAGAATACTATTATCAGCTGTGTGTTGATATATCAGTTCTGTTAGGCATCCTGTAAGAATTTTATAAATGGTCTGTAAACAGGTAATAGGTCTATATTTTGATGGATTACCTCTATCAGTTTCATCTTTTGGTAACATATATGTGACACCTTGTGTTATATATTGTGGCATTTTGGAGGGGTCTTCTATGAATCTATTTATATGTTGATGTAGTAAACTATGGAGTGATGTTAGTTTTTTGTACCAGTAATTGTGTATCTTATCTGTGCCCGGTGCTTTCCAATTATGGGTTTTCTGTAAAACCTTAAAGAATATGTCAAAGGGTATGCTATCAAAAGGCATTGGTGTGATTTTATTTGTATCAGGTAAAATGGCTTCTATCCATTGTGCTTGCGGATTGTGTTCTACAGGGTTAGACCATATGTTAGACCAAAATTGATGAAATGAATCTAAGTTCGGGGGCATTTGACTAGTGGCGTCTGAGTGTTTAGTTTGTAAACTTCTGTAAAACTGTTTCTCACTGCTATGGAAAAGTGCGTTTTGTTGCTTTCTCAATGTGCAATTAAGGTATCGTCGTAATCGACTGGCAGTAGCACTAAGTTTCTGTTTAAGCGTGTCTAAAAGTTGTTCGTTTGTAATGTTAGGCTCTTCGTATTGGGAATGGATCTTATATTTCTTTTTAATATTATTAACTAATGTTAAAAGCCGCGGGTTACTATTTCCTCGAATAAATTGGGTCATTCTTCCTATATCGCGTCGCAAATTTTTTATTCTGTTGTTTAATCTGCGTTGCCATGATGGAATGTTGTTGTTTTTGCTGTTTTGGTTTAGGTCTTCCGTGAGTTTAATTTTCACGCCTGTGCATACAGCTACCGTGTAGGCAGTACAGTAGACTATTGTTTGGATATTCATAAAATCTTCGAGAGTAATGTATTGGGGTAAGATATTTTCATTTAAAAAATTTATGATATAGGAATGTTTTCTGTTAGTTTGTAGTTTTGGTATATAAGGTCTTTGGGTTGGTTCTATATTGGAGAAATTATGGTAAGCAGTTTTGAAAGTTTCAGTTATTTCATTATCATAGTTTATTGGGATTACACAAGGCTGGTATTCAGGGTGTGCGGTATTCGTATCAATTCCCTGTATATGGTTAGGACTACAAGTTGAAACAATATTCGTCTCTATAAGGTTAAATACCAGAGACTCTCGTGAACTCGGGGGAATAGAACTATCAATAGGTGCTACATTTTCTATACTGTGATTTTGTGGGTTTGTTTGGGTATTCGATAGCATCTCTACTTCTCGTCTTATTTCTTCTATTTTACTTTCAGAGAGCATTTTATTATTAACTATAGCCCTTCTTTGGTCCGATAATCGTTGTTCTGATATATGTGACAAATGGGGGTATTTTTCAATAAACTGTTCATGAAGCTTTTTAATACCTATTAAATTGAAAAGAATAATTTTAGACACAACAATTTTACCCTGCCTAACCTATGGGTGCCAAACGTGGATTTATGATCACAA
This sequence comes from Clostera curtula, assembly GCA_905475355.2. Classification (NCBI taxonomy): domain Eukaryota; kingdom Metazoa; phylum Arthropoda; class Insecta; order Lepidoptera; family Notodontidae; genus Clostera; species Clostera curtula. The sequence continues at coordinate 6,217,800 of FR997799.1, forward strand.
GGCAAGACACAAAATACAAACAACTCAGAGGGCAATGGAAAGGAGCTGTTTAAATATAAAACTTAGAGATAGGGTAAGAAACCTAAAAATTCGGAAAATAACCAAGGTAAAGGATGCTTTACATTTCTCTCAAAATCTCAAATGGAGATGGGCTGGCCATGTTGCGAGATACTGTGATAATAGATGGACAATTAACATCACAAAATGGAAAGGACCGCATGGCGTGAGAAGTAGAGGTCGCCCTGGCGCCCGGTGGCAGGACGAGATTGTATCCGTTGCAGGAAGAGACTGGATGAACACTGCTAAAGATAGAGATAAATGGAATTCTTTGGGGGAGGCTTTTACCCTAAGGGGGTCCACACTAGAAGCATGATTACTTAAAAAAAAAAATATATATATAAAGTATAGTAGTAGTAGTTTTTATAGTAAATAAAAATAAGTGTAAATAACTGTATGTAAATAAATAGTTAATAATCGTAAAAAACAAAAACAAAAATGTGGAATATAATAAAGCTTAATTATTATTATTATCCATGTCTCTTTATTTCATATTTTTACATATATTTTTAAAAAATACAAAATGTTTTAAAAAAAATATACATAAAAATAGACAAAAACCGTCGAAAACGAGGTCGATGACCTAAGCTACCGACGGTTCAGGGCTCCAGAGAGAGGAACCTCCTCACGATCCTTGCCGAATCCAGTATGACAGCCTTTTGAATCAGGCCCTTAATCCAGCAACCCAGCGAGAGTTTCTTGAGATGTTGGTCGAAACTCTTCGCAATAAGACCGTTTACTGAAACAACTATCGGCACAATGATTGTTGAATCAACATGCCACATTGCGGTAACCTCGTGAGCCAAATCGAGATACTTTGTGAGTTTCTCTTTTTCAGCTTTAACGAGGTTCTCGTCATGCGGGATAGTGACGTCAACAAGCATTGCCCGGCTCGCCGATCGGTCAATTATCACTATATCAGGCTTATTAGCGAGAATAGTCCTGTCAGTAATAATCGATCGATCCCAGTAGAGCGTGACATGACCATTGTCCAGAACTGGCGCAGGCTGGTATTGGTAGTAGGGCACTTCAGTATCCACAAGACTATATTTAAGGGCAAGTTGTTGATGGACTATCTTGGCCACTTGGTTGTGTCTATGCAAGTATTCTCCGTTAGCAAGACGAGAACAGCCAGAGACGATATGCCTAATGGACTCTCCTGGACGATGACAGGCTCGACAGATGTCGGCAGTCCCATCCTTTAGGATATGTCTCCGGTAGTTATTCGTCATAATAACTTCGTCCATAATTGCACAGGTAAACCCTTCAGTCTCCCCAAAGAGGTTACTGAAGCGTAGCCAAGCCACAGAAGCGAGTTGGTCTACGTCCGGCCCAGTGAGAGCCTTGTAGAACCTTCCGTGTAACTCCTTGCTCTTCCATATAGTCGTGCGGTCCGAAATGCTTAACACCTGGGGCTTGCGCCAATTCTGTTTTGCCAAGGATAAAGGTGTGAAGGAATTGTCAACATTGGCCATATCTCGGTGCACATCCTCGGTTGACTGTAGGAAATATTCCCGCAGATTGCATACCTCGCGGTTATGTAGGTTTTTGACGTTTAAAAAACCACGTCCCCCACATTTCCGTGGGATATACAACCTCATAACAGACGAACGGGGGTGGTGCATTCGATATAAGGTCAACTGTCGACGTACCCTTCTATCTAAGGCGTCTAACTCAGTCTGAGTCCACCTTAGAATGCCAAACGAGTAAGCAAGTGCAGGCATAACCCAACCATTGACAGCGCGAACCTTATTACCGCCAGATAAAAGACTTTTAAGTACTTTTGTAAGGCGGCTGAAGAAACATGTTGTCAATGCCTGTTTTATCTCCTTGTCAGCTATACCTAGTCCTTCTGCCATTCCAAGGTACCTATAGGTTTCCGACTCCGAGAGACATCTGAATGACATATTTTCAGAGAGTTGAAATTCTTCCGAAGTTACAACTCTGCCCCTCTGTACATGAATGGCCGCACATTTGTCGACACCAAACTCCATTTTAATATCATTACTAAAGTTTTCTGTGATCTTTAATAGTGATACTAAATCAGATTTCTTTGGTGCATACAATTTGAGGTCATCCATGTATAAAAGATGTGATATGACTTCACCATCTCTGCGGAGTAGGTAGCCTATCTTTGAATCCATTAGTAGCGTGCTTAATGGATTCATAGCTAGGCAGAACCACAAGGGACTCAGGCTGTCACCTTGAAAAATTCCACGCTTTATCCTTAATAAACCTGTGGAGTCAGAAAACCCCGCCATGTCTGGCAGACAGAGACGTGTGGTCCACTGGCTCATGCATACGCTAAGAAAAGAGCATAGATTTGGATGGAGACGGTACAAATCTAGTACTCTACTTAGCCATGAATGAGGCACCGAATCATACGCCTTTTTGTAGTCTATCCAGGCCATGGAAATATTTTTCTTGACTCTACGGACTTGTTGGCAAATAGTCATGTCAATAAGGAGGAGTTCTTTAGTACCCCGAGACCGTGGCTTACATCCATTTTGTGCGGTTGCCATGATATTATTAGCCAAAATGTGATCCATAATTTTGAATTTTAAAATAGAAGTAAGCAGCTTGTAGGTTGTAGGCAAGCAAGTTATAGGTCGATAGTTTTTCGGTTCCGAGGTACTACCGGATTTGTAAAGAAGGTATGTGACGCCGTTAGTCAAAAATGTAGGCAAAGTTTTTGATGAAATAGCGTTATGGAATTGTGTTGCCAGACGTTCATGTGAGCTGTGGAACCGTTTAAGCCAGAAATTGTGCAGGCCATCTGGTCCCGGGCTCTTCCAGTTTGGAGCCAGACGGAGTGCACGGGCTATATCTGCTTGGCTGATAATTACTTGTTCCATGGCCGTGATATGTTCACATGAACGCCTAACAATAGTCATCCATTCGCCTTCAGTGTGATTAATTGGTTGTGCCCAAATATCCTGCCAAAATGTATACATTCTGACTGGATCCGGGGTCACACCAAGACTGATTTGCCGACTATTTTGCTCCCAGTTTCGATATACCTTCTTTGCATCACTTTGGAAGAGGCGATTCTGTTTGTATCTATCGGAACGCTCCTTGAAGCGTCGTATCCGTTTTGCCCATGCTTGTACCTTTTGTTTGTAAAAGTCAATGCGTTCCGTAATCCAGGCACTATAGTCTTGGGGTCTGACCCCAGTCCCATTGAATGCCTGATGTACGAAACGCATGACCCTTGGACGACTATTTCCGTTTTTATATGTATATAATTTGGCAATAATTGTTCTGGCTGTGTTAATTCGCAACTCAATTCTATGTTGCCATGCTGGGATAGTCTCCATTTGTGTAGTAGGCCGGTTTTGGTTTGGGAACCTAACACCACCTACTCTACAAACGGCGACAGCACCGCAATATAGGATTGAATGCGTTTCTGTCAAGTTTTCTGATTTATCAAAATGGGATTGTAAAAATGTGTTGAGAACGGATGTTAAAGCCAGAATATGTTTGTTCATGGGCAAACGGGGTAACCGCGGTCGATCAGATGCAGGGACATCGCGGTATACCAGAATCGCATCATCATCATCAATATTTTATTATTATTATTATTATAGATACCGTCTGAATCAATGAGAACAGTGACAGAAATATAGAGCTACACAGCAGATTTATAAACTCAATATTGACTCCAGTCTTTAATGAACCGTAAAAACGACGAATATAAAATTTAACGAAAACTGTATATTAAATTTCCGAGCCGTCAAAGTATTACAGACATTACAAATTCATACATCGTGTAGTGTAACAAGACATTGCAGAAATCGCCTTTAAATTAATAATTCATTAAATGCATTGTAGACATGAAGACAGAGAAAGTGACAGATAGTGAAACTGTTTACCATTACGACGTGTTTTGATGCAACCGATTGTCACGACACATTAAACGTTGCATTAGATCGCTTCAATGCACTGTCTGAATTAATAGGGTAAGAAAGTACAATAGAGATTGTAACATTAATATGATCCATCAAATATATAGTAGGCATTAAACAGAAATCTTGAACAGATGTCGCCACTTGAAATAAGCTGGCACGTTTTCAAGTGCCGCTAACCTCAATGCGAAGTATTCAGTTCATCAAAACCAGACGTAACGTAGTCCTATGTAAACAGGGACATTTGCACACTTATATGATTAAACCAGTCCCTATCATATTTGCTTACTACTCGTAGTACATCAAGAACCCGGATGGTCGATATTTCGGTGGTACAGAAATTTGCTAAGATTTCTCTTAGGATATTTTCGATAATGAATAAATAAGAATGATAGTTCGTGGGTGACGCTAATTATTACTAAACTATTACTAAACACTTTATTAATAATGCAAATCTTATCAATACAAAATAGTGCATATAATAATATGTATGTAATATTGTTGAACTGGTTAAAATCGCCGGAACCCAATAGTATTTTTAAAGTGAAGATGATTATTGATAGTATTATCAAATAACGGTAACGGTAACAAATTCAATGTTCCTAGGATAGATTCAATAGTATTAAACCGTTCAACTAATATAAACAGTAGCGCTGGCTCGAGTCCAATTGTGCTGGACGCTGGCGCTACCCTAGGTCATGTTTTGTTTCTGATGCATTTTTAGCTTTTTAAAGTACAGTCCATTCATATGTTCAGTAGCCTGCGACTTCGTACCGCAGATTTTAACATCCTTGCTTGCCTTGCAGACTTTTTGTGAATGCCCATTGAATTACAATTTGTTCTTTTTGTGGCATGAGAGAAAAAGTATTCATTGTCCCTTTCGCAATTAGAACCTTATTTTTGCTTTTGTCTTACCATTATCGAGCAAATTGTTTGTGTCCTATGAATCAAGGGGCAGACCTACAGACGATTTATTACTAGTAGGTATTTAGTTGCTATGCGATAAACATAAATTATAAACTTTCACGAGTATATCTATAAGATTTAAGAAGTCGATTCAACGGAACCATAAGTCTACAAAGGGCAAGTAATAATGTTTGCGTATGCTAATGGCATGGAAAGTATATTCGGCAAAGTAGCCTTTTGTGTCTGAACTAGCGTGAGTGAGAAAATTCACATTTCTAAATCATAAAAATGTTTACAAAACTTGGATGAAATGATAAAGACCGTCTGGAACCCAAGGAACATCTTAGGGTTTCGCGATGAATGTTAGCCGCGACTTCGTCTATATTGACTTTAAATTGGGTTAGTTATTTGTGATTAGAATCCGTGGGTTTGAAATACTAGGACTCACCACCCCATTTCATCCAGAGGGTTTCGTAAGAGCCGCCACAAGAAAACGACAAGGCCGGAGACCTAGCCGCAAGGGAAGGAAAACTTGCAACAACACCCTGTGCCAACCCATCCGGCCAGCACAGTAGGTTAATTTAGTTTCATCTAATGGGAGGATTGCCAAACTTAAGTGGCAGTGGGCAGGGCACATAGCACGCAGGACCGATGCCCGATGGGGCAGAAAAGTCCTTGAGTGGCGACCACGTTCCGGAAAGCGCAGTGCTGGTAGGCCACACGGTGGACCGATGACCTGGTTAAGGTCGCCGGAAAACGATGGATGCGGGCGGCCCAGGACCGGCCTTGGTGGAAATCTTTGGGGGAGGCCTATGTCCAGAAGTGGACGTCTTTTGGCTGAAATGAAATGATGAATGGGAGGAAACCTGTTTCAGCCCATTATAATATTAGGAGGATAGAAATTGATCGCATTCCAGTGACGATGAATGGTATTTGCTGCAAAACTTTAGAAACGTCGGGAATCAAAATTATGCAAAATGTAAGCGATAAATCCGTTGAAATAGTTTAATTCCAAACACGACGGAATAATTATGAGTCTAACCAAATCACTATGAAACTTCCCAACTAAACACCTTATTCCCGAATACAATTAGGTTAATCTGCAAAGCGGATAGCTATTTATGTTGTAAACTTGTCCAGTTTATTCTCTGTTTCAATTAAATCGGGGGCCAAGCTCGCAAGTTGCGTAGTTATAGAGGTCCTATTATTATCTGCATGAAATTTGACTCCCAAACCGCACTCTGTTAGAAACTTTAACTACAGAAGGCACACTGAAAATGCAGTTAAAAACAACAAGATTTTATTAGTTGCTTTGATATGCCAGCACGTTACGTTATTTAGAAATATAAATAAGCTTAGGTAGGTACATCATCAGGTAAACTAATTTATTATTTGTGCGCGTAATAATAGTGTGTAACGTAAACTCTTTTACAAATGTTGGTGATGACCAGGTATAAAGGAATCAGAAAAACAATTTTACTGTTTTCCATTATTTACTTAACCTTGGACCTTCTGTAAGTAGCAAATTTATTTGCGTACAGGACGACATAACTCGGCCCAAGTTGGCAGCTTTAATTACTTGGAGTGAGATGTTCACGCAGGTGTCTCCTTAATTGCAGGGTCGGAATTGAGCTGCCCATTGAGATGACACGTTTGCAAACGGATTATCATGACCTACATCCCCACCCTTTGTGGGGAGCTTTCATTGTTCAAAGCAAACACATAAACAATGGCCGAGATTAAAAATAACGGATCGAGAATAATAATGTGGTGGCACAAAGCTACGGTCATGACTTAGCTTCTACTGCTCATTTACTTAGAGTAGGTGTGAAGCGACAGCTCTCATTGTAATAATGAATACCGCGTACTATGAAAGACAAGTCATGTTCTCAGCGCAGTTTTAGTGTATTTTAACCAGTTACGGGCTTAGAATTAGTCCCTTATTATAAAACTTCTGCCCCGGTGAAAATACACAGTATTTCCACTTTTCACACTATTTTTGGGCAAATTATATATCGTCATTCACTCAATTTTCTTACATGTCAGTCATCTCTCACACAATCCAGGATCTCTGAAAGAAACTTGCGCCTAAATCTAGTATAGTCAAGACACAGTAAACTGTGTCTTGATCAAATATAAATGTACTTTGTCTATTTCACCATTACGTTGAGTAACTTTCCGATACTAATTGTAAAGGTAAAATTGATAAGGAACCTTCGAAACTTTAAAATTTTCTTCAAAAGGACACAGCCGTTGTGTTTGTAGTGCTAATCACAAAATTTGGACGAAACTAATAATGAAATTTGGAAATAAGGAAATAATTTCCTTTGAAATGTGTAACTATACTAATTCTGTACAACGTGTTTTTATATCCCATAATTCAAAGATTTTATTCTGTGAATAAAAATATTGTCAAATGCATAGATTCGAAGATATTAACATCAATCATTAATTTAGGTTAAAAATGGCAGCCAGGGATAGTTTCATTGATAAATATGAGGCATTCAAACCAATCATTTATTATTTAAAGCTATCATGAACATTGTCGAATTATTCTGTATGAAAAATTTTTGAAATTATTTTGTACAAAAATATGTTATTATTGAAAAATAATTCATATGCCAGGTGATTATTTGATATGGTCTCATTCATACCTTATAGTTATGGGATATATATAAGCAGGCTGAATAATGTCACACTTAAAATTCTTACTTGTTGCTAATAGACGACGGAACAATTTTATGCGGTTGCCAAATTTTATCACGCGAATGTTTCTGTAATAATGATATTTCCCTTTCAATGTAAGTACCTGAAATGAAAGAAAAATACACAAATGTTAATAATATCTAAACAAGCCGTGCATTATGTCTTCACCTAGTAAGCAAATTTATCCAAGATATATATCAGTACTGGTCTAATGTGATTGCGATTGCCGCCTGCCCTCCGCGACCCAGTAAGTGGGACCATGGGTAATTAGACCAGCTGTCAGTTTACGTGCAACGAGTGTCATCTATGGTAGAATGGCAAATGTTAACTCTATACATGAATAACCCACAGATGACTCCGGCTTCCTCCAATTTCATAGAAGAACCCAGACAGCTAGCTAGACAAGGCATAGGTTTTCAGTCTGCTATGTCTAGTAAATGATATAAAAAACTGATTCGACACATACTCGTAATATATCAATTCGTCTACCTAAGGCTCACAATTAATAAATAACTGTTTAGAATGAATGAAACACTAGGTACTGCGGAAAAAAATATTCGATGTTACACAAAAAACGATGTTATTTAAAGAACATTGTGATTAATTTTATAACTCACTTAAGCATGAACAAGAATCAAAACTATAGTTCGTTACTTGTTAAAGGGCGCAGGTAGATTCAACAATGTAAATAATAGGACAGCGTAATTTATCCGTATGAAAACGTTACTACTTTTATACGCGCACGGATATCGAGCCTACAAACTTTTTGAAGTCTAAAAGCAGTTTGATCATTCAAACGCCTATGGCCAGAAGTTTTCTTAATTTGGATGAAGGGTGAAGAGTCATGTTTGCAATTTAAATTAGAACTGCCATGTCTAATAATCTAAATATATCCGACTTTACAACAGGTTTCCAGTGTGCTTAATGAAATCATTGGAACGGTGATAATTCTTAGTCCTCGACATAAGAAGTGAAGAAACGTACGAAGAGAGGAGAAGAACCATACTATAATTTCGTCAATCACATTTTAACTTTACAAAACCAAGTTAAAACGAAGCAACAGTAAATAAAATCAACCTTTTTATACACACACAAACAAGATTACACATTTTATAACAGTTCATTACTGTTATAAAATGTGTAATATGTGTATTAGACAAATATATCCGAAGATGAAAATAATATCGTTGCCTTACTTATAAATATTGACACAACTTACAAATATTGACAAACACAACAGAGAAACCGACTGAAAAAATAAGTTGATTTCCGCCCAGTTTAATTAAGCTCGGAAATTAATTGTGGAAGTTGTCCCGAAACGAATCAATGCAGAGAAAAATCTTGATTGGACGAGAAAGTTTGTTTTAACAGGTAAACGAGTTTATTAGCAACCGTTTTGCTGGAAATTGATGAATTCCTTAATTTAGCGCCATAAAATTAATGAACTACATATTTTACTATAGGTCTTTTGGCTGAAATTATGATGATGATGATACAATACAGACATGTGGCAACACTATTAGGGGTATTGTAAGGTTCTAAGTAAGTAATCTAAGTCACCTAACGGTTTTCTAACTTATCTTCAAACTAAAATTTCATAGAAATCGATGCGTATAGTTAATAATTAATCATTACAATCATAATTTGTATCAACTGAGACTACTCGCCTCGACGTATTGTGAGTGAATAACAGAGCAACATACTTACACATACAACATATAGGCTCCACCACAATACCATTGCCGCCGTTATGAACGCGACGCGTTTGTGTGAGTGTCACTATTTTAACACTAGTATGAAATATTTGTACTGATTTAACGTAGATATTTACTACGTCTGGAAGCTAAGTCCGTCACGTACACTCTCTAAATAAAGTACGTACGATCAAGTCAGGCGCTCCGTCTATCCGCCCACAGACAAACGCGGGATGACAAATCTCATTTCGTACGCAAATTTGTCGGTCTCGTATTCAGATCTTTATGATGTTTGTTTTTAATTTCTGCATTCAAATTACTATACCTTCTGAAATAATTCCTAGGTTCATAATTTTATTTATCTGTTGAATATAATTGTGGCTCCACTACGGGCATAGCTTTTTACGTGTGAGATAGTAGTTATCGGTATCCGGTTATATTATCATCATCATCATCATTTCAGCCAAAAGACGTCCACTGCTGGACATAGGCCTCCCCCAAGGATCTCCACAAAGGCCGGTCCTGGGCCGCCCGCATCCACTGCTTTCCGGCGACCTTAACCAGGTCGTCGGTCCACCGTGTGGGAGGCCTACCAGCACTGCCCCTTCCGGAACGCGGTCGCCACTCGAGGACTTTTTTGCCCCATCGGGCGTCGGTCCTGCGAGCTATGAGCACTGCCCACTGCCACTTAAGTTTGGCAATCCGGTGGGCTACGTCGGTGACGCTGGTTTTCCTGCGTATCTCCTCATTTCTGATTGGATCTCACAGGGAAACTCCGAGCATAGCCCTCTCCATTGCCCTTTGGGTGACCTTGAGCCTTCTGATGGAGCCCATAGTGAGCGACCACGTCTCTGTTCCATATGTCATCACTGGCAACACACATATTATGTCTTAGTCGAATTGGCCTGTAACAGTAGTGGTTATGTTTTGGTTGAGACGAAGAAAATACAGTCAATTATGTACTTATTAACCCGGACATTACATTTTTAGTGACATGGCAATAAATAAACTTTGCATTTTTGAAGCATGTATGTTGCAATTTCAACGACCACACCAAATCATTTCGGCAACTACAACACGCGAACTTTAAGGGTATGGAAATAGATAAAATACGAATATTCAAATAAAGATCTATCCTTTTATATCCTCAATTCAATCAGTTAAACACAACACATAACTATAAAAACTACTGACAATTTCCAAAATTGTTTGACGAAAACATTTATTAAAAAGAGATAAAAAATATAAATAGATTATCCAGTAGAATTCTTTGCATGCGTGTTTTCTAAAGTTTATTTTTTATAAGTGTGCTATATAAAGGTCATTGAAATTCGTACATGCATCAAAGGTTTTTTCTTTAAATAAACACGATTTACTTTCATATATCAAAGCATTAGCGTTTTCTAAATCGGTGTATCAATATGACCTTTTCGAAAAGTACCCTGTATGTACGAATGGAAAAATAATGTACCGAGGTCCAACCACACGCAACGTACAGTTACAGTCCATTCCAGTCTTTTACGCAAACAGCCACGGATATTTAAAAACAAACTTTCGACCGAGTCCCTTTGTGGCAAGTCCGGCCTTGCATTAGCGTGTAGAAGACTTTTGTTTGTTCAGCTTTGTGCGATAACCTGTTGGGCCCTTTACGTTTGTCCACCCACCGTGGCACCAAACGGGTTTTGGTTCACAGCTCGGACCATTTCACTCGAGGTTAACATTGCTGGGAGATGCGTCATAGTCCCACATAACGTTGCGCGTAGTATGCATGAAAAATATTTTTTCTGCTGTACATACGTCAATACAAGCACCCAAATTTTCATTATTGCCTAAATTGAGTGATTGTCATTTTTTTAATATTCATTAACTCTGGGGTAGGAATGAAATATCAAAGAATCAACTGACATATGAATTACTTAACAATTATGTTTTATTGTTAACATTTTTCATAGAAAATAATTCGACGAAGTCATGATTAATAATGTAAAACACTCTACGTACGTGAAAAAGACAACTTCGCAGCTTTAAATATAAATTATAGGTTTGAATTAATTATTTAACTCTGAAACTTTCCCTTTTTTTCGCTGCTCTTAGCAATGATATCTTCAAAACCACAAATTCTAGAACATTTTTCGTAACTTTACATATAGAATGCAAGTCTATAGTTATGGGATATAAAAAAAACCACTTTGTATGTTTCAATTGCATTGGAAATCTAAGGCTAAATCTCATCCGGATAGGAGGTCATCTATGTCTCTGACACCGTTAGGCGATTCAGTACGGGATTTTGACTAGGATCGGGATCCAAGATTTGCGTAAACAATTTGTAAGGATAACAAAATATTCAAATCACAAACACATACACACATACAAAAACGTTACAAAGTATGTATATTTTAGCGTAGATACACACCATCTAGTAAAATGGTGTTCAATAGGTGTGAACATGGTATAAGCGCGTATAGAGTGGAAATCGTTGCCGTCATGGAACCATCATCGTGTCGTCGGATTGGCTGTAACACGGGCCCTATATCCGCTCCGAAATTGAACGTGTTTCCACTTCCAATATCGTGGACTAGGATCCACGATATGTCACTACAAAATAACCAAAACATTTTGTTTGTATGTACCGAATATCGCTGGAAGCGAGCAACAGAGGCCGATTAACAATTACAGAATAATACCTAAGTTAAATTGAATACTTGGGCGGGTTGATTTAGCAGAGAAATAACTCCTGACGTAATTTATTACATATATTAAGTGACTAACATCCTCAATTTTATAACTTAAGTGTAAAAATATCCCTTCCAAAAGAGCATGTTGTTTTGCAATAATATATATCCTTTCCTCAAGCTAAAAGAATGCACAAAATATTCTTGTAGTGTCTAATAAAACATTTCTAATCAACAAATGTATTACCTGAGTGATCTGCAATAATTACTCGTGTTTTGGTAAACCACAACTTTTATACAACTAGGTAACAAAAACACACGTGGTAAACTGATGCGGATTGTAAAAATTTGCATTTGATTTACAAAATAATAGAACAATTATGGTTTAACTTATGAACTCATATTAAAAACAATTAAATAAGGGCTTTAACAAGTTTTAGCTTAGATAATCAATATTGCCACGAGTAATTTAATAAATATACTATACACTAGCTTTAGCGCGCGGCTTCGCCCGCGTGGGCTTTGAACCCGTGCATATTTTTTATGAACATAAAATCGGTTATTGTGGCTAAACTATGATAGTTAGATATGTGCTCTCGCGGACTTTTTTGTAGATCTTTATAAGACCTACAAACCCGTAGTACATAATTTTGTTCTATTGTCAATAGTTTTTGCAGCGCACGCATAAATAGGTTTTCGATTTTACACCTTGGTTTACAAAATCGCAACTTTCATACGGATCCCTAATTCTTTTGAAAATATAATATAGCCTATAACCTTCCTCGATAAATGGACTATCTAACACTGAAAGATTTTTTGGAATCGGACCAGTAGTTCCTGAGATTAGCGCGTTCAAACAAACAAACAAACTCTGCAGCTTTATATATTAGTATAGAGTATAGATTGGGTACCACAATAGTCATAGCAGTTTGATATTCAGAAAAAAAATCAAGCTAAATCATGTACTACTTTCCAAAATTTGCGAAACCAACCACAATGATTTACAAGTTCACTATATGGGCACTATACATAAACAATACTTGCCGTGGGTACTTACGGAATATGTGTTCTTCTTGAAAAAATCCCGGGTTTAGTAGAACTGTTTTCAATTTCAGCTAGTAGTTACGTATTCCCCAAGCATTTCTCCGAGTCGAATTACAAAACTATGCGAGTATCGCGTATAAATCACTCGCCTTAAAATACTTCATACGTAACCTACATAAAATATCGATGGGTCCTTTCAAATATGTATAATCGATAGCCAATATATGAGAACGGGAGAAACTTAGTTCGTGATTTATTGGAGTTACCTTTTCAAAGTCCTGGTAAACAAAGATCCAGACAGAGATATTTAGTAGGCACGTACGTAGGAGCGTCATTTGGGTATAGAGAAATATAGGTCGTAACCTACATGGAGATCATAAAGAGAAGGTCGCTGTGTATCGTTTCATAAGCAAGATTAAGCTTTATTCGGTGATGCTGTTGAATATTCAAAGCTTTGATTTATGGCACTCGTCCCACTATTTGAGAGATAAATTTGTTATTAAAACATAATTAAATATTGATACGATTGGATGATTGTGTCGTACCTATATCAAGAGCAATAAAAAGGTGTCAAAAAAATCAATGACTGAGGAGAATAGAGGATGCAGGATTAAGACCGAGTTTAGCTGAGAGTAAATTGAATAATGCGCAACGTTGGCGTTAATAAAAAAATAATATAGAGATTGTGATAATCATTGTAAATGACGCATAATATATTTCCACGTAAACCTACTGTTTTAACATATAATTTGCAAACCCTAATCTCATCTAAGTATTATTATACCTTCACAGTTCGCATATTCAGTTGAGCTGTAAGCTAGAACGGTAGCTAAATACAGCGCCGAGATGATAATTCTAGCACCAAATGTGGTCGTAAAATACTATGTTGCAAACACTTGGCACATGATTTGCTTAGCAGTTTAAATTAATTAATTCACAACGGCTTGATATACGGAATATCACCTAAAGAGCTGGCAATGTGATGATGTATAATTATTTGTTATAGGTACTACTAGGTTGGCGTCTATGCATGTAGGCCGCTTGATGGTAAGTGCTTATGGACGTCTGCAATATTGGTCATTCAAGTATCGCTAGCCACAACGCCACCCACAGGTCATGTTATATGGCTATGGTTTCCAATAAGTTGGAAGTAATTTCAGTCAAAAGACGCCCACCACATAGGCCTCCCCCTAGGATTTCCACGAAAGCCAGTCCTGAGCCGCCCGCATCCATCGTTTACCGTGTGGGAGTCCTACCAGCACTGCAGTTTCCTGAACGCAGTCGTCATCCGAGGACTTCTTTGCCCCAGCGGGCGTCAGTCCTGCGCGCTAGTGCCCTGCCCACTGCCACTTTATCAGAGTTTATCAGTCCTAGCTATGTCAGTAACTCTGGTTCTTCTGCATATCTCTCCATATATATCCTGGGGCAATGAAAGGAAATCTTGGAAACTGAGAAACTATCTGATTGAGGAACGGTCTTAATCTTCAACTCAAGTTACAGATAAAAAGCCTCTTACGTATTTTATGAAAGAAAAACTTTTAATTTGGAAGATTTCTGACAACAGCACAATTTGTTGAGTATCTGTGATAACAAGGGGCAAGATTTCATTAAACGAAGGTAATTGTTAACGTTTTCAAGCTCTGTGCACATCGGGATCCGAGTTGAAAAGACGACAGATGTTTCCTCTCGACAAACTTCAACTAAGTTTTAACTAAAAGAATTCTCTAGGAGCAGGCAGCTCATTGATCGATCTTCGTCCTACTTTCATGGATATATGAAAAAAGATGTGTGTGCATTATTTATTCCACTATTTATTTCAAAGTCACCGAACAAAAAGTTATACCGTCATATCCGGCCATTAGTAAATTCTTATATCGGGGTTTAATTAACTGAAGATAATATGTATTTTCGCCCCAAATCCACGCGCGTAGACGCTGTTTTTAAATATTGGGACGATATGTCACTACCGTTAATTTAAAACAACGTTGCCGCTAAGTAGGAAAAGTAACAAACTTCTGGCACATCTAAGATATTTGTTTAAATAGGTATAGCTACGTTTAATCGTACCTTTAAAGCTTTTAAAAGCTACCCTCGACAACGCGTCATTCCAGTCCATTCAGCTAGTACTTTCAAGGCGTTTGCGACATGTTCAGATGTGTTATGTTGTGTACCTGTTAAGGATGTGTTATGCCCTAATATTAATAGAAATATATTATTTGTTAAAGAAATATACTTATTACTGCCAGGAAACGTTGGAATTATTAAAACCTTGGTTGGCGGAAACCCTTGTAGAACAGAATAAAAGTCAAATAAACGCGAAACATTTACAAAAGTTCACAGCAAATTATAGAGTTAGCAATCAAGATAAATGACACCAAAACTGCCTATTTGCCATTAAGTCTACTTAAAGTATCAACTAAGAGTAGGGGTAAATCGCGTAAATTATGTGTTATGAGGCATTTTTTATTATTAAAGGCTTCGTGCAAACAAATGCTACACAAGGGCGTGACGGTCCTTAATATTTAATGATAGTTCTGACATCTAAGTATCAATTGATATCAGCGTTTACGTTTCGTTTCGTAAACGTTTCGAGTCAAAATTGGTTTTATACGATAAATATGTTTCTAAAAATACTGTAACAGCTGAAATAAAGGTTGCGAAGGTCGATTAGATTTTTTAGTGAAATATAAGTAGAGTTTTTCGTTCTTATTTAAGTCGAAACACTTTTTATCCTGTCAAATAGACCAAAATCTAATGATGAATGCGCTAAGGACTAATGAGTCGGTGACAAAACATGTCTGGCGCACAGCATGAACTGCTGAGTAACTAACCTTACCACCTGACTGCCAGAGGCACTTCATCTGTGTCAGTGTCGTGAGTGTGTGTACTTGAAGTATGTATAAGTGTGTAAACAGGCACCGCGATACAGGTTACACCTAGTCCAGGGGTTTCGTATAAAACTGATACCCTACAACAAAACAAAAGAAAAAACGTATCTCACAATAAAACAATACCTGTTCCATACATATACCTACACTATCAAACCGCCGCGTCGCGTCCTGTTGAACGTCGGAGCTTGTCACCAGACGTCAGTTAGAAACACCCCGATTAAATTCCTGTTCCACCACACACACATTTTACGAGAGCTGTTACAGAAACACATCGTAGACACACAAAAAGTTTTCGTGTAAGTGCCAGTCATATAAAAAGATAAAGCATCGCCCGAACTAAATAAAATAATCCTTGATTGGTGTTGTCGCCAGCACTCTATTGAGGAAAGCATCGTGTGATCTGCAAGAAGTGACGAGCTTCTATTTTAACCCACTCCACAAAGGAGGAGGTCCTCAATGCGGTTGTATGTTTTTTTTTAATATCGGTCAAGCCATTTATATCATTCCTTTAGTCGTCATTTAGGACAGTTTTTTTGTGTGTGGCCCGGCCGTTTGGGCCCTGTTGGGTTGAGATGGACTCTCAGTCGTCATTCAGCGCCCTGAACTACACACTAAAACCCATACAGCTAATCCGGGTAGGTACCCGGTCTAGGGTCAACGGTTTCACTGCTCTGATCTATGATATTTCTAAGACGGGTTGGTGAGACAATACACTGAATCCGTGTCCACACACACACTTTTTCAGGCAACCCATTATTTTTAATTATTTTTAACATAGTAAATTTCTAATAAAATAATTTTCATCCATTAAACATATCGGTGAATGTCGTTGTATAGCGGAATCCGTATATGTACTATATAAAAAGTTTTGCACACTACATAACGAAGTGGATTCATTTTATGTTAAAAAAATACTTAATTTATTACCTTATTACAGAGTCAGAAGACGAGGAAAATGAAATAGATGAAAATGACAGTGATGATACTGAAAATGTATCAGATGAATCTGATGAATATTAATTTTTTTATATGTAAATAATTATTTTTTTGTACTACTTTAGAAAAAAAAAATTTAAATAAAAAAAAAGATGTTTTCACTGTATCCTATGTTATAAGTAGGAAAACGAAAAAATTACAATTTTTGTCGGACTCGTGTTACATACCTGTTTTCTTGTAGGACATTGTATCATTTAGGCAGAGAATACACTAACCTATCATGTAAAATTATTGTCCTACAGTTAGTGATGACAAAATGGGTCTTGTGTTTTTAACAACTTTTGAGCGTAGGACCGGAATAACGTACCACGCAGCTTGTAGGACAATATGACGGTTAAATAATATAAATATTTACTAAGTAAATAAAAATAAACCAGCTGGTTAGTAATCATTTTTTATGACCTCGTTATCCATACATATTGGAAGTGGAAGACTCTTTGATCAAAACATACATTTTCTAGGACAAATACATTTTCGAATAATTTAGATAATTATCATCAGATATACCAAAAAGCACCCGGTTAGTAATATTTTATTTAGAATCATAAAATCAACATATTTCACCCTTGCTACCTCTGTTAGCTACCACAATCAAGAGTTGTCGACAAGAAAATGTTGGGCGTCTCATGAAAATGAAGCTACTCACGAAAAATTAGCTTGATAGTAATCAAGTGAAAACAATGTACCGGGGATCCCGGACTATAAATACAAGGCTAATTTTCACCCCTCTACGATCAACCCCTATTTCTTAATAGCGATATTTATATGGCAAAACAACGGTTGGCTAATATTTTATTTTGATAGTTCTGCCAATTCAACACGTGAATTTCACGACTTGATGAATGGATAGCGTCATATAGCGGAGTGGAAAAGCAAGTTAAGGCAAAGGACAGGCGATTGCACTAAGATAAAGCGCGTTGGGCGGGCGCCAACGTCTCAAGTGTCGGCGGGTGCCAAGACGGGCGTCCACTGGGCGTCAACCGCCACTTGCACTTGGGTGCAGTGCCGAAAGGATTATTGCGGAGCAAATAACTGCTAGCCATGCCAATGTTATGGCGTGCGAAATGACTTTGTACAATGTTACTAGCACTGTAACTTCGTGAACGCGCAAAAACTGTCAACAGGTTTTATGGCGCATAGATAAAGGAAAATGTTTTAAGAGCTGAATCTGTAAAACGTGCTAATAAGTTTAAACATATTTTTATATCTGTCCGACACACGTTACTTGAAATATAATTTTACTTGAAAAATAATATAGTCATTTGAAAGATTAATTATCTTTACGTGCTTAGGATTAAAAGTGTTGCGATTAAATTTTTAAGTTAAACTATTTTAGTATTAACCATAGGCTGAGAAGCCCAAAACTGGGCAAGCTAATGGAGCTCATTAAACATTCGTGTGACATTTCCTCAACAATAGGCTAGGTAATACAGGACTTAGCTTACCAATTTAATTTAATACACTTTTATATATACAATTTAATAGCACTACTTCTGCCGTTACAACAACTACCTACTTTAGCCAAAGTGATTTACCGACACAAGAAATTGGCTGTCGCATATTGCTTCTCACTACACTGACACAGCTGGTAGCTAGAATAATTTAACTAAATTACCTCGGGTACAGTCAAGTAATACTATCTTATAAATTCCACAGACTTGCTATCCAACTTAAGCAAAGATGGACGAATTTTAATTAAAATCTGACTGTGATCCTGTTTCGCTTACATTTTGCAACAAGCTGGTGGTTGAACAAGTGTATAACATAAAAGAGTAATTTGTTCTAGAATCTCAATTATGTTATAGTCTTGCTTCATTTTGAATAACTAAGCTGCAGACTGTAAATTGAATTAGAACAAAGTTCATAATTAGTCTCTTAGAATAATAGTGCGAATTTAGGTGAAAAGATTTTCATGGTGAGACTAATCACTATCACTATCACTACATAGTATAAAACAAAGTCGCATTTTTCTGTCCGTCCCTATGTATGCATAAATCTTTAAAACTACGCAACGGATTTTGAAGCGGTTTCTTTTAATAGATAGAGTGATTCAAGAGGAAGGTTTAATACTTGCATAATATTATAGAGAAACACTGATAAATTTAGATGTTCATCATTGCAACCGTGCGAAGCCGGGGCGGGTCGCTAGTAAAAGATAAAATACTGGCGTTATATCTGTGTCCGTGAATATCATATTTGTAAAATCTTCCGGATACACAAATAGCTTACTTAAAAAAATAATGGTCTCTATGGTAAATCTATGGCTATACTTAAATATGTATAAGAATAAAATAGAATATCCTTTATTGTACACCAATATTAAAGATTACATTTCATCAGACGAATATAAAAAAGAAATGTTCAATGGGCGGTCTTGTTGGACTAAGCGATTTCTTCCAAATAACCAACAAGTATTCTATATTTTCATAAATATAATGTTGACAACGTGACAGTGTCTAAGCAGGTCTACATAATTCTACCGAGAGTTCAACCGTCCAGTAGATAGTACCAATATTGACCGTTAGTTCAGTCTATCCAAATACTTTGGGGCTGGTTTATTAAAACCGTTCAATTAATATGCATTCAGACTGCCGATCCTCGAGGAACTCCAATATCAATAAACGAGGTCTCTGAAAGCGCAATAAACCGCCGAACCGTCTCACGGGTCGACGTATTATAGTGGAAGTCAGCAGTTTCTTTGAAGCGCATCCTCAGTTGGAAGACAATAATGAATTCAGGTTCGCAGTGCCATAGTACATAAACAACAGTATGTTCTACTGTAAAACCAAAATATTTCATCGAAAACATTGCTATTATTTAAATGTAGGTAGGTATTTAAAAGCATCGATTGCCAGTCTAAATGTATTTAAAAGCATCGATTGCAAAAGGCTTGTTATTTTTTTTTATATCAGCAAATATTTTTCATCCCAGTCATTTTCCTGATTTCATCGGGGCACCAGTCTATCCTGACCTGAACTACTAGTATTAACACGGAGTGATTGCCGTTTGCTCTTGTGACGACCTGTAATTATTATGGCTACACCAGCTGTCAGTTTTGACGCTACTGACTACGTATAACAACTGCCATGTTAGAATAACTGCTGGGTAGCAGGTAGTTAAAATATAAAAAGCTCCAATAATATTAATTGGGAGATAGCATGCTTTTAACAATATACAGTGGCCAAGAAGCAGGTCGGGCTGATACTTGAGCATGCTTGTACGCTCCACTTTGCACTTCCTCTCTTATAAAGCGATTAATGACAGTGCGGCCTTTGAGGAATGACGATAAAAATAAGGGGATCAAATAATCAAGGCGATTTGAATCGCATCCGACAGCCAGCTATTAGGGTACGAACCAAGTAAGAGCCTGAATATTGATAGTAGGGCACTAGAGTTAATAGACATTATAAAACCGTCGAACTAAATGCCACACCGTAAAATTCTCTGTTACTTTTTTAAATCTCGGCCCAAGCTTAATGTAGATGAAAACAAACAGAAACAGTTACAAAAATATTACTTCAATAAGAAAAAGGGGTGAAAACTTTGCCATAGACTTGCTAAAAGTAAAAAAATATACAGAACAAAATCCGTTTGGAGTGTAATCTAGTTTGCGCTAACTCAAAACATAATATTGTACAAATTCTAAATCCTATTCTATTGTTTAGTAGAATAGGATAGGATATTACGTTTAAATGCGTAAGTTTGTATGGATGGATGTATGAATGTCTGATACACTTTCATGAAATAACTACTGAATGGATCTTGATGAAACTTCATACTAATATAGCTCATACATCAGACTAACACATTTAAAATATTTTAAAGAGCAGCTGAGCAGTCATCGTCATATTTTTCTGGGTAAGGGTCACATCTATACTAATATCATGAAGATTTGCATGTATGTTTGTAAATAATGAACTCAAAAACTACTAGACCGATTTCAAACATTCTTTCACTATTAAAATGCATTAACCCTGCTTGAGTAACATAGGATATACGCATAATCTGGTGATTTATACGTAGACCATCAAGTCGCTGACAGAAGCTAGTGTTAAAATAATGCGGAAAGCTTTTTATAAATTAAAAACGAAAACAAATGGAATACCATAAATACACTTAGGGAAAAAAACGATTGTAAAGTTCGGTGCTGAATGGGGCAGGTGCAGCGAGGAAATCGAATAAAAAGTGTTAGATAACGGCGCTGCATTTTCACATTATAGGTTTAAATGGAATGTCGTCAGCAATGCAATTAACTTTTAAAGCCTTTATGTTTATTGGCAGTAAATGGACTGTTCCGTGTGGTGACGGATTTAAAATAGATAGCGTCGCCACCCCATTTAATCCTGAGGGTGTCGTACAAGCCGACAAAAGGAATTGATACGGCTGAAAACCTTACCGCAAGAGAATGAAAACTTGATACGAAACCCTCTGCAAACTCGTCTGGCCAGCGTGGCACAGTCAGCCAATTACTCTCCATGTAGTTGGAGGAGGCCTGACTCCACAGTGGGTCATTTATGGGCTGAGAAGTAGAAGTCTAATATTAAACAATTAAAATCTACTACGACTATTTGACATACTCTATCTGTTAAAACAATCCTAAAAATACTTATTAATATAAGGCATTAAAATATTAAAGTTATGTCAAAATCATCATCATCATCATTTCAGCCTATATATGACCCACTATTAAGTTGGGCTTAATCCAATTTTATAGAGGGATTCGTATAATATGCCACGCTGGCATTGTGGGTTGGCACAGGGCTTGGTATTGAATTTTCCTTGTCTTACGGCTGGATGTAGTTCACCTTTCTTACGTTTCTTTAGTCACCTTTTACGACACCCTTAGGATGTTTTGTAATTCATTTATTCACACATAAACAGAGTAATAACATTAATAGTTGTCATAGTACATTTCAGCACATTCTATATAGCCTGTATTTGGCATGTGAATTGAGTTAAATCAAAAGGAAGAAAAGAAATTATCATCACGTATTCTTAATCCGTCACCACAGGGAACGTTCCGCATTACTCAAATTAAACTTAGGAGGTACATTTAGGAGTGTATTCAATTCAGTATCTAAGTTACTTCGCAAGAACACCCTAAATCTCATCATACAGAATCTTATGATGAACAGCTAACTAGAAATACTTATGTACATTGACCAAACTCAAAAGAAACTTTATTTACGTAAGTTTCATCACAAAACTCTTATAAATCGTCAAATTTATAAATACCATTTTCATCTTACGGCCCCAGTCCCACACTAGGTGGTAGTTACCACATACACCTATCAGTCGTCATACCTACATTCACACCTTGCATACACAATTCCTCACTCCTACAATCCCTGCATCTCCATTCATCGCTCACAATCCCTGCGTCCACTCACATTCATGCTGAAACTACCACCGGTTCGGAAGGCTGCTCTACACAGAAGAGCCGGCAAGAAACTCTGTAGTTGTTTTTTTTAAAGCAAGTTTTGTTGATCAGTGACTTAGGAAAAAAGCTATTATTGGGGTAACCTATATAAAATAACATTATCAAATTATAAAAAATCCAGGTTGTAACATTGATTCTAGAAACGATTAAAGTAACTACAAAACAAATACATTTAGGGACGTTTACGAACGGAATCGTCTTATACAGTTACGAGAATGTTCGCAAGACTGATATTTGCATAAGACGGTATGAACAGCCGGTCCCATTAGACGAGAGTGTTGTTGCTGCATTAGTCGTGACTTGGCATCGAGTTAACTTGCTAATGTGCAATCGGATGGCGCCAGTGACTACTAGATAATTGTGCATATGCTCCATGAATAGCAATTCAGCGTGTAATCACTGCATCTTACAACACTATCGGTGACAGAATAGTCTTAATTTACTTCCCTTAGATATATTATGTAAATGAAATCAATATCCATTTTTTATATCTCTTTATATGTCATGATAAAGAAGAAATAATATTTATTTGCAAAACACAGTACTTGAGTAAACAAAATGTAACTGACATAAAAAAAAATGTTATAAATATACAAAAGTAAACAAGATTTGGTTTCGGCGTTTGAATTAAAATTATGCGTATAACTTTTATTCATATATTTTTATATATGAATAAAAGAACTCTATCAGTACCATCAAAATATCATAATATATCATTTAAAAGACGATTTTGTGAGTAACGCAGAAGAAAGAAGACCATCAAGATATTCAGTAGATTGTGCAATAAGCCTTTTAATTTTAATAACAAGCTTCAATCATTGAATATTCCGTCCCCTGCAGCGTCAAGATACTGCGAATATTTGTGTACCTATATAATCTTTTTTTTTTCAGAACTTACATAATGTACCGAAATGAAAACAAATCCAAGCTACAATAACTCAAATGTTATAACTCAGACGCAAGTAAATTGTAAATTATTTACGCAAAATAATTCCAACTCGGCGCAGTAGGTAACGCAAAAGTTTCGCCAGATTAAGACAGAATTTCCACTTTTATTTGTTTAATGAGCAAACATAAACAAGAACTTGTTCAAAGGGTGGAAATGTCTCGGCTTAACCGCCGCGACCCGGATTTCGTGCCAAATATTTATTTTAATTACATCTCGGTTCCTTCAAAGCCCAAGTTAAATGTCTCTACCACCTCCCACGCCAATATTTCAAATTAATTTACACGTTTAACGTTTGCCACCAAATTATAGTTTTAAGCATCGTTCGCGACTTTTGTACGGCTTACGTTACACCAACCAAAATAATATAGCCTGAAAATGTCGTAGTGTTTTTATACATAAAATTGAAGTTTGTATGAACAGTGAAGTATACAAATATTATTCTATTATAACAGACCTTTTTAGACTGTATGAAAAATCTATATTATGTTACATTTAAAACCCATTTTAATTTCGCCTTGAAAAAATGTAACATCTTTAGTTCAAATAACTTATTAATAAAAGCTGTTCAAAGTAAAAATAGAAGAATTTCAATAAGTAGGTACACTGGAAAGTAATATTTCAAAGAAATTTACCTTCCAGTGGACTATCAATAAATTAGATTTCCTTAGGGAACTCGGCGATAATGCGACCAGATCATAAATGAAGTCGAGACCAAGTTGCAGGAAAAATCGTCTTACGATCAGAAAGAGATGGCAAAAGCGAGTTAATTAAACCTACACGGATCCTCTGGGGCAATGATCACATAACCATGGCTTCAAACCTGCATTTATCACAGAACTCTACAGTCAACATTTTCGATTTTAACAGTTTTGGTAACTTACTAATATTATAGTGTCGGTTCGAGACGTATGCCACCAGCATTATCAGTCAGCGGTAATACAGCTAGTGGAATAAACTATACTAATATACTATTAGTACAGGTAAATTATTTTATGCTTTTGTCAAGTTGTTCCAGAGCCTAGCTTCAAAAGCAATACAACATTTCGTTACTATATTCTAAAGAATCTCAGCCGAACAACTCGCACGTGCATACCATACCTAAATCATTGAGTTAACGTTGGTATGAAATCAATACATTAATTTCCTTCATTAATTATTTAATTAATTCAGTAGGACTGCAAAGTCACATCTGGTGATGACACCGCCTTTGAAACCCTTACGACTGCAAGGGCGCGAACTAAGAGAACACATCTGCGCATAAATTCTGAACACGTCCGGCGATATAAATTCATAACTTCGGAACGAAATGGAGACAGACGGTGCGCTGTGCTGGGGCCTCCGAGAATTTATTTCATAAATTAATTGAACTAAGCGAAGAAAACCATTTGCATGTTTAAGAAAAATATGCTAAGATATAATAATTTAAATACTACCATGAGCCATTATTTTCTTGCTTGCAACTTGCTTGGGAGATGGAGCTGGTTCTCCGAGCTACTGGCTACCGTGGTTTATGTCATGAATTTTCAAACTTAGATCGTTTCATTTAGGCGACTTCGTTCATTCATTAGCACTGAGTTATAAATTACTCAGTGGAGGTAGGAAGGAAAAAAACACAAACGAAAACCCATACACATAAGAAACACGAATAATTAAAAACAATGAGGAGTTTGTCGACAAACATTTTGTAAGGCAGACGTTTGTGGTGCCGCACCCATTTTCCCAATAAACCGTCGGAGTGCATAACGTGTCAGGATTACTTATAGCCTCCGGAGTTAGCCAAACAACAATATTTGTTGGTCCCGGACACTAGATTAATTTTTCCCGAGGCGATTCACGAAAGCTACACCTAAATAAACTGCCTTAATGAACTTGAAGGCTCTTTTCTGTTCTGGACTTTTTAGCGGGCAGTAATGAGTTTTTAATCCTCTTTATGCTCGTAAGTGCGCCGCAATTTACTTTGCCGCGCACTTTTTGATTTTGAAACATCTTAGTCTTCACCGTTTCAAATGTTAATATGTACATAATTATAAGCTTTTAGTTGTTTTATTATTATTTTAATTTAGTTGTTACTAAGTATATGTTTTATGGCATAATAATATGACAATAAAATTTATGGCACCTCTTATTTTGAATCGCTCGCTACGTTCAAGATTCTACTCTAGAATCCCTCACTTCGCTCTGGATTCAAAAAGCGCCCTCGCCGTATCAATATTACTTTGCTCCCTTGTGATACAATCTACTATTGTAGATCAGTAATGTATTATAGGCGGAGATGGCATTGTATTCTATACTAGCTTATGTGCGCGAGTCCATCCGCGTGGGCTTAAAACTCGTCCTTATCTCGGCTTTGCATATAGCCTATGCTACTCAAGTATTGTATAACAATCTAATGGTGAAAGAATTTTTAAATTTAAATTCATAAGTATTTAAGTGTATTCTTTACAAACGTACAAAAATACAAATATTTCTTCTTTGTACCTAATATTAGTCTAAATCTACAAGCTCGCATTGTAGTCACTGTCACAACATAATCGTATCTATCAGCGATGTCTATGTGTGCGTTATTCTAGCGCGCGTTGTTGTTTCTATACCTAAGTATTTTGTTGTTATACCGCATAAGTTTTAATAATCTTATATATATATATAAGAATAACAATTGCATTCATATGGTAACTAGCATATGAAGCTAGAGCAGATACCAACTTTTCTATTTGTACTTGTAGGCAGCGCTTCCAACAGGTTGCGGCCATGTTGTTAGTGACTTCCGTAATTATAACAGGAACCAAACAATGGAACGCGGCAAAATGGCCTCTTTACACAAGTTAAAAAGTAAAAACATTTTCCTGTATTAATGCGGCTTTTTAATAACGAGAGAACAAAGAGTGTTTTCATAGCGTTCCTTAATATAAGAACGATAGTATAATTGGCAAAGCCGTATATTTATTTAAATGGACATTCCTGATTAACTATTAGTGCATCGTGGTTGCTAGAATATGTTTAATGCATTCTATTATGATTTTACTTCGCTAGCCTACCAGAGGTGGACGTTTTCCATCGTGGCACAAAATGCGCCCAGCAAAGGCATTTTAAATAGCAATATTGCACGTACTACGCTACACGAAGCTGAAAACTTGATTGAGTCGTATCTATAGGAAGCCTAGTGTCACGGATGTCACGTACGGACTAAACCTGAATACATCATTGAATAGAAATTTGAATAGAGCCGGATTGGTGAAGCGTGATTTAATCATAGTGTTACGTCCGTGGATAATTCAAATGCCGATTATAACAAATAAATATTTTTATTTACAAAATCAGACTACAACACACAATAATTCACAACTAGAACCGAATCACGCTGATACAATCACTAGCACTTTGCTATCGCCCGATAGTTCGCACTCGTAACGCAGTTAAACGGAAACTGTCCTGTTGCGCGGGCGGGTCGACCGTCCTTATATTGTAAATCTTTTCGAATATTCCCGATTACTCGAGATTATTCACACGCTAATTACCTGGTGAGACGTAAACAACATGCAATAAAATCATCAAAATGCAACCGTTAAAATGCCGACAAAGGATTGCACAAGCAGTCGTTATTGTTATCACACAAAAGAAACTAAACAATTGCTATTTGTAACAAAATTAAAAAGGTTGTAAAACCATTAGCCGTTGTATACGCCCAAGCACTTTGCGGAAGTCCGAGCCAGAAGTTTCGGCACAAAAATGCGTTTCTAGAACTATCTCACACTGCGGCGTCACAATAGCAATGAAAATGTTTAACTAGAAAGATATCAATATAACATGAAAGATATTTGTTACTGCTCATTCTATTGTGGACTCTCTAACCAAAATCGGAAGTTTTGAGGAAAACCTGATAAAACTGGAAAAGAGCTGATGACCTTGAAACGGCACAAATCATTTAGATTAAACATGTTGACGAACCACCGCCAGAAAACCTACTTTAAAAAAAAAAACCGACATCATTATCGCTCCAATAGTTTAGGAGATACGACACCTACTTGTAAGATACAAAGTCACGACAAATTTATAACACTCGGTATTTAGCGGTTAAAAGACGTCGTTACGATACCTATCATTTCACCAAAGATAACTTTACAAATGTAAAAATAATTCAGGTATTGCGATAAAAATTATATAAAAGTATCTGTATTTTTAATTAAACACGTCCCATTACGTTCCAAGAGCGTCTGTGCGGTGACGGATTCAGTATACATAGTGTCACCAACTCATTCCATACGCAGGGTGTCGTAAGTGACAACAAACGGAAATGACAAGGCTGAAAATATAGCCGCAAGAGTGGAAAAGCTCGACCCTGTACTAACCCGTTTGGCCATCGTTGCAAGGTAGGCTAATTACACTCCGTGTAATGGGAGGAGGCCTAAAGTGGGTAATTTATGGACTGCGTAGTACTACATAGTAGTATCACTCCCCAGGCTCCAAATAATTATACTTTTTTTTTTTGTTGTTTGACATTTCACACAACTTGATCTCGTCCCAAGCTAAGCAACTTAATGCTTGTGTTATGGTAACGAGATGGATGATAAACTACTTATATACATTTTTTTTTGTAAATACATACATATAGATTTAGACAAAGACACTTGCCCGACCCCGGAATCGAACCCGGGACCCGTTGATCCAAAGGCGGCACATCTAACCACTAGACCAACGAGCAACGAGCAGTCAATAGTACAGTAGTAACATCCCTATTATATTTAATGAAATCCTCAATTTTGAGTTTAGATGTAGAACATCGCAGCTTAATTAAGGAAATATCAAATGGCTAAATTTCAAAAACAGTAATGTCATTTTAGCCAAAATAAGTCCCCTAAGGGATTTTCACGACGACCGCTGCTGAGAACAACCCGTTAGATTGCGGCGACTTATAAAATGTGTGGAAGGCCTACTGCCATAAAAACATTGTATATACAAAATTGCAATGATGGTGCAGTATTACGGGCGCACATGGTCGCAGGTCATTACTAGCGAGAGCGCGCCACAGCCAACTACCAAAATCCAGGTCTTAACGAAAGGTAATTTAGCATCTACTATCGGTGGCCGGTAACTGCCACTTAATCGCTTTATGGACCGTATTACGTGAAAAACATTTACTATAATATGTGTTTAGATGCAACGGAGATACGCGCCTTTTTATTACTGAACAATAGAGCAATAACGTTGATTATTTGTTCTAGTATGAAAAGAGTATGTTGATACTATGAAAAGAGAAGATAGTTCAATTAATTACAGCTAGTAAATAGATTTGAAATCGAAATGTATTTGAAGAAAGGGGATCACGATCAGACTAAAATAATTACATACCTTTTATTTTTTAATACGGTTAGTAACCTCATATTTTTTGAAGAAAATGTGCCTTACCTATGTTGAGCTGTTGCTCATTTCAGTAGAACACATTGTACTTTCTTGCCGGATCTTCTCTGCAGAGCATAATTCCGAACCGGTGGTAGTTTCAGCATGAATGTCGGTGGGCGCAAGGGTATTTGGATTGTAAGAATGAAGAATTGTGTATGAAAGATGTGAATATAGATAATGACGACTGATAGTGATAAAAACTTCCTTAAATAAAGTTCCTTTTGAGTTTGAACTTGTAGTACGTGATGCACGTATACATATAACGTCTGGAAGTCTTTTCAGCTTTCAGTAAACTAGTCTTACAGAATAGGTTATGAGTCCAGTGTACCCGCAAGGGCTGAAAATGTGCACCATATTGCAGTTTAAAGCTTATCGCCCAAAACCTCCATAATGATAAGACTACATGCCTGGTTGAAAATTACTTTGGGATCTTCAAACTAGACATCTGATGACACAGATAGACACAGAAACAAAAATTGAGATTGTTACGGAGAAGACGGTACCCACAATTAACTTAATCTTTCTTATCGTAAACAAGACTAATCTTAGCTATGCGTGCGCAATGGGTCTATAACTTACCTTGTTAGCGATGTCAGTGATAAACTGACACAGGAGATAACTTTATTTCTACAACAATATTTAGAAAAGTAATATAGTTTCTTGCAAAACGTAGCTTAGACGAAGCACAAAAGACTAGATAATCTAATAATGTAGACTGGGTGGTAATGCGCAAAACCTGGAGCTTAAATCGTTACCTCAGAACTTCAGCATTAAATATACACCCTTCATAATAGTTTTATCTGTTACGTTGATATGCGTATAGAATACATAACATGCGAGTAATAAATAATTGTAATGATGAGTAATAAATAAATAACTGTCCGTGTGGTGTCGGATTTAGAATACACAGTGTCACCAACCCATGCCATCCCAGGGGTGTCGTAAGAGGCGACTAAGGGAACGCAAGAGGCAGATCACGTAGCCGCAAGAGAAGGAAAACTTGATACAAACCCTGTGCCAACCCGACTTGTCAGCGTGGCGCAGTAGGCTAATTTCCCCCCATGAATTTTGAGGAGGCCCGCCTCAGTAGTGGGTCCCATGAGTGACCCAGTGAGTCCCTGAAACGAATAAATAATTGACTTCCAATTTTTTTAAGGCTTCTAGTCTTATTGTTATATCAGGCGAGAGTATAGCAGTAGTCTCTATTAGACCGCAACCGAAACATGTTATAAGATACAGTAGTGTCTGTGCCCTGATAGAACAAAGCTGTTCCGACATTACTGCGAACAATGCCTCTGCTCAGTATACGGTGCCCACGCAATCCTATCTAGTCCTTTAGTACAATATACAAAAGAAGCATGTAAGCTTAAGAAAGTTCGACGGAGCTAGCCAAGATTTCATAGCACTACGAACGAGCAATCTATTCGTTTATATTTATTGTAGCTTTGAAATCTGTCATCTTTGTGTTTTGTTTACGTAGTACACTTTACCCAAATTAGCTGAAACTGTATTATCTCATAATAACTAATAAATTAGATAATATAAAAATTACAGTAATCTATATACGGAGTAACATTTCTTTTGACTAGCTTCGCCCTGCGGCGTCACCCACGGGTAACATCGCACCCGTACTAAGGCGGGATGGACCGCTAGATAATAATATAGTCATTCCATTTTTTTTTAAATATACCACTATTAATTTAATTCAGTTATGTTATCGATATAATAATCACATTGTTTGGATTGCAAATGTTTTACACAATTTACATCTTACAAAACTAGTACTGTGACTTTGGGAACACTTTTAAATAAATATGATGTTATTTTTATTAAAATCTTTTTGGAGTTATATTAAAGAAAAAAAAAACTGTTTTCGTATGTTTCAGCACGTCATCTTTGGGCGGAAAACCTACGGCGCAAGCAAGATCATTCTTCAAATATATCTTCAGTACTACAATCATATGGGCAATGAAAAATATGGGAACAAAACACTCAGGCCAGCTAACTTGACAGCTAGAGGCAATACTCATGTGAACGAAATAAACAGTCAAACTCCATTTTTGTTGTCAGAAAACAAATATTTTACGATAATATTCAATTATGGTGAACATTTCAAATACTTAACAAAACGACCAGGGTAATTTTCTTAGGAGTAAAGTGTTATCAAGTCGAGTTTCAACATTACAAAATTGATTCGTAAAATATAAAATCGTAAAACAATTTAAAACATGACTATGTTTGTATCATCATTTCAGCCAAAAGACGTCCACTGGTGGACATAGGCCTCCCCCAAGGATCTCCACAAAGGCCGGTCCTGGGCCGCCCGCATCCATCGTTTCCCGGCGAGTACGTAGTACCAAAATTTAATCTAATATGGTCAACAATCCCCAAAGCCCTACAAAATACTGGCTAATATATTGCATAATTTCCTTACATAATGTGTAACTAAATAGAATTATATTATTTAGCTACAATGTTGGATCTAAAGCTATTCGCCTCCGACATTCCATGCCGACATCGTCGGTGTATCATGGCATTTCGAGTGACAAGACAGCTGACATTGGGGCTCAGAGTGAAAAGGGGTCAAAGGAAGACTATTCATCACAGGTTTTCCTTTAGAGATTAAACAAATAGCCATTGCTTCATGACATTCAACAAGAATCTGAAATACCAAAAGCTATTTGAAAGAAAAAAATATATCACTATCACTACATAGTATAAAACAAAGTCGCATTCTTCTGTCCGTCCCTATGTATGCATAAATCTTTAAAACTACGCAACGGATTTTGAAGTGATTTTTTTTAATAGATAGAGTAATTCAAGAGGAAGGTTTATAGGTATAATATAATTGCACCCGTGCGAAGCCGGGGCGGGTCGCTAGTAATAAAATAAATACCTAATGTACATACATGCCTACTTACAATAACTTTTTGAAGGAAAATCCTCATTTGTTCTGATTTTCGCTTACCTGAAAGAAAAAAAATACATATTTAGTACCACGCTATATGCAACACTTATAAGAATTGTGATCGGAACATTTGGAACATAAAAAGGGTTATAAACTGGTGGGTGTATCATGTTTAGCAGCGCTATCGTCAGCCGCAAGCCACGAGAGGCACATATTTAACGCTCGAGGCTTATCTCGTACGAAGCGCAGCGCGTGGCCGCATAAGTGCGATATTTCTAACCCAGATACATCTGGCACGGCGTAGAGTTAAGAACACACAACGGCGATTTTCTTCTTTTAAAGTTAAACTATAATTGTAAATAGCCATACTTAAAACCAAATGGTTCGAAATCGCTGCCCAGATCTGTCTTTAACTAATTAAAGCCCTTTTTAAAAAAAGTGAGAGTCATCGTTTTTTTACCACAATATAATAATAGCATAATAAATACATGGGTAATTTGTTTATACATATTTATAGCAAGACTTATATTTTTAGAGGAAATCTTCAATAATTATATTTCCAATCCATTTCGTACAAACCGAAACCAATGTATTCATAGTATCAGCATTATTGTTGCATAAATAAACTCACAACCCAACATAGGAGTTTCTAAATACGCTCCCGAGCGCGGGAAACGCCACGTGGTACAATATCCAGCCTATCTTTCCACTAATGGGTTACATACGAAAGGTGAATAGCTCCATCCTAACACGGAACGGGAACTAAGCCACTCGCAGTCATGAACATATACGATTTATTAACTTATCTAATCTTTATGGTGCCCACCACTCATTGACTTTAGTTCTATATTAGAAGTTCTACATGTAAGAAGTTAAGGAAAACAGTGTAAGGTAAAAAGCATAATGCTGCTATTGATAACTGCATTAGAGCAGAAGATAGTTAAAATTTAACGCGGATTTGTGATCGAAAGGCAAGGCAATGGAATTAACCCAAATTAGATTTAGATATATCTATTGTTTTCTCACTTTATAACTTAAGTGGCAGTGGGCAGGGCACATAGCTCGCAGGACCGACGCCCGATGGGGCAGAAAAGTCCTCGAGTGGCGACCGCGTTCCGGATCCGCGCAGTGCTGGTAGGCCTCCCACACGGTGGACCGACGACCTGGTTAAGATCGCCGGAAAGCAGTGGATGCGGGCGGCCCAGGACCGGTCTTTGTGGAAATCCTTGGGGGAGGCCTATGTCCAGCAGTGGACGTCTTTTGGCTGAAATGATGATGATGATGATGATGATTGTTTTCTATAAAATAATAGAAATGGGAGATAAGATCTTTTTATTGAATAAAAGTTTTAAGAATGACTTTCAAAGCAGAACTTCAGTACATTATCCACGTCTACGTGTACGAATCTTAGTCAAGGTACGGTACATTTATAGGGTAAAGTTAACAATAACTCAGTGTAGCAGCCCTAACACATGTAAAGCATCTGCTCGCTAGTGTAGTGCACGCGTCACCGATGTCCATTTACGATGAAACATGTTAGTCTAATTAATGGGCCCAGGCTATTAATATCCGGAAATCGCCTCCGAGGAGTTTCCACATATCTGAAAACCTTTCTACAACACTAATAAACTATTCGGAAATCGTATAAACGAAAAAAGCCAGAACCGTTAATAAGATAATTTGATTTTATATATGTACGTAAATTGTATACACAATGCTCTCGGCAATTCCAAGTAAATACATCAAAACTTTATAACGTTGCTCCTTCACACCCATAAAACATAGTTTTGAAGAAGCAACATACTATGTATTAACAATGAACAAGACCAAATTGCATCCTGTATTAAGCAGTAACTTGCATCCTAAGTTTATATGAAAACCACAGCGACGCGACGCAAGATTAGATGGGGTGGATTAATATTTCACTGTAAGAGATTCGGAATTTAGCAAGACATTTGAAACATGGGCGCTATGTGCGCATAATAAACAGAATATAATCGGATATGCAGCGGCACTCTATTGCTAAACTATGAAGTAATGGTTTCTATATTCAATATCATATCCGACGATAAAACGGATGGTTCTTGGTTTTCCTTGTGCTTTCCATAATAAATATGATTCGGTGAAAACGACTCGTTCTCGCTAGGAACTTCAGATTAGCAGACTCAATAACAATTGAAATACTACGATTAGATTTATTGATTTTAGCCAGTAAGCAAAAATAATATTATTATATCAAACGCACCCATGTGATGACGGATTTAGAATAGGTACCTACATATTTCAACATACCAATCCTTCCTCAGGATGTTTTGCTCCTGAAATTGGAGTAGCATCGACTCAAAAGCGATATAAAAAAAAATGTTACTACTAAATAAAGACAATAAAAAAATGACAGTAATCTACAATCGCCCCTATCAACGGAATCTTATATCATGTAAACGCGGAGACACTCACATCACCCTTGATCAAAAATATCCCACTTATACATAAATGTCTATTAGAGAATTCCGTGAACTTCTTCGTTATTACTCAGTAAGCGCCAGTACATACCTTAAACCAACTAAAAAGTCAAGTTCCGTTCGAAATCTGAGTAATATTGACGGAGACAACCTCGCTTTGAAACAATTAACAATATTATTCCCATGATAATTTGTGTGTGTAGACTAAACCGGCGGACTAAAGCTGACGCAGACATTGGCAGATTTTCGGCTTCTTAATATAGAAAAATATTTGTTCGAAATTATCACTACAAACATTGCATTGACCTAAATTGTTTGCATTTAGGTAAGTAACACAGAGCTTTTAGCAATAAGGCCGCCGATTGTACTACTTTTTGAGTAATTCAGTTTTATTTGTGTTTTTTGTTCAATGTTATGTGTTATTTGTGTGCAATAAAGAATATTATATTGTACCATTAACCATTGTTCTATTAACCATTGTTCTAGAAAGTGTCCCCATCAGATCAATTTTTTTTTTAGCAAAACTTAGATTTTTGTGACAATTGCAACTCGGCTAACGAAATCAAGCTCTACGACAACTATGAATATGCTACCTACGTTATTTTGCTATTATGAGTGTCTCTACAGATAATAATATATTTTCCTTTTCAGAGATCTTCTCTGATCACCAAAGCTTACACTGACGATTTACTATTGGGGCACAACTACTGAAACCAATGATTTAACCCACTATTGAACCCAATGAAATTAATACGTGAATTGGAAAAATATATAGCTTCAATGATTGTCACCTGAAAACACAGGGAACCCGTAAAACAGTTGCTCGCCTTAGGGCCTAAAGGCTTTATGCCTGTTCGTATTTTGTGCGATACAGGAATATACAGTGCCGAGGAGAAATAAAAAAGCGTAATTACTGAATGCATTGTATGCGGCGTATATGTAAATAGGAAGTCAACAAAATGTCCTCACGTGTTCTCCCAACAACCTCTAGAAGCGGACCACCGCTGGTTTGTCAGACGGCACCTGGGTCCGGCGATGGAGCGCCCTAATGGCCTGTCGCTCGTCCATTCAGCTGATTGATCGACGCCCGTGGCGTGTGCACACATATCACCCGAGTCTTCACATCACTTTGCGATATCGGATATCGCGTGTAATCCATCAATTCCCCAATCATAACCAAATTCGTCTACCACGAATTCATAAGGCCCATTTCCATCATTCCCATTATAATCAGGTCGTGGACAGTTTGGTCTGTTTCATGATCATATGCTTTGTAATGTAATAAGCATTCGAAATGTAGATATTTATATAATGCTAACTAAGCGCGATTAAAATGTTATAGTTACTAAATTACATTGTAAGTCATTATGTTTCTCCCACCGCTTTGATAGTCATAACGTTTTTTTATAAAAATGATACACAAATATGTACCTAGTCTGTTGTAAAATAAGTCTTATTTGTAAATTATACAACTTGAGAACAGAATCTATATAAATTATATAATATAAAAAAATACATACTACCAAAATTCCACATCTGGAAAAGAAGTGTTGTTGCAAGAAGTATTAGGACAACGATTTCGTACTTCAGCATAGAATGTACAGGCCAAATTTGTATTTTTATTTGAAAAGTTTTCTGAATATACCGTAATGTCCGTAATATGAATATAGACGAAGTTTCTCATTAATAATTTCACCCATTTTATTTTTAGGGCAACCTTAAAAATGGAGTAAATCATTTTATGGAAATGGGAATAATATTTAATGCGAAATGTTTTATTTGACGATGTCTAGGATTCATGATTTTTTAACATTATTGTAGATGACATTTTACTGGTTTTGGATCGTGTTATTTTAATTAAACCTCAACATTTCAGCCATTAATTTATTAAAATCGTTTATGATGCTCGAATGTAATGCTCGGACATATGCTATAAATGCTATAATCTATATAAATAAAAATGAGTTGCTGTTCGTTAGTGTCGCTAAAACTCGAGAACGGCTGGACCGATTTGGCAAATTTTGGTCTTGAAATATTCGAGTAAGTCCAGGGAGGGTATGAAAAAAGCGGTAAAGGCGGTACGAAGTTTTCCGGGTCAGCTAGTCACTATCACTACATAGTATAAAACAAAGTCGCTGTCGTCTGTCCATCCCTATGTAGGTATGCTTAAATCTTTAAAACTACACAACGGATTTTGAAGCGGTTTTTTTTAGTAGATAGTGATTCAAGAGGAATGTTTATATGTTTAATACAAGCATAATATTGTAGAGAAACACTTATAAATTTAGATGTTCATCATTGCACCCATGCGAAGCCGGGACGGGTCGCTAGTACCTATACAATAATTATCAATGAACTAAACATATATTATATTTTTATAATATATAAAACTAATTTAACATTTTCAGGTCTCATCTTTGGTAATACTGAAACATGTCTGTAGATGAAATTTACTTCTTATCGTTGAAGGGCTGAATAAAACTCTTTGACAAATTTTATATTTTAATGATATTATAATCTGTTATTAAATTACGTTCATTATTATAGTTCCACCGATGCGTCCGCTGAATAAAAGCACATAAAGGTTTTTTAGATAAAGGAACAGACCAGTGTTAAAAATCTAAACAGATCCTTCGCGAAAACGGATATAGAGAAAATAAATAAATACTCGATTCTTATATTCCCGACGTTTTGCAGCCACCGCCGCTCACCACTGAGAATGGATGACAGTTGTGAAGTTTGTTTATGCATAACGTTCTCTGTGCACGCAATATGACTAATGTGAAATTATAATTTCAATGGGAAATAATCGTGAAAACCAACGATATCACACATGTCCGAAAGATAAGAAAAATACCAATCACATTTTGTAATACAAAACGTTTTTATTGAATACAGAAAATAGTTTTGCATTATTACGAAACCAATATTCAACAACCAGAATTTATTATGAACAATCACATATTAGGTCATCATTTTCAGCCAAAAGACGTCCACTGCTGGACATAGGCCTCCCCCAAGGATCTCCACAAAGGCCGGTCCTGGGCCGCCCGCATCCACTGCTTTCCGGCGACCTTAACCAGGTCGTCGGTCCACCGTGTGGGAGGCCTACCAGCACTGCGCCTTCCGGAACGTACATATTAGGTACTAGTAAATATATATTTAATATTCTCTCGTGTAAAGAAAAAGCTTCATCTCATTGTGTTACGTTTTCCATTACTCTGCTTGCCGGCATTGTAGTTCGCTTTTCAATATGGCTCCGTTATGCCGAAACGTGATTTATTTCGATACAGATACTCGAAGGTACTCAACAAAATTCCCGAAAATTGATGGTACAGTCGAAAAGACGCTAACAATACGCTAATGGCTTATGTTTGCGATGACTGTCCCGCCCAGCCAACAGGCTCTATTATCGCGGGTCGCTGTGCGCTGAATTGGCTAAATGTTTTGTGCCTCCTGAAAAGATCCGAAATGACGGTGAAATTGTTGAGAAAATTGATCACTTCCACTCCAACAAGTCAGCCTTGCCGTTAAGAGATGCGTTATCAGTATTGTTTATCTTAGAGCTTAGGGTTTCTCTATTTCACAGTTAGGTTAGTTAAGCCCGACACTAAATTAGCCTCCGGCTTTTATTTGGGTCCTAACGTATATTCTTCTTAGACCTTTATTTACGAGGATTTTTCTTCTTATATTAAATCTACGCCCAGTCTACTATTCATATCATTTCTTTTATTAAAATTTTTTTTTAATGTGTGGTGACTATTTTATAATACGCAATGTCACCAACCCGCACCATTCTGAGCGTGTCAAATGGCGACATAAGAAACGCAAGAAGCAGCTAAACTAGCCGCCAGAAAAGGAAATCTTGAAACCACCCCATGTGCCAACCAGTCTTGGCAGCTCAGTAGCCTTATTTCCCTCCATGAATATGGAGGAGGCCAGACTCAGTATTCAGGTCAGGCTGAAATGATGTTATTTTTGTGTGAAATCGGTGTAATTTAATTCCAGGTGTCAGCGTTTGCATGGCAGAAACATCACGATTTATATTGCGGTACCTGTGTAGTGTAGCCACAGGCTAGAGAACAGGCTACATGCGGACAGCAGGCGATGGCGGCGTGAAGCAGCTATTCTCCTCGGAACAAAGCCATTCTGATCTAATCAAGACTACAACATATCCGAGTAACTCGTTATGTAAGGTAGAACCTACTCGAATACAC
The DNA here is from genome assembly GCA_905475355.2 of Clostera curtula. Classification (NCBI taxonomy): domain Eukaryota; kingdom Metazoa; phylum Arthropoda; class Insecta; order Lepidoptera; family Notodontidae; genus Clostera; species Clostera curtula. Next base: position 6,256,044 of record FR997799.1, read on the forward strand.
TCTATGATGGCAAATGTCTAATAAAATAACAAAGATCCAGTTGTTACTCTATCTGTCGGGCTTTCACGCCTAACTACTGAACCGATTTAAATGAAATTTGATACACAGATAGTGTAGAGCCCGAGAAAGGGTTATTTTTTAATGGGAAGAATGGATTGTAATGTGGGGTTGAAAATGCTACCCAAAGACACTCCTCCACGCGCACATAGTCGCGTGCGCCGCTAGTTATAAAATATATTACTTAAATAATACCTTAAATAAAAAGAAGATAAAAGACTCTCTTTACAATATCCCTTTCAATTATTGTAATGAAAGAAATCTGAAATAAATTGGGATTTCCAGTACACGGCAATTAGGGTGGAAAAAATACAACCAGCCAGCCGCTGCTACAGGCCTGATATGATACTCGTATGTTAAAATTACAAACAATATTACAATATGGCGGCGAGCACAAACGAGTCCATTGTCGCCACGCGTGCGGTCGACATCTGCTTTAGATAACGTGACCTGCCTGGAATAACACAACATTAAGTGAAAATGTATTAAAACCTATTAACATTAACACCATTGAGAAGACTGTAATATGTGAATAATGTTAATCATACAATGCCTTCTCCATATCTCACTATAGCTACATAATGTAAACGAAAATACGTTTAGACCATATAGGCCAGTTTCAATTCGAACATGTTTACACTTAACTGAATATTAGGATAATATATGCGATAAAAATTCACGGTAAAAGCATATGAGTATTACGTTCCAATAAGTATGCAAATGAAAACGTCCTCTGTCAGCGAGGAAACGATTTGCTGTAAGCATTCGAACCGCTTACGTCATTGGAAAGCATACCGATACGTAGATGAGAAACTGCAGACTTACACCATTCTAGATATTTGTACATCGACGTCATTTCCAAGCCGTAAATCCGAAGGGTATTCCCGCAACACTTGCGTAACATGTCCTAGTTATAATTACGTCAACTTATGTACAAACTACGAATCACTACCAGAATCTGCAGTCATAGTTGTACACGACAGTAGAATACCTGATACTACCATCTAGGTCCAATAATAAAATTTACCATGCAGAACCATTTAGGTATAATGTGTAGTTCTGTATATTAAAAGATAACGAGAGACAAGATCAAATACACACCTGCAATAAATGGAGACAACAACATAGGTGCGTAAAAACAAAGTTAATTCCATTCGGTCGTAGCAACTAAATAAAGTCTGCAAAATTATAACAACCCCGATATTTGCACATCGCTGTAAAAAGGGGTGCGCATTATCGCTCTCTGTATTCACGAGCTTAAATACTGATGACATAGCCAATCCGCTGATTCAAATGATACTCCCAAAAAAGGTCCCCAATGTTTTTAGAGAGCCGACAAAAATAACGCCGGAAGCGACCTTAATGGGATCGGCCGGCACCGGTTCAATTGACCGATTTCAATAAAAACAACTTGCACTATATTGAACTTTACATTGGAAAATGCTATGGAAACTAGAAATCACATCCATGCTGTGTTTGCTTTCAGTTCAAACTGTACACGGCAAAGATCCAACTATGGCCACTGTGTGGTGTATCGGCATTGTGGCAATATGTTTTTTTTTTATTTTGAGCGGATAGGACGTTTTCAAATTATAGTTTTTTTACTATCTTATGGTAAAGTCTGGTTCCTTTCTAAGTGATATAAAACATATAAAAGTCTGCCTTACTTAAATTTCTACCTCTTAATTTTCTAAGACGACTATATAATACGGAAGTATAGGCATGAAAAAAAATTCCTTACCTATTTTAAAGAACATAAACCAGCATAATCGAATCAGTGTGATCCGCTAAACAAGATGACAACACTCTTCTTCTATAACGTCATTATAATATATTACAGGTAATGTTTTTTTTTTCAAATTGTCTCTCAGGTTCAAGCGAACAACAACCTGACCCTTTCGTATGTATTCGCCCGCAAACGTCGGAAAGCGGACGCTATGACTTTAGATCTTTACACTACATTGCATTTTAACAGAGAAGGTTATTTCTATCCCTTCAAAAACATAAATGTGAAATGAGAGCCTTGTTTCAATGTTATGATATATGCCTTTGTAGTTACCGTAGTTACCTTCAACGACAATAGAAGTGATCTGTTAACATATACATACGTCCGTTAACTGTTTGGTTTATTCAAAGTGATTTGTATTAAATACTAGCTGACCCGGCAATCTTCGTACCGCCTCAAAATCAATAAATAATCTCACCTTATAAACCTTCCCTGGACTCACACGAATATTTCAAGACCGAAATTAGCCAAATCGCTCCTGCCGTTCTCGAGTTTTAGCGAGACTAACGAACAGCAATTCATTTTTATATATAAGAAGAAGAAGATGTAATTTGAATAAAGAATAAAACTGCCTCTCATTCTCTGTACAAAAATCAACTCGTGTTTTCTTAGTCATATTTTACAGGATCGAGGACTTTTATTTAAAACATAAATAAAATAATTACTTTTCTATTTTTTTATTTTTCAATTACAACCCTGATGCATAGATACAGGTACCCAGATCGGCTGTACTAGACCAATGTTAAATTGGACTACTCTATGGCTAAACAAGTAACTTCGGGAGTAGTTTAGTTCAAAAGCAAATATTGGAGTTCCAAACAGTTAACTAGTAGTTCTGTGAGTGTGTTTTGTTACAATATTTGCCTACCCCTGTCGGTACAACTAATTGACGATTAACATACTTAAAAACTTAAGATGGAAGTATCTATAGTATGATACATATATTTTCAAAGTTTCAAAATACATAAAAGGATTGTGGGATCAACCTGTGGAAATGACAATTGTGAAAGATAAAATGTGCCCTCATACGAACAAAGCTCGAGATCACATCACTGATCCATTTCCAGGAAACAGACATACGTTTTTACGTATTGTCTATGTCTAAACGGGCAATTACGGGTCCAAACGTAGATAACGGTTTGTTACCTCAGCAATACTGGTAGGTATAGAAACGTGCATCAAAAATGTTTAAATAAAAAAAGAAAATATCAAAAGATTACATTTCAGAAAATAACATGAGCTGTAACAATCTCAACTTACTCAATATATGTATGTATATAATATTTATCATATAGGTAGGTGTGTGTCAAACCCACAACTAATCGTCTAGTCTAGTGGTTAGATGTGCCGCCTTTGGATCAACGGGTCCCGGGTTCGATTCCGGGGTCGGGCAAGTGTCTTTGTCTAAACCAGAGGCACTGGCTCGGAGTCTGGGTGTCATTTCTATCTATAATATGTATGTATTTACAAAAAAAAAATGTATATAAGTAGTTTATCATCCATCTCGTTACCATAACACAAGCATTAAGTTGCTTAGCTTGGGACGAGATGGCGTTGTGTGAAATGTCCAAGGATATTTATTTATTATTTATTTATTTGTCTAGTTAGCAATACTAATCCCCGGATATGACAACATCATTGAGAATATTAATTGGAATAAGGTATTAGGTCGAATAACACTATACCCCTCGTCCAATTCGAAGCTTACAGTAACAGACTAGAGCTGAGACGTGCGACATTGCTGGTGGCTTGAGTGTGACTGACAAGGTCTGACAAGACAAGCATGAGAGATAATACGCTCTAAGGCTAAACAAAGCTACGGCGCCCGATGTAATCAACTATTCCATACGAAGACGTGCTCTAGGTAAGTACAGACAGAAAAGTTAACCATTAGACAGTGTTTTATTAAACTTGAAACTTGTAATTTTATTTACTCTAATCTAAACTAAAATTCGTAACGTATTTAAATCTTATGTCTATTCTATAAGGGGCATCTATACAAATGCAGTTGAATTAACTTTTTATTCGACTAATTTGGCAGGTTAGGTGTAATTTACGAGGGCAAGCGTGAGTGTAGATAGTAAAAAAGGATAAACCATGTTGTGCCGACCACATCTAGCGTGGGACAAGAACCGGAAAATGATAATGACTTTCACAGTTAAGTAATTAGAAAGATTGGGCGGATGTCTTTAGAGTCACTGTAGAGTTAAAAAAAATAAGTAGTGACATCTTAGAAAACGAAACGTAACGCAGAACTGATCTCCACACTTTTTAAGATTAAGTCAATTGCGATGTATGTTGACGATAATTTGCAAACAGAAGGAAAGCAGAACATTCTAATGCACGAATAATGTTACTGAACATCTTTTATAGCCCTTTGAACCCTACGTCACTTTTTAAATTTCAGCGATTTCTTCTGACCGTACATCTCGGCCATTGACAGTTATAGTAAGCGCTACGTGACATCAATTTGAAGTATAATTCTAGTAATAAATTATGGATACGAGTAATAAATTAAACAGGCGAGTTCGAGTGCCGAATCCTTAATTGAATGCGACGTGTCATTTGACAATCTACATTTTTTTTAAAAGAATTTTAAAAGCATTGAAATGGAAAAATAAACATAGGTCTTTTTGGATGATTGGTAGAAATCAGTATTTAAGTAAGGAAACATCAGTTAATTTGTTACTTTTAGAAGCTAAGTTGCTAATATGTACTAATTTTGTCGTTTATAGGATGAAGTCGCAGTATTCATCAGTCAACTGCTAATTACACTGTAAAGGTTGTTTATCGTTAAAACGACATTTTCACGAATATGTTCACGATGATTAAATGGCAAGTGACAATTGTTAATTTATTTATAACTTAAAACATAATACATGTACCGAATAAATATTAGTGGGATATTTACAAAAAAATAATTCAGAAAAGAAAGCCTTGCTTATTCATAAAACCTTAAATTGAAAGACTAAAACAAGACTGCATTTTGAATTGCTTCCTATACTTAATAAATAACACAAACGTATGTCGTTCTTAAATCTTTGCCAATTTTATGTAAATTTTAATTAAGTCAGGTCCAATCTGATTAAGTGTAATAAGCCTGCAGGGGTAGGAATGGTCGACATAGATTCTTTTTAAGGTAGCGTAATGTGTAACCAGTAAATTGCATCGTTGTAAACAGTGCGTATTCTTTATCTTGAAAGCGAAATCTCCGGCAATAGAAATAGCTTTCATTATGAACACTCGTTATATTCAAATTCTTAATGGCGTTCAGTGTTGTGTTGCGAAGGTGGGTGATTCTCTTAAACTGGTAACGTTAGAGCGTCAGTTGGCGTCATAAGCGTCGGCGTCGAGTAAAATGTTTATGACGATGTCGACGTCGGGGGAGGCAATTGAGACGTAACGTTGTTTGTGCGGTTCCGCGGGCCCCGTAACGAGCTCGCGCGACTTGCCAAAACGCAAAAAGTAACTACAAAACAGATGACTTTACTTTAATTTAGCCTCGCATGGATTGATCAGTGCAACTTTAATGTATAGATTATCTATTGTTATTTGGGGTCGAGATTCGCAGCCTTTTGTTACACTGCCACATGAACACAGCCAGGAAAAAAAATACTTCGACTTTATAGTCGTATTTTAAATTGGTCGGAAATATTTAACAGGGATTTATTTACTGTACTGTTTCATAAATTTATTTGAGTAGCATGACGTTGAACACTAATCAACAGCAAAAATTACTGAGTTCTCTGTTCAGTGTTACGGTGTGTCTAAATGCACGCGACAAATTACTCCCCAGTACACAAATGAGATACTTTGGCTAAATTAATGAGTTTTAGCACCTCATGTGTTAGGCGCAAGACACTCGGAAACACATGTCCAACTGCCAATTTTAAAATGGGTCACCTAAATATTTTGAATGCTCTCTACTGAAAATAAGATGAGTGGCATTACTTTGGTCAATATACCAGGTTTCATCGTGTGTACTTTTAAGTAATCCTGAACAAATTTCAATTCATCATGACATATTCTTTCAATACAACCATTTTCCTTAATTTTCCATAGTCATTAGGGCTTAAGTGTAATCTAATGGTGGCATTATCTTCATTATTCCTCTTTGTATATAATAGGTTGGGGAAAAAGATTCTTTGCATTGTTTAAGAAATTTCGAAACATTTTTTAAATAGTTTATGTAGGTACCTTTTGCCATTTTGTAGGAGGACACGATCCCATTGCTATAGAAATTTTGGGACTTCTGTTCAAAATACCGCGACAAGTGGTTTTGGCTGTCCTCTCGTGATGTTAACCTGACACTGCCTAAAGAATTCTGAAGAGACCGAAACAGGTGGAAATCTGAAGGTGCTGGGTCAGGATTATACGGCGGATGCATTAACACCTACCAGCTAAACTCTCTTAATTTTTGCTGAGTGGCTAGAGATGTGCGAGGTCTAGCGTTATCATGATGAAAAACCACACCCCTTCTGTTGATTAATTCCGGCCGCTTTCTCTCAACTCCTTGCTTTAATCTCATCAGTTCTTCGCAGTAGAGTTCAGAATTGATGGTCCTGCCTGGTGGTAACGGCTCATAATGAATAATGGCCTTCCAATCCCACCACACACACAGCATCACCGTTGCGAGTTAACCCGGGTTTAGCCACAGTCTGTGAAGCCTGACCGGCCTTTGACCACGACCTTTTTCGCACGTTCTTGTCGTACGTGATCCACTTTTCATCACCAGTTATCAGTTTCTTCAAAAATGGTTCGGTTTCATTACGTCGTAATAAAGAATCACAAATGAGTACACGGTTCATTAGGTTTCTTTCAGTGAGCTCGTGAGGTACCCAAATATCGAGCTTTTTTGTGTACCCAGTTTTTTTCAAATGCGCCAAAACTGTTTTGTGGTCAATTCCCAGTTCTTCAGCTACGTCGTAACTACTGATATGCCGATATTGCTCCACTTTTCATAAATGGCATCCATTTTATCCGTAATGGGGCGACCAGAGCGACGTGAATTTATTTTTTTGCGGTTTGCGTTGCATTTTTTCCTTTTTTGTAGTTAAATTTTAAAATGTATTGAATTTCTTCATTAGATTCACTCATCTTGTCAGTACGAAAAACAAATGAAAATCACACATTTTCCTAATTTGAATTATGTTCTTTAAAATTTAAACATTCAATGATACCATAACTGGCCAGATACAAATAGTATAGCCGAAGAGATTTTATTACAAGTTCATACATACTATAATGCGAAAAGACCCCAACCTAATATGTCACAGTTTACAATAGGCCCCATCTTTGGGTTTATTCCTCCAAAACCGCAAATAAAAATAGGCATGTAAAGGGTCAACATTAAAAGTTAGACCAAACCATTTTGGTCTGTGTATGTCATTCAATCAAATTAGAAGGGTAGGTGTATGTATTAATATATCTTCATTGGCATTGGTTTGTCTTTTAATGCTCTAATAGTAGGAATTCAATTAAAATAAGTGCAGTGATATTTGAAATACAATACAGAAATTGCCTATGATATTCAGGGATATCGGTAAATTGAGACGTTTTATGGTTGAACACATAATTTGAATTGCTGAAGACATCCTTCTTAAACTGTTTTTGCACACCTGTGAAAAATGTACCATGTACATTATCACAGTATTTATTTTTTGATAGCTTGTGTTCATTTAATGTTGTATTTGATTTTCAGTTGTTTCACTAGCCCTACTGCATTAGCAAAGTTATCATACAAGAGTCTATGAGCTTTGCATAAAAATAGGCTAGCCTATGCTTTTTATTCCTATTATAGAGAGCTTCTTCATTAGGTGAGTATTTCACTCTGTATTTTAAGTATACATCAGATATTGTGTAAAAACCATAATTTAGAAGATATATTTGCGTTTCTTTCTTTCACCATGACCTTGACATTATTGTTTGAGTGTAAACTGAGTAATAAGCCTAATAATGTTTGAGTGAAAATTAAAATTGACCAAATTCTAGTCATAGGGTAACAATAGAGGCTTAAAAAAATTGGTACTGTATTATTCTGAAAAAAAATTGGTATTTTACTTAATATTTTATTTAATAATACACGCTTGACAAACATAAAAATTTGCTTCATTTGTTGATGGTCTAAACATCGCCAAATAGAAATGAAACTACAAAAAAACTAGTTTGTCGATGAACCTAAAATTATTAAATTCATAGGCATCGTAAATTACTAGAAATTTTCTATCACTCGTACAAACAAGCTATTTTATTGAGCAATGATACATCGTATTCTAATTAAACACCTCGCAAGTAAAATAACGAGAGTTATTTGAAAAGAAAAACGAAATAATTGACGATAAAAATAAACGAAATGGATATGTAATGTTTGTATTGTACCTTTCAAACCTGCTTCCTCCGCGTGACGATATTTTCGAAAATAAACTTATACTGGTCGGGCTGGAATACCTTTCCAATAAACAAACACTTTAAACACATCGAAATTCACAGTAAAACTTCACAAATACAACACAAAAATACATAATTTTCGTAAAAAATCTAAAAAGCGTAACATCTTCGTCAAACTTGCACTTCAAACGACATTTTTTTTTTTACCACATGTACGTTTAATTTATTGAAACTATTGTAGTTTCCCATCTGAGACTAATCTTTAATCATTCTAACGGAAACTTTATTAAATTTTAAGGTAGTAAAAGTAAACATGTAACTTATTGTATTGCTTCAATTTAAATATCATAATATCGATATTTAATGTTTTGTATACCAACAATTAAACGTAAAAAGATTGCTTTGGCTATCACTAATAAAGAGTACTATTTAATGCTTAACTTTTTTCGACATAATGGTAAATGGGTCAAAGATAATTGATGATGTTAAAGTCGCTGTTTAAAAAATATATATTTTCATAGTTATTTTATGAGAAACCTTCACTGAGCAAATTGTTTTTTAATGTATCGTAACCGTGCCGTGCATAGCCCAAGCACTAAGATGTCAATGTCATAAGTAGTAGAAAAAAGTAAATATAACCTAACCTAGGAAAAAAGCGCGGGAAACCTTGAATTTGGCAGATCGGTATTATTTTGGTGAAAATTATTTATTTAATATTTCTGTAAAATAAGCGATCAGGGGAGAAAAGTTTTGTAAATATATCTAGTAGTTTGTATATTTTTAATTAGTGTATGTGAATTAGCTGTATATAGGTAAGTTTTTATTTTTATTAGTAGAGTGAGCAGCAGTATGGAGGAACCCCCTGACCCGGGGGGTTCAGTCCCTTTTCCAGCGGAATTCGTTAGCGTTATTTCAGCTGAATCTGGCATGGACACCGATAACTCGGTTGCCCATAGCAATCAGCGAAAACGGCGTCATGCACAGAAAATTTGCAAACATTGCAACAAAAAAAAGCGAGCAAACAAAATGGCTGTGGGTCATAAAGAATCTTGCAAATGTGCAGATTTAGAACTGCAAGTATCTTCCGATGTCCCCACTGAGACTTTGGAGAGAACCACTCCTGCTCCTCCCAAGGCCTCAGAACAGGTGGTTTTGGATCACCCTAAATTTATACCTAGGAAAGTTTATACATCCTCTGATAATGGCCCGTTTCTGGTACATGTCCAAAAAATCCAAACTACTGAAAATGATGGAACATCTATTCATCCAGTAATGTTCGGTAATTTCCTAAAAAGAGGTGGTTTTTCTGATATTGTAAATGGCAGTGTTAAAAAAATTGGTAGAAATAGAATTTCTCTTTCCTTTTCTAAATTTGATTCCGCCAACAATTTCTTAAATAGTGACAGCTTACTGGCAAAAAATTTTAAAGCTTTTATTCCTTCATATAATGTTACCAGAATGGGCTTAGTTCGTGGTGTGCCTTCTGAGTGGACTGTTGAAGAAACTTTATCTAACATTAATGTTCCATTAGGATGTGGGGAAATTCTTAAGATAAGACGTTTAAATTTCAAAGTAGTAGTTGATGGTAACCCTGTATGGAAGCCCACACAAACTGTCGTTATCACTTTTGATGGCCAGGTTTTACCACGTAACATATACATGTGTTACAATTCTTTACCTGTAGAACTATACTCATATCCGACTATTCAGTGTTTTAATTGTTGCCGCTTCGGACACACGAAACTACAGTGCAGGTCAAAGCCTAGGTGCTACAAATGTGGCCAGGATCACTCTGGTTCAACCTGTAATACAGAGGAAGACATGGCATCTTGTTGCATGTGCACTGGGTTCCATTTCGCCACAAATAAATCTTGCCCTGAATTTATCCGCCAAAAAGACATTAAAACCACCATGGCTAAGAGTTGTATTTCCTATGTTGAAGCCTCAAGATTGCACCCTCCATCTCAAAGATTATTCTCAGAAGTGTTGGTTCGGCAAAACCCTTCCCAAATCAAGAACCAGATTGCTAATAATTCTGTTGGTGAACCCAAGAATCCCAAAATTCCTGTAACTAATAATTCCATGTCCTACAAAAAGACTGTATTTTTGAAATCCAATCCAAGGTTGCATCCTGTTAAAGAAAATGATGTTACATATAAGAACCTTATTAAGGATTATAATTATTCACCTTCTCAAAATGGTTGTGCCCTCAATGTTTCTTCAAATGAATCTTCAGGTGAAGAACAAAAACCAGATATCACTGAAGTAATTTTAGCTTTAGTGAATTTATTGACTCAGAATAATTTAATTCCACCGTCCAACGCTGCCTCTTTCTTAAATTTGTTATCTAATTCTTTCCAAAATGGTCAAAATATCAACCATAATACAGTGGAATTGTCGCAGCATAATTAGTAAGAAAAGTGACTTGATATATATGATAAATAAATATGTTCCATCAGTTATATCTCTCTCTGAAACCTGGTTGAGGCCAGGGATTCATTTAAGAATGCCTGGCTTCACTTGTTTCCGTGAGGATAGACCAGATGGCTATGGAGGTGTTGCCCTCCTTGTAAATAATAGATATTTATGCACTTCTTTCTCCCTTCCTTCACATAGTGAAGAAATATCCATCATTTCAATATGTATTAATAATATTTATTTTGTCTCTGTTTATATTCCTCATCCTTCTTTCCAAGTATTCAATGAACTCAGAAATATTTTAGCCAAAATACCCAAACCCTGTTTGATATTAGGGGACTTTAATTCCCACCACAATATGTGGGGGAGCTCCAATTCAAATTGTTTTGGAGAAGAAATTATGGACATTCTTGATTGTTTAGATTTATGTTTATTAAATACAGGTTCCCCTACAAGGCTAACTCGGCCAAATGAAAATATCAGTGCTGTTGATCTCTCTATAAGCTCTCCAGATCTTGCTTCCTGCCTGTCTTGGCACACTCTCTCTTCTTCTTTTGGGAGTGATCATTATCCAATAATAATTTCCTTTCCATCTAGTAAAACTAAAATTCCAGTTTCAACTCCACGATTGAAACATAATATTAAAAATGCAGACTGGAATATGTTTAGTTCTAAATTTAATCAAAACTTCTCCAAATTACCTCCAGTTCAGCTTGGCAATGAAAACACTTGCTCTGAAAGTTTCTCAGAGTTATTGTTAGAGTCAGCAGATGAGATTTTTCCAAAAAAGAAGCCATTTAGTAAATTTCCTTTGCCTCCTCCTTGGTGGGATAGAGAATGTGCCATTGCTGTAAAAAAGAGAAAGGAAGCTGAACATACTTATCGCAGTTGTATGTCAGATGAAAATTTTTGTAATTTGTCAGCAATAATTGCTTCAACCAAGAAGTTGATTAAACAAAAAAAGTTTGATGGTTGGAGAGCATTTTGCTCATCTATATCACCTGATTCCTCATCTTCAATTGTGTGGCAAAACATCAAACGTTTTAAATGTGCTGTTATTCAACCACCCACCATTTCTCTTCCTCCAGAACTGTCTTATTCTTTTCTCGACAGTATTGCTCCATATGGTATGAAAGAAGTTGATCAATTCCAGTTATCAACATTATCAAATCTCCCAAGTTCAATGGACTTTCTACCTGATCTTAATTCGTTATTCTCTATATTAGAGCTTAAAGGGGTTATTTCAAAGTTAAAAGATTCAGCACCAGGTGTAGATGGTATTCCTTATTCGTTTCTATGTAATCTTGATGGTAACGCTCTGGAATACTATTTACATCTCGTCAATTCCATAATGTTGACTGGAAATATTCCGAATGCATGGCGAAAACAAGAAATTATTCCTATACTCAAACCCGGGAAACCCTCATCTTTAGCTTCTTCTTATCGTCCAATAGCCTTATCATCAGTTCTAATAAAAGTTGCTGAACATTTAGTTAAAAATAGACTCGAGTGGTTCATTGAAAATAACAACATACTTGCACAGACGCAATATGGATTTCGTAAAGGTAAAAGTGCCACAGATAATATAGCACTTTTGACGACCGATATACACCTTGCTTTTACCCACAATAGTTATTTATTGGGAGCATTTTTAGACATAAAATCTGCATATGATAATGTTGTTATTTCTATTTTAAAAGACAAATTACTTCATCTTCGCGTTCCACTCATATTAGTTAATTTTATAGTTAATATGCTTTCTGAGCGTGTTATACAATTGACACTTGAGGATGGGTCGGTTCTTTCAAGAAATGTATACAAAGGTTTACCTCAAGGCTCTGTCTTGAGTCCATTGTTGTATAATATTTACACTTACGATCTTGACAGTTCTTGTGGTGACTACATCAAAGTACTTCAATATGCTGATGATTTGTTACTTTATTCATTTGATCCTTCTATTAATGTATTAAATTCTCGAGTGTCTGAATCTCTGGTTTTACTTAAAAAATGGTTAGATTTTCATGGTCTGGAATTATCTGTTTCTAAAAGCACCACTGTTTTATTTTCTAGAAAACGCAAGCCTCCACATGTCTCTCTTACATATGATTCCTCTTATATTCCGATAAAGAATGAAGTTAAATTTCTTGGGATCATATTAGATTCAAAGTTATCTGGTCTTTCGCATTGCGAATATTTGGTTGCGAAGTGTGAGCGCCGAATCAACATGCTGAGATGTCTTTCTGGTGTGTGGTGGGGTGCTCACCCATACTCGTTGAAATTAGTATATAACGCCATGATAAGAAGTGTTATTGATTACTCCTGCTTTAATTTGGAACCTGGTAATAAATCAGGTTTCAAAAAACTTGATCTCGTTCAGTCCAAGTGCCTTAGAATCATTGCAGGTGCCATGAAATCCAGTCCTATTAATGCGTTACAGGTTGAATGTTGTGATCCTCCTTTTCAACTTCGTCGACAATATCTGGCTGACAGGTATTTATTCCGTTGCTCGCAATTTCCCGATCACCCCATTTTTCCACAGTTAATCAAATTATTTAATGAAATGTCCTCTTCGCCTTACTGGTCACATAAATCTTCCCCTTTTCTCATAAACAGTTTGAAACATTTCTTATCTCTATCTTCTCCCATTAATACTTCCTTTTCTTTATATAAATTCGATTTCCGTTCACTAATTTTGCCCCCTGTTATTAATTTTAATTTCGGCAGGCCCATCAAAAGTGATAGGGACTTTCAATTGTCCCTTGAAGACCATGATTGGGTAAATTGCCATCAACTATTTACTGATTCATCAAAACCTAACTCCAGCAGTAATATAACATGTGTTGGTGTAGGTATTTACCACAAACAATATGATATTGTTCAGAAAATTAGAATGCCTCCAGAAACATCAGTGTTTTCTGGTGAATGCTTTGCCATTTTAAAGGGTTTAGAGTACATACTCATGTTTAAACTGCGTAAATCTTTAATTTTCACGGATTCCATGTCTGCTTTGCAAGCCATAGAGAGATTCCCATTTCACGCGAAAACCCATTATCCCCTAGTTTATGAAATTCGTAATTTACTGTTTAAATGCTATCTTAAGGATTTCTCTGTCACCTTAGTTTGGATTCCCAGTCATACTGGAATTCAACTTAATGAGAAGGTAGACCAGCTAGCGAAAGACGCTTGTCTATCAGGAGACAAGTTTCCTTATAAAATTTATCCTCACGATCTTTTAACACTGCCCAACAATAACTTGCAGAATTCTTGGAATTCCCTTTGGTATGTAACCACAAAAACGTGTGCCAAGTCCTATTTTTCATTAGAAAGTGTAACCCTTAAGAAACCGTGGTTTTACCATTTACGTTTAGGAAACTTAGCTACCAAAATGATCATTCGGATGAGGTTAGGGCATACTGTGTGTCCTTCTCACCTCTTTCGAATGAACATCATAAACAGTCCTAGGTGTGAATGTAGTTATGAAATGGGTGATCTGAATCACACGCTGTTGTCGTGCCCACGATTTGATCGCTCTAACTTTTATAAATCTTTAACTTCTCTAGATGTTCCCTTTCCCACATGTATATCCTCTCTTTTAGAATCCAAACATTTAGATATTTATAAATCCATAGAATCTTTTATATGTGTAAATAATATAAAGTTGTAAATAGTTACTTATTTTTATATCTTATATTTTCTCCTTCTCTCTCCTAGTCCTTACCTTTCCAAATTTCCGTCCATTCCAAATTTTACGTTGTTATTTTTTCGTTTAATAAGTTTCCCCGTTTTATATTTATCAAATACCTAATAACTTAATGAAGAAATGATACAAAGTAACTTGACATTGGCTGAACACAAACCGTGAGAGCCACAAGGAAGAAAAAAAAAAAAAAAAAACCTAACCTAAAAGTAATTAATCTTTTGTGGTAGTGTTTATATTCAAGATGATATTAAATAAATTCTTTAAGAATACTATCAGTTTATGCCTACGTTCTAAACATGCCATCAACACGACAACTGTTTTCAATAGAGATGTACATACGACATATCCAACTTGTGACCTAATGGAATTTTTCGATTCAAAAAAGAATTGGGGAGAGACAAATATTCGTGTCGGCAGATCATGGAGACTCGATGAATTAAGAATAAAATCAAGCTCGGACCTACATAAACTGTGGTACGTGTTGCTGAAAGAAAGAAATATGTTATACACCATGGAACATGCATGTAATGGCAAGATGGTACTCTTTCCCAATCCTGAAAGGATTGATAAGGTCCAAGAATCTATGAATAATATTGAAACTGTTGTCCGAGAACGTAACACCGCATACTACAAGTTAGAAACTGGGGAGACTGGTGAGCGTCCCATAGAAGATGTTGTAAGCATTTTTGGTTTACCAGAGAAATATAAAAAATCTGAATACTACTTACCTAAATTTATGAACACACGATGGGTCAGAACGTATTTAGAACATGGCTATATTAATAGTATTGCTGTCAAGAAATTCTATAGAAAGTACCAAGAAAAACTTTATAATGAGGAGAGAAAAGCTCGCAACAGAGATTATAATCATGTGCAGCAGTTGCTTAAAAGATTCCCTAACATGGACATGGATGTTTTGAAAGCAGAGTATCCTAATGTTGATATTGAAAAAGCTAAAAGAACTAGGAAGGCTAGAGGACATTTCTTCCCTACATTTTAATAGTATAATTGAACACTTATATTTAATTGCTGTAGGTTACTTACAAAATAAATATTAAATCATACATTTGTTTTCAATGAGTTCTTCAGACCGAAATAGTAGGGTTGGGCTTTAATATCTTCTGCAATAGCCAAAAATATACCTTTTATTAATATGCCTAATATTATTGTAATTACTGAAAAATCAATGCAGTAAAATGTAATAAATAAAACAATCATATTATTATAAAATTTTACTTAACCCAATTATGATACATGGCACAGTCTTTTAACATTACCAGCAATCAACAAATGCTGTTCAAGTAAATACATAAATTGATATGAATCAGAACAAACCAATGTAGACACCCAGTCTATTTACCGTAATTCAAAATTCAAGTTGTCACAACTAATCATAAAACCTATGTTACCAATCACAAGACCATAATTGTCAAAAAAGCCTTTTTTGGAGTGTATATTGTTAGCCTGGAGAATCATATACTGTATTTTGCCCATGTTTTTATGCAGCAAATTGTTCTGGACACATCTTGCGAGACACTTTACAGTGACAGGGACATCTCATAAGACTAAAAGTGTAAAAATTCACAAATGGTGTAAGATAATAAAAGGACTTTAAATTAACTGCATGAACCCAAAAATAATGATCCGATTGGTCCATTTTGAAGCTCGATTACACATTACTAACATATACTTTGTGTGCTTTAGTCTCTCCCCTAACTAAAGTTTAGTTCCCAGCAACTAGTTGTAGGAAAATATTTAAATGCAACAGTAGTTTTGTGTCCTTAACACTGCACAACCTTGCACTGATGAATTACTCACTGCATTCTTATCATGCACAAACTATAGGTACATTTCACAACAACAGACACTTATAAATAAATCACAATAATAAATTCAACACGAACAACAAATGGTTTAATAGCCAGTATGATATATTTAGCTCACAGGACTGACGCCCGATGGGGCAGAAAAGTCCTCTAGTGGTGACCGTGTTCCGGAAAGCGCAGTGCTGGTAGACCTCCCATTCGGTGGATCGACAACCTGGTTAAGGTTGCTGGAAAGCAATGAATGCAGGCGGCCCAGGACCAGCCTTTGTGGAGATCCTTGGGGGAGGCCTATGTCCAGCAGTGGACGTCTTTTGGCTGAAATGATGATGATGTGATATACTTAAGTTTTTTATTATGTTTCTCTTTATATATCCAACAGCCCTATTTTAACAAAAATATCTAATATGTCAGGTAACGCATCTTTGCTTTTTAAGTCTCTGAATGTCAACGCCAAATCTTTCAATGCTTGAAAAGTATACCTGTATTTCTTTATAAATTGTTCTGATACAGTGTAAGATTTATGTTCTGGTATTGCACTTTGGCCACAATCAGGATTGTCCAGTAATAATTGTTCATTTAACTGTTCCCATGTCTCTTGCATGTTCTGAACATTGTAAGTGTTTAAATAGGCATCTAGAGTCACATAAAGGCTATGCACTACATGCGTTAAACTCGTTTGCACACAACTCTTATTCAAATCATTGTCTATCTTTGCAAATTTTATGTCATTAATTTCTTCTGGTATATTATGTTTACAATTTTCTAAGACAGATCTAAGATGTTTTCTTCTTGACTTGTGGAAGAGGCTCTTCGTTAATTTTATCGGAGTTTCTAAAGGCCTGAATGACTTCCATTGTGATTTCGCGACGAAATTAGTCAAGATCTTGATAATGCAGTCATCCTGTGAGGATAATAGCTTCTTGACGTGTAGGACACCAATTAAATGTTTCATGAACACCGGTTCAATCAGTTCGATTATCTTTATAATAGACTCATGCGGCATGTCTGTAAAAAAAACATAATAACTTTTTTTAGGTTTTTTTTTCAATGGAACTTCAGTTTATATATGATGCCTATATTTTTTTATTCAATACCAATATTTAAACATTAGGTATATTACAAAGTAAACGATCTCTATATTTATTGATCACTTGTGGCCCGTCCCGGCTTCCCACGGGTAGGAAATAGCTTCTAAATCTAAGGGCGTCGAATTACGCAGCAGTTGATATGTATCAAACAAATCTTTCAGTAGACCCATTAGACAAGATTTTAAAAAGACCCAGAGAAGATTCTTAGAGAAGAGATCCTGCAGATACAGTTAGTAATCAACTGTTAACACTAATCTTTTCTTACTTTTCCGGTTACATCTATACTTATAACAACTTGTTTGCAAAGTTCTGAATATACCTCACTCTCACTTTTGTTGTTTGACGATTAAAATCAGGTAATAGACATGTACTACAGTTCCTGGCCGGCTCTTCTCAGTAGAGCAGCATTCCGAACCGGTGGCAGTTTAAGCATTAATGTGGTTGGACACAAGGGTTGTGGGAGATCATAAAAGATTCACACACAATTCCTCATTCTTACAATCTATCCAAGATTGTAAGGATGAAGAATTGTGTATGAAAGGTGTGAATGTATTTTAAATATGACGACTGATAGATGTAGGTATGTAGACTACCACCTGGCTTAGGACATGGGCCGTAAGATTATATTGGTAATTTTAAATGTGTCGATTTATAAGGTTGCGCGCAGCAGTTGGATGCTGGATCACTTGGTCTAATACTAAATCTCTAATAAATATTAGACCAAGTGTTTTTTTTTTAATATTTCATACCATAGATCGCAACAATATTATTTTTTACACTACATATCTTTGATTACAATCAGAAACAGACCTGCAATAATCTTGTAGAATTCATTAGCAAATGCAGTGCAATACTTCCCTGTGTTCGGATAATCTGCATTGGAATTAGTCTCGCAAGCATAAAAAGTTTGTGTCATCGTGTTCAGCCAAGACTGAAAAAAAATTACAAGATCTTTAAGGAAATATTTTTAAAGCCACTAAATTAGCACTAGGTTAGGCGAAAGCATACTGCCCGCCTAATAGTAGGCTGTTACGGTACTTATGGATTAAAGCAACACCAGGGGCAAGACGCTAAAAGACGACGGATGACATTTCAAAACGCTAAGTCACGAGACTGTAGATTGTTTCCTCATACATTTTAGCGTTACGGACAACGTTAACGATTTTTTGCATCTGGCTCCAGACGTATCATGCACATGTCTTTTTTTAAACGAAACCCCTGCACTAATTACCTGTATCACGGGGGCAATTTACAAACATGAAATTCACGAACACATATTACACCCAGACTCAGAGTAAGGGCCCCCGCGCATTTAGGCGGCCAGGCCGCGCGGCCGGGCCTGGTCGCGGCGGCCAATAGACCGCGTATGTGACGCGATGTTTTTCGTTGGCCGCGCGACCAATACTTGGCCTCGCGGCCTGGCCGCGTAATGCGCGCAGCTATATACATCGTAGAAGAATTCGTTGGCCGCGCGGCCTGGCCGCATAATGCGCGGAGGCCCTAAGTGCCTCTGGTTTTATCAAAGACACTTGCCCGATCCCCAGTCCGTGTGGTGACAGATTCAGAATACATAGTGTCACCCATTCCATTCTGAGGTGTCGTAAGAGAAGACAGCAATGCATTGACCTACAGATTACGCAATATCTCTAGCCTAGCTCTATATTGGACGCGTGTGCATCATTGTAACATCTGATCTCCTCCGTGCTTTGAACGGCTCGTAACGCCGTCGGTCCCGACTGCCATTTTGCTAATTACGGCACTCGATGAAACTCATTAGCATGAAAACTGACTATCACTACATAGTATAAAACAAAGTCGCTGTCGTCTGTCCGTCCCTATGTATGCTTAAATCTTCAAAACGACGCAACGGATTTTGAAGCGGTTTGTTTTAATAGATAGAGTAATTCAAGAGGAAGGTTTTTACGTATAATACATGCACCCGTACGAAGCCGGGGCGGGTCGCTAGTTGATACATATACCCAATTAGTAACCTATTGTGCCACTAGATGGACACACTGGTAGTTAGCCAAATCAGGTCCCCAATGTATTTCGACGAACGACACGGTTGGCGCAGCGGTTGAGCGATCGACTGCTGCGCAGCATGTCGCGGGTTCGATCTCCGCACGGAAGAAATATTTGTACGACCTACAAGTATTTATTCCGGGTCTGGGTGTTTTCTATCTATAATATGTATGTATTTACAAACAAAAATGTATATAAGTAGTTTACCATCCATCTCGTTACCATAACACAAGCATTAAGTTGCTTAGCTTGGGACGAGATGGCGTTGCGTGAAATGTCCAAGGATATTTATTATTTATTTCAGATCAGGCGAGGAAGATGGCCGAATTAAAAATTTTGATATGCCGTAACATTTACGGCATATCTAACTAAAACATTTACGGCGTAAATGTTTTCATGGAAACTAAATCAGAATAACCGTAGAAAGGACTTACAGTTATAATTTTCAAGTGAGCCCGTGGATATCCAAGGTGCACCATATTAGCGAATATTCGCAGTATCTGGCGGCAATTATTGTTCACAGCGCCCGTGTACAGAACATTGTTCGACCAAAGGACGAACGCCATTAGTGGCTTGTGCGACCTCATAATGTGACAACCCAAGTTGTTAGTATATCTGTATTGATAAAAATAGGCTGTTTTAATGATTTTTTCACGATACCTCTGTACTATTCGTACCCTGTATCATGAAAACAGTTTACAAACATGAAATTCACGAACACAAATGACACCCTGACTCGTCCCCAGTGGCGGATTTACCAATAGGCTGAGCAGGCTAGGGCGGCATATTTTAAGGGGCGGTAGATTTAGGACGTCTAAAAAAAAGGTCGTCAAAAAGAGTGGACGTCTAAAAAACTGGTAGTCAAAACGAGTGGACGTCTAAAATAAGGTCGTCAAAAAGAGTAGACGGCTAAAGCGCGTCTAAAAAAAAGGTCGTCTCAAGATCTGTAGAGGCGGCATAAAAAGCCTACAGGGCAAATCTGTAAATTCGCCACTGTTTAGAGGCGCAAAAACTGAATAGCCTATGGGCGGCAAATCTGTAGATCCGCCACTGCTCGGCCCTGACGGCAAGTGCTTACAGTTTACACCAACATACTTGCCCGACCCCAGAATCGAACCGGGGCCGTGATCCGAAGGCGGCACATCCGACCCCTAGACCAACAACGCAGACAAATGATAATATACAGTTCAATAATAGATCCATATCCATCTACTAGCTTTTGCGCGCGGCTTCGCCCGCGTGGGCTTCGAACCCGTGCATATTTTTTATGAACATAAAATCGGTTATTGTTACTAAACTATGATAGTTAGTGAAGCGTATTAAAGGAAACACGGTCTATTGCGTACTGTAGATGGTTTATTATATAGTGCACGGCCGTTGCATTGTCAAATGTAAAGAGGGTACATTTAGCAACTTACACCTACAATATTTAATACATTACACTTTTCTCTCCTTAAGAAGTTGTAATCTATATTAAACAAAACAATTCTTACTTGGCTACCCTAGGACGCAAAATCATTTTATGCGGACCAATTCGATAAGGGCTCTTTACGATACCGGTCTCTGGACTGCTGTCACTTGTGCTTGCCGATTGAGCGTTTCCATCGTTAGAACAAACATTATTCGATACAATTTGAGACCTATCTAAATCCGTCATATTCTTTGTCGGCGTCGACCAAACATCACCAACAGTTTCATCGACAGTCCCCTCCGTGTTATCTACATCTTTGTCGTTAAGGCGAGATGAAGAAAGGCGAGATTTTCGGTTATTTTTCAGTAACAGCTGATCGACGTGTCGTTTACATATTCGATCGTCGTCGTTTGTTTTAACCTTGTATGAAACTGGCCCCGTCTTACTAACCACTACCCCATCCTTCCACTTATGATCGGGCCGCGCATAGTCTCGCAGCAGCACGGCGTCACCGGGCAGCATGGGCCGCGCACAACCCCCGCGCCGCTCCTCCTGCGCCTCCTGCTTAGTGCGCACTATCTCCGCGGTGTGCGGTCGCAACAAATCCAACCTGCCTCTCAGCCGATGGCCCAGTAATGCCACTGAAGGTTCTTTTTGCGTGGTCGAGTGTTCGGTATTTCTATAAGCAAATAAATATCGGCACACAGCGATATTTAAGTCCTCATTTGCCACCGTCGCCTTTTTCAGTATTTGTTTTACTTGTCGGACCGCGTTCTCAGCGGCTCCATTGCTGGACGGATGATAAGGCGCGACTAAAATTCGCCGTATACCGTTTTTATTCAAGTAGGATAGGTACTCGCTGGATGAAAATGGAGGCCCGTTGTCACTAACGATGCTTTTCGGAAGACCAAACCTAGCAAACATTTTTCGCAGACAAGAAATGACAGTCTGAGCTGACGTGCTATGCACACACTCAACTTCTAACCACTTCGAGTGCGCGTCAATAATAACCAAGTAATATTTGCCACGGAAAGGACCCAAAAAATCAATATTAAGGCGCGCCCACGGCTCCGCGGGCCATGGCCACGAGTGCAAAGGCGCAGGCGGCGGGACCTCGCGCTGTGAGTTGCAGGCGCCGCACTGGCTACAAGTGCGCTCGATATCACTGTCCAAGCCGTCCCACCAAACGTAATTTCGAGCGACCTGTTTCATTTTGACAACTCCTAGATGTCCACTGTGCATTTCCTCTAACAAAACCGCACGAAGGCTAACCGGAATTACAACTCTGTAACCCCACACTAAACATCCGTGTTCCACGAACAATTTGTCGCGTTTGGAGAAATAAATGTTATCGCAATCGTTATCGGCACGATCAGGCCAACCAAATTTTACGTAGCCTACAATTCTGTTTAATTGTTTATCCTTTGAAGTCTCATGTTTGACATGTTCAAACGTGATTGGTAGTTTATCTTCTACAAAGTTTAAGTAACTACCGATAAAATAGTCGTCACGGCATTTCTTTTCTGGATAGTCTAAGGGTAAGCGTGAAAGTGCATCGGCAAAGCAATTTCGGTTAGAGGGGACAAACTCGATATCAAAATTGTATGCTGCTAAACGAACAGCGTATCTTTGTAATCGACTGGCCGCAGTTTGAGGAATCCCTTTGTTTTTTCCAAAAATATAACTGAGTGGACGATGATCACTTCGCAAATAAAAATGTCTACCAAAAACGTATTGGTGGTGTTTGGTGACCCCAAAAATTATTGCCAACGCCTCTTTATCTAACTGTGAATAGTTGACTTCGGCCGCGTTCAGCGTCCGCGATGCACAACTGACGACGCGCTCGGACCCGTCCGGGTAGCGGTGCGCAAGCACAGCTCCTAATCCGTAACTACTGCTATCGACGGACAACACAAGTGGCAACGCGGGATCGTAATGAGCCAGTACCGGACCACTGCTTAATGTCTTTTTAATCTTATCAAATGCTAAATCACACTGTTTATTCCATTTCCATTTGACATTTTTCTTTAACAATTCATACAATGGCTTTAGAGTACTACTTAAATTTACACAGAATTTTGAATAAAAATTAACCAAACCAAGAAAACTTTTCAATTGTGTTACATCTTTAGGGGTCGGCGCCGCCACGATAGCTTCTATTTTACTGCCATCCGTGTGGAGGCCTTCTCTGTCTATACGATAGCCTAAGTAAGTTACACTGTCTTTAAAAAAATCACATTTAGATAAATTTACGCGTAATCCTGCCGCTTTCAAACGAACTAGCACAGCTCTTAAATTTTGAAAATGTTCATTTCTATTTTTACCCGTACAACAGACATCGTCTTGGAAAACTACCGTGGAAGGCAGACCGCCAAGGATCTCCTCAATGATTTTCTGGAAATTCTCGGGGATACATTTAATTCCAAAGGGGACACGCTTGTATACAAACGTTCCAACATGAGTAGTGATGGCTGTCATTGCCTGTGAGTCTTCACTCAATAGCAACTGCTGGTAAGCATTTGACAAATCTAACTTTGAGTACTGTTCACCCCCTGCGAGGGTCGCGAATATATCCTCTATTCGGGGCAGCGGATAGTGAAAACTTTTTATTCGAGGATTAATAGTTATTTTATAGTCGCCACATATTCGTATATCACCATTCTTTTTTATCACCGGGACTATGGGGGTTCCGTAATCGGAACGTTCAACTTTATAAATAACATCATCTTTTTGCAACCGTTCTAACTCTTTTTCCACCGGTCCGCGCAATGCTAAAGGTAGCGGACGAGCTTTAACGAATATGGGGGTACTATCTGTGAGGTATAATTTCAAAGGTGTCATGAAAGTTCCCAATCCTTTCGCAAAAACCTCAGGAAACTCTTCGACCAATGATTCAAGACTATTTTCTTGCTTAATGTTAAAACACTGCATATCACTCAAACTCAAGCATCTTATCCAAGTACGACCTAAAAGGGGTGGCCCACCTTTTTCGAATACATAAAGATCTAACTTCTGAAGCATATGCTTATATTGTACACTAACAGTTATGTAACCAATAGGGCTAATTACATCACCAACGTATGATTTAAGGCGTAAAACTCGCTGAATTATTTTAATATGGCTAAATAGTTCGTTATAACATAATTTAGAAATAGCGGAAATTTTACTACCTGTATCTATTTCAAAAGTCAATGGTTTATTTTCCACGAACAGGTTTACATGATAAGGTTCATCGTTATCTTTATTGTCGTAGAAATGAAAAAAGTTTTGTTCACTATCCGAGTCCGAGTTATTGAAAAACAACTGACCTTTAGTTTTCTTGATACTTCTTGGACGATCACTATTGATATTGGAACACACTACCTTTAAATGACCTCGCTCTCCACAATTATCACAATTATACACTTTGAACCTGCACCGCGCCGGCGAGTGGCCCACTTTACCGCACCGAGTGCATGTTGTCGCGTATTCATTCTTAACCACCGCGACTGGCCGCGCCGCGTACGAACGCCCAACCGGTGCCACCCGATGCAATCCGTCACTGGTCCCAACAGAGGCGCGGGTACTGCCGCTGCCGTCGCCACCACTGCCACCAACAGCGCCGGACACTGACAAAGCTGCGTGCCTTTCCGCCGCTTCCAAGGCTAAAGCCAGCTCAACAGCTCGTTTATAATCCAACTCACGTTCGGCAAAAAGCCTGGATCTCATGTCTTCGAGATATAGTCCCGACACAAATTGATCTCTGAGGTTAATCTCGAGTGTATTTCCAAAATTGCAGGTTTTCGCTAAGTGTTTTAAACTCTGCAAATAATCGTTAATACCCTCTGCCTCTTTTTGCTTTCTTTGTCGAAAAACATGACGTTCCGCAATTTCCGATCGTTTCGGTTCTAGGTGTTCTTTGACTATGCGTTCGAGATCTTCGAAGGACTTCTGTTCCGGTAACTCGGGGGCACAAAGGTCGCACATCAACTCGTAGCATGCCACACCGACATGTGTCACTAATGTAGCCACATGCAACTCATCCCTAATAGCGTTCAACACTATAAATTGTTTTATGCGCCTACAATACGCGTCCCAATTATGAACACCGATTTCAAAAGGCTCGATTTTACCGAAAGGCATTGTGTCAACACGTCTCAAAAAAAAATACGACTGCGCCAATGAAGCGTATTAAAGGAAACACGGTCTATTGCGTACTGTAGATGGTTTATTATATAGTGCACGGCCGTTGCATTGTCAAATGTAAAGAGGGTACATTTAGCAACTTACACCTACAATATTTAATACATTACAGTTAGATATGTGCTCTCGCGGACTTTTTTCTAGATCTTTATAAGACCTACAAACCCGTAGTACATCATTTTGTTGTATTGTCAATAGTTTTTGCAGCGCACGCATAAATAGGTTTTCGATTTTACACCTTGGTTTACAAAATCGCAATTTTCATACGGATCCCTAATTCTTTTGAAAATAAAATAGCCCATAACCTTCCTCGATAAAGGGAATATCTAACATTGAAAGATTTTTTGAAATCGGACCAGTAGTTCCTGAGATTAGCGCGTTCAAACAAACAAACAAACTCTGCAGCTTTATATATTAGTATAGAGTATAGATACAGGATGTTAAGATCCCATTCAATCGAAAGTGGACCATATCCTGACTTCCACAATGTACATTGTGGTTTCTGTACGTATTTCTCTACTTACAGCAGATTCGTTAGAAATGTCTTATTTCTTTCTACACGAGATATAGCTATGATACATACTACATATAAACTAAAAAAAGAAATTCACAAATAAACGTTATTCCGAAAATCTTCCGAATTATAGTCAGGGTAAGATTTATAAAAAAAAAGGTTTGGTGGTATGAAGTATACATATAAAAATATCATATTAAATTGCGTATTTACAACAGACTAGCTGTTACACACTACTTCGTCTATGTTGACCTTAGATTGGGTTACTTAGTCCCTTTTTTGGGAATAAATATCACTGCTATTTTTTTTTACATATGTTGTTCACTTTCAAAAGTATAAGATTAAAAGGATTTTCTAATGCAAATCAATTGTAATATTTTGTTCCTCATAACAAAAAGCAAATAGCTCTGATCCCATTTGTATTGCAAATTTAAGAGAGTTTGATTTGGGAGGGGCTATTAACGACTCAATTTATATAAGCCACAGTTATTGGTAGCTAGGTCAAGAATTCATGTGAAATTAGGTACTGTTATCCTTGACATAAATGTTTGAGTTTATACACTAACTCATGAGAGTCCCTACAGAGAATCAATTCCATACTGTCATTATACTTTCTGATGTAATGTTTTTCCCACTCATTGGTTATTAATTTTGTCACTAAAACAATAAATAATGAATATTCCCTTAATACCTTGAATGCCATATACCCAAGTCAAACACCAACAATTCAATAACACTCTCCAAGACAGCCATAAGGCGTTCTATCCTCTCTTCTCTTTCCAGTACCTCGAATATTTCGAATTTCTCCTTTTGCCAGTGCAATCCTTGGACACTTTGCTTCATTCCTTCTGGAATATTCTCAAACTTATCTACCAATGGCCCATCTTTGCTTTCTGCACTTAGTTCATACTCTAGTCTATTCATGCAATATTTCACAATTCCTTTTTCTGACTCAAATGACTTCCTATTGGTAAATGTATTATCTTTTGGATCTAATGTTGAGGTTAAAAAAGTATTGTAGCATTTTCTTAGACTCTTGAGAAAGCATGGAGGGTGGAAACTAAAACTCTGTGCTAGAACTTGCTGGCATTTATCCAATATGTCTTCAATGGTATACTCAGAGTTTTCATCTTCATGACAATTCTGAAATTTATAAATTAATCACATTATTTTTTTCTTCCAAAACACATTTTGCATTGTGTGTGTAGGCAACTACTTTAGAAAATTAACCTTTTTGAATAATGACAATTCCAAATAATTTTGTTACTAGGTAAGTGACAATTCAAACTAAAATGACATTAGTTAATTAACAATAAACTCTTTAATGTTTACTACAGGTGTATCTGACCCATAAATAAGAAACACAAGTATGTTGTATTTTTGACATTGCACTCAATGATATCTGTAGAAGTACCGACAACCGCTGGGGTAGATGAGTTCTTGAGTGGAGACCGCGAATCGGCAAGCACAGTGTGGGACGGCCCTCTGCTAGATGGAGCGACAATCTGCGAAAGGTTGCGGGCAGCAGCTGGATGCGTCAAGCTGAAGCCAGGGCGCTATGGCATTCTTTAGGGGAGGCCTATGTCCAGCAGTGGACTAATGTGGGCTGATGATGATGATGACTCAATTATAATGCAGACCAGTTTGAATACACTAACCAACATAATTTCCACAACATCCTTAAGAATGTCGGCTGATAAGTACTGTGTAGGTGTTATACATAAATGGCACACTTCCAGAGCTTCATACCACATGTTAGTTTTCATTTCAATCTTGAAACTCTCCTCTGCATATGTGGGCAACTGTTTTATATTGGTCTGGAAACATAACATCTTTAGTCAACACTCCTGGATTAAATGTTTTATTTGCAAATGCTACTTTTTTAAGTTATTATTTAAAATTGTATGACAATTGAGTTTAGTGAACCAAACAGAACAAATTAAAAGAGCATAAGTATTAAACCTACTACATATAATAAATATTTTTTTATCAGAAAACTACCTGTTTTCATACAATAGGTAACTATAAAACTGTTTCATCATATAAATTTTTAAAAGTCTGCCATAATTTATTTTTCCATGTATGCTACTCCCTGTGAGAGATTATCTGTCTTATTGGAATGCAAACTTAATGCCACAAAGATATCACTGACCAGGTATTTATTTAGGAAGGTATTCTTAATTTATAAACTCTACTTACTGCTGCGATTTTGTCATGATGTTTACAAATGGTAGATTTCATACACGACGGTAAATATACCAACAATAGTCTGGTACGGAGATCAAAATACGCCGTACAGGAAATTTGCTCGCAAGCTGTGACGAAATTCTTTCTTTTTTGTAGCTGCATCTCTTCTTCTCGAGTTTTTAGTGACTTTCTACGTTTACTTGAAGATCCTGCTGATTCATTTGCCCTTTTTACGATTTGTTTTCGATCAGGTGTCATTTTAATTTTTTTCTTACTTGGACTTGACATTGTTGCCGTGGCTATAATTTATAACAGTTTATATTTTCATTTGGTCCTTTTGTACAATACAGATACATACACTAACTGCTATAAATTAGTTTTACTTGTTTTGGCAAAGCAACTGAACTGCTTTATTTTGAATTACATGCATGTCTAAATTGTATTTGTTTACGTTATTTTAGTGATGTATCATTGATTCGATTTTGTGAAGGAAGTCGTTGAAATGAATGAGTAATTTCAATTTACCCAAATAACCAATTTACCAACGAATCAATTACGAAGCTAACTTACTGACATCAAATGTACTCAGTACACTCACTAGACTTGTGTAACTCACGAGTGATTCGTTCCACTGAACTGCTCATTGGCAGTGAACGAATTGAACTAAATCAACTCTGTGGAGTATTTTAGTTCTGCAGTTCACCGGCTCATCGCTCCCGCTCTGATTCGAAACCGGGTTGCCGTGATGGTATTGTTGTATTCACGCGAACTGTAGTTCTGCAGTTCACCGGCTCGTCGCTCCCGCTCTCTCTGATTCGAAACCGGGTTGCCGCGATGGTATTGTTGTATTCGCGCGAACTGTCTACTATAAAGCGCTTTCTTTTTCTATATGTATTCGTCTTTTTATGACGATTTTGTGCCCGTTATGTTGTTTGTTTGTGAACAGAACTTCAAAAGATTTCCGAAACTAAACTTTATTAGTATTATTGTTTTTTACTAATAGGTAATAACGTTCATCGTAATTAGTATTTGTAATTATTATAAATTTTAAGTTAAAAAATTAAATTGTCATACAGCAGTGAAAGTTTATAGGAAATCAAAATGTCTAAATCGTTAAACTATAAAATAGACTCTCGTTCAAAGTTCATGTTCAAGACTCACAGAGTCACAGAGCGAAATGAACTGTAGTGTAGAGTGATTTAAATGAACTCGTACATTTTACTGAACGAGATTTGGTGAACGATTTAGGTGAACTCATTCATTTTACTGAACGAGATTTGGTGAACCGAGTCTTAATAGGAACTGTGTTGCCCAAGTCTATCACCCATTCCAATCACTATTCCCTTTACTTCTAAAGCAAAGTTCAATGTTGTTATTGACAAAGAACTTTAATTTTGATTAAAACTATTATTGCTTAAAGAAGTTAAAAAAAAAGATAATCGCACTAGAAATGTAAAAAAAAAGATTTTTCACTAATCATTTTTAGTGAAAAACTCACTTAAAATGATTAGTGATTACACTTAAAATTGGAGTTTTCTTTTTTGCTAATTGTGAGATTTGGTAACCAAATAAATTGTAACCCAATTTTCAGTTCATTCATTCGGCTCTTAGTCCTTCTCCTCCGCGACTCTTTAGACTCATAATATAGGGCGTAGACGGTTCTTACTACGTGACTGATGATTCAAGCATACTGTCTATACTCATCCAGGATGAGTATGCTTGAACCACAAGGATGATCCTACAGCATTAGACGTCAGCTACTTAACCCATAATATTTTTTTAAGGTTTTGAAATTCTGCAAAATGAATGAAGTTTTATGTAAATTATCAACTGCCATTTCAATTTATTCATAGTCCATGATGGCTCAGTACAACTATAAAAAAATCTGTCAAAAACAGCCGCTGCACGGTTCCCAGCAAATCACATTAAGATAAAACTCGATTCAATTTAATTGTACCATGCACACGTTACATCACTATTTTATTTTGACATTTTAGGATATTTTATTAGCATGGTGAGGGAGTCTTTCAAGTAGCTATTTAATAATAATAATAACGCATGCGGCTATGCTCCCGTAACTTCTCCAATTATTGAATATCGGCTCATAGATCTATGTCAGAGTACTTGCAGGTAGCTGACAGCTCCGTACAGCTTGTTTGGGAGCGGCCCATGTGCTCGAAGTATATAAAAGTCCAGAGAGCCGCCAGGACAACCGCGTGATTTCCTACTCCCACACACTTACTCGTTCAGCTCGATGTACAGGTGATTATGATCAACGACCAACAAGATTATTTTCCATTCTGAACGGTCTGATGATTTCACCAATATTCCGCCCAGAAGAATATACCGATACCGATTTGCCGCCTTGCTGAACGGTTCCAGTGGCGTTCTTTGCCTCCAAACTGGGACACGCCAGTTATCAGGGTCCGTGTATTATTCTGTGTTTCGTCAGCTAAAAAAAATAATTATATCCAATTTCCCTCTTCTGCTAGCGCCAGTTTTCAGTAGTTCAGATTGCACACGTTCATAGGCGTCGATAGCCGCTTACCATCAGATGTGGGGTATGTTAGACCGCCATCCATAACACCATCTCACCTTTTCACATTAACTGGGATCAGAACCATGTGAATCTTAGATCACGTACTCAAGTACATAGCCAACGTGATATTTTTTTTGGAAAATAACACATTTAATAAATGAAACACAATCAAGGTCTACTGAAATCTAAATCCTACGCAATGGTATTGTAACTGCGTACCCACTGCCGAATATTGAAAATTATTGATTCATAGTTTGCTGCAATAAATCAGTACAAGTTCACGATTGCTTTTCGTTTTGCAGTCTTAACCACTGCTATAAAACCTCAACACCTGTGTTGCTGACATCAGTTCCACAGGAATCAGTGAGAGAGGTTCACGTCATATTTTCTTCTCGATCAACAACATGGCTTTCCTATTTAAGGTAGGATATTGTGGTACTAATATTGTGTAAAATAGTTTTTGATCTCGTAATTAAAGCAAAGCTAATTAAATAACAATTAAGGATTTCGCCAAATAAAGTGGATATTTCTTCTCATTCATTTCAACCCCGTAAGCTGGTGTTCTTTTTGTCTTCTTCCAAGATTCATTCGATTATTTATCATAAATCGGAGTACCAATTTATGATTATTTTAGTTGGATACTATGTACTTTGTTTACCTAATTGGTGCTAAATAATAATATTCAAGCCGCATTGACTCTTGACCCGTAACCTAAAACAACAATATATTCCAATCAACCTCAACGAACGGAAAAAAAACGCCTCAGGTCTCACTTTCTTCGTGGTCGACTATTTTCATTGTCACTATTGTTGAGTTACAAGATAGGAGCTACCGACCGTGAAGGCCGCTGGTTTTTTATCTGTTTTTTTTAAGTGGTTCATGCACCTAATAGCACCTGTAACACAAGGGAATTTTCCCGTATAAGCTAAAGAAACATGTTGAAAGTTGCAGGATTTGTTACGAAATCTATACTCTACACTCTACTAATACTGACTGACTCTACTAATACTACTAATTGACTGCCTCGTTGGTCTAGTTAGATGTGCCGCCTTTGGATCAACGGGTCCCGGGTTCGATTCCGGGGTCGGGCGAGTGTCTTTGTCTAAACCAGAGGCACTGGCTTTGAGTCTGGGTGTCATTTCTATCTATAATATGTATGTATTTACAAAAAAAAATGTATATAAGTAGTTTATCATCCATCTCGTTACCATAACACAAGCATTAAGTTGCTTAGCTTGGGACGAGATGGCGTTGTGTAAAATGTCCAAGGATATTTATTTATTTATTTACATTCACAATCTTAAAGCACACAGGGGACGAACCACACGCGTAACTTAGTCTAAAAATAAAACTTATTTATTTATAAAAAATATACTTAGTCTTATTTATGATATTTTTTACATAAATGATGGATTAATCATAACGTATATTTAATATCTATTTATATTATATACTATTAAATTTTATTCCATGAATTACTAAACTTACACAAAGCCTTTTTCAGATTCTCACTCCTTTAGCATTAGCAACAGTAGTCCTTTGCGGCAAACAGGGAGGCTATTCCTATAGCCGCTTCAGTGGCCCAGTGAGTGGACAGATAGTGGAAGTTGAAGTGCCTGCCGCAGAAGGTATACCAGCTCAGCAGCACGCCGACTATGGCTACGATCACAACACTGGTAAAATCCACCCAGACACAGCCCGTTATGCCCATTTAAAGACTGTCGATTATGTGGTAAGTTGCGAAGACGTTTATAATATAGTCAATTGTTGCAGATGTTTCGAGATGATTTCCTTAGAATTTACAAGAACACTGGCAAAAAAACGTTAGTTTAGTTCCATATCGAATCTAGTTTTGCTTTTACTTCTACGCTGATTGTTTCATAGTAGTTACAGATGTTTGAGAGTACCAAAGTTAAACCGACTGATAATAATTAAAATGATACTAAAGATTTTGTACCCCGGGAAGTCTAGTGTTGGGAACCGAAGGAACCAGTTTCTCCTTTTTACCCTATTACAGGTTCTGCGACCCCTAGGCGTAGGGGATGTCGTAGCATAACGGACACTGCGGAATGCAATCGATCTGCAGGTTAAGCAACGCCTGACTCTGATGGATATTGGATGGTTGTCCATCAATTGCAATATGCTGTGCTTCGGAGGGCACGTAAAGTCGTCGGCTGCTATTCTACCATCTATAGCAGTCGATACACGTAATCAGTAGCGTGAAAACTGATAGCTGGTCTAATGGTCTAGTCAAATACCGGTTGCCCCACTAGTTGATGCTGAGGGCACACCGCAATCGGTCTATGTAACTGGTAGTTAGCCAAGCCAATGGCAATGGGAAAAGGTTAAGAAGAAGAATACTAGTTTGCCGACGCGTAAGTGACATTACTGGTGTTGCAAAAGTATCGAAACAGTAACGACTTTTCATCAGACGGGTTATATGATTAAGCGTCATCCTAATGTAGTCATAGATAATATAATATTCACGTTATACAAGCAGCTATCACGCGACACTGGCAAGAATTGCCGAAGACCCACCGGAGGCTTCGGCAATTTTTGCTTGTGTCGAGATTGCCATAGAAAAAAAAAACATTCACGTTTCTTGTTTCACAGGCGAAACCAGACTACCAATACGCCTACGGTGTGGAGGATCCTCTCACTGGAAACCTTCAGAACCATAAAGAACATCGTGATGGTGATGTAGTGCAGGGCGAATACTCCCTCGTTGAGCCAGACGGTTCCATACGACTGGTCAGATATACT
Organism: Clostera curtula; assembly: GCA_905475355.2. Taxonomy (NCBI): domain Eukaryota; kingdom Metazoa; phylum Arthropoda; class Insecta; order Lepidoptera; family Notodontidae; genus Clostera; species Clostera curtula. Next base: position 6,288,924 of record FR997799.1, read on the forward strand.
GCAGACCCGAAGAATGGTTTCCAAGTTAGTATACTACTACTCAGCCCATAAAAGACCCACTGCTGAGTCGGGCCTCCTCCAATTACATGGAGGGTAATTAGCCTACTGTCCCACGCTGGCCAGACGGGTTGGCACAGGGATTGTGTCAAGTTTTCCTTCTCTAAGGACGAGCTGATCTGCCTCTTACGTTCCATTAGTCGCCTCTTACGACACCCTCGGGATGGATTGAGGTGGTGACGCTATGTATTCTATATCCGTCACCACACGGACAATGAATTTAGATAATCAAGTTAGTACTGCCTCGTTGGTCTAGTGGTTAGATGTGCCGCCTTTGGATCAACGGGTCCCGGGTTCGATTCCGGGATCGGGCAAGTGTCTTTGTCTAAACCAGAGGCACTGGCTCGGAGTCTGGGTGTCATTTCTATCTAAAATATGTATGTATTTACAAAAAAAAATGTATATAAGTAGTTTATCATCCATCTCGTTACCATAACACAAGCATTAAGTTGCTTAGCTTGGGACGAGATGGCGTTGTGTGAAATGTCCATGGATATTTATTTATTTATTAGTATATTTCCTTTCAATAACTAACAAAAAACGAATCCTTACAAAAACGTGTTTCTGTTACTTATCTATGTACTACTACTATTCACCCCTTAAATAACCCACTGCTGAGTCGGGCCTCCTCCTGTCACGGAGAGGGTAATTAGCCTACTGCGCTACGCTGGCCAGCGGGTTGGCACAGGGTTTCGTTTCATGTTTTCCTTCTCAAGTCTAGGGTTTTCGGCCTTTTTATTTCCTTTTATCGGCTCTTACGACACCTGCAGGATGGAATGGGGTGGTGACACTATGTTTTCTAAATCCGTCACCACACGGACATGCTACTTTGCATAGATAACTTATTATGTCTGATAATATTCTGTGTCTGAGTTGCATTTTATTTTCGAACCGTTACTGATCTAGGCGAAATAAAAACCTTTGTTTGTCTAGTTTATCATTATGATTGATTGGCAGATTTAGGGCAGATAACTGTACTTTTTATACAATACCAATTTGTAGAGCTTGAATTAAAATTGCATAATCCAATACATTTTAAGACATGTAGGTAGAAGTCCACCTTACAGAATACCGCGACCAAATAACATTACCATTGGGTGGCTAGCTTTATTAGGGGAAGCATGGTGTTGCCAGAAAAAAATAAAAAAAAACATCTTTCCCTTGCATTTACCTGTACAACGTGACATTGGCGGAGTTATGTTGTGTGAAGTGAAGAAATGTGTTATATGATGTCATTGTTTCAGGCAACGGTCCACAAGAAGACCCACGGGCAACAACAACAACAGCCAGTACATTACGGCCATGTAAAAGAGGACGAAGACGATTCTCGGGATTACTAGTCCATAACTGTAAATTTGTTTTAGATTAGTGTTTTCTAATGTTGACTATTTATTAATGATCTAGTTAAATAAATAAAGAGACAGTGTCAAAAATTGAATATATTATTGTAAACAAAAACGTGTAAATATTAATGAAATATTTTCTTTAACAAATCAATTGACAACGGCAAGACAATAGTGTGAGATTTTTCACCGGAGATCAGTTGCAGTGATTGCAGGCACCTCAACTGGGGACAATACTTATTTTTTGATAAAGACAGCAAGAGTTTATTTAAAAAAAAATCGCGGTCTGGCCGGTTTTAAATTTATTTCTTGAACTGCTCAGTGTATACCACTACTCAGACAATAAATGACCCACTGACCCATGATCACCGGAAGGGTCATTAGCCTACTGTGCCAAGATGGCTAGACGGGTTGGCACAGGTGTAGGTTTCCATCTCTTGCGGTAGGTTTTCGGCTTTTTATGTATTTTAAATCCGCTATCACACGGATAGTCTCTCACTCGGAGTAACTATATCGTGGATACCCAGCCGAAGGGTGCTAGCCGCGGCGGTATGATCCACCCACTAAAACCAACAGCATTCTGTTGCTGTTTGCTGCGGGTTGCGCTCCCCAACGCAGGAATAAGCTCGACAGTGTAGGTGTACTGTTCGTGAACAAATTACATATGAAAACGGACCTGCATACACATTGGATTATCAGCCAGCATTAGCGCAGCTTTCTTGAGGCTTTTAGTCGCTTCTATTTCTGCATTAGCTACTATTATTTTTGCATTTGCCAATCTTGATGATTCCGCTTCCGCTGCCATGGCTTTTTGCAACTGTAACGGCAGCCTGATGTCTTTTCTATATGTAAATCAAACATATTAAAACTTTTATAGCAGTGGGGGAAATCTTATAAAGGTCCCGTAACGTGGATGTCCGTCATTTTGTAAAACGATATGAGTTTATTTTGTTTTTTTTTTTATCATCAGGGATTTGTAAGAACACAAAATGTGTATCGTTTCGACGATTTCATCATTCGAGTCTACAATCCGCCTATTTGCACTAAAAATAGACTACTAAAAATATTCACTGGGGATTAAAGGAATATTAGGGATTAAAGGTATAAGGTTATTACATAAAGATAAATTATGCAGAAAATCCAACTACGGAAACATTTCCTCTCGGATCTTAGTGATGACAATTGTGTTAAAAAAATCTCAATTATTTTCGAATGTCTCTTTGTCTATACCTCCTAAAATTGTTGAAAATTTCATAATGGTGAAACAATATTTTATTTACGGCGCAAATCTTCATGGATTCCCGATGCTGCCGTGTTAACTGGGACTCAGAGGTGCGGAAAAGTGGTAATTTACGCCCCGACCTACCCACTGCCAACAACAATAGCACAAAACAGACAGCGGAGTCCGTGGAGCCAAACCCACCACGACACTGTGCCGCTTTAGGTACGTCTGGCCTCCCTCTGTGAGCCCACTCGGCAGGTTGTCCGTTAGCCGGTATGGCCCAATTGGTCTTAAAAGTACGAAAGTCCTCTCTCTACAGCAAGGTGGCAGCACGGTCGAGGGGGATAATGATACATGTCATACCCCTAACCTTTTTACAGTTCTGTTTGGAAAGTAACTTACATTACAACTCTTAGAACTCGAACTCCCCAGTCTCGAGTTAAATGTTTTAAAAGCTCAAACACTTGCTTGCTGACTGCTGGGCGATCACAAAGAAGTTCTGATAGCTTCTTGGTCCCGAGAATATTGCGAAGGGTGGTTGATGCTAAGTATTGCGTCGATAATCTGTAGCGTAATTTAAGCTATCAACATAAGGATTGATAGTTCATTATGGCTGGTTAGTGGTGAGTGACGAATAAGGTCGTGCTTGAGCGCAATGCTGGTAGGCCTCCCACACGGCACCCGGAAAATGATGGATGCACGCGGCTCAGGGCGGTTCTTCGTACCAGTCCACCGCTGGACATACGCCACCCCGAGGATCACGGTGGAGCGGTGGACTTCTTTTGGCTGAAATAGTGAAGATGTTGATGAGTCCCTGTTAATCCAAATGTTCACCATTCATGAGAAATATTTACTTGACTATGCTATTTACTATTTACGATATGATATTTTTATATCAATAATATTCAGGTAAAGTCAATGCTCTGTTACAGTTTTAGAATTCCATCATGTAACAGAAGTCTTATAACTGATAAAAATAATGTGCGCAAACTTTCAGACTAAATTGAGCTATTATGTTTTTCTCAAAATGTTAGTCACCAGCTGATGATGGCTCGAGAATTGAGAACAAAGCACATAAATAACATTATGGGACTCGGATGAAGAACTTGTACTATAATAATAATGATAGCTGATAATTGGTTGGTTCATACTTCAAGATAGCAAAACATCTATGCACAGAACTGCTTCTGTAGATTAGGTTTATTTCGGATGGCTATAGGGTTTTTTTTTCACCCAGTATAGTAGTTTCGTGTGGTGACGGATTTAAAATACGCATTGTCACAAACCAATACCATCCCGAGGGTGTCGTAAGAGGCGACTAAGGGAACAAAAGAGGCAAATCACCTAGCCGCAAGAGAAGGAAAACTTGATACCAACTCTGTGCCAACCCGTCTTGCCAGCGTGGCACAGTAGGCTAATTTCCAGTGGGTCATTCATGGGCTGAAACGACGACGATAGTAGTTTCGATAGTTTGAATTCTAGTAAAACAAAGATACCCTTTCTTCATAGCTATGCATATTACAAGTTATGAAGACATACAAACACTACTAACTTATAATCAGCTACATTGATCACAGCCCAAATAGGTTCGCTTATTTTGTAATACACAACCGCATCAACAGACACCGTCAAGGAGTCTTTAGTTAAAGCCTGAAAAGTGTTCACAGCGGTTACATAACAGAAGTTAACAATGAAAACTATAATGTACTCATCGTAGATACTTACGACGTCTATAGTAACTCCAGAGGTAGATAACCTATCCTAAAGAGAAAGAAGACTTGATATAAACCCTTTGCCAACCCGTCTGGCCAGCGTGGCACAGTACACTAATATCACTCTAATATGGAGCGAGCTATGTTGGGAGTTTCTCTAAAAGATAGGCTCCGTAACGAGATTATCCGACAGAGAACCAAAGTCACCGACATAGCTCAGAGAATTAGCAGACTGAAGTGGCAGTGGGCTGGTCATATCTGGAACCGACTAAGACTAAGAACCGACAACCGCTGGGGTAGACGAGTTCTTGAGTGGAGACCGCGAATAGGCAAGCGTAATGTAGGTCGACCCTCAGCTAGATGGAGCGACGATCTGCTAAAGGCTACGGGCAGCGGCTGGATGCCTCAAGCCGAGGACAGGGCGCTATGGCGCTCTTTAGGGGAGGCCTATGTCCAGCAGTGGACTAATGTGGGCTGATGATGATGATGATGGAGGAGACTTAGCCGTGAGTAATTTCCTTACGTCTCCGCGATACAGGTTATACCTAGTGCAGGAGACTAGGTGCAAGCTGTATCGCGGGGGTTGACACCCAGACTCTGAACAAGTGAGTCTGGTTTAGACAAAGACCCAGGCATCGAACCCGGGGTCCGTTGAGCCAAAGGCGGCACACCCAAACCCTAAACCAACGAGGCAGTCAGAATTTATGGGCAGAGAAGAGAAGAGATGCTTACTTCTTGAGGCGGTACAGCATAGCAAATAATGCGAAGGTCTGTGTATTTTACATTGTCTACACAAGGCAAATAGAAGACAAGACCGGGACCATGTGCATGATTTTTATGGACTTTACCGTTGCGTAAAATGACTATTCTTTCAAATTGACGAACGACCTGTAGGACATGCAACTGTTAGATGATAGTATTTTGATAAGTCATTTGGTAACAATCGTAAAAAGACATGATATTAAACTTACCACAAATATACAAAACAACGATAATGGCAAAGTAAGTATTACAACAACAATGGAAATATATACTAATAGCTTTTCAATGTACGAGTCTTTTCCTGTAAGTAGAAAAGTTTTAATAAGTAATAAGTAAGTATAAAAATAAAATAACAAAGAAATATAAACTTTTTAAATTAGAATAGGAAATTAGAAGGTTACCTTCATTATGTTGCATTTGTAATCTTTTGCTTAAGCTTTCTTGGGATGCATCTTTAAGGCCTTTTTCAATATCATATATTTTACTCTTTTGATCGACATTTTCGTCTGGAAGTGTTTGAGGTTTATTCACCTTCAGATTTTCTTGATTTTCTCCCATCTAATCTAAATTCTTTACAGTAATGAAGAACCGTAGACAACTCTAAAAGTGACATTTATAAATTTACGAAAAGATATTTCAAATTGTCGTTGTGATTACTTTGAAAGCAGGTACGTGGGTAAATAAAGGAGATCAGGCAGAAATAATCAGATTTTTACAAATAACTGTCCACCTACCAGAAAAGCGATGTTTATGCATGACTAGGTTCGGGAATGTCAATAGGAATCGGGAACAATATAGTAGTACTTTGTTGTGATGCTATAAAATTCAACGTCTGTAAATATCTTAACTGAAAAGAATACGTTGCTTTAAAGTTGTGATTGAGATGAATAATATATTATTATAATATATTCATCAATGAGTGCATCCCTAAAGTTTATTATTACCATCATCACTTGGGGAAATTCCATCATTATTCTCGAAGCTTCTTTGAGATTTTCAGCAGCTTTGATTTCACCTTCAGCTTCTATAATTTTAGCTTTAGCAATACGGGTACCCTCAGCTTCTGCTGCCATTGCTTTTTGTAATTCAAATGGTAATACTACATCTTTTCTGAAGACAAATTCATATAATCTTATCACGGACATAACAGTCTTCTCAAATTAATAAACAAATAGCTTTTGATAAAGTACCAACTATGTATAAATAATGAATATAATACTCCCGAGATAGCTATTTAATCTAAGCCTATGGGTACCTAAAACTTCCTAAAGGCCGCATATAAACATATGACATGCAGTACCTATTGAGAGTCTTCCTACAAACTGAACCGCAAATTTTATGAAGATCACAGTCATTCAACTGAAGCTCTAAGCACAGGGTCAATAACTAGGAAGGTACACGGCATTATGGTTATTTGTAAGCATAGCATGAAAGCAATAGGATTTGCTTATGATTAAGAATGTGCGTCTTTTGGGCTAGATATAATAAAATAGTATCTACATATCAAAACATAAACGAGCTAGGTCATAAATGGTTTACATTTCAACACGCTCAACTTCGACGCCCCATTCACATGCGGATTTGTCAATCTCGGTCCTAACAGCGAAGCTGATAGGTCCACGGCTTGAAAGCAGGTCCGTCAAAGTATATTGACCGAGGACGTTTCTCAGAGTGGATACAGCAATCATTTCTGTCGCATATCTGAAGAGGAAAACAGCAAAATTTAACGATTTCTTACGTTTTTGCGTTTATAACGCAATGAAATTAAACACTTTTATATACCGGATTTATCGCGTGTATTTTACATTATTTAATTCCCGTCGTTTCGAATGCTTTGCAGCAGTCGTGGTCACGGGGGACCAGATAAGCGTTATCTTTAAAAATACAAAAAACAGCCTAAATCTACCGCCTATAATTTTGTATAGAGAAGTCGGGAATTAAATAATGTGAAATTCACGCGATACCTAAATCTATTACAGTGTTTGGTTTGACAGCAAAATTTAAATTAAGTTTTTGTAAAGAAAATTGTGGAAGTATTTACTTGTGAGTTTGGATGTTCAGTAGACAGTTTATAGGGTCTTTCACGTGGAAATATACTACCGCATCTACTGTTACTGTCACGGAGTCTTTAGTAAGGATCTAAAAGAGAATATAAATGATTGCAATTAAAACGTAAGATGAAACTAATCTACAGCCACGGTGTTTTTGTAAGGATCTAGGTATACAGATTTCAATTAGAACAGATCTACGTAGCATTACTTGCGCTTTACATGAATATAGGTACTTCTAATCGGTTTATTGGCGTAAGACGATATTTTACTCAACCTTTATTTTAACAATGGTATTTAACAATGTGGAAAACTCAGCGACTACGTGCTCCTGAAAAGCGGAGACTTTCAATAAAAGTAGCCTATGTTACTCCTTGTTACAGCAGCTATCTGCCAGTGAAAGTCCCATCATAATCAGTCCATCCATTTCAGAAATTAGCCCAAACAAACAGAGAGACGTTGTACATACTATTTGCCCTGTAGCATGGTGCGGGTGACAATTGCCTGTACGACGTTTGTAGGGATGTGACGTTATGTAATTCATTTTTATCGCTAACGATACTCGCGGCATCAATTTAGTTCTCTTTATAAGTGCATTTGGATGCAATAAAAAAGGGGTTATTTGAATATTACAAACGGACACTCAACTTACCTCTTGTGGTAAAAGGTTAAATGACTGGGTTCGCAGATCAATCAACAAGACATCGTCAGTGCATGGAATAACCCAAATAACTCCTGGTCCTGCCGGCGAGACTTTACGCACTCTCCCAAAACGCAAGATAACAGCTCTTTTATATTGTTTTACCACCTATTAACATAATCATTATTGACTATATCAAAATCACCATTCTCAATGTCACGCCAAAATAAGTCTGTAGCACTGCGGTACAAGGTAAACGAATGGTTCTCGCATCCCTCGGATTTCGGCGGCCTGAACCAAGTTGTCTTTCCACTGCGTGGCTTACGAGCATATCGCTCGTTTTGAAAATACATATATCGTCGTATACTTCTTCCGTCAATATTACAAATTTATTTATGAATAAAAGATGCAATGGTTAAGGGATTGCAAACGCTTTATTAGGATCCCGGTTCAATTCTGACAACAGTAGAGCATGCGTTTTTGTGAAAGCTATGGCCTAGTATATGTGTCCACAAATTACATTGCTGTGCCTGTGAAGTTCTACATTATACTGGCATAAAGATACTTTAATTTTCCACTTAGACTCCAGTGTTGTCCACTGATAAACAAAATCAATATTTTTTTAATATACCAACATTATGGTCATCCGATGCTTACATGCATATTCTGCTCAATCAAAAGAGAACTGCGACAGAATCAATGATATGAAAAATCAACTAAATTACTTTATTGAAATATTTTCTTACACTGATTCCAAATAGGTTTTAATTAGGTATTCAATAACGGTATGTAGTCTTCTCTTAGATAAATCGGAAAAGAGTTAAATCAAAGGTATTGTGTCATAATAATAGGACATGTTACACTGTGGTGACGGATTTAGAAAATACATTGTCACCAACCTATAATATCCAGTGGGTGTCGTAACAGGTGACTAAAGGGATGCAAGAGGCAGACCACCAAGACGCAAGAGAAGGAAAATTTGATACAAACCCTGCCAACTCTTCTTGCCGGCATGGCACTGTAGGCTAATTTCCGTCCATGATTTTGAAAGAGGATCGAGGCAGTAGTGGGTCATTCATGGGCTGAAACGATGACGACAGTTATAGAGTAAGTTAGAACTGTAAAGCACTCACAGTGAAGCAAAGTATAAGTATAACAGGGAAAATGATTATTATCAATAGGGCTATGATACGAAATATCTTTTCCACTTTGGATTCCTTGCTAAAATCTGAAATAGAAATAAATTATTGTACTTCACTACATAGTATAAAACAAAGTCGCTGTCGTCTGTCCGTCCCTATGTATGCTTAAATCTTTAAAAATACGCAACGGATTTTGAAGCGGTTTTTTTTAATAGATAGAGTGATTCAAGGGGAAGGTTTATATGTATAACCCACCCCCGCTTTGCACGGGCGAAGCCGGGGCGGGCCACTAGTTACAATATAAAATACGCGCAACATAATAAAAAGTACACCATTTTCCATCTAGAGGGTGTCGTAAAGGAAATGACAAGGCAGAAAACCTAACTGCAAGAGAAGGAAAACTATAAGAACCCCGTGCCTACCGTCAGGCTAGCGTGACGCAATGGAGGAGGTTTGACGGGGCGTCACATTTGAATGCATTCTCGCAAAATTGTGACGCCCCAAGCGTGACGTGTGGGGGTATATCGGTAGACGAGTGGTTACCGGAGTCCCACATAACCGTCGACCCTACGGGGTGCAAATTCAAATTCAAATTCAAATCATTTATTTTGTGTGGGTCACGATGGACACTTACAAATAGTCAACACATTGTCATATTATACAATAAAAAAATCGACCGTCTACCACCAGTTCGGAACGCGACCACTGCTGAGAAGAACTGGCAAGAAACTCAGAGGGCTTGTCATTTTTTTTTTTTTCATTGCGGTCCTATTTGACTAGTAACATAAATAAAGAACATAAAAAATACACTGACACTGAACAGCCTAGTCCCAAGCAGCTGGGTCGTTTAAATAATCAGCAATGCGGTAATATGCTTTTTTGAAAAGTTTTGTCTTAACAGTCTTTTTAAAGGCATTGCGAGGCAATTAGAGTGCAGCGGTATGCATCAAACATTTCCCCAGCGATACAAACAATTAGTTACTACTACTACTATTCAGCCCATAAATGAACCACTGCTGAGACGGGTCTCCGCTCATCACTGGGATGGGTAATTAGCCTACTGTGCCATGATGGCCAGGGTTTTAGGTTTTCGTATAAGATTTCCTTTTCTTGCGGCTAGGTTTTCAGCCTTGTCATTTCCTTTTGTCGCCTCTTACGACACCCTCGGGATGGAATGGGGTGGTGATACTATGTATTCTAAATCCGTCACAACACGGAATGAACCAAAAAACCAAAGAATGTAATTAATCTTTTCTAAGCTGAGATGGTATTAAGTAAATGATGACAAATATTAATTTTATTACCTTGTTGAGAAACAATTGGCCTTGCTTGTTCCATGTTTTAGACAGCAAACAATTTATTGGGTAGTTCTTAAACAATTAATTCTCCTTTCTTTTTGAATGCGACTTAAATATTCCACATAATTTCACCAAGTAAAGACAAACATGATTAGACTAAGCATATTAAAGGTATTTAGATCTAATAATTTAACAATGAAATTTATGGAGTAATCTTCTACTTCTTTAATTATCGGCTTTCATACATTATGGTATACGAGTAATATATATAGCCAACTTCAAATTATAAACCGAATTACCGAGTTTCAAATAATTAAATTATGAATCCCACAAAAATTGAGTTACATAGTGATACAATGACAAATCTTTCTACGAGTTCTTCTCTATGAATCTTGGACGCATAGCTATTAGACTATGGTGAATTGACACTGGCATCATATCTTATGTTATTGCTAGTAATAATACACATTGGATTTAAACACGTTCTAAACGGATTTGTCGCGTGTATTATAGTAGTGGTGACATTGTGTTCTATCATTGTATTCTAAATCCATCACCAGACAGTAATTTATTAAGAACCACCTGATTAATATCGCTTAACGTATAATATAGTCTGTCCGTGTGGCAACAGATGTAGAATACATAGCATCCAATTCCACCCTGGGGGTATCGTAAGAGCCGACGTATGGAAATAACAAAGCCGAAAGTTGGTCTAGTGGTTAGATGTGACGCCTTTGGATCAACGGGTCCCGGGTTCGATTCCGGGGTCGGGCAAGTGTCTTTGTCTAAACCAGAGGCACTGGCTCGGAGTCTGGGTGCCATTTCTATCTATAATATGTATGTATTTACAAAAAAAAATGTATATAAGTAGTTTATCGTCCATCTCGTTACCATAACACAAGCATTAAGTTGCTTAACTTGGGACGAGATGGCGTTGTGTGAAATGTCCAAGGATATTTATTTATTTATTACTAGTGGCCCGCGCCGGCTTCGCCCGTGCAAAGCTGGGGTGGGTTATGCTTACAAACCTTCCTCTTGAATCACTCTATCTATTAAAAAAAACCGCTTCAAAATCCGTTGCGTAGTTTTAAAGATTTATGCATACATAGGGACGGACAGAAAAATGCGACTTTGTTTTATACTATGTAGTGATTTATCGGGTGGAAAATTTGAAAAGAAACCTTGTCCGACCAGCTTGGCACAGTAGGATAATTTCCCCTTCAAGTACTAAGAGGAGGCCCCAATCAGCTGTGGGCTGCGTAGTAGTAGTAGTAAGAGTGTAATATAGTCGTTTGGTATTTTCAAAATACAAAGGTCCGTTTTGTGTAAAACGTTACAATTGTAATGTAACGCGTGAAATACCATCAATTTCATCTGGACGAATGGGTGTCCACCACCGTGCGTTTTTCAAGAAACTTTTTACCGCGTACAACCTCTGTGTGGAATCAATTACCAGCGGAGGTATTCCCGAACCGGTACGACATGGCAACCTTCAAGAAACGAGCCTATTCCTTTTTCAAAGGCCGGCAACGCACTTGCAACCCCTCTGGTGTTGTGGGTGTCCATGGGCGGCGGTGATCACTTACCATCAGGTGACCTGCTTGCTCGTTTGCCTCCCTCATTCATAAAATATATATATATATATATATAAACATTGTGATGAATAAAACAGTGGGTCGTGTTACAATTATTTTTAATTGACTAGAATCTTAATTTTATGGCAAGCATTTTCGTCCTTTTATACATTAAGAGAATGCGCTGTGCTAGGCCCTGGACCACTGAGAAAAGTCTTCAAGAAATCCATCGGGAACGGGAAAATAATAGTAGAATTCTTCTCAGCTGATATCGTGTTGAGAGATTGCAGGTACCGTAACTGAAAAGTAAAAATGAAAAACTGTTAAGGAAACTTATGATGATCATGGTTGTTTAAATTGTTGTGAGGGAAAAGTATAATTTGTGCGAGAGAGAGACGGGCAAAGGATTTAGAATACACCATTCCATCCTGAGGGATTGTAAGAGCCGAAACTAGGACAGGCCGATAGGCTAGCCGCAAGAGAAGGAATACTTGATACAAAACGCTGTGCCCGGCTGTCCGGCTGCCCGGCTGTCTGGCCAGCGTGTCACAGTAGGGCAATTACCCTTCCCCCTGGAGATACAGTCAGGGCCCACGGGACAGCAAGCGCGGGACGGTACACCCCGGGGACGTTTAGTGGGTATGACTCCGTCTCCTGACAGAGGCGGAGGGGACTCCCACACACCCCCTGTTGGCCATCTCCAGGCTGGCAGGGATAGTCCATAAAGGATTTAACCCCGGGCAAAAAAAAAAAAGGGCAATTACCCTCCATGTCACTGGATGAGGCTCGACTCAGCGAGTTGTCATGAGTAGTATTAGAGTCAAGAGCATACTTCTATACTAACGATCTATCTGGAGGATTTATCTGGAGTGGAATACAATAAAAGTAGCAATCTTAGCCTTGAAAGAAGACGGGGTCGTAGTTAGAACTTTCTCCAGTATATTTTTTGAGACTAACTGCTGGGTCATTGACCTCAGTAACATAAGTAATACGAAATTTTAAAACCCGAGCTATCTTATTTTAAGTATGCTGGATCATCTTTCGGGCTCCAACACATGTCGATACAATACCCGTCTGAAGCAAGCTATGCCCATAATATAACCGTCTTATCCTTTACCATTACCAGAACAATTTCTAATGAAGGAAAACATCTTAAAAGATACATCTGCAATAAGGTCACAAGAACTCTTAGCTCACTGCGCACTGGTGTTGCACACGTCCATGAATAACGGTTACCGGTAATTTTCAGGGACATTTAAACCTCTTCATACCCGTCTGGCCAGAATTTTATTGACAAAGTAAGATAATGATGTCTTAGGTTTTCACGATCTTTACACATTGCAGGAAATTATCTCTTCACGGTTATGATCTACTTACCAAGAACTTACCAAAAATGCTCCGCAAGGCTATTGAGATCAGGAAACATAAAAACTTCAATAGAGAAGATGGATGGCAAGTACCACCTGCGTGGGACCCGGTTATAAAATTAATCAAATCCCAAGCCTGACACAAGACCGCAAGATACTGTGAGCGACTTCTGTATAAACCGATCACGTTATACATAGCTATGTTCAGCGTTACGTACCCCGCCACGTCACCGTGCCTACTTGACAACCACCAATAGAATGAGAGCTTATTAGTGTCTCGAAAAGCCATCCAAAAAAAAAGTCGTCCCGCGACCACGGACACTGCAAAGTGTCTGAAACGTTGGGAATAAAATAAAATAAAACGATCATAACCGTGAAGAGATCATTTCATGCAATTCTAAGTAAGACTTAAAAAATTGTAAGATATTCCCTCACCTGCAGGGCCATTGGATTATCAACCATGACCAGAGACGCTTCACGCAGTGCTTTGGACGCCTTTATTTCTCCTTCGGCAGCAATTATTTTCGCTCGTGCTTCCCGATCTGCCTCGGCTTCTGCTGCCATAGCTCTTTGCAACTGCACTGGAAGTCTGACATCTTTTCTATAAACAAATGAAAGCTTTGTGTTATATGTGTCAGCTATCAAACGGTATTTTTAATATGAATTCCATGAGATTATTGTCAGCAATAACGTCTGTTTTCAGTGGTAGTGGCAGATTTAGTTTGTGTTTGCAGAATAGACTTACATTTCCACTCTTTCAACTTCAACTCCCCAGGGGTCGGTAGCCTCGTCGAGGCTTGCTTGCATCATATGACTAATCGCCTCTCGGTCTGAGAGGAGTTGTGCCAAGTCACGCATGCCCAGAACATTGCGGAGCGTCGTCGCTGCAAGGAGACGCGTAGATGCACTGGAATCGTAATACCTTTGATTTATGATCTTGTTGAGTTGAGTTGTTCTCTTTTCTATTGTTCTATTGTTCTAATACATGGAATACACGAATACCGTTTATGGGTTTTATGGATTCGGGATCCAATAAAACCGCTCTTTTGATTTCATCTCAATTATGTGGAGTTCTACAAAAATAAATTTATTTAAAATACTGTAACCTGTAATCAGCAACTCTAACGACAGCATTCAATGGCTCTTTGATTCTGTAGTAGACTACTGCGTCCACAGCTACAGTCACTGAGTCTCTTGTTAGCACCTGTATGCAAATGAAAACATAAATTAAGTTATTATGTCTGGTGTGCTCACGGATTTAGAATAACAAAATTTATAAACTGATAACATCTTAAGAGGCGCTTAAAGGACAGCATGAGATTGATTACCGAGCCACAAGAAAAGGAAGCTTCAAATACAAACACTGTGCCATCCTGTCTTGCCAGCGTGATACAATTTCCATTCATGAATTTGGAAGAGGCCTGGCTCAGTGTCATTTATAGCCGAAATTAAATTATGAAGTTATAACGACATTATCTTACTAAAAGAGCACCAAAATTGTCTAAATTGCGCAGAGAATTAGCAGAATGAAGTGGCAGTCTGCAGGCTGGTCATACGTGCAAGTACCGCTTGGGTACATGAATCTTGAGCGGAGATCTCGACTAAGCGTCGTGTAAGATGCCCTCTACCAGATGGAGTAAAGATATGCGAAAGGGGGAAGCGTCAAGCTGAATACAGGGTGCTAGGCTAGGGTGCTCTTAAGGGAAGGCCTAAGCAGCAGTGGAATCGAATGGACTGATGATGATGACTATTTCTATAGAATACATATTATTATTCCTACAGAAGTTTTGAAAGTTATGTGTTACACGTGCCAATCTGAAACAAAATCCTTTGTAGTTTTGTAGTTCATTAGAAAATTTCTGCGTAAATCACTATAGGTTTTATATACCTAAGTTGGATTTGTCTCTGTACGTGGAACTGTTTTATTTGAAAGCAGGTATCAAAATTGCGTAAGCCGCTTTAAGATCATTAGCTCATTTCTAGTTTTCTAACGCGGGATCCTTTAGATTTTTTAAATATAGTCTTGAAAAGTGTATCGGGAGACAACAATACACTATAAATTATATTGTCCGGTCAATAAAACGTTCATATCGTTTATTATTATAAAATATTTTATAATAATAAACGATAAGATTTTATGTTGATACGTAACCGAGACTACTACATAATTAGAGGTTCAGCAGTGAATACATTACCCTTACCGGCAGCAATTAGTGGAAACACTGTAAATGACATTTTAAGATTCAAATGACATGGGAGTCTTGCGCCATTTATTGCATCTACTTGACATATCGATCTCACATTTATTATTCTGTAACTCCGAATCTTGTTGGGCTGTGGTTTGCAGGGTGCTATTGATAGTCTTATCCAACTGCTATTGATAATTAGACTACTGTGCTACGCTGGCCAGACGGGTTGGCACAGAGTTACGTATCAAGTTTTCCTTCTCTTGTGGCTACGTGGATGGAATGGGGACATTATGTATTCTAAATCCTTCACCACAGCGTCTTACTAATATTAGGTTTACTGTCATTTACAAACACAAATGACAGACTTCCAGTAAGTGCCTCTGGTTTATGCAAAGACACTTGCCCGATACCGGAATCAAACCGGAGACCCGTGATCTAAAGCCTGCTACATTCAAAAGTTTTTGCCGAGTGGTTGTGTCAAAAGCGTGTGATATACGTCCTGGAGTGACGATTTATTACCTACATCATTTGAAGTTTTGAGTTTGAATTTGAAGTCGGTAGATTAGTATCTTTTTCCCGCGTCTTATTTCAACTCAACGATAACTATCATGTCTTCAAGAAAGGTTGACTGGCGCATGTGGGTGCTTGGAAAACACTAACGCTCTCTAGCTCCTTGTGGTGAAGAGTTAGTCTCATGTTGAAACGTTATATACGTCATCTCGAGCTCTGAGGGATATCGTTAAATAACAGCCAGTACCTTCCACGACCCATAAACTGTGACTACTACTACTCAGCCCATAAATGACCCACTGCTGAGTCGGGCCTCCTCCCATCAGGGAGGATATTTAGCCTACTGTGCCACGTTGGACACACGGGTTGACACAGGGTTTCGTTTCAAGTTTTCCTTCTCTTGTGGCTAGGACCTCGGCCTTATCATTTCCTTTTGTCGGCTCTTACGACACCCTCAGTATGGAATGGGGTGGTGTCACTATATATTCTAAATCCGTCACCACACTGACAATAGTTTGGGTATAGTGTGACAATCAGTTATTATTATGGTTAAATCAGCTGTCAGTTTTCACGCTAATATCTATGATCAGGATCAGGATCACAGACAAATAACAAAAGAGCCAGGACACACGGAGCAGTAAACGCGGGCCGTACAAAGAGGATGTTTTTAGTCGGTAGGGGGCGCCCCTATCAACACCGAAGGGTGAACCAGCCTTCTGAGTATCTTGACAGTTATTTTCAGCTATGGTCGCGTTCTGAACCATTTGTTAACTGTCCAATACCCCCGCAAGAGACGGCTGATCATGAACGTGACATTATGCATCCTGAACCCGTCGTCACACTGACCACGTAGGTGATAGATATGTATGCATTTAAATTCGTAAATTGTGAATCAACGAACTGCAACTGTACATCATAAACATTCCAAACCATAAAGATACCACATATTTATAGGCACAAATGCATCCTAATTATTGTTGATCCCTACCATCGTGTATCTAGAGTAAGGCCGCTCGTAAATATAATGCAATTTGCATTAATACAATGAGTAGTTAGTTAAATATAATTGTAAAAGTAAGGTTTAGTGTGTGATGACCGATTTAGAATACACAGTGTCACCACGCCATCTCATCTTGAAGGTGTCACATGAACCGACAAAAGGAAATGAAAAAGCCAAATACCTAACCGTAAGAGAACGAGAATATAAAACAAGACCCTGTGCGAGGCCGTCTGGCCCGTGTGGCACAGTAGGCTAATTACCCTTCCGTTGATGGGAGGAGGGTTGGCTCAGCAGTGGGTAACTTATGGGCTCAGTAGTAGTAGTGGATATAAATATTGAGACAATGCATAAGAGGAGACAAACTTAAAATGAAAACTTGCGCATCTCCACTAATAAATTGCAGGTGCCGTGAAAGAAAAAAGAAAGAAAGAACAACGACTATTACAGCCACTACGGCTCACTAAACAAACTTATAACTAGTGAATAAAATAAAAAAATAAACTTAATTGTATAGACTTACTTAACGTGGTTAGGACCACGAAAATTATGAATGGTACAAAGTGTCTCAGTGGCGATGATTGGTGGAGAAGGCTGCCTTGTTGGTCTAGGGTTGGATGCGCCGCCTTTGGATCATGGGGTCTCGGGTTCGATCTTTGTGTAAACCAGAGGCACTTGCTCTGAGTCTGGGTGTCATTTGTATTCGTGCATTTCATGTTTCAACCCACGGGATTGTTTTATGAAATGACCCAGCTTTCCCCATCACGAGAATTTGTACTCAAGTTCTTTGGGAAACACCCGTCGAATACCGTATCAACAGCACTATTATCGTAAAGTGAGATCTTCAATGTAATCGATTAATTCATGAAAATATTTTGCTAGCGAATCGGTCAATTGATATCGACTGATTGCGTTACAGCAACTTTTAGAATCGGTCCATTCATTAATCGAACGAATTTTACGACAGTCCCATTTTATTGTTGGTAATTATCGATCATCCGGTGTTTTAGGAATTCGGGTCGCAACCAGCTGCAAACCATCATTCCTCAACTGTCGAACACTGGCTTGTTAAAATAAACATGAACGATCCGATTATGATGTTGACCACGTGAATATTTCATTAGAAGCTTCACTTGTTCAGATTATAGAGCAAGACGCGCGCGCTGAATCTCGTCTATATTTTTTGTTTATCGATTCAATTGTTTATGAATAAATAGTCAATACAATCATATGACTATACTGTCCTGAGGCTATGAAAAAACACGACAAACGTACTTTTATAGTTACCAGCTAAAGAAATATCAAGAGACTGATGCAAAGCATTCAAAAAGTCGGGAATTGAATTGTTTAATTTTCAATATACAAGGTTTCAGCCTTGTTCATTATTTAGTGGCTAGCGTGACACAGCAAACTAGTCCAACCATCAAATTACCGAATAACTGACCCAGCAGGTAGCTCATCAATAAGAAATTTAAAATAGAACAGAACGCTATTCAGGAAATTCCTAGTTTCATAACAATTTGACGGTTGCTTTATGTTACCGTGTTCCGCTGACTGCAAACGTAAAATTTTTTGGCTTTAAATTGGTTAAGTTATCTCTTACAAACTGCCGCATTACTTAGACAGAATGTATTAAATGATTTATTAAATTCAGAAAATTTTAGGATATTGGTACACTTCCCTTGAATAATATGGTTGAGGACAACGATTGCTATCACATGGGGTATATTCAGGACCTTTTTGAAGTAAGTCGGCTTACTAAATAAAGGTCTTTTTTATTAAAGTTTATTTTGTATTGTTGTTGTTGTGTGTTTCATTTGATGCCTCCCGGAACTAGCGAGAACAGTTTGTAAGAAGTTGTAACTTTAAAACATAGGACCGTGTGTTTCTTGTCACTTTTTCTGAGCAGTATCACTTTTCATTTTTTTTATCAATATTTTGACAATTCGTAAGTGTCTATTGTTTCCTATAAAAAATAATTTATTTGACTTTGTAGGATAAACCCTTTTTAGAGGTTTCGGTTTAAATTATTCACGACCATACAACTCGCTCATAGCTCAAATCTAACGAGCTAATATTTCATTGCTTTTTGATTACAATTCTGTCATTGATCACTAAGATTGGCATTAATGTGTTCATGTTCTATTTATGATTCTCAAATCACACTTTGTTGCCTAAACTATCAATGCTATGATTTACGATTGTGTAATACAAGTTTGCTTCTATATGGGGTTTATTTGAAAAAGTTATTTCTTATTCTCTCTACGGAGGGGGATGTTAATATTTTTGACTTGTGTATGCATACGGGTGTTTAAAGAATCATAATTTCTTAAAGGATTAATATAATATTATAACCGCTATTTTGAGAAAGTTGCACATTAGACACAATTAAGAACTGATACAAATAAAAAATTAAATTAAAAATTTAATTAAACCCCCGACACAATGACCTAAGTAACCTATAAAAAGTAAAAAATAAAAAAATACATCGCGTTGGGGGACCGCTCCTATTTATTTATTACCTGAAACCCTGGTCCCCCTGTTACTTAGGTCATTGTGGCGGGGGTTTATTTAAATTTTTAATTTAATTTTTATCTTCTCCTTTTTATAGGTACACGCTTATTATGATGTTTGTAATGTGCACGTGATGCGCTTTCATTTGAGACCCCACTCGATTATATTTGCAGACTTTCGGTTATTCTTCCCCACTTTCACCCCCCATAACTTTTAAACGACTCAACCGATTTTCATCAAACATGTCTAAGAACACTCGCCCGTAACTCACCTGTCATACAAAAACGCGATGAAGCGATTTCAATACAAAACTGTATTGAAATCGCTTCATCCGTTCGAGAGGTACGGTGCCACAGACAGACAGACAGACACGTGAAACTTATAACACCCCTCGTTTTGCGTCGGGGGTTAAAAAAATACAGATTTACAGCTAATAGGTATGTATTTTTAAATGGATATGCAAATATTTTATGCTGTATACAGTATCGCCAGAAATGGTTTGAGCTCAGCATGTTGTTGATACATGCACAACGCTGGTTTTCAGCTCAGCCATGAGTAGCGTGTAATTAAATAAACCGATTTCAGATCAGATTTGTTTTTTAAAGGTGCCCATCTGATAATGTTCTTAGTTAGGGTTGTCAAAAATCGGCTCAGTCGTTTGAAGATCTCACCTCTTGCGACGATGTTGTCGTGTTATTTATTTATTTTCAGCCGGCTTCAAAACGCAGGATATTTTTTGTGCTTAATTCGGTAGCAAGTTATTTTTTATTTGTTTTGTATGTTTGCTACCGCATGACAACCATTTTGATTGTTAATTTTTCGATTTCTATTGCCTATTTTGATGTTGTGCTACGTAAAATCTTGCCAAAATTTTAATGGTGAAAGTCACTAAACAATTGGATTCAGAAAAATTATAAACACCGATGTCCCGTTAAAAATTGAAACAGTGACATCTATTTGCAAAACCCAGTTAAAGGCAACGCAGTTGAAGACTGTGGATATCGTTTAATGATACATATAATTAAATCCTGAAACATCACAACTCATTTTGAACGTACAAACACGTTTGAACGTTTTGGTTATTCATCATCATCATCATTTCAGCGAAAAAACGCCCACTGCTGGACATAGGCCTCCCCCAAGGATTTCCACAAAGGCCGGTCCTGGGCCGCCGGGATCCATCGTTTTCCGGCGACCTTAACCAGGTCATCGGTCCACCGTGTGGGAGGCCCACCAGCACTGCGCTTTCCGGAACGCTTTTGGTCATTAGCAGCTATATAATCCAAGTAAGAAGCCTCTTGAATCCTCCCGATTAATAATTAATCTAAATATATGTTTAGACTTTTTATATTTACATAATAACATTATTTTAATGTTAAATTTAGCTTTATTATTTTACGGCTGCCAAAAACAAACGTGGAAGCGCCACGTGTTTCTGATAAGTTCATAAAACCCACATGAAATCCAACAGGTCAGTGGCTCCAGTTTAACAAGTAAACATATAACAGCAGTTCCATTTAAATATTTAATGGAATCTTTCGTATAACAAAAAGGCCTTGCGAATTTTATATTACGAGTAATACAAAACTGGACCAAAATTTTCTCAAATAGTCTCTATACTTTCCCACCGAACATACCGAAATTATTCAGTTAAGTATACCTTCACTATTTTTCCGAAGACAGTCAAAATATCGATCGGTTGATAAATAGTCGATTTAAAAGTTTTCTGATTATCAATTGATTCTTTTTGCTTGTTAAGTTATCCATAGGGAGCAAGTAAATGGTGCGGTAGCTCGTAAGTTGACGAAGTCTCCGCTATGAAAGGGGCAATAATGACTTGTAATAAATGCCCCCAAATTTCGTCAAATCAAGAAAAAGATTCATCATCATTTCAGCCAAAAGGAGTCCAATGCTGAGCATAGGCCTCCCGCAAGGATCACCTCAAAGGCAGCTGCCGAGCCACCCCCATCCATTGGATTTCGGCGACCTTAACCCAGTCGCTGGTCTACCAGCATAGCACTTTCCGGTACCTGTTTGGTCATGGAATGGTTCCAGAACCTTTCAGCTCCATCCACCGTAAAACTTGCGAGCTAGGAGGAAAGCTTAAACCCAGAACCCGAGTTAATACATTCATGTCTGTTTCTTAACAGACTTTCAGCCCACTGTAGAGCACATACTCCTATCAATACACCCCAACTATAATCCCGAATAATTCACATTAAAGCTTTGAAGCGGTGATCAGTACCTTGGCATACAAATAACTGAGTTATAGTTCGGCCTTTCAGACAATGCGTATACAAAGTACGATTGTTCAACATGCCGTAAAACTGTGATTGATAGTTTACGGCCGCATCAATTAATCGGTAGCCAGCCGGATGACGACTAAACAACTGGGTTGGCGGGACTCAATGCCATGCCAGTCCTGTGACCACATGGTGCCATTGTTTATACAACGCTGGGTTGCTGTAAGGCTAATTGTGACTTCTATTTGTATATTTATACTAAAGTAAAACGGAGAATATAATAATATACCGAATTTCTATTGCCAGTCAGTTTTATAGTATTTTTCATTAGGCCTTTTTATAGTATGAACAGCGCAGGCGCGTCCGCCATGTCAAAAACGCAGCAGTATGACGGTTTCGAGCACTTTTCATAACTATCGCTGTGCAACAAACATTATCACACATCACATTTTTAAATAAAGTGCCCGAAAAACATGGCGGAAATTCGGGCATGCGCACAAAATATTTTCAACTATTACAAGGACTATTATATAAAACAGTTTGCCTGCGTCTTATAGCGTGAATCTCTGTATCTGATAAATCCTCAGTGTCAAGTATAATTTGACGTTTTTCACTATCACTATCACTACATCATCACTACATATTATAAAACAAAGTCGCTGTCGTCTGTCCGTCCCTATGTATGCTTAAATCTTTAAAACTACGCAACGGATTTTGAATCGGTGTTTTTTTAATAGATAGAATGATTCAAGAGGAAGGTTTATATGTTTAATACATGCATAATATTGTAGAGGAACACTGATAAATTAAGATGTAGATCATTGCACCCGTGCGAAACCGGGGCGTGTCGCTAGTCAGCTTATAAATAAAAAAACACTTTCATATTTGGACAAAAAGCTCCGAGCTATCTGGACGATTTAGGTACCAAGACAAATTAATCAGATGTTAATAGATCTAATAAAGTCTTGGCGTCAACCGTCCTTTGAATGGGAAGAGTTTCAATAACGAAATGTTTTGCAAAGACTAAATATGGGATATGAAAATACGCCTTTTTTTTCTTTTTGGAAAATATTCAAGTTATATCTTTCACAGATTGGTTTTTAGTTTAGTGTTTGTTTATTTTTAAACACTTTTTATCAGAAAATATGATAAAACGAGTGTCCATGGAGTTTCTTGCCTGTTCTTCTCCATAGGATCTAGTTTTTGGAACAAGCAACTAGCTTCCTAAAAAGACTTGCTTACTAATTAATGGTAAATTGAAATTAAACACTTTTTAACGGATTTATCGCGTGTATCGAATTCTTTGCAGCAGTCGTGGTCGCGGGAGAGACTAGATGAAAGTTGTCTTCAAAAGTACTAAGAGTTAAAATCTACCGCCTATAATTTGTTATTGAAGACAACTGTCATCTAGTGCGACCACGACCACGACTGAAAAGTGTTTAATTTCAATGTGTAATAATCGCGAAAACCTAAGAAATCATAATGGTAAATTCCTTAAATTTAATGTTATAAATATAGAAGAAAGAGAATGTACGTTTTTATTTCAATTATGAATCATAAATTCTATTTCAATTATGTTTTAAAATACAGATAAAAAATACACTAAATCACTCACCTCCTGCGGTGGTACATCAAATGACACAGTCCTTAGATCTACTTTCCGATAAGTGTCAATGCATGGCAACACGAAAAAAAGTCCAGGCCCCCTGGCACCTCCCTTTCTAACTCTTCCTAGTCGAAATATGACTGCTCGTTCGAATTCTTGAACCACCTACAAACATAACGAATTATTGAATGGATATCGAATAAGAATAACATTCGGAAAGCTGTGATACTTAAAAATAAAAAAATAATAAACGATGGCTGCCCTGGCCGCCCGCCAGGACTGGCCTTTGTGGAAATCCTTGGGAGAGGCCTACGTTCAGCAGTGGACGTCTTTCGGCTGAAATGATGATGATGATACGGAATATCTATCTATATTTGTCCGTCTGGTGATGGATTTAGAATACATAGTGTCACCACCCGATTCCATCCTGAGGGTTTCATATGAGCCGACAAAATGACTGCCTCGTTGGTCTAGTGGTTAGATGTGCCGCCTTTGGATCAACGGGTCCCGGGTTCGATTCCGGAGACGGGCAAGTGCCTTTGTCTAAACCAGAGGCACTGGCTCGGAGTCTGCGTGTCATTTCTATCTATAACATGTATGTATTTACAAAAAAAAATGTATATAAGTAGTTTATCATCCATCTCGTTACCATAACACAAGCATTAAGTTGCTTAGCTTGGGACGAGATGGCGTTGTGTGACATGTCCAAGGATATTTGTTTAATATTTATTAAAAGTAAATGACGAAGCCGATAACCTAGCCGCAAGAGAAGTAAAACTTGATACGATACGATACGCCCGTGCCAGCATATTCCAGTTGTATGGAGGGTAATTACCCTCCATACAACTGGAGTATGCTACACTCAGTATTTGGTCATCTATGGGCTGAGAAGTCTATGGAAAATCTAAAAGGCAAACCTAAACGGAAATGGCAGCCTACGCAATAGTTTATTTTGTGATATTTGCAAATGCTGTTCTTATGGGAGCATTAAGCAGTATGTTTTAACAAAAAACTTATTAACAAACATTTACATTGATTTTAAAATAGGCACTGAACAGCGAATAATACTCAACCATTTGAAATCTGTGTATATGGCATACCTATAGCATAATTAACGTCGGTAATATTTTTATTTGCGTATTTTGAAGCCATTTTACATTTTTTGTTAAAAAGCTTTTATTTTTACTGCCTATAATTAAATGGTTTATACAGGAGTCAAGATGACAAATATACATATTTCAAGTCATATACCAAACGACTGAACCGGAAAAAATGGGCACAATCTAGAACCAATACCATACGGATTGGTATTGAAAAGTTAATTTTCATAAACGGTTTATGGATCGCGGAGTTATGCGGTACCTAATAAACATACAACTAAATTGAGAACCTCCTTCTTTAAAGTCGAATCATTTATTTTGTTTATGACATAATGGACACTAACAAATTGTCAACACATTGACAAAAATATATAATCCCACCAGGTCGAGGAACGCGACCACTGCTGAGAAGAACTGACAAGAAACTCAGAGGGCTTGTCATTCTTCTTAATGACTATGCGGTCCTATTTAATATCGAAAAATAATTCCCTTCAACAAACTGTTCCATTGGATCGGAAGGCGTCTTGAAGTCAGTTAATCAAATCAGACTTAAATTTTATTTACCTACGCGTCATTTAATATTAACTTTATACTCTTTCTATACTAATATAATTTCATCATCTTAAATAACATTGTATCTTACCTTAAAACACTCGAATAGTGAAAACGGGAACGTAATTATCATAAGTAAAAAGGAGAAAAACGTTGCGAATCTTTCGACACAACCAGCCGCCTCCGGATGCGCTGTCACACACAAATCATTACACCATATTAAAACACACAAAATAAAAAATAAAAACAATCATAAAACTACAACAACACTACACCCTACTAAACATGATTAAATATAGAAATTATGACGAAAAATCATCTGCTTAGGCTTGAAGCGCGCATAACTAAAAGCGTTCGTCGCAAGCGCTAATGGTTATTAGTAAATTACTTACGCATTTGAATTGTGATAGCGCAAGAGGTACTCGTATCGCAATCTAAAATATTCAAATTTACAAAATTAGGCTTTATCTTTTTATGAAATTAATCTTTTGCTAGAAGCTTAGTTCTATTACTCACGACTAGGTACATTCTCTCGCCTAGTGCTAACTGATCTAAGTTCGGACCGCATTAAACCGAAGTGCGTTACCTTATTTGTGAAATTTAAATAAGTTGTAAGTCGCGTTAACAGCGATTAACCCGCCTAACGGTCACGAATCAACGTACAAACTAACTTACAGTCCGCTGTTTACGCGACCCGAGAACGCACTGATTCCAACTAAAAATATCAATTACAATGCGATGTTCCAAAACAATAAGAAAGCTATAAATCACCGTTGATGGCGTTCAGTCAAAATGTATTTACGTATTTCGAGGTAGCACTCCACTTCCCCGGAGTCCTTGTCGTAGCAACCGAAATCCATGGATGCTAAAACCAAAAGATCGCGTAAACGCATTGACCGTGTGTCAAAGGGCGGAAAGAGATCGTGTCTACAAAGCGCTGTCTATAGTGATACTAAGGTGAGGCGAGGAAGGCCAGATTGTTGATAAAAATAAATAAATATGTAACGCACTTCGGGTTTATAGTCTGGACGCGAAACGAGCGCACGCCCCACCGCGATGTTCGGCGAGACTGGTGTAATGGTAGTTGGTTACCGGCACTGCATAAATTATGACGGGATGTTTGGACAATACTTTGGCGAACTTTGTTTTATGATTGGTCAAGATGTGAATGATGATGTTTCATAAAGTATGAGCGACGTCCTGATTAATTTCATAATCTGCTTTTCACATATTTTTATTTACTTCCAAGGTAAAGCGAGCTGTTATTTTCCATCGTGTTCATGTTCAATCAGCTTTTACAATGTTTACAACACAAATTAGTTTTTATCTAAATGTTGTAGTTCATAAATTATGATATTGTTTACTTATTTTTTCGTTACACCTTGTACTATGAAGGTCTTAACGAAACAACCTATATCTATTATCCAAATATAGAATTCAGTAGATAACTGTTTTTAGAGAAAAGTTTGTTTGAACATAGTTATCAAGAGAAGCAACAAAACCACAGATACCGGGTCAGCAAGAAGTTATTTTACTAACAAGAGATTATGCTCATATTATACATAGAAGTATCGTAAGCTAACCACTTATGTACGAGTTTATGAACGTATTATCAATGATCATAAAAGGGGACTATTGATACATATGAACACATTTTAGTGTATAAATAATTACATAGGTTAATCTAGATAATAATTAATCTCAATTTATATTAGAGTGTAATTATAGATAGCGTTTTTTTTTCTTTCTTTCTTTCTAATCTAGTTTGTAGCCAGATTAATGTAGTCGAGAGCTTTCTAACGATATTGATGGATTGCATTTTAGTTATAGTATTGCATATTCAAATACCAAATATACTTACTATCAAAAATAGCTGTGGTTAATAGCGATATAGACCAGTGACGAAGATCAAACGATATCTGTAGACATGAACCGATAGAGCTCTGACCTAGATTAAAGTTTATGGCAAATTAATTTAATATCCCATGACACTGGCCTTTACAGTTTAAATATCTAATGGTAAGTACTGAGGTATATAAATATGTATATAGATAGGTACAAGGACATTGCTGGATTTTCGTGACAACAAAATCTGTTCCAAGAATTTCGTGGAAAAAAATAAAAAAAATAATAAAATTATTAAGCAAAGGGCTAGTACACAGTAGACGCTGCCTAGTAGACAGTGAATCAACATATTTCATCCAACAAGAAATGAAGGTTGCATGTAAGTTTACGAATAAAATATAGGTTGTCGATTGTGCGGTACGTAAATTGATCTTCGCTTAATTAAAGCAATGTTTGATTCTCCTGAACGTTGCATAAGTGTTCATCATGTGACTCCAATGGAAAAAGCAAATGCTTGCTAAGCTTTCATGACATCATGCAGTCCTGTCAAGTCCCATTAGCGCTTAAAACACCTGGTATATAGGATATAATTCTGGATTTTTAATACATATTTTACCCATCCTTTATTTATAATTAACGTTCTAAATTAAACCATAATTAATTTATATAAATTTGACTCCTCACTTTAACAATAAACAAAAAAGTATTTAAGTGTGTATGTCAAAATACATGGTAGTGTGTGTAATATTCTTTTTTATTTAATTAATGTATTTTAATGCATAATAAAAAAAACTGCATCTTCTCTAAATCTTCTAATAAATAAAATCGTGTCACGGTGTTTGTTATTGAAATCCTCCGAAATTTCACCGAATTTCACGAACATCGGTGGAGCCACCGATGTTCGTGAAATTTTCTGTGCAAAATATCGGTTGGGTCTGCGGATCGGACAACATCTATATTTCATCTCCCTAAATGTTAAGGGTGGTCCCCCAAAATATTTTATTCATTTATTTTTTAGACAAAATGTTTTGTTTTTATTTTTTTATGATACAGCATACAAAAATACACACAACCCTAAATTTTCACCCCTCTACGATCAACCCCTATATTTAATAGCGATTTTTTTAAGGCAATACAACGCTTGCGGGGTCAGCTAGTAAACTTAAAGAGGGGTACAAATTGTTTGCTTCACGTATTAATTTAGAGAAGATACTGATAATACGCATATTGCCAGAACTATAAATAGTGACCAACATTAGTTAATAGGTTTTTAAAGACAGAAGTTTGTCAATCTTAAGTACTTACCTGTGTAGGGTATAGTTTTTAACAGTTTTATGAATATCTAAATAAAAGGTTAAAATTCATGTCCACAAACAGTAAGCCGTCCAAAACACGCAAGAGTGACTGAACCAAAATAACGTGAGCAATTTGAATCTTGAGTCAGTACTATATTGTCTGTATTTACTCTGGTTTCATGGTAATAGGATTGATTCATGCTCTTCATTTGAGCTGATGATCTGATTTAGGTTTTCGTATAGTATTTACGTTAAAACGTGTTAAATTTCATTTATGTTCAGCTCTCATCTCATTTAAAATGTATTTTCTTTTTATTATTATTATTTATTTATTTATTATTAGACATACATACTGTAATGATACAGCTATCATTACAGACAATTCAATGCGATAGTGTAGTCAAAAATATAAATTACAATAATGATTTCATTCAATTCCAATTCAAAACATTAAAAAAAAATATATTTTAGAATATGTATGTCGACTTGTACTCGTATATGTTTACTACACTATAGACGGCTATTCGTGTTGAAAAGGGAGACAGAAGATTAACTACTCTACCTCATATTAGAATAGGCTTAACTCAATAGAAAGTCATCATCATCTCGTCCCATAAATTACCCACTACTAAGTCGGGCCTCCTCCAAATTTATGGAGAGAAATTAGTCTACCGTGTCACGCTGGCAAGACAGGTTGACATAGGATTTGTAAATGCCAGTACACGGAAAGTGGATTAGGATCCAGCGATTGGGTGGCTATTATTTTTTTTAATTCGTTTATTTGAATGATGTCTTAGGTTTTCACGAACTCTGCAAATTGCAGGAAATGATTTCTTCAGATCAGAAGCGTCACGAAATCATTTCGTGCCATTTTTATTAAAATAAAAAGGAATCCCCTGCACTACCTTACAAACATGTAATTCACGAACACAAATGACACCCAGACGCCTCTGGTGCCTCTGGTTTAAGGAAAGACACTTGCCGGAATCAAATCGGGGATTCGTCTACCAAACGCGGCACATCCAACCCTCAGACCAACAAGGCAGTATTAACCTGTTTATGTCGTTGAAAGTAAGTAGCTCTCGAAGTAAGGAAATCAGTAATGTACCAATGTATATAAATTCTATCGCAAGTTGCGGTGGACTGATCTATATTTATTGGAAAATAGTTGTCGAGTTTGTTCTGGTACAGCTATGCGGAATATTTACGGCTTTGCACCTGCCGTTTGGTAAACCTGCGCGTGTTGACTTCTCAATTATTTTGGCTTCTATTTGATATAGGCAAATTCCAAGATTTATATTAAAATTGACGATTACAATGGTTAATATCAGGATTCCATTCTTATACGTCATGTTCAATTTCATAATTGGCTTTTTTATATAATTTATATATGTTATTTACACAGGGTGTAACAAAAACTCTATTGCCACAGCGAAAGAATCGACAGTGCAAAATTGAGACAAAAATAAGCAACTAATTTTCTAAACTTGTTGGTCACTAACTGTGCATCATAGTTTGAGAGAAATAAGCACAAAAATCTGATGAAACGAAATTGAGATTTTGTATGGCTATAAAAACCCTAGAAATGTTACACTGTGTCAACCAGTCTGGTTATTGTCGTACTGTAATTTTCTTCCACTTAATCAGGGAGGTCCAACTTGTTTTGATCTATTTATGAGTTGAGATTATACGAGACCTGTAGTTTATAAAGCTTCTAAGCTCAAGATCGCGAGCTTTTATAAAGCTCCCCTGGCAATGATAAAAATATATTTAAGTTGGAATTTCAATTATGTTATATTACTTATATGGTATTGTAGTAGGCGGCCGTTGGGACAACATTCTGGAGTGGTGACCACGTCCTTACCTGGGAGGGTAGTGCTACTAGACCTCCCATGACATGGCATGACCTCCCATGACATGGTGGACCTATGACCTGGTTGATGTACATGGAATCCGGCTGAGGGCCTGTTGCCATATAGCTTTCTTAACGCACGCTTTGGTAGAACAGAAAAACAAATGGATGAACACGGAACACGACCTGTCAACGTCAACCTATCACTTCTAGGCTTCTTCTAGGATTTTACAGTCACATGACTTTGCATTTTGAAATGTCATCCCATACATTTTAGCGCAGATAAATCATAAATGATTTGTTCGTGTGAATTTTGAGCTAAATGAAAGGTGTTTGTACATCTTTTGAATCTACCACTAGGGTATACACCGTACCGTTAGAGATTTTACTTTTTGCATTTACTCATGGTCAGCCTGTGTGGAAATTCTTGGAGGAGGCTTTTAACTAGCAGTGGAGTTTTAAGGGCTACAATGATGATGATGGTGTATCTATATAAAATTACAGATATCTTAGTTCTTTATGCACTTAAAGTTCTCAATTGTAAGTCATAACAGATGTAGGTGGTGGGGTTTTGCGTTTATAAGCGCCAGGCAACGTTTGCGCAGGCAGCCGGGAGTGGGTCACGTTCGTTTGTGGATTAAAGATTATAAATATGCTGGTAAGTGTTATGTAATTGTAGATTATTTTATTAATTCGTAGATACAATTAACGCGACATTCAGTTTATTAATTGCCTGCAGCTTTGTAATTTATAATTTTGGTTTACGTGGTCCTAGAATTCTTAACCTCGTTCTTCGGAAACACTCTAATATGAATATGTCTATAAAAATATATTCATACCGATTTTTGGCATATATTGTGAAATTGAAATGCTAGTTTTTAAAAGTATATAATTTTCAAAATTAGTTCCGTGATAATGTGAAATCCGTAATGTATATCTATATGAGCAGAGTTTGTTTGTTTGAACGCGCTAATCTCAGGAACTACTAGTCCGATTTCAAAAAATCTTTCAGTGTTAGATAGTCCATTAATCGAGGAAGGTTATAGGATATTTTTTATTTTCAAAAGAATTAGGGATCCGTATGAAAATTGCGATTTTGTAAACCAAGGTGTAAAATCGAAAACCTATTTATGCGTGCGTTGCAAAAACTATTGACAATAGAACACAATTATGTACTACGGGTTTGTAGGTCTTATTAAGATCTACAAAAAAGTGAGAGCACATATCTAACTATCATAGTTTAGTCACAATAACCGCTTTTATGTTAATAAAAAATATGCATAGAGCACGGGTTCGAAGCCCACGCGGGCGAAGCCGCGCGCAGAAGCTAGTGAATGATATATCTTGTCGGGTTATTGTTTACTATACTTACTTACTATAATTTTTCGGTATTGTGGTAGCATAAGTTACAGACTGTGTATGGTGACAGATTTTCAACACCAGGTGTCACCACCCAATTCCATCCTGTGGGTGTCGTAAGAACTGACAGAAGGCCGAGAAATGTCAAGGCCGAAAACCTAGCCGCAAACGAAGGAAAACTTGATAAGGAACCCTGTACCAACCTTTCTACCGAGCGCGGCACAGGTTTTTCTTGCACCTTTCTTGCACCTTTGCACAAAAAGTAAGAAAATTTGAATTTGAATTTCGCGGGCTACCCTGGAACATTCACCTTAAACCGCACTAGACTCACCGATATCATTAGGATTAAAAAGGAATTTTTCAAATAAATTTGCCAAATGTTTAAGATACATTCTGCATTTGTTTCAGAGTTTACCACTTATATTATCTTTAGCGGCTGCGGTGGCTGTAGCAGTTCCAATAGAATATGGAAGTTATTATGCCCATACACCAATCGCAACGTCAGTTTTCCATGCGGCGCCTGTTGTCCATGTGGTTCATACACCAGTGGCATTCGCTCATGCGGTTGAAGCTGATGTAAGTTTGTAATAAAGTAAACCAGATTAAAAAAAATGTATAAAAATAGAATAATAGATTTTCAATTATCCGTGTGGTGACGGATTTGTTATAAATGATGTCACCACCCCATTGCATCCAAAGGGTGTCATAAGATCCGAAAAAAGGAAATTACAAATCCTAGCCGCAAGTGAAGGAAATCTTGATACAAAACCCAGCGTGGTCGTCGTTTCAGCCCATGACTGACCCACTACTGACTGTCGGGCCTCCTCCGAATTCATGGAGGGAACTTAGCCTACTGCACCAAGCTAACAAGTCGGGTTGGCACAGGGTTTGTATCAAGTTTTCCTTCTCTTGCGGCTACGTGATCTGCCTCTTCCGTTCCCTTAGTCGCCTCTTACGACACCCTCGGGCTGGTATGGGTTGGTGACACTGTGATAAATCCTGGACTATATCCGTCACCACACGGCAATGACACTGTGTATTCGAAATCTGTCACCACACGGACACGTAAGATCGTCTTAAGAGCCGAAAAAAAATTAAATTAAAAACCCCCGACACAATGACCTAAGTTCCCTTTAAAAAGTAGAAAATAAAAATAAAATACATCGCGTTGGGGGACCGCTCCTACTTATTTATTACCTGACCCCTGGTCCCCCAACGCGATGTATTTTATTTTTATTTTCTACTTTTTAAAGCGGTTATAGGGAACTTAGGTCATTGTGTCGGGGGTTTATTTAAATTTTTATTTTCTGCTTTTTATAGGTACACGATGATGTAGATGTATATGTTGTCAATACATAGATTCTTGTCGCTTTGGAACATATTATTTTGTAATGTGCACGTGATGCGCTTTCATTTGAGACCCCACTCGATTATATTTGCAGACTTTCGGTTATTCTTCCTCACTTTTACCCCCCATAACTTTTAAACGACTTAACCGATTTTCATCAAACATGTCTAAGAACACTCGCCCGTAACTCACCTGGCATACAAAAAAACTGTATTGAAATCGCTTCATCCGTTCGCGAGCTACGGTGCCACAGACAGACAGACCGACAGACAGACACGTGAAACTTATAACACCCCTCTTTTTGCGTCAGGGGTAAAAAAGGAAATTACAAATCTTAGCCGCAAGAGAAGGAAATCATGATACGTAACCCTGTGCCAGCGTGGTACAGTACGCTAATTACCCTCCATGTAATGGGAGGAGGCCCGACCAAACAGTGGGCCATTTATGGGTTAAGTAGTAGTAATAGTAGAAGTTTTTTTATAGGCCTATCCAAGGTACGCATTTAACTACGGTGTGAAAGACCCACACACAGGTGACATCAAGTCGCAAGAAGAAGAACGAGATGGTGACGTTGTGAGAGGTAATGATTTACATAGTTTTCTTTTTTTAAATCTTTTAATTCTTTTCAATTCTGACTAGTGTTACTTATCATGTTTAAGTGCATGCACCTTAATGGGTTGTGGTTTATTTTATTCATTAATCACATATTCATCAATCATTTACAACTAATCTCACAGTCAAATGTAACTTTATTTACGCAGTTTTTATCACAAAACTCAACGGCCCTACGCTACCCTTACGCTAGGTGGTTGTCTCCATACACACCTATCAGGCGTAATATCTACATTACATTCACACCTGTCTTATACAATTCCTCATTCTTACAATCCATGGAACTTTTGATCTACCACAACCCTGGCGTCCGCCCTTAATTATGTTGAAACTATCACCGGTTCGGAACGCTGCTCTACGGAGAAGATCCGGCAAGAAACTCTGTAGTTGCTATCAATGGTTGATGAATAAGAATACACAAAGATTGATGAACCAATTTCTTAATAATTGTTAAATGTATCTAAATGGGAAATTTAAATGGTCTGTGTGGTGATGGATTTAGAATACGTGTCACCACCCCATTCCATCCTGAGGGTGTCGTAAGAGCCGACAAAAGGAAATGACTAGGCCGATAACCTAGTTATTTTGATACTTGTTTTGATTTAAGTACCGTGTATAATACATCCAAATGCACTTAGTAAAAAAACGGTTATTTTTATTTTACAAACATACACTCCAATTTTATTTATTTGTTTACATTTGAGTCATAACGTGGTCGTAAGTTTTAAGCGATGTTCTATAGTCGTTTATCTTGTTTCCCAGGAAGTTACTCGTTAGTGGAACCAGACGGCTCGACCCGCACCGTGAAGTACACGGCGGATGATCACACAGGTTTCAACGCGGTCGTTCACAAGACCGGCCATGCCGTCCATCCGGTATGACACAATTGACACTAAAAACTAGTACCTAACCATAAGGTGACCACCCGTACTCATTTACAGAGTTTTGTACAATTTTTTGGCAAACCGTACCATTTGTACATTTTGTATCGTACATTTTGTACCTACTCTTCAAAATTCCTGTACTCTGAAAGTACTCATTTGTATTGAAAGTATTCATTTGTGCATAAGTAAGTGGTTTGATGTGATGCGCGCATATTGTCTGCCGTAGAGGACGAATGAGCCAAGCTTTTTTTTTGTTTTTTTAGACGTCCACCTTTTTTGAACTCTGGCACAATGGGGAGGCTGTATTAGCCGGCCTTTTTTCTGGAGTACTGTACTCTTTTCCAACGTGAAAAAGGTGGTCACCTTACTAACAACCTCATTAACAGTCGCTTTTAGGTGACTGTCCGTTTGGTGACTAATATGGATTTAGAATACACAATTTTAGGTGCACTTTAGGCGCAAAGGATGATCATCCAGCCAGACGAGGTGTTGTGTCTGTCAGGGGGCAACGGTGCCTATCCCCCGATAACTGTATTTGGGGATTTCCTAACCGTGCGAATTGCTCTGCAAATTTCGGGGTCGCGGTGTAGGACTTTTTGGTAATTATCGGATTTGTAGGCGATATTTATTGATAGTTCAGATTTTTCGGGTAAATTGTGTAAAGCATGTAGCATGCTGGTCGCTATACAAGGTAACACCATGATGGAGGTTTCCTTAGAGCCGACTAAATGAAATGAAGAGGCAGACTACCTAGCCGCAAGAGAAGGAAAACTTCATACAAACCATCATTAGGTTAATTTCCCTCCATGCATTCCAAATTCAGACCTGTGTCAATAATTCGTCAATAGTGTGTCATTCGACTGCCTTGTTGGTTTAGGGGTTTCTTTGCTGCTGCGAGGCATCTCGCGGGTTCGATCCCCGCACGGAAGAAATATTTGTACGACCTACAAGTATTTGTTCCGGGTCTGGGTGTTTTCTATCTTTAATATGTATATATTTACAAAAAAAATGAAAAAATGAAAATGTATTTAAGTAGTTTATCATCCATCTCGTTACCATAACACAAGTATTAAGTTAGCTTGGGAGGAGATGGTGTTGTGTGAAATGTCCAAGGATATTTATTTATTTATTAATAGATGATGATGCTCACAATTAGGCAATCTCACTCGACTATAGACAGTCAACACTTGTGTGACCAATTACTAGGTTGGACTATTATAAGCTCGATACGCGAAGTAGCGTGAATACTGACTGCTAGTCAGGCCAAATGATTACCGGTAGTTGCATTAGATGAGCAGTGGGCAGATGGCCATCGATCCATGTGAATACTGGATAGTTAGCCAAATCAGGTTAGACCAGTTAATCAACCCCATGGATTCTGAATTGTCTTTCGGTAAGAAAATCTTGGTTAGGGGTCAATTTACATGCATTATAATATTTTGTAAATCCCCTCCGATACTCCTTTAACATTGCATGACACCTTACAAAAAAGTATTTCATATAAAGCCTAATTAAAAACAACTAATTGAATCATGGGTAGTAAATCCTTAAAGCTACTGTATGTTACATAAACTTATGAAATATTAATTTGTTCGTAATACGCACATGTAGTTTTTCATCTAGGAAATTATGTAACTATGTATCTTGATGCCAATTAGCAATCAACAACGATGTCGATGTACGGCCTATAAAAATCTTGTTACATGTTTAATCTACATAACAAAAAACAGAGGGTTCTATTTTCGGCTGTATTTATAAATTATTATGAATGTTCATTGTTATCTTCGTAAAATTAGGACCGATTTTAATGATTCCGTTATTTTTCATCGCTATCAGTTCTGTACTATGTTTTAAAATTAGAATAATAATGAATGATGTCTTAGGTTCTCGCGATTATTGCACATTGAAATTAAACGAATGCTTTCCATCAATCGTGGTCTCAAGAAACCCATTCGAAACGTCGCGAAATAAAAAATGTAAAATAGATTCATTAAACTTGCAAAAAAAGTGTTTACATCCAATTCAGTGGTTGAGCGATCGACTGCTGCGCAGCATGTCGTGGGTTCGATCCCCGCACGGAAGAAATATTTGTACGACCTACAAGTATTTTTTCTGGGTCTGGGTGTTTTTCTATCTATAATATAATGCGATGAAACGAGTGAAACGTCCAAGACACAGTCAAAGATAAAAAAACATTGTAAAAAAAATTTCAACAATTTTGTTGCAATCCACAAGTTTATTTGCGTGCTTTTAGGATCCATTGGCATCAGGGTCGATGGTGGTGGGGTGGCCCTGGAACAATGCCGGTGAAGATGGATTGGATCAGGGCAGACGATCTGTTTGGGCAGACAAAGAACGTCATTGGTTTTAGTGGGTAGGTCGGGGCAAAAATTACCATCCATTCACGCAACGCAGTCTCAGATAACGCTGC
This sequence comes from Clostera curtula, assembly GCA_905475355.2. Classification (NCBI taxonomy): domain Eukaryota; kingdom Metazoa; phylum Arthropoda; class Insecta; order Lepidoptera; family Notodontidae; genus Clostera; species Clostera curtula. The sequence goes on from FR997799.1 coordinate 6,325,426, forward strand.
TAGCCCAACCCGAAAACCTATGAAGATTTCCAACGTAAAAAGGCACTTTTGGTATTTTTAGCGGATCCAGTAATCTTGGCTAAAGTAAAAACCTCTTCTCCTCGATACACATTCGCAATTTTAATAATATTACTTTTAATTTCTTCTTTACAACAATCATTATGACCAGTTGTAATTGATCATTGTAATTGAATAAAAACATAATTGACTTCTCAGCACATTAACAGCTCCCGATTCATGGATACCTTGTTATGGGTGTCGTCATTAGAAACACGATTTCTCTGAGATTGCGAGCCGGCGCACTTTGTTGCGCAAAATCTAACGGCGCGTGATCTTATAGGGAAACGTACAAGGTGCGGATCTTGGCCAACCAATTCCGTATTTCTCGGATTCTCAAATGTGTTCCGAGGAAGTTTGCCAGCAAATTCTTGGTACTGTGGGCCGTGTTTTCTAGGTAGTTATTAGGAGAGGAAGCTAGTAACGGATAGAAATCCTTAGTTTTATGTCAACTTAAAGAGGTTTCCATTTGCCGCTCAATTTCGATCACGAATGTTCTTGATTGAAATTGGCCCACATTCTTGATTTAAATTGGGTATCGTGAGCAGTCTTGAAAATTGAGCTACAACGAACGACTTCATTCGCGTTTATAAGTTTAATTTGGGTTTAGAGATAGATATTATAAATCTGCCATTCATCAATCAGTATAGAAATTATTATAAAGATAAAACACACACTCAGCGCCGTACACGAAATGCCACCTTTCAAAAGTTGGTTAATAATGAACAATTAGTAACGATAAAGGCTACAAACCCAACTAATCAATATATATCGTTGCAATACCTACCTGACCTTTCAAAATCAAATCAAAATCAAGACAAACCAAAAATAAAATTTACCACTTTTGATTTACAATTAGGCGATTAGTTCTCATCTTGTCCATTTTAATATTTGACTGAAGTTGGTTTTACCAACTTGACTGACTGACTGAAGTTGGTCAATAATTGAAATTTTAAAGACTAGATGACGGTTGTCTTCAAAAGTACAAAGAAACAGTTAAAATCTACCGCCTATAATTTGTTTTATTGATAACGTTCCATGTGCACGCAGAAATCGGTCACGGTGTCCAGAGGTCTTGGAGATGAGTATTTTGCTTGAGATTTGATCAATTTAAGGACTGGATCCCAGGCAGGTGGTACTTGCCAACCATTCTCTCTATTGAAATTTGGATGTTTTTTAATCTCAATAGCATCGCGGATCATTCTTAGAATGTATGATTTTCCTTGGCAAGGATTTGAGGTCTGTCAAAGTAAATGTAGTGGTTGGTCTTGATGAATGTGTGCTCACAAACTGCAGACTTGGTCGAGCGTCTGTTTTTCATGTCAGCTATAAATGTTATTTTATGTGGATACCGACACTTCTCTTTGTTTGCCCAATGTATGATAATCCACACTCACAGTCAAGTTTATACACACCAGCATCTTGTAGGGGGATGTTAGACTTCACTGGTCTTAAAAGTTGGCTGATCTTCCTGTGTGGCTTGAAATAAGTTTTTATTGAAGCACGTTTCAGAATATTTCCAACTTTATCAGTGATACCCTTGATATATGGCAAGACGGCAGGTAGTCGTTCAACTGTAGGTGCTTTGGGCTGGCTTCTGTGACGCATACGTGGGAGTTTAAGGTTGTTGCTCCGCAGGACAGATTTGACATGCAGAAGCTCCTCCTCCAGATGGTTGCTGTCACAGATGCCCCGTGCTCTCTGTAACAAAGATTTGTCTAAGGTAGCTAACTGACATGGATGGTGGTGTGAATTGCCATTGAGATACTTGTCTGTATGGGGAAGTTTCCTATATACAGTATGGCCTAGTGAGTTGTCAGGATTCCTGGTGATTAATATGTCACGAAAGGCTAATGAATTGCTACTCTCTGGTTCCATTTACCATGCCAATTACCAATCAACAAATTACCATGGATGGCTATAGGATTTTTCTTACACGCTGTATAAATCTACTAGTCTGTCCACCGATACTTGAACTAGTCCTCAGTGAAATGTTACGGTTGAATGAATCCGACCTTGAACTAGAATTGATCAGTTATAATAAAAAAAAGATCGACTCTAACAAGTTGCCAAATTGCAGTAGTATTACTATACTGAGTTATGATTGGGTTGCGAGAAGCTTATTCTCGGCTACGGCAACTATTTCTTTCTGACAGGAATTGACACACACCGTATTGTATTCGCCTCGTTGGTCTAAGGTTGAATGTGCCGCCTTTGGACCAATGGGTGTCGAGTTCGATTCCGGGGCTCGGGACTTGCTCTGAGTCTGGGTGTCATTTGTGTTCGTGCATTTCATGTTTGTAAACTGCCCCCGCGATACAAGTTATAACCGCTTGTATAGTGGATAGTCCGCTAGCTAGTAAAGTGGCCTTCTTTGATGGCGCTATAAAGTTTTTTAAATTAAATATTTATATTACAGGTAGCAGCTGCATCTGTGACACATTATGCCCCAGCACCGGCTGTGGCCCTGGCGTCGTATGGACTGCATTAAACCAACGACAATATAACTTTACCTAATTATATTAAATACCAATTCTAGTTTTAAATATCGGGAATATGGACAACGTATGTAATATTTCACAAATGTACAAATATTTTTAACCTATATGCAAATTAAGAAATACAAACGTAGTATTTATAGATAGATAGATTATTTATTGCCCGTGTGGTGACGGATTTACAATACAGTGAGTCACCAGCCCATACCATCCTGAGGGCGTGGTAAGGGGCGACTAAAGGACTGCAAGACGCATACCACCTATTCGCCAGAGTAGGAAACTTGATACAAACCCAGTGCAAACCTGTCCTGCCAGCGTGGCATAGTAGGCTTATTTCCCTCCATGAATTTGGAGGAGGCCCGACTCAGTAAAGGGCTTATGGCGCACCAAGATTTGGTTTCAAAGTCACTGTTTATTAAGTTTTGTTGAAGGAAAGTTATAGCAGAGTGCGATTTGACAAACTTAGGACGGACATTAATAGTGTGGAGTGTGGACAGAAAAACAAATATGTAAAAGAAAAAACCTTGTTCTAGGATCTTGTCTCTGGTTTAGGAGTTGTGAACGATGTCGATAGCTATTTATCGTTTATGGCGTTCAGGCATACCAGATATTTTAATAATAGATATTTTAATAATAGTTTTAATTATGGAAGCATCTAAAGTACAATTTAGTATCTGTGCGTAGTTGTAAAAAAATGTATATAAGTAGTTTATCATCCATCTCGTTACCATAACACAAGCATTAAGTTGCTTAGCTTGGGACGAGATGGCGTTGTGTGAAATTTCCAAGGATATATTATTTATCTTTAATTTTACACTGGACAATTCTAATGGTTCTGAATCTAAATGCTTAGTAGTTAACTAGAATACTTTTTGCTAAGTGTTTTAAAAATACAAGTGTCTTTTGTACTATTCTTTTTGTGTATATTATACATTAATTCATGGTCGTTATCCCAATATACCATTTGATCACATCTGTCGTTTTTTTTGTAGAGAATCTACGTTTTTTTTTCTATGCTATAAAACAAATAAATTTTAAGTTAATCTAGTTATTTAATTTATTACATGTTTATTACATAAATTTAAAAGCACGTTTCAATGTTAAGTTTTCCTTTTCTTGTGACACCTTTATGGTTGAATGGGGTGGTGGGTGACACAGTGAATTCTTAGTCCCTCACCACATGGTTAATGGTGAATACGGCTACCTGATAATTACCCCATAAACGTACGAATTCTTCTACTAATAAATATAAATAAACTATTACCACTGAATATGAATATGCCTACGGCATCTTAATGTATCCATTGGGCATTTAGTTAGAGAAATATTACTGCAATATACTACCTACATATGGACGGTCACGATAGAAAAATGACGTCATTAATATAGGCAGTTCGAGGTCAAAGAACATTGAACCAATTTGTAACAAAATTTAATTAAATTACATCATTAAGCATTTGCTGTATTATTTTCTGTGTGTGTGTGTCCTATCAATGTGGTGTCAATTTAGAACACATAGGTTTAGGTCACTACCCCATTCTATCCTGAAAATGTAAGAACGTAAGGACATGACAACGCCAATGACCTAGCCGCAAGAGAAGGAAAACTTGATACGAAACCCAAAGCCAACCTGCCCAGGGTGTCAGCTTTCAGAGGGGCCCGCCTTGGAGCTTGAGGCTCCACTAACCGAGCCAGGCCGAGGTCCCCAGGGTCCCGGAGCATGCTCTCCTATCGGGGAGTGAATCCCGTGGCCCTGGTTCAGACAGTCGAGGATAGCCGTCGGTTTATCCGGGCGCAATTTACCATCTCTACGCGCCCCCGAGTCCCACATAACCCGGCTAGTCCCAACGGCCGGGAATCAATTATTTATTTATTTATTTATTTATTTACGTACACACATAGAACAAATCAAGTAACAATTTTAGGAAAATTATGTACAAAGGTACTACTTATTTCTAAAGAAATCTCTTCCAGTAGACCCGCAAAAGGAGATGGTGAAGAAGTATAATAGGCTTAGGGTGTGTAAATAACAATACTGATAGATTAATGAATAATAAGACGAACAAATTTTAATATTACAAATGTGTAAAATAAATACAATGCAGATATTAATATGATAGAATAGATACATAAATTAATCCGCAATATAAATACATACTTACTACACATATATATAAATATATATATATATAACATAAATACAACAACTATGTCTAGCAACAGGATAGATAATATTCTTTGACTCTTCGCTTGAAAGTAAAAAGGCAATCAGAGCTCCGAATACCAGCGGGAAGTGAATTCCATAACCGAACGGCGTGTACAGAAAAGGAGTAGGAGTAAAAATCAGATGAATGAGAAGGAAATTGAAGGATGGAGCGTAGGTGGGATCTGCAAGGAGCATCAGTTAAATGAGCAAAGGAGAAACGTTCGCGCAGATAGGATGGAGAGGCAGGATTGTGAAGGATATTATATAGAACACACAATATTCGAGAGTTTCTGCGAAGACGGATTGGGAGCCACTTGAGACGTTTGCGAAACTCGGTGACATGATCATATTTTCTCAGGGAAAATATAAATCGTATACATAAATTTTGTAGACGCTCAAGTTTATTTAGAAGCTCCTCAGTGGCATCCAACAAGCAACTGTCAGCGTAGTCGATAAAGGGCTGAATGAGAGTTTGAGCGAGCAGGATTTTAGTCTCGACAGGTAGGAAATTTTGGAGACATTTCAGCGAGTGGAACGTGAAGGACACCTTATTGCTGACGCTACTAACATGATCGACCCAAGACAGATTGGAATCAATCAATATTCCCAAGTTTTTCACCGTATTAGTGAGCGCTATGTCAGACCCAGCCAGACTGATTGCAGGCAAGGAAGTGAAGTCCAAACTCGAAGTAAAATACCTACTGCCAATTATAATAGCCTGTGACTTTGCAGGATTTAGTTTTAGCCCAAAGCTTGTAGCCCATGAACTGATGCGGCATAGATCCTTGTTCATCGCATAAATGGCATGTGCAATGTCACTCCTAGCAAAATGTCTGTATAGTTGTAGATCGTCTGCGTATAGATGGAAATGAGATGAGATGACTCGAGGGACAGAGTTAATATAAATTGAAAAGAGAAGAGGAGATAAAACGCCACCTTGAGGCACACCCGCAAGCAGAGGGCGCCAATCAGAGAGTAATTCGTCATGGCGGACGCATTGTGAGCGGCCCCGAATATATGAATCAAACCATTTGACACAAGAATAAGGTATGTTAAGAGATGTGAGGGTGCCAAGAAGAATATCAAAGTCTACCGAATTGAACGCACTGCTAAAGTCAAGTAGTACAAGTAAAGTGAGGGATTTATTTTCCATAGCCCAACGTATGTCATCAGTGACCTTGAGAAGAGCCGTGACAGTGCTATGCCCAGCACGGAATCCAGACTGTAGTGGACTAAGCAGATCATTGTTTAGTAGGTATGATGAAAGCTGGCGATGGACAATGTGCTCTAGTACTTTGGAGAGAAAAGGCAGAATGGAGATAGGTCGAAAATGAGAAGGGGAAGATGGGTTGGAAGTTTTAGGCAGGGGGATGATATGAGCCTTTTTCCGACACAACTGTAGGTCATCTTTGGCCTGAGCACCTTTCAAACTAATCCGAACAATACAAAAAAAGGTGTCTCCGCCACGCCACCACCTCCGGGTTTTTACCTTCATACAAGGTGATTACGGTCTCCTGTGAATTTAACTTGAGCAATTGTAGAGCCGCAATTTGCTAAAAATAAATAAATTACCATCTGGTGGTGGATACTCCAGGGTAGCACCCGAAATTCAAATTTTCTTACGTTTTTTGCAATTTGCAGGGCAGTGCTATGATGATTGTATGATGATGAACATTTGATTCGCGGCTGTAAGACGTATGTAGTTACAGAGTTATAATCATCAAACTCATCAATACAACCCTCCGAGCTCATAAAGGTGCAAGAATGACTTTGACGTTGAAAAAGTTTTTCTTGTACCTTTATGACCATAAGTGTAAAAGAAGCGAAGGAAAGTTTTGAGTTTGAGAACGTTAAGACAAATATCCCATCGTATTAATCGGGTCTTTGGTTCGAGCTTGGGGTCAGAAACGTCATTTTTTATACAAGAGGACTCCCTTGAAATCAGTCACAAATACAAAAGCATTTAACTCCGGTTTAAAAAAATACACTTGTCCGACCCCCGAATCGCACCAAGAATAAACATTGTGTGAAGTGACCAACAAATCACTATAACATGGTTAAAAGACCGGGTAACATTTGTGGTTGTCAATTATATGTTTGTAAAGATTCCGGATCGTCGGATCCAACTCAGCTGGGCAGCGTTCGGGAAGCTGTGAAAAATCATCTCGTCCACGATACCACAGTGTATGAAGACAAAAATCTTCGACCAATGTATGTTGCCAGTGATGACTTATGGGACGGAGACGTGGTCGCTCACTATGGGCTCCATCAGAAAGCTCAAAGAGAGGAGAGGGCTATGCTCGGAGTTTCCCTACGAGAAATGAGGAGATACGCAGGCAAACCAGGGCGGGCGACCCAGGACCGGCCTTTGTGGAGATTCTTGGGGAGCCCAATGTCCAGCAGTGGATGTCTATTGGCTGAAAATGATGATGATGAAAGATTCCGGCGTGGACCAATAAGCTAACTACCCACCATGTAATTGGAGGAGGCCCGACTCAGCAGTGGGTCACTTATGTGCTCTGCCTACTGTACGAAAACAGTATTTTATAAAAACCATATACTTACGTAATTCAACACAGGGTGGCCATTAAAATAGAAATAAACATGATTTCACTATCACTATTACTTTATAGTATAAAACAAAGTCGCTGTCGTCTGTCCGTCCCTCCCTATGTATTCTTAAATCTTTAAAACTACGCAACGGATTTTGAAGCGGTTTTCTTTAGTAGATAGAGTGATTCAAGAGGAAGGTTTTTTGTATAAAACATGCATAATTGCACCCGTGCGAAGCCGGGGCGGGTCGCTAGTTATCATATAAAAGCTAACAATAAAATATATAGCCAATAATAAAGTTGTAATAAAAATATAACAGTTTCAAATGCGTAGGATCAAGCTATGTTTGGTGTGTATCTCCAAGTTAGTAAATTTATGGTGTCACACTTTAGACATTACATATTCTGCACAGTCCTTTAACGATGGTCGTAAAAATTAAAAAGGAATGAGATAATCGTAAAAATTCTACGCATTTCCTGTGGGAATTATTTTATAAATCCATTAAATACAAGACATTGTTAGTAGTAAGGTACACGTTTAAACAATAGAGGAAATTAATTGTTTTCGCTTCGGAAACGTTTAATGCATACCGTTGCCCTAGGAGGGCGGTGTCAGCGGTTATGTGGGACTCCGGAAAACTCGACTACCCTTATATACCCCAGCGGCATACCTCACACGTCTCGTTTGGGTTTCCAGAGGTTTGCTAGGAAGCATCCTCTTTTGGCACCCCAACTGGTTGCGACTATGTACTGCAAACCTCACATAACAATGATTAGGTACCCAAAAAAAGATAAATGGACTGAGAAGGCAACTGCAAGAAAAACCGAATGTCGTGTCAATGAGTCAAATGTAAGGAGAGTTACTTATAAACAATTCACCAATAAGGCCACAGCTCTCTTTGGTATGATGATGATGACAACGCTCAACCGATATACCTCCAATTTACAGTTCTGCTTCTTCCAAATAAATTATAAAATATGTTAAAACTAGTCAAGGAACAAATACACAATGTCACCAACCCACACTATCCTGAGGGTGTCGTAAGAGGCGACTAAAGGATCGTAAGAGCCAGATCACCTAGCCGTATGAGAAGAAAAACTTGATGCAAACCCTGTGCCAAACCGTCTTGCCAGCGTGACACAGTAGGCTAATTTCCCTCCATGAATTTGGAGGAGGCCCGATTCCGTAGTGGGTCATTTATAGGCTGAAACGACGAGTCAAGGAGATGGTTGTCTGTCTGCAGAATAACCAGTCATTTGTTTATGAGGTCTATAATTCACAAATCCCGTTAAAGCGCAGGCAAAACAGGTAGTCTCAATATCCTACCCATAGCCAGTGACTTCTAATTAATCTTACAACTCGAACTAGTATCGGCGCCTTAAACATTTAGCTTTCTTCACTTAAAAGGCCACCTTATCCTGCCATACCTAGCTTGATGACATCACGGCACGGATGCGAAATTACCTTCACCCACAAACTTCCCAAGTGCGTGGCTGTTGTTTTAAGTCAAAAGGAAAGACGGATAAATAAGTTCACGCATTTCGCCTGGCGGTATTGTTAGAGTCTCCTTCGTTCAGTGATTTGGTGCTGTGAATTGAGTGTGATTTTGCAAAGATGCGTATTGGCGAGGTATGTTAGGTTTGAATTCTTCTCTTCATTTTGTTGCAGTTAAATTATTCTGCCCATTTACAATTTAAGCTTAGGTTGTCATAATGATTGGAGCGAAATTAAAGCACTTTAAGGAATTGACGCGTGTATTTTTAAGTTAATGTAGTTTTTGAAGGGTTCAGGTAAGTGGTGAATAATGATGATAATTCTAGATTTGATTAATTGTGCTCATTATCAGACAATCACGGCCATGACCTTTCAACCATGATCAAACCTAAACGCTTTTTAACATGCTTAAAATATCTAGGTATGAAAGCAAGCTTAAAAGATTATTGATAGGTGAAAATTTAATTTTAGTTTATTTATTACTAGTGGCCCGCCTCGGCTTCGCCCGCGCAAAGCGGGGGTGGGTTATACATATAAACCTTCTTCTTGAATCACTCTATCTATTAAAAAAAACTGTATCAAAATCCGTTGCGTAGTTTAAAAGATTTAAGCATACATAGGGACGGACAGACGACAGCGACTTTGTTTTATACTATGTAAAGAAGAAGTAGCTAACGGCGACTTTTCCGTAACGAGTAGATGTACCTTTGCAAATAAATGATAATATAGTTATTTATTAAATTTGAAATTCGATTCGTCTCTAGAAAAAAAAAATCAATTTATTTGTTATAGAATTCAGAAAAAGTCACTTGAATCCTTCATCATCATCATGATGATCCTTCATCATGATGAAGGATTCAAGTGATTGAATCTTGAATCCTTATTTGTAGTATAATGAGGACTCATGTGGTGATGTATTTAGAATACATAATGTCACCTACCCATACCATCCCGAAGATGTCGTAAGAGGCGACTAAAGAATGCAAGGGGCAGCCCTTCATATGAGAAGGAAACCTGACAGAACCTGTGCCTCTTACCCGTCTTAGGCTAAGTTCCGTCCATGAATTTGCAGGGGGCCCGACTCAGTAGCCTAAATGTAGAATAAATGGGCTGAAGTGTGTGTGTTTATCTATGACGAAATATCTATAATTCTTCATGACTGTAAGAAAAACATGAGGTACTCACTAAGAGAGTTGTTAATCTTAAATATCAGCCTTTTATCCTAAACTTTTATTGCTTTTCAGATATCGCTAACTGTTAAATTTATCTACCGGTTATTTCGACTGTTTGACTAATGTGTTAAATTACTCAGTCTGACGTTTAAACAGACAAATGTTTCGGCTCACTTTTTGTATTGCTCATAACTCATGACTTCATGAATAGTGATCATCATTTCCTCCGGCCACTTATAAGCCGTTTCTTTGTTGTTGGTAGTAATAAATTGTTTGAAAAGAAGTTTTAACAAATGAAAATAAAAAGCTTTATATCTTCAATTAGTTATGATTTGTCTAGTGTATAATATCTAGCTTTGGTTTTTTTATTAACCTTACTAATTTAACTAGCTTTTAAATTTATCCTTGAAAAGGTTAAAGTAAACCATATACGAGTAGCCATTAGATCGCAACGAATATCGTCTTATTATTCTACTCTTAATCAATTTGTTCTATTAGCATTATTTCACTCGCACACAGTACCTTTCAGGCATAATGCCCGTATGGTGATTTACGAGTAGAAGGATTTAGAATAAATAGTAACCTTTCCATCCTGAGGGCCTCGTAAGAGACGGGAAAAGGAAATAACTAGAGAAGGAAAACTTGGTACCAAACCCTGTGCGTCTAGCTAGCCTGGCACAAAAGGCTAATTGACCTCCAAGTAACTGGACGATACCCGACTCAGCAATGGGCTGAATTGTAGGAATCACTATCACTACATAGTATAAAACAAAGTCGCATTCTTCTGTCCGTCCCTATGTATGCATAAATCTTTAAAACTACGCAACGGATTTTGAAGCGGTTTTTTTTAATAGATAGAGTGATTCAAGGGGAAGGTTTATATGTATAACCCACCGCCCGCTTTGCACGGGCGAAGCCGGGGCGGGCCACTAGTACTAGTATAATCGTCTAAAACTTTAGGCCTACATTGTACCTATTTATTCGATCAAACTATTCTAAAGTCCAGAGCCAGACTATACAAATGTCCTAAGAGATCCTTTTTTACAAATGTTGATATAATGATTTTTCAGATTGATTTTTAAACTATCTGGTTGGTCAGTTTCAGTCTGACTATATTATATCACTTCACTACATAGTATAAAACAAAGTCACTGTCGTCTGTCCGTCCCTATGTATGAATAAATCTTTAAAACTACGCAACGGATTTTGAAGCGGTTTTTTGTAATAGATAGAGTGATTCAAGAGGACGGTTTGTGTGTATAATACATGCATAATATTGTAAAGAAACACTCATAATTTTAGATGTTAATCATTGCACCCGGGCGAAGGCGGGGCGGGTCGCTAGTTGTTTATAAAGAAATTGCTTTTTTAAGAGATAATATTATTGTTTCAGGTATTTTTAGCAATCTTAAGCATTAAGACTTATGTGCAGTCAGCCTCAAGAATTCCTCGGTTGAGTTTGGCTGAAAATGCACCTACTTATTTCTACAGTAATATGAACGGTGAGTTAAATGCGGGGCTTCATAGCCATTACTGTAAGCATGCAATGCAAGCAAGCATAGACTAATGTTACGTTCATATAATAATTAGTAATTATTTTACATTCATGAGAGCACATCAAAGCAAAGATTTCTCATGACTTTGATATTTCTTTGTTACTAATAAGAACTTTATTTGTGAATTCATTTTAAGCAAACGAAGGTCACTGTAGTACATTATTTCACCGTTTTTGTCAACTATAGTTCATCATCATCATCATTTCAGCCAAAGACGTCCACTGCTGGACATTAGGCCTCCCCCAAGGATCTCCACAAAGGCCGGTCCTGGGACGCCCGCTTCCACTGCTTTCCACCATCATGATAATCCACCAACTATAGTTACTTTAGCTTTCAACACTCAATATTTCGCAAAGACTAGGGACTGAGATGGACACGCGAGGTAGCTGAACCATGAAAATATATGTCAGCTTCCCGGATAATTAATACGGCAAAAGTTGAAGAACCAATGCAGATACGTGATTATTGACTATACCCCGTGGAAGAACTCCTGCCAGAGCTCGATTCGTATAAATACGCAGAAACTGTACATTGATTCTTGAGGCAATAGAAAGAAAGAAAGAAAGAAACACATTTATTCGAATTATATTTAATATTTGCAATAATGTCGATACGTAATATATAATTGGTTTGCTGATTCCTTTAAATCAATCTAATCTTAGTAATGTTCATACATATTCACGAGACCAAGCCGATGTCACTGCAATGAAAAGATTTACATCGAGCGATAAATCTATACTAATATATAAAGCTGCAGAGTTTGTTTGTTTGTTTGTTTGTTTGTTTGAACGCGCTAATCTCAGGAACTACTGGTCCGATTTCAAAAAATCTTTCAGTGTTAGATAGTCCATTTATCGAGGAAGGTTATAGGCTATATTTTATTTTCAAAAGAATTAGGGATCCGTATGAAAATTGCGATTTTGTAAACCAAGGTGTAAAATCGAAAACCTATTTATGCGTGCGCCGCAAAAACTATTGACAATAGAACAAAATGATGTACTACGGGTTTGTAGGTCTTATAAAGATCTACAAAAAAGTCCGCGAGAGCACATATCTAACTATCATAGTTTAGTCACAATAACCGATTTTATGTTCATAAAAAATATGCACGGGTTCGAAGCCCACGCGGGCGAAGCCGCGCCCAAAAGCTAGTTATACATGAAAGTACTTTTAACTTTGTTTCATCCAGGGGATAAAGCAGTCTATACGTTTGGATATGACGTGTCGGACCCTGAAACTGGTAATATCCAATTTCGGGCAGAAGAGCGATACCCTAATGGCACAGTAGCTGGCAATTATGGTTACGTCGACGCTTTGGGAACTCCACTACGATATCGTTATATGGCCGATGAGAATGGATACAGGTAAAGTACTATTAGATTTTTTTTAATTTAAATTAGATTACTACTACTACTTCTCAGCCCATAAATTACCCACTGCTGGGTCGGGCCTCCTCCTATTACAGGGAGGGACATTAGCCTACTGTGCCACGCTGGCTAGACGGGTTGGTTTCGTATCAAGTTTTCCTTCTCTTTTGGCTAGATTCTCGGCCTTATCACATCCTATCGTCGGCTCTTACGACGCCCTCAGGATGGAATGGGGTGGCGACACTCTATATTCTAAATCCGTCACCACACGTATTACTACTATGTACATTATACTATCAATGGCAATCGTTGCTCAACAGGCAGCAATAGCTCATTGTAAATACCGATACAGCAGACTGGTGCCAACCTTAGTGAAATTGAGAAAAAGGCAAGGCTGAAGAGTATATCTTAGATCCATATAACATCCTGTGGTTAATAGTTGAAATGAATTCTACTACTCAGCCCAGACATGACCCACTGCTGAGTTGGGCCTAACATGGAGGGTAATTGGCCTGCCTGGCCAGACGGGTTAGCACAGGGTATCATATCAAAAGAGAAGAAGGCAGAAAAGTCCTCGAGTGGCGACCGCGTTCCGGAAAGCGCAGTGCCGGTAGGCCTCCCACACGGTGGACCGATGACCTGGTTAAGGTCGCCGGACAACGATGGATGTGGGCGGCCCAGGACCGGCCTTTGTGGAAATCCTTGGGGGAGGCCTATGTCCAGCAGTGAACGTCTTTTGGCTGAAATGATAATCATATCAAATATTGCTAGTCTTGCAGCTAGAATTTCGGCCTTGTCATTTCCTATTGTCAAATCTTACGACAATCCCAGGATGAATCGGGGTGGTGACACAATATTTTCTAAATCGGTCACCACATGGATAAATTAATTCATTCCTCCTGATATTCTAGCATTAAAATTACTGTTACAAAATGTTGAGACATTACTTTCGGAATTGCCCAAGTCAACATTTGAAGTCACACTCATACGTGTAAGAAATGAAGCTTGTGAGCGCCTACACAAAATTTTACTCTAGGATATTTGTGTCGAAGTACATAAAAATCTTTGAGGCGCTACAAATTACCTTCTTCAATCTTTTCAATACTTTGGTTTTTTTTTTTGCTTTTTACTAAGTTGGTAACGCTAAATCATACACAACATATTAATAATAAATTTAAACTTTAATTTATAACGTAAAAATAATTTGAGTTGGGTCCGGGGTTTTATATTCTTCCAACAAATCTATGATTCAAATATCCATAAGCATCTAATGTAGAATTAAAAAAGATAATACTAAAATTAATATGAGTTATTCTTTGACGTCACATTAAAAGTTTGGCATTAATAACTAAGAAATCGCCTAGTGCGTTTAGACCGCCCATTGTACATTTCTTTGTTATATATATATATCTGATGCTATGTTAACCTTATAAATTATTGGTGTACAATAAAGAGTATTCTATTCTATGCTTAAGACAAAAATCCTTTCATTTCAGGGTCTTTCAAGAGCTTCCAAGCAAACCAAACCACTCAATAATGGATACAATCAATAGGCCAGAAGAATCATCGGTAACGTGGTCTCGACCCAAGAGACCGAATAAGAAGAAGACCCAAAACAGCTTACTGTCAAAACTTGGTTATCAGAGAAGGAATTATAATATTGTTAATTTAGAACATGGCGCTGAAGTTCCTTTTTACTATCAATACTAATTCTACTAAAGACTATTTGCGAGCTATGTCGAACATAAATATTGCCATCTTCAAGATATGTATGATGATCAATAATTTTGATACTTTAACGATATCGTAATCAGTAAAAAAATATCTATCATTCGGTGTAATTCATATTCTCCTCTATTCTATAGGTTTTAATGCATTTAGACTGACGAGATTTATACACATTTTTTATGATAATGACACGGGACTGTATCGCGAAAATATGGTAAAGGTACGTTATTGCGATTGCATCCACCATGGTATCAGTCTTGGTTTTGGTCAGGTTTTGTTTAAATAATGATAAAACGCAGTTAGGGTATGTTTTCTGCTAATTTTACAAGGTTTCACCTGGATATTGTTAGAGTGGTTAACAGTAAAGTTAAGGTATTGTGCTAGTTAAGGACGGCAGAATAACCTGGCCTACGGGACACGAGTCAAAATGGTAGCTCAATTATATTCTAAGCTGTTAGTTCTATGTATAGGTTTATATAACTACTTTTATACTCATAATGTAAGTTGTACGTGTAATTGTTTAGTTCATATGTAATTTAATATGGATTAATTTAAGAACTTCACCTATTTGCTCAAAATGTAAGAAGAAATAAAAATTGACATAAACATTGGATTTTCCGTTGACAACAGTTGTCAACATACATTTTAAAGTGTCTATATACTAGAAATAGCGGTAAAGATTTTGAGAAAGAAACATTATAACTATGAATACATGGTTTATTTTTTTAAGTTTTATTCTATTAATCAATTATGTGCGATGTAAGTCATCTTGGTGTAGATAATAATTACTTTTCCTTTTAGAATTAATTCAACATCTAGGCCCATTACTTAAATAGCACAATAGGACATTTTCATAAATAGGCTAATTACCCTCCATTTATTTGGAAGAGGCCCAATACAGCACTGCGTCATTTATGGGCTGAGTAGTAGTCTGATAATTAATATTGTCACGATCATAATCCAATAACATAATGGATCAGTGGAAATGTCAGTGCCAACCCGTCTGGCCAGCGTAGCGCTGTAGGCGAATGCCCTTCCTGTGATGGGAGGAGGCCCGACTCAGCAGTGGGTCATTTATGGGCTGAGTAGTAGTAGTAGTGGAAAAGTAAACATTTGATTAGTATGTCAATTGTTGCCATCAAGGTCAAAAATAACAACGCGTATATGGCTTCGCCACGCATTCTGATACAACTTACAGTCCTCGCCAATCATTATGGCCGCTCTGAATGTAGCCGTGTGGGTACGAACTTGCGCGTCGGACATTTCATAACCAATACGAACGTTACGTAGCTCACACACACTAACACGCGGGTGGCGAGGACGCTTGCGGGTGAAAAACCCTGCCTTGCCTCCCCGCCCCGCGTACGTCCCGCTGATAACTGATTTTGTGTTGCGCGCAGCGTAATGCGGCTAGGTTCGGAGCGGCCATAAAGTTTGGCGAGGACTGTATTAAGCACTGGAATTAGGCAGCAATAACAGAGTTCGCATTCTCCTACTATAGAATCAAAAGGTTTAACATATTCCTTTAACAGGCTTCCCTGCAATTACACCTGAATCTTTGGCTGAAGTTAGAGATGAAGAGCATTATCCGAATGGCAGTGTTATAGGGAAGTACAGTTACAAAGATGACCAGGGTAACCCTGTCCATGTAAAATACTTTGCAGACGACACTAGTTATGGGTAAGATTCAACAGCGTTCTTATTTTTAACCTCATTGGTGTCATCAATCAGATTTGATCACCAGCTTTCAATAAACACTGAAAGCTGGTGAGCAAATCTGATTGACTGATTGATTGCATTAGATAAAAATCGAAACATAAGGAATGAAAGTAAGATAGTTTAGTAAAATAGTGACTAGTGATAGTGAGTTACGCAAAGTTTGAAAAGTATAAAAAGGTCGTGGTAGTATATTAGAATACCTATAAGATTTCGGAATCGAACCGATTAACAGTGATCCAAAGGCGGCACATCTATTATTATCATCTTAATCATTTCAACCCATAAATGTCCCCCTACTGAGTTGAGCCACTTCCATGGGGAGATTTAGCCTTCACTAGGCCACATATTTTTTTATTTATGAAATTTATACGTTCTACCCCTGACTGTATCAGAGCCTATTTGGTAACCACATTCATACAAGTTCTCGCAGTCATTCCTCTCGTACTTGCATTCTACATACTATTTCTTTCTTGTATCCATCCTCATTCATTCCTGGGGTTATAAACCCTTGCTACTTTTCTATGGCTATTTCAATTTCCTAATTCTATGTAATTCCTTTCTATATTTACATTTTTGCAATTCTTAGTGAGCCACGTTGGCACAGGGTTTGTATCAAGTTTCCCTTCTCAGCGGCTAGATTGTCTGACTCTTGCAGTCCTTTAGTCGGCTATTATGACATTCTCAGGATGGTGTGAATTGGTGACATTGTGTATTCGAAATCCATTACCAAACGGAAATTATAGTCTTACTAATACATTATGGACTGAGCGATAGTGGTTGGTTCCACGATTGTTACCCTACACCTTGTTTATTCAGCGCTTTATCTTGTCTGTTCTTATTTTTGATGACGTAAATCTTAAATCTTTTATCAGTATTTATGTAATATCGTTTGTTTCAGTGTTGAGTTGAAAAGCGTGAAAGCATTAGATTCAACTGAACTGTCCAACAAGCTGGAAAATCTCTCGAAACCTTTAAGCACGCAATACAAATTTTCGAATGAGTTATTAAATTCTAATTTCCCTTTTAAAAGCAGTAAGCCTAAAATAAGTCCTTACTACTTCCTACGCAGAGATTTGGGTGGTAAAACGTTTAAGCCTTTTAAATCTGAAATCTTGGATTCCGATTTCGATGTTTATTACCAAAATGACTTGACTAATCCCAAACATTGTAAGTATGAAAAATCTCGTCAACAAAAAGATAAAGAAAAAAGAAAGGCTCGTAGTATAGTGGATTCTTTTGAAGCTGATAAGTTTTGTCGAAACCTGTAAGGTATTTTTAAGGTATTTACATAGCTTTTGTCATGTAAGATAGTTAATAATAAAGGTTTTGTTCAAATATATTTTATTTAGCAAACAATTTAACAACAATCATAAAGTCATTTTATTCACAGATTTATTGTTATTTGCCAATGGATTTCCTCCATATTATTATTAGAACATTGTTGATGCATATATTGATGCAACAATAGTTAACATTCCTAACGACGCGACGGTAAGATCTAGTTGGAACGAGAACCTTTTACAAATGATATCACAATCTAATGTAGAACATTGTTGTATAATTCTGTAGCAGGAACCTAGTGCAACTTCCATGTTAAAATATAAAAATGCACTGTATCACATGTGCAAACAGTGCTTGGTTTGATTGAATAAAGTTATTATTGATTTGATTGTATTATTGGGAGTTTCATTATTAGCATTTTTGTTATGAAGCATACATTGATTGAAGATGATTGCGCGGGGAAAGGGGTTGCGCGGGGGATTGTTAATTATTTGGCAAAACAACGTTTGCCGGGACAGCTAGTAATAATATATACAGGTGCACCAGTTCAGAAATAGTATTAATGAATCGTTTTATCAGACAATCCATTCAGAACAACTTTAAGATTCCTACTAATCCAGTTGTTAGTATTGTAGCATAGTAGTCCTAATACCGTTTATAATTCCGCTTGCTTCTTATGCTAATATTATTTCGCAGTTTGCTACTGGTTTATGGTTTGAGCATAGGAATTTGCTGAGTGAAAGTGAAACCCTTCGTTGGTCAATAATGAAAATAAATAATAGTGATCAAATCAGTTTAATACAAGATTGTAATATTTTGCTTTTTGATACCGTTATGAAATATATTTGTGGTGACAAATGTAGAGTATCTACACAATGGTACCCGGTTCATATTGAGTATCTTGAAAGAGGTGCCTAAAGAAACGCCAAAGGTAAACAACGGGATACAAACCATCTAGCGAGCCTGGAAAAGTAGGCTGTTTTCCTTCCACTAAAAGAAATGTATATTTGGACAATCTACGGTATTTTTTTATTCTTACCTTTCATACTCGTGTTTTAACACAATCCATCCATCAACTTTGGGTCTTCCACGATCCATACGTCTATCCACATTCATATTGAATCTATTACCGTTATGGAATGCTTATCTTCAAAGAATCGATAAGAAACCCAGTAGCTGTGCAAATCCTGTCGTGTTTACTGATAACACGTTTCTGCATGACACTGGAATCGTAACTATCACAATATTATGTTGTAATCTAATTAAAAGCTTAATTAACTGTATAACGCCAAATACTAGTCTAGTTCAAGTTAAAAACTGTTTACTTACTTCAACAAATTGTAGTCTCTTGAACTGTAGCTAGTACGTTGTATAATTGGACACATAACCGACAGTTATCGTAATGTGTTACATGCATTAATAAACAAGTTCATATATTCTTCTCAGTCCATAAAAGTCCTACTAGTGAATCAGACCTCCTCCAATTAGGGAAACTTAATGTGTACGTTGGCCCAGGGGTTTCTATTAAACTCAAATTCAAACTCAAAATGAACTTACGTAGGTTTTATCACAAAACTCTTATAAATCGTCATATTTACAGTTACCATTATCATCATCTTACGACCCCACGCTATGTGGTAGTCTCCAAACACACCTATTAGTCGTCATATCTACAGTCACACCTTTCATACACAATATCTCATTCTTACAATCCATCCATCTCTCTTGATCTTCCACAACCGTTACGTCCACCCACATTCATGCTGAATCTACCAACGGTTCGGAATGCTGCTCTACAGAGAAGAGCCGGAAAGAAACTCTGTAGTTGCTTTTTTCAAATCAATGGGTTTGTTTACAAAAAGCACTAAAGAGCATAGTGAGAGCAACTTCGCCAGATGAGAGAGACACACAACACGTTAACGCAATGCATGACAACTAGACCTTGGGTCAGGGCCAATCAAATACATTGCGTCGTATCAAGTTTTCCTTCTCTTGCGACTAGGTGTTATGCATGTAATTTCTTCTCATAATGGCTTGGGCAGTTTAAACTTGACAAATACCACTTCTCGTTTAATGATTTTAGTTAAAACCTATTAATTAATCTTGGATGGATATTTGTCACCAATTCACGGCGAACTACTGAAAAGGTCCGTGTGTAACGGATTTTCAAAAACACAATGTCACCTACCCACACTACGCACCTGAAAGTATCGTAGAGGAGACTTATTTATTTATTTGGATTCCCAACAGAAAGTGTACAAGGTACTTATGTAACGCAATAGTAAGATTCCCTAGTCGCAAGAAAAGGAAAGCTGAAGATGAGTTGAAAAATTAAAGGACCGCTCCTACTTATTTATTACCTGAACCCTGGTCCCCCAACGAGATGTATTTTTTTTATTTTTTACTTTTTAAAGGGAACATAGGTCCTTGTGTCGGGGGTTTATTTAAATTTTTTATTTAATTTTTATTTTCTGATTTTTATAGGTACACGCTTATTATGATGTAACGTTCACCCCCCCATAACTTTTAAACGACTCAACCGATTTTCATCAAACATGTCTAAGAACACTCGCCCGTAAATCACCTGTCATACAAAACTGTATTGAAATCGCTTCATCCGTTCGAGAGGTACGGAGCCACAGACAGACAGACACGTCAAACTTATAACACCCCTCTTTTTGCGTCGGGGGTTAAAAATAATAAAATGATGATGACGGAATCCAAAATTACCTCCATTGTCACATAATTATTAGTAGGTGGAGGAAAGTGGGGCACAGATTGTGTACGGCTTATGTAACACTTCTCGCGTATTAGTGACATATTGAAACGAAAAATTCTTCAAACAATTTTCTTGGCCAACCAGCCGACCGGCCAATTTATACAGGGTGTGATGGAAACGGCGTTTTCATAACGAAACGATCAATAGTGTGCCGATATGATGATGCTTTAGGCAATATTTCAGCATTAGTAACCTGCGTGGTGACGGTTTTATATTACATAGTGTCCCTATCCCATTCCAACTTGAGGGTTTATTAATGTCCTACGTATTACCAGTCGGGACCAACGAGACGGGCAGCGCGGGACGGTGCACCAGGGGTGATGTTTAGAGGGTATGGGGACGCCGTTCATGTCATTGATTGGCGTACCAGATTCCCACATTATACAGTCCCACATTACCCCATGGTACGGTACGGGGCAGAATATTCATTATCAGCACGCTTGGTGGAAAGGTCTAATGGTCCACCCGACTTAGATGCGAGAGTGGTTCGCATCTAAGTCCGGCGCCAAGCAGTTTTACTGTGTTTCGTCGTGTGTTTATGACAGCCGGTGCCCGACAGGACATTTTCTTGGATTGCCTGCTCCATCTTAGACCCTGGCATTGCTTTCCATCACGCAAGCCTAGGGCTAAAGGCATTCAAGTCACCTATAAAAAAAATAATGACCTACCTCAGGCCGGTGTAAATAGTCCACAAAGGCTTTTACCCTCCGCAAAAAAGGTAATGTTAAGTTAAAGTTATGTTATGTAATATACACGTCATTGGAAATAAAATAGTACATTTTTTTAAATAGGACTTCTTCGTCGTGGTAAGTAATATACACATTATTTAAGTATTGCACACATGTTGATAGGTGCAGTCAGTTGTTATAATGAGCCCAATTTACTACGGCTGGTTAGCTACGAGTTCGTGTCGATGATATAATGGTAAGATATCGTTTTGCTTATCAACCGATGATCTTAGTTCTAATATTGATACATCATTGCTTTTTGTATTTGGTTAGAATAAAGCCTGGTACTTGTTGAGTTATGCCACGATGCCGTTAAAATGACATTAGGTATATGTTTATACGTATTTAATGATTTCTTAGGTTTTCGCGATTATTACACATTGAAATTAAACACTTTTTAACGGATTTATCGCGTGTATATTACATTATTTAATTCCTGACGTTTCGAATGCTTTGCAGCAGTCGTGGTCGCGGGAGAGACTAGATGACAGTTGTCTTCAAAATTACAAAGAAACAGTTAAAGTCTACCGCCTATAATTTTGTTTTATTTACACAATGATTTTAAATAAATGTTTTATCTTCAGTTTCTGTGTAAGTATTTCTGTCACATATTTTTAGGCCACGATTTTTAAATTTTCCGTAACCGACATATCGTACATAATTGATCGGTTAACCAGTTTATCTAGCTACATTTTTGGAGGAAGTCAAACCAAACGTCCACGAATGTTAGTTCACCGTCGGTGGACGCAAATGTCTGAAAAACTGGCTCAACTATGCAAGCTAAACTAAACTAACTTATTTTAGCTGGCGGTGGAGGTTCGGCTTCAGAGTTACCAATGGGTCTTTTATGGGGAGAGATGATGATGTTCAGTTAACAGTTTTTTCAACCGATTTAAAAAGAAGAAGGTTCTCAATTCGACTGATCCATACAGTTTTTTCTTAATTTTTTTTACGACTGTGCCCGCAAACTTCCGATATGTATAAACCGATCCGAAAGAATCTGTTTATATTCGATTAGTTCCAGTTAGGTATGTAGGATAGGTTCCCCTATTCTTATTTTTTGTATTTTGGCATAAATTTTATTAAGTGACCAAAAATATTTGTAAGAAAGCAAAATTTATATGGACTAAAAAAAAGTAGGATTTCAACAAAATAACACAGACTAAATTTTGTTTTTTATACTTCATTTTGATGATAAACAAGGGTTTATTTTTATAAACAATACGATATTATTATTAAACATAATCTCCAATAATCAATTGCTTGTAGTGTAGCGCCCACCACCCTACAAACATACAACATATAAATTCTCCGTGAAGTTTCACTTGCTCCATTCGGCACACAACATTTGCAACGAGTGTTCCGTTCGATTTTCATAAATCGATTAACTATATTGTTAATCGACTAAATTGTGATCGGAGTACCCAGTGTTAAAAGTGTTTATTTTTATATATCTGAACCATGTCTATGAAGGTGAGAGTGTTTTTAAATTTGTTTGACATTATACCATAAGAATAATTTATTGTATCCTTCAATTTGATGGTAAGAGTGATAGCCAGGAAGCTAAGTTTTTTGGATCAAGTTATTACCTTAAGATTAGAATTATATACAGACTAGCTGACCCGGCGAACTTTGTTCCGCATTATATATATTTAAAACAAAAAGAAAGTTGGACATAGGATACCTGAGATTTTTATCCCGTCCGTATAAAACCTACTTTAACAAAACGCAACTGACAGCGAAACGTTATGTTGTCTATAGTTTAATATGGTCGAAAATTTGACAATTAGAAATTTTGAATTCGACTTGTTTATATTGTTGTAATTCACATAATATCTTTATAACTTGTAGCCTATGTGTTATTCTGATGTATAAGCTATATTATTGTAAAGTTTCATTAAAATCCATTCAGTAGTTTTTACGTGAAAGAGTAACAAACATCCATCCATCCATCCATCCATACTTACAAACTTTCACGTTTATAATATTAGTAAGATATACAGTTGTAATAGATAGCCATAACGAAATGATCGATATTACTACGGATATGGAATGTGTCTGTGTGGTGAAGAATTTAGAGTACATTGTGTTACCACCTCATTCCATCCTAATGGTGTCGTAAGAGACGTCGATAGGAAATGGCCTAGTCGAAAACTTAGCTGCAACAGAAGGAAAACTTGAAACGAAGCCCTGTGCCAACCCGTCTGGCCAGCGTGGCACAGTAGGCTAATTAAATAAATATCCTTGGACATTTCACACAACGCCATCTCGTCCCAAGTTAAGCAACTTAATGCTTGTGTTATGGTAACGAGATGGATGATAAACTTCTTATATACATGTTTTTTTTTTGTTAATACATACATATTATAGATAGAAATGACACCCAGACTCCGAGCCAGTGCCTCTGGTTTAGACAAAGACACTTGCCCGACCCCGGAATCGAACCCGGGACCCGCTGATCCAAAGGCGGCACATCTAACCACTAGACCAACGAGGCTAGTGGTTAGATGTGCCGCCAATTACCCTCCATGTAACTGGAAAAGGCTCGTCTCAGGGGCTCAGAAGACTAGTACTCAGCCCGTAAATGGCTTACTGTTGAGTCGGACGTTCTCCCACAACATGGAGAGTAATTTGTACCACGTTAGACAGATGGCTTGGCACATACATAGATAGAGACCCAGTTTCGTCTATTTTTCCTTACTGATTAAACATATTTTTGCGACGTTGCACAAACTGCCTGTAAAGGACGAGAACTAAAATCGGCGGGCTTGTTAATCAAACATGTTGAGACACAATAATAACACACTTTATTGGCACGTGCACATCTTACGACATTTTACAAGAGACTGACTAAAAACAGAAAAACAAAGCAACTCCCATATAAAAAGAACACTATTTCAAATTTTAATAAAAAAGTATACAAAAGACTAAAGAGGTTGGACTAAAGAGGTTGCGGGTCGCCAACACTGCCTGATAATTGATTTCACAAAAATAATTTTTTTGTCATGGTTTATAAAATATTCTTTTTATTTCTCACACCCCTAAAAAGGATAGCTAAAAGACAATAGACAATATACACGAAATGGGCAACCACTTCAAAATTATTTGATACAATAACCAATTAACCTAAAATAGATATAGGTACTTATATATTTGTTTCCATTTAATATGGATCTAATTTAATGACTGCCTCGTTGGTCTAGTGGTTAGATGTGCCGCCTTTGGATCAACGGGTCCCGGGTTCGATTCCGGGGTCGGGCAAGTGTCTTTGTCTAGTCTGGGTGTCATTTCTATCTATAATATGTATGTATTTACAAAAAAAAAATATCTAAGTAGTTTATCATCCATCTCGTTACCATAACACAAGCATTAAGTTGCTTAGCTTGGGACGAGATGGCGTTGTGTGAAATGTCCAAGGATATTTATTAATTTATTTATTTATAGGTATATTGCATCATGGAAAAAGCGTGTTTCTTTTTCGGAGACAAGTGAACATCGTCAGAATAGCGCGTTTTGTGTCGGTTATTTATCTATTAATTATTTAGTCCATAGTTTATGTTAGTATTCGTGTGGTGACAGATTAAAAAAAATCCATAGTGTCACCACCCAATTCCATCCTGAGGGTGTCGCAAGAGCAGACAAAAGGAGCACAATATGGAAGTCCATATGGAAGTCCATAGCTGCAAGAGCTGCAAAATTTGTGCAAACCTTGTGCCAACCAATCTGGCCGTAACATACTCAGCCCATAAATGACCCACTTATGAGTTGGGCCTCCTCCCATCACAGGGAGGGTCATTATCCTACAGTGCTACGCTCGCCAGACGGGTTGGCACAGGGTTTCGTATCAAGTTTTCCTTCTCTTGCGGCTACTTTTTCGGCCTTGTCATTTCCTTTTGTTGGCTCTTACGACACCCTCAGGATGGAATGGAGTGGTGAATGGAGTCTGTATTCTAAATCCGTCACCACACTGCCACATGCCATGACATAGCAGGCTATTTTCCCTCCATGAAACTGGTTGAGGTCAGTCTCAACAATGAGTATAGTCATGATGATGATGATATTTCATGCAGTTTCGTTGATACATTCCGACAAAATAACTATAAGAATGACATTCTCAGTGAAAACAAAAGTTATTGTTTACCTACGTAATCACCGTTGGAGTGATGACATCATACAAAAACTTTAGTTCTACGTAACCTCTGTTCCATGAAAGCATGGGAATGTTTGGAAAAAACTCTCCTTTGTTCCATAGATGATGGGCACACCTTTGATGTAACCGATACATTGTTTGTGAATTGTAAAAAAAAATTGTTTATGTAAACTTGCGTGGAAAACACGCACATATATCTTCACCAGGGTTACATTCATCAGGGCCGAACTTGCTAATTTCTATTACATAAATTTATTTTTAACTAACTAATATTATTCCCGAACTATTATTCGGGAAGCTGCGAAAGATCTTCTCGTCCACAATACCGCAGTGTCTGAAGACGAAAGTCTTCAACCAATGTGTGTAGCCAGTGATGACTTATGGAACAGAGACGTGGTCGCTCACTATGGGCTCCATCAGAAGGCTCAAGGTCACCCAAAGGGCAATGGAGAGGGCTATGCTCGGAGATTCCCTGCGAAATCGAATCAGAAATGAGGAGATACGCAGGAAAACCAGGGTCACCGACATAGCCCACTGGATTGCCAAACTTAAGTGGCAGTGGGCAGGGCACATAGCTCGCAGGACCGACGCCCGATGGGGCAGAAAAGTCCTCGAGTGGCGACCGCGTTCCGGAAGGCGCAGTGCTGGTAGGCCTACCACACGGTGGACCGACGACCTGGTTAAGGTCGCCGGAAAGCAGTGGACGTCTTTTGGCTGAAATGATGACTATTATTAACTTACTACTGATTATCGATTGATTGGTAACCTACTAATACTATACTGTCAGTTTGGGAGGTATGCCACAAGGTTTAGAGTTTTGAATTTAGCAGATTAATGCTAGCAATTCAAACACAAACAGACATAGAACAGTCAAGTTCTATGTCTGTTTCTGAAACTAAAATAACGATTTAAAAAAAATGCAACAACTTAGTTTCTTGTCGGCTCTTCTCTGTATAGCAGCATTTCGAACTGACTTGTAAAAAGAGCCCACGTGAGCTCACCTTTTTAAAGTTACTTAAAAAGTTAAAATTGAATACTATTTGAATTTGAACACCATCATTGCCAAACTAGACTAAAAATGCATTACTTTGAAGTCGGAGTTCTCCAATTTCTTGGAAAACTTTTTAGACTATCATGTCCATCTGAATAGGATTTGAGTTCGTTTTCATGTGTTGCAGACTTGAGAATCCCTAGTTGCTTAACGCCTGTCAAAAATATATTTAAGTATACTAATTATAAGGCGATTCCATTTATTTATAAAAAGGACAGCTTAACAGGTAACAACTAAACAAGTAATTATAAGAAACGGTTCTAACCTAGGTTGGAATCCTTAATTATGTTGACACATCATGCCATATAGTTACTTATTAATAGTATAGACAATAGTTGCTATTGTTTTAATTTATACAGAACTAGTGGCTCGCCCCGGCTTCGCCCGTGCAAAGCGGGGGTGGGTTATACTTAAAAACCTTCCTCTTGAATCACTCTATCAATAAAAAAAAACTGCTTCAATATCCGTTGCGTAGTTTTGAAGATTTAAGCATACATAGGGACGGACAGACGACAGTGACTTTGTTTTATACTATGTAGTGATTAGCTAAAAAAATCGAAAATTAAGTTCTACAATAACTAAGTTCTAAATATTATCTGTAAAGCACCTTTCGAACTGTATCATCGAAATTTTGCCTAAGTGAGAAGACATCAAAATTTAGATGACTCTATTATAGTTCATTATACTTAGAGGCGACACATTCTTGCCATAAGATATATTGGTTTTATAAATATTTTAAAGAAAAGGCCTATTAGAGTTACGATAGTTACATCAGTTTACATTTAATTATTTACATGGCATTATAAGAGACATAAATAAAAAAAGTTGTTTCGATATGCATTACATTAAACAAAAGTAAGAAATTGCATGCTCTATTTACTTCCAGGTAGCAATACTTGTGGCGTCTTTGGCAGTTTGTGCGTACGGCAGACTAATCACATTCGTTCGTCCAGCGAGACCAGATTATCACCAAGCACCCACTGTAGTACATTCGGAACCAAGATATGGGTACGAACACCATCATATATCTGAAGATGAACATGTGGACTACTATGTAAGTATATAAACGATTAATTCAAATAGAGCAAGAAGCCACGACAGCCAGACCTTCGTTATTTTATAAAAGCTGAAAGTTCTTCTGTGCATATCCCCTATACAGGTAAGAACGACCAGAGACTATAGAGTTTGGGTTGTGGTTTCTTGGGCAGGTAACAGGTAGTAAAGGTGTATAAAGTAGTGACTTAATTTCGTTAAAGTATAAAAGCAAATTTTTATATATGTTACTTGGGACCTATGAAAAAAAGTTACCTCAAAAGACGGTCAGTTTTAATGGTTTTTACACCTTGCCGGACACATTGAAAGTCCGCTGTAGGTGCGAGCGCGGAGTAACAATAAATTGTTCTAGCGGGTGGTTATGGTTACTCAATTTCAAGGTTCGAGAATTTATTTTTATTTATTTATATAAACTAATAAATAAAATTTGAGTCATCATTATCATCAGAGTCTGTTTGTTCCGGCTAATCTCTGGAACGGCTGGACCGATTTTGACGGGACTTTCACTGATAGGTAGCTGATGATATAAGGAGTCAATTAGTCTACTATTTTAGATTCAGTGCACAGAAGAACATTCAGCATTTATAAAATAACGAAGGTCTGGCCGTCGTGGGATCTTAGGCTAAAAGCGAAGCATCTGAACTGCAAATTTTTACTATTTTTTATTTGATGGGATCGGCATCAGCCTTGATAGACCTGGTTAACTACTAATATGTACTTGGAGCGATCAAGGCTTAGCCACCAAGATCCACACGCGTTTTTATGTACGATACAGTATTGTCAATCTACTAACACAATTTAGTCAGTATAGTACAATTATCACGCAATTAGTTTTATGTGATTACTTGATGATTAGTTCCCTATATAAATTACCCATACCATCCTGTCGTAGGTGCCCACTAAAGTAACGCAAAAATATAACCTAGCCGCAAGAGACGGAAAACTTGAGACGATCCCTTTTATTTTTTATTTTTTTTGTTCGCCCGGGGTAAAATCCTTTAAGGACTATCCCCGTCGGCCACGGGGATGGCCGAGGGGGGGCGTGTGGGACTCTCCCCCAGAGTGGGGGCCTACCCACTAAACATCCCCGGAGTGCTCCCTACTCGCGTCCTTGTTGCGGCATATGCCAACCCGTCATGTCAAATAAATAATTAATTAGAAAATACACATACATAATAATGGACTATCAATCACTTATAATATATACGACATATAATATATACGAGTAAAGACGTAAACGCTTAGAGAAGTAGTTAATTGAAAATTTCGCCATCTTTTGCATATTTTAATATACACTTATAATTTACGAGGGATTATGCAATGTATATCGGATGTAGGTGTATCGAATGTAAATGATACATTATAATAATATTCTCCATTAATTCACTTTCGCATATTGATTGTTTTAAAACTAAGAAATGAGATTACGTCACTATTATGCAAAATGCTTAATTGATATTATATCAAAAATGTATGGGTACGGTATCCAATAAACATCAGATCTGATTGGTCGAGCTATGAAACATCTTGATTTTGAGGCCCAAATAGATCATATACTACTACTCATCCCACATATTCAAATTCAAATTAAAAACTCATTTAATCAAGTTGGCTCATTAGAGCTATTTTGACAAGCAAAACAACAAAATAAAGTTTAAAATTTACCATATACCACCGGTTCGCAAATGCAGTTCTACAGAGAAGAGCCGGCAAGAAACTCTGTAAGTAGTTGCTCTTTTTGATCGCCATTTTTGGGTACAATGCCGTGTTATGACAGTTTGTGAGAGTAAATTCGCGCAATAGTCGTAAAGGGCCAAACAACAGCCAGATTTAATCAACAACACTAACCTTCTAACGCCCGAGCCAACCGACCCCCAGCAACAGCACCTGTTCACAAGCATGACGCATGCGGCAGCCATCGCCCTCATCAACCATATTGCCGGGAAGATAACGACGTTATGACCCACTGCTGAGTCTGGTCTCCTACACTTACATGGAGGGTAAGGAACCTACTGTGCCACGCTGACTAGACGGGTTGGCACAAGGTTTCGTATCAAGTTTCCCTTCTCTTCTGTGTAAATTGTCATTTCCTTTTATCGGCTCTTACGACACCCTCAGGATGAAATGGGGTGGTGACACCGTATATTCCAAACCCGTCACCGCACGGGCCACATAGGGTCAGTGGCGTGAAAACTGACATCCATATAACTACCGGTGGTCCCATCACATGGGTCGTGGAGAGCAGAGGGATATCGCTCTGGTAGTTATGGAGTTCAGGTTAGACCGTTGCCCATTCCAACGAAATTGGTAAAATAAGGTGCAGGAAGAAGAAAAACCCTCGCCGACCTTTCGTGTTATCGACCAAATATTATTAAGCTGTGATTTTTTTAAGCAACGAATCTCCTTTTTATTTGTTTCGCTGGGGAAACGCTTTATGCATGCCGCCCCGAGGGGCGGCGGTTGATTATTTGAGACTCCGGAAAATACTCTTGTTTCTTTTTTTTTTTTTAAAACGAAACCCCTACACTAGGTATAACCTGCACCGCGGGGACAGTTTACAAACATGTAATTCACGAGCATAAATGACACCCAGACTCCGAGCAAGTGCCTATAGCTTAGACAAAGACACTTGCCCGACCCGGAATCGAACCCAGACCCGTTGATCCAAAGGCGGCACATCTAACCCCTAGACCAACGAGGCAGTCACTAAAACTCGTCTACCCACTAAAACCCCAGCGGTATACCGTCACACGACACGCTTGGGGCGCCACAGGTTCGCGTAAGCGCATTCCACCGTAACGCCCCGACGCAGGAGATTCGTTGTTTCGTAGCAGGTACCACCCTGCTACGAAACAACGAATCTCCTGCACCAGGTTTATACTCTTATATACGTTTATATTATATGAAATTCACATACGCAAATGACACCCAGGCTCAGAGCAAGAGCCTTTGGTTTACACAAAAACACTGACCCGCCTCTGGAATCTAAGCAAGGACCTGTCATTCAAAGGCGTCACATCCAACCCCTGGACCAACAAGGCAGTCGTGTGGCACTACCATGTCGCAATAAGCTAATTGAGTTGTATTACGCGATTCGCAATGAAAGCAATTGATACTTAACTACATTATACTCGTGCTTACTTACATAATCCACTTTTCTTTAACGTATTGCAAAATAATGTTGTCTGACTTATGTAATATTTTGTCATCCATACTCTTTATATCTATTCCGTGTGGTGTCGGATTTAGAATAAACTAGCTTTTGCCCGCGACTTCGTCCGCGTGGAATAATGACTTCCGGAAAAAACAATTTATCCCCGTTGGGAGGGAATTTCCAATAATCCTCTCTTAGTGGTAGCCTACTCCTCCCAACAAACACACAGGCCAAATTTCAGCTCTCTACTGCCATTAGTTTCGGCTGTGCGTTGTCTGTCAGTCACTCAGTAACGGAAGAGTTTTATATTATATAGATAGCTGTGCCCGCAACTCCGTCAGTGTGTAATTCCTTGTGTATTATTAAGTTAATGTATTGGTAATATTGTTTAGATCACGTTCACATGAGGCTTAAGTACCTATACAACGAAAACACTTCAGCGCAAAGCTTCCGGGTAAACTATCCTACTTCACTTAAAACTAAATACCTATAACATAATTAATAATACCTATACCTTTAATTAATAAAAGTACCTACGCTTTTACTTACTTATTATTATTATTAAAAAAACTGAACATAAATTAACCAAAACTTACCTACTACTAACTAACTACTACTAACCTATTACTACTTCACCTAAAAAGAAATAAAATGTTAACTATTAATAATTTGTAATTTGAACGAATATAACACGCCACCAAAATAACTAATAACTATTTTATGAAATAACAACAAAAGAAAATTAAAACTAAATTATTGTAAAGACTAAAAGTCGCGCTGATAAACAATATTGCCTGTCAATAAGGGCGAATACTCGGAACGTCTACTCGCATCATCAGCCAAATCCAAATATTGTATGAAGTTCGCGTTTGGATCGCCCGCCCTTTTAAACCTCCCGCGCGACCCGATGCGACGGTTACACAAAAATAATCCTTAAAGCATGATTCAGTAATCACGCGCGATGGTTTATTAGCGTATTTCATGAATAACTTTGGTGTTTCTGTACCGATTTCTATGATTCTTTTTTTATGAAATAGGTAATAATGTTAACATTTATTAATTATGATGATTGAGAGTGTTATAAACGTAAGAGTAGAAAATTTAATAAGAACGCTCTGAACTGCTAAGCTATCGGGAATTACACGTGTTATTATGAGTCAACCATAAAAGATAGACATTTGCTGTCGTAGAATATTTTTTATATAATTTTAAGGAGAACATTTCCGTCATACATGATTTCTGTGTAGCTTTAACTATTAAGGCTGCACACGCGACGGAAGCTTAAAAAATGGAGTAAGTTCTCCTGTTTTCCCAACATTTCCCTTCACTGCTCTGCTCCTATTGATCGTAGCGTGATGAAAAGTATACTATAACCTGCCCAGGAGTATGAAGAACAATCGTACCAAGTTTTGTTGAAATCCGTCGAGTGGTTTTTGTTTCTATAACGAACATACAGACAGACAGACAGACAGACAGACAGACAGACAAAAATTTTACTGATTGCATTTTTGGCGTCAGTATCGATCACTAATCACCCGCTGATAGTTATTTTGGAAAAATATTTCATGTACAGAATTGACCTCTCTACAGATTTATTATAAGTATAGAAGAAGATAGATAGTGTCACCACCCCTTTCCATCCTGAGGGTGTCATAAGAGCCCACAAAAGGAAATGACAAGGTCGAAAACCTAGCCGCAAGAGAAGGAAAACTTGATACGAAAATTTGTGCCAACCAGCGTGTCGCAGAAGGCTAATTACTATCCATGCAACTGGATGAGGCCCAACTCAAAAGTTAGTCATCTATGAGTATGACTACTACTAGTAGTTGTTGCAATATTTATTTATTTATTGAAAAGAGAACCAACAGCTAAAATGAATGAAAAACAATTAAATAAGAGACACAGAGCCAATTACAGGTTCTCACGAGTAGAAACAGAGTAGGAATCTTAGATCACTAAATAGCAATATACCTGCTATTTAGTGATCTAAAATTCCTTTCCTTTCGTTTTAGTGAAAAATAACGATAATAATAATAAATAAGAAGATTTGTGTGTAAAACAAGAAATAAGCAGTTCGCCAAAACTCCAAGAATTATCTTAAATTACTTAATGTAAATTTATGCAATTCCTTTGGGGATGTTAAATGATGATGATGATGAATATAAATTAGTATTAATTTAGAAGATATAGTTTCAATTATATAGTTAATAATATGGCTTAATTCATAGATGGCTTCAATATTCACATAAATCGAAAAAATATCAGGTAATATAATTATGTAATAAAATTCAATGTCAAGACTCGTTTGCATGCAAATTTATCAGTATTCGGAAACGTCAAACAAGTTGCGTGCCAGACGGCCCACCACGTGCCTTTGCGCAAGCATCTATATCCGTCAACAGTGAACATATAATTTATAAGCGTTAGCGGCTGAACATTATCTTCTAAACAAAGTTGATAAATAACATTTGACGGCTTAATATAAAAAAGCCAAGATCGAGATGCAAGGATGTCGAAAGCCGAAATGAAAATAAATATACTTGTACACACAGTAAAATCTCAGGAAAAATAATGTTTTTTTTCCCCTATTTCTTAATATTTTGTTCACCAGTGTGTGGGGAAAGAAAGACTCTAAATATCTAAATGTGCACAGATAACCCAAAAGACATTGCAGGAAATAACTTTATATAATAACGTTTCAGACACTTTGAAACGTTGGGATCGTTGGAAATTAATAATTTAAATAAAACGATAAGAACCGATAAGAAGTTATTTCCTATGTGCAAAGATCGTGAAAACCTAAGACATAATTTAACCCAAAAGACTTTATAGAACTCAAAGTACTAAGCTTGTATAATAGTTACACCATTATATATTATTAGACTTGCTAATTACCGTGGCTTCACCCGCGTGGCTTTTTAACACGTCCTTTTCACGGCTTTGCATATAATCTTTTTACCCAAGGATAATATAGCTTTCTAAAGGTGAAGGTATTTACGAAATCAGTCAAGTAATTTTGTGTTTATTCGCTACTAGCGAGCTTCGCACGGGTGCAATTATCATATAGATAAAAACCTTCCTGTTAAATCACTCTATCTATTAAAAAAAACCGCATCAAAATCCGTTGCGTAGTTTTAAAGATTTAAGCATACATAGGGACGGACAGACGACAGCGACTTTGTTTTATACTATGTAGTGATGATAAAAAGACAAATTTATCCTCATTTTAATACTATTATAGTTAAGGAGGTGACGTCATGATTGTATCTAAATGGCCTTAAAACTAAAATGAGCTTGAATCTTGAAAATGAGCTTGACACTATTTATATCAAGCTCATTTTCAACGATGTACTTCATAGTTTGTAACTTGCGCCCCAACCTCGCAGAGTTGCGTATGCGCATATAACGTTACTATAAGCGGAACATATTAAAGGAAGCACAAGTTGTTCGCATTTTACGATGTTCACAGAATTTATTTCTCGGGCAATTAAACTGCCAATTAACATGTGAAATGCTGTCAACAGAAAAAACGTTTTCGTATAGGGAGTTAACAGAAACGAGAAATTGAATCAAGCTCATAAAATAACTTAGCAATTAAGGTCATTTTTGTCCGTGTGGTGACGGATTTAGAATACACTGTGTCACCACCCCAATTTATCCTGAGGGTGTCGTAAGAGTCGACAATAGGAAATGACAATGCCAAAACATAGCCGTAAAAGAAGGAAAACTTGATACGAAACCCAGTGCCAACCCGTCTGGCCAGCGTGGCACAGAAGGCTAATTAATCTCCTTGTGATGGGAAGAACCCCATCTCAGCAGTGCGTCATTTATGGGCTGAGGGTGGCGATACATAGGGATTATATCAAGATTCAGTTAGCATCATCATCAATTCAGCCCGTAAATGACCCCCTACTAATTTGGCCTTCCTCCAAATTCATGGAGGGAAATTAGCCTACTGTGCCACACTGACAAGACCGGCTGGTTAGATGTGCTGCCTTTGGATCAACGGGTCCCGGCTTCGATTCCGGGGTAGAGCAAGTGTCTTTGTCTAAACCAGAGGCACTTGCTCCGAGTCTGGGTGTGTTCGTGAATTTCATGTTTGTAAACTGCCCCCGCGATACAGTTTATACCTAGAGCGAGGGTAGTTAAAAAAAAAAAAAAAAAAATAATAATTTTGGTTATGTTTCCAGGCGTATCCTAAGTACTCGTTCAAATACGGCGTGAATGACTTTCACACTGGCGACATAAAGACTCACCATGAAAGCCGCGACGGTGATGTTGTCAAAGGTAAACGTTTTCATCTATTCCGTCCTTTGTATTATCTTCCCATATCGATGGATTTTTCTCATTGTTGTTCGTAATTGTATATCCGAGGTCATTGCATTGTTTTTATGCCGATTTATTTTCGCTGTGCACCGTCTTCCTGCTTTGTCAAAGACTAGACTTTCTCTGCAATGTAATCGAAATATTTGTTTTTCGGTATTGGAAAACTACATCTGCGATAGTTTCAATAGTTTCATTAGTGAAGAATAGTGGTAAAAACTTTTTTGATTAAAGAATTGTGATGTTACTACAATCACCAGAAGGAAATAAACCGTGTTTGATAGATATGCTGGCCCAGTAGATGATATCAGGATTTTCACATTTTGTTTGTCTTTTTCACATGTTTTTCTACTTCCATTCGAAGGGTGTTGACCCATATGATGGTATAAATTGGTGACATTAGACAGGGACGTTTTAGAAATGTACGGATTACCAAAATTGAAACTATTTTAAAGAAGTTCATAATAGACACACTATTGGATGAACTATCAGTCGGATGATAGTGAGATAGACAGTCTTTGTTAAACGTCTCATTGATTACCCCTGGAAAATCTTTATATTTTGTCGAAAATACGTATTTTTTTTTTCACAGAATTTGATCCTTATTAGCGTCACTATTGGATGGGGTACCTAATAAAACCAATTTTTTTTGGTCAAAAATTCTATATTAATTTTTAGTTTCAAACAAAATGGGAGCTCCGTTGTGCGTTTTTCTGATAGTTACGGTCTTGGTTATATAAACACACCTGAAAAATTTACCATGTACATATTATTATATTCTAAATCAATCACAATATACATCATAAAACCACTCCCACTTATTTATTACCTGACCCCTGGTCCCCCAACGCGAAGTATTTATTTTTATTTTTCACTTTTTAAAGGTTATTGTGTCGGGGGTTTATTTAAATTTTTAATTTAATTTTTATTTTATACTTTTTATAGGTACACACTTATTATAACATAAATTTTGTTAAATTGCACGTGATGCGCTTTCATTTGAGACCCCACTCGATTATATTTGCAGACATTCGGTTATTCATCCCCACTTTCACCCCTCATAACTTTTAAACGGCTCACCCGATTTTCATCAAACATGTCTAAGAACACTCGCCCGTAACTCACCTTTCATACAAAAAAAGCTTTATTGAAATCGCTTCATCCGTTCGCGAGCTACGATGCCACAGACAGACAGACAGACAGACCGACAGACAGACAGACACGTCAAACTTATAACACCCCTCTTTTCGCGTTGGGGGTTAAAAATATTAATAGTCCTGTTCTCTCCTTCTAGGACAGTACACCGTCGTGGAGCCCGACGGTTCTCTCCGCACCGTAGACTACACAGCCGACAAGCACAACGGCTTTAACGCAGTTGTCCACAAGACCGCACCGATATCACCTCATGAAGCTTTCCATTTACATTAAGCCATAATACTTAGTCGTTAAGGTTCATTATCTTTTGTCTGTTTCTGATAAGACTGAAACACAAATAGAGATCATTCGATTTGTAACTTCATTCGTATGTTGACTCAAAAGTAAATTGCCCTATTTCTTGAGAATGTTGCTTAGGTAATTTCACTTCAAATATTTAAGTGTATAGAAGTGAATATTTTTAATATCCATGTAAAGTGGTCATTGCTTCTTCAACCTACTTGTAATAAGTAATTTGGTTCACTTTTTCGAACGAATGAGCTTTCGAACACTCTGTTCCCATTATGTACTGGTTTGATCTCTACTGTTGTATTCTTTATTTATTGTTGTTGTTAATCGTATCTTGAATGTACCTGAATTTGTTAGTCTAAGATTGTTGCTTATGTTTTGTAATTAACCATTCGTGTGGCAAAACTGTCAATAAATTGACACTAACATTTATGTTTTTTTTCTTTGGTACCTTATCTGACTTGTTGCTTCCTCGTTGGTCTAGGGTTTGGACGCGTTGCCTTCAGATTATGGGTCCTCGGTTCTATTCCAGGGTTGGGTAGGTGTATTTATGTGAACCAGAGGAACTTGCTTTGAGCCTAAGTTTCATTTATGTTCATGAATTACATGTTTGTAGATGCGGATACAGGTTATACGTAATTCAGGAGTTTTGTTTTTATATAAAAAAATGAGAAACGATATCGCAGAGTTTGATAGAAGTTTTTGGGTCAAAATCAATGGCTACACTGACGTGTGGTGACGAGAAAATTTGAATGTCCTTATTCCTCAACCCATACTGTCCATAACGTTTGAAAGGGACGACGTACATTTATGTGTGTGAACCTGAAAAATATCAACGTGGTTAACTAATAGTTTGCTTAAGTGAAATAACTTCGCTTATAGGACTTCTGGCAATTTCTAAAGGTACACGATGTTGGTTAAATGTGCATTCCGTGGTACGTTGAGAAAATACTTTTGAGTTCCATGAGAATATCTGTCATTCCAGCACAACGCGGTATTACGTATTGCAAAATAATTATGCCTACTTGTACATACAATCTTAACATGTATCATAAGGAACAATGGAGGGCCTACAAGGCTCCACTAACAATACTAAAGTCACATGTCGTTGTCCTAGAGGAAATTAGTGCCGAGAGAGCTTTAGGTAGTTCAATGGAATCGGTACCGCAATTTCGGTACTAATAACTTATACATTATGAACACAGCCCAAAATAGACTCACTGCTGAATTTGGCCTCCACCAGTAACATGCGGGGAAATTGGCCTCCCTTACCATGCTGGCTAGACGGGTTTAACATCAAGTTTTCTTTTATTTGCGGCTAGGATTTCTGCCTTCCCGAGATGACGCCGTCCACGCACACTTCGAAACACATGAGATCCCGGGACATACGGGATCTGAGGGGAAGCGACGGCAGGACGTCGAGTGCTCGTAAGGAGTCTGAGGAGAGGAGGAGGCCTCCTCGTCTGCAGCGGCGTGGTCCTGCATCAGATCCCACAATACCGCAACAGGACGCAAGTTGGAGCACCCTGGGGAGGTTTAGTGGGTAGGCCCCCATTATGGGGGAGAGTCCCACACGCCCCTGGCTGGCAATCCCCGTGGCCGGCGAGGAAGGACTTTACCCCGGGTGAACAAAAATAAAAAAATGTTTTCTGCCTAGTCATTTTCTTTACTTGGCTCTTACAACACTGTCAAAATGGAGTGATGTAGTGACAATACATTATATGTTCTATATCAATCATCAAGTCCACATGGACACATACACTATTAATGTACTAATATGCCTTCTTGCCTGTCCATGTGGTGACGGTTTAAGAATACATATTGTCACCACCCCATTCCAGCCCATCCTCAGTGTCGTAAGAGCCGACAAAAGCTAAATTACTACTACTCAGCCACTGTTGATTCGGGCTACCTCCATTTACGTGGAGAGTAATTAGCCTATTGTGCCACGCTGGCCAGAGGGGTTGGCACAGAGTTTCGTTTCCAGTTTTCCTTCTCTTGCGGCTAGGTTTTCCTTTCGTCGAAGAAGGAAATGCCAAGCCCGTACCTAGCTGAGGAGGCCCGACTCAGCAGTGGGTCATTTATGGGCTGAGTAGTTTACCTTTTGTGGGTGCAACCGTTGCCTTTACATCACGAGTTCCCGAGTTCGATTCCAGGGTCAGATGAGTAGGTTTAACTGGAACCCAAGCACAAGTTTATTTCTATTAATTACAGGTCAAACTTATTTCTGACCATTCAAACTCGCACGGCAATTATGCATTCAAATGAATGAATGGATTATATCTCTTTATGTATAGTTCTTAATTTTCAACATCATTGTTTTTATTCATTTTTATAAACCGTTGTTTCACATTTTTTGGTTTGCTATCTAGTAAAATATAGGCGCTTAGAGAAATTCAGTACCTACTGTGGGAGGCCTACCAGCTCTGTGCTTTCCGGAACGCGGTCATCACTCGAGGACTTTTCTGCCCCATCGGGCGTTAGACCTGCAGGCTATGTGCCGTTGCCCATATACACCTGAAAAACCAGAGGTAACACAAAAGGCTTGCCGGTGTTTATAAAATAAAAAAAAAAAAAATTTTTGTATTTATAAAAACGGAATCCCTTTCACTAGGTATAACCTGTATTGCGGGGGCAGTTTACAAACATGTAATTCACGAAAACAATCGACACCCAGACCCAGAGCAAGTGGTTTACACAAAGACACTTTGCCTACCCCGGAATCGAACCCGGGACCCGTTGATCCAAAGGCGACACATCTAACCCCTATACGACGAGGCAGTCAAAGACAGTCGTACAATGATTTGATGAGACAATTACCAAATAGGCTTACATTATGGTATGCAAACGTACTATGGTACTGTTTAACAGTTGCACCAGGCAATTTAATCTACATACCACGTACCGTGCGAAACTTTTCTCAATTACCGCCTTATCCGGCTAAGGAAATTCGTTTTCGGTTGGCACCAAGGTCCCTGGCGAATAAGGCCACATATAAATGCTTGTGAACCCTGGATTGCAGTATTCTGGGAGCAGACGTGGCGTCAGGCAGTCGTGTCCTAGTGCAGTGTGAACTATGGCTATATATTCGTGTTTGTTTCTCGTGGTGATAATAGGATTGGTACAAGCTAAACCGAAGTCGAGGCCGTATGACCCTTCGTATGGGCCCGCTTATGACTATCGTGTGAGTATTTATTGTATTGTTCTAGCTAGAATCCGTGTGGTGACGGATTTAGAATACAAAGTGTCACCACCCCATTCCATCCTGACGGAGTCGTAAGAGCCGATAAAAGTAAATGGCAAGGCCGATAATCTAGTCGCAAGAGAAAGAAAACTTGATACGAAGCCCTTTGCCAACCCGTCTGGGCAGCGTAGCACAGTAGGCTAATTTCCCTCCATGAACTTGGAGGAGGTCCGACTCAGTAATGGGTAATTTATGGGCTGAAATAAAGACAAGTTAGACTAATATTGTAACTTTTAAACCGGAGCTCATTTTGACGTTCAATTTCATCCCTTTCACCCGTTATCGTCATATTGTCATATTCTACTACTACTAGAGGGCAATTAAACTCTCTGTGACTCATTCACTGACACACTTTTTTATATTAGGATAATATTTTAATATCAGTGCGAAGCCGGGGCGGGCCGATAGGGTATTTAACAAAAGATACGAAATTCTGTTAATGTCAGGTTTATGGCTTTGTAAATTATAGCACATGTATATGTTATTCTGATGTTTAAGCTATATCATTGTAAAGTTTCATCAAACCCATTCTGTCATTTTTGCGTTACAGGGTAACATACTATACTAACTTAAATAACATACAAACTTTCACGTTTATCTATACCAATAGGTACTATAAAGAGGAAAGATTTTTAAGTTAGTATGTTTGTAACGAATTGGCTCAAAACGTTAAGGACTGATTTGAAAAAATATTTCACTATTTGAATGATACATTATCACTTATTATTAAGGTGAATGTTCCAGGGTAGCCCGCGAAATTCAAATTTTCTTACGTTTTTTGCAATTTGCAGGTCAGTGCTAGGTTGCATGTTGATTAAAATGTAATTCGCGGCTGTAAGACGTATGTAGTTATAGAATTATAATCATCAAAATCATCAATACAACCCTCCAAGCTCTTAAAGGTGCAAGAAAAACTTTTTCAAGCTCAAAGTCATTCTTGCACCTTTATGAGCTTGGAGGGTTGTATTGATGAGTTTGATAATTATATTTCTAGGTCTGGAGTCTGGGTGTCATTTGTATTCGAGAATTTCATGTTTGTAAACTGCCTCCGTGATACAGTTTATACATACCTAGGTCGTTTAAAACAATAAACAAAGTAAATAAAATTAATATACTTTCAGGAACAACCGAAATACGCGTTCAATTACGGTGTGGCAGATCACACAACTGGAGATGTCAAGTCGCAGCACGAGACTAGAGATGGCGATGTCGTTAAAGGTATATTTTACTGCTCAGCCCATACATGACCCACTACTGAGTCGGGCCTCCTCCATTTACATGGGGGGTGATTAGATTACTGTACCACGCTGGCCAGACGGGTTGGCACAGGTTACTGTACTAATACGACCCTTGTCGGAGTCCCACATAATCACCGACCTCTCCCCCGGGGGCGGTGGTATGCTTAAAGCATTTCCCCAACGACAACAAAAAAAAAAAATCTGTGGCCCTTCATTTAGTTATTGGTATTGGCACAGTGTTCGTGTG
This sequence comes from Clostera curtula, assembly GCA_905475355.2. Classification (NCBI taxonomy): domain Eukaryota; kingdom Metazoa; phylum Arthropoda; class Insecta; order Lepidoptera; family Notodontidae; genus Clostera; species Clostera curtula. The sequence continues at coordinate 6,366,467 of FR997799.1, forward strand.
GCGATGGACTTAGAATACACAATATCACCAACCCATACCATCATGTGCATGTCGTAAGAGGCGACCTAAGGAACACACGGTTGGCGCAGTGGTTAAGCGATCGACTGCTGCGCAGCATAACGCGGGTTCGATCCCCGCACGGAAGAAATATTTGTACGACCTACAAGTATTTGTTCCGGGTCTGGATGTTTTTCTATCTATAATATGTAAGTATTTACAAAAAAAAGTATATACGTAGTTTATCATCCATCTCGTTACCATAACACAAGCATTAAGTTGTTTAGCTTGGGACGACATGGCGTTGTGTGAAATGTCCAAAGATATTTATTATTTATATAAAGATTTTACAGACATACATATAATCACGCCTCCTTCCCGTAGGGGTAGGCAGATACCACTTCTTTCCACTTGCTACGATCCTTACATACTTGTTTCGCTTTGTCCACTTTCATTATTCGCTTCATTTTTTTTAAATAAGCCTCACAACATGCATATTACCTAGCCGCAAGAGAAGAAAACCTTGATACAAACCCTGTACTAATCCGTCTGGCCAACGTGGCACAGTAAGATAATTGCTCTCCATGAACTTGGAGAAGGCTCGTCTCAGTAGTGGGTCATTTACTGGCTGAAAATACGAAAATTATGAATGATTTGTCAAATAGCACACATGTTACAAAAAAGGGGATTGCGCGGGGAGTGGGGGGGGGGGCTCGCGCGGGGGGCGGGGTTGCGTGGGGGATGGTTAATTATTTGGCAAAACAACGTTTGCCGGGACGGCTAGTAGATTATGTGATTTAGTATTGACTGGTTACAAATATTGAAAAGTATGCAGAATATTATGCCAGATAGTCCTAGCTAACTCCAGGTACCAGGTCTGGATAATCCAATGACGAATTCGACTGTCTTTTTATTAATGAAATGATACGCACGGAATACGTACAAAGTGGCGTTACAAAGTTTTTTACCAACTCTTTCGTGGCTAAGTATGAATGCCTAGTTAGTTCATTTATTTTAAAAAGCATATACCCGTATAGTCAGGTCAAATAAAAATCAAAGAAAACAAAAATTGATACTATTCAAGTAAAATAATATCTTTATCATACACTAGCTTTTGCGCGCGGCTTCGCCCGCGTGGGCTTCGAACCCGTGCTTTATTTTTTATGAACATAAAAGCGGTTATTGTTACCAAACTATGATAGTTAGATATGTGCTTCTTGTAGATCTTTATAAGACCTACAAACCCGTAGTACATCTTTTTGTTCTATTGTCAATAGTTTTTGCAGCGCACGCATAAATAGGTTTTCGATTTTACACCTTGGTTTACAAAATCGCGATTTCCATACGGATCCCTAATTCTTTTAAAAATAAAATATAGCATATAACCTTCCTCGATAAATGGACTATCTAACACTGAAAGATTTTTTGAAATCGACCATTAGTTCCTGAGATTAGTGCGTTCAAACAAACAAACAAACTCTGCAGCTTTATATATTAAAGTATAGATGGGCTACCAAACGCATGTTATCATTTTGATAACCTCTCCGACGAATAAATGACAAACTATATCATAAACAAACAAAAGTACTTCAGAAAGGAAGAAGAAAAATTAATCACGTATTAATGACAGCATAAAATTATAATGTAACAGAATCTGCTACGATCGGTTTGGTTAGATCCATTGTTTCAAATATAATTATAGCAGCTAAGTACGTTCGCATAATAGATCTTCCATCTATATACTCTTAACAACAAGGTTCACGACCTATTGTCATCGGTTTTAGTATTCCATGAAGGTTTTATCTCACGTTGAAAAGGCTGTATTTATCTTTATTAATATGTCTTTAGTCTTACTTGTAGTTCGATCATTCCGGCCAAATTTCAATTTACAACCTCAAAAAGTTTGTAAAAATGATGCTGAATAACACTTTTTTGATGATATCTATTTCAACTTATTTTACGGCACAAACATGTACTGTAAAGTTCAGTAGAAAGGGTGTCCTTTTTTTAAAAGTAGGTGTACTATCACCTTATAATATACTTTAATATAAATTAGACTCCACATCATTTCCCATGCCGGCTTAAGGTAAAATAAGCTTTTTGATTGTTATATTTCCAGTACTAACTAAAAATCTTGCTCAAATCATCAAAAAAAAAACGTATTATTCATCGGTATACAAAGTAAAATTTATTGATTTATTTATTCTAGAGTCCTTTAGTATTAAACTTTTCATTAGAGTCATCTGACCACCCTAGTCCACTGCTACCGATAGTCCTCCGGCCTCCCTTGGAGAGCGTCATAGCGCACTGTTTTTAATAAAACTTTTAATAATTACCAGCTACACACATAGACCTTCCAAGCAGCAGATTCAAAATGTGCTTATCAAGATAAAATGTACTATAAATCGTCGACGCCATGCGTGAGCCTTATCTCGAGCATTGTTCTCAAACCACCATTAGCGATATGTTAGCTCATTCATACGCACATAAAAAAGCTGTGGCAAAAACTTGCCAGTTTCTCAGGAGATTTCCAAATTCGCATCTTTGTTTCTTTCAATTACGTAAGGCTTTGATAGGAGTTATTACATTGATCGATAGAGATCATATAAGCATTTGAGTTTTTTGTTATTGGGTAAAGAATTTCACAAAAATATGATTGTTTAATCAATATTTATAAGTTCATTAGTTTATATTGCACTATTATTAAAAATTTTACAAACAAAAATTTAGAAGAAACGAACGGACACTATAAAAATAAGCTGGCATTTTAAAATACGTCATTTTTTTAAGTGTGAATGTGTGCATTACAGGTCAATATTCACTGGTAGAGCCCGACGGATCCATACGTACCGTGGACTATACTGCTGATCCAGTCCACGGCTTCAATGCAATTGTCTCCAAGAGTGCCCCAAATGTCCACGGTGGGCCTGCACCCCAACCCCTCCAACCAGTACCGGTGGCCCAACATGTGAATCCAGTCCAGTACGTGCCGAAACCGGGACCCGTTGAAGTACCAAACTACTACCCGCAACAACCTTACCCGCAGCAACCGTATCCGCAGCAACCTTATCCGCAGGAACTGTATCCACAGCAACCTTATCCGCAACAACCGTACCAACAGCAACCGTATCCTCAGCAACCATATCCGCAACAACCGTTCCCACAGCAGCCGTATCAACAGCAGCCATACTCACAGCAACCTTACCCTTCACCCGGTCCAGGACCATACAGTAAGTAATTTTCGGATTTAAAATACATACTGTCACCTCCCATCCCATCCTGAGGGAGTCGTAAGAGACGGCAAAAGGAAATAACAAGGGCGACATCCTAGTCGTAAGAGAACGCAAACTTGATACGAAACCCTGTGCCAACTCGTTTAGCCAAGCTTGGTACTGTAAGCTTATTACCCTCCATGTAACTGGAGGATGTCCGGCTCAGCAGTGGGTGCATATGGCAGAATAGTAGTCCACGTCAGATACGCTGTGAGTTAAGGTTTTAACGATGACGCGCCAGACACGTTGTAAGTTAACGTTTTAACGATGACTATAGATTGTCCAAAGTTTAATTCCGGTGTCGGACAAGAACGACTTGTAAGCCAGATTGGATACGTAACCTGGCCCTAGTTGTAAAGAGTTTACTGGCTGTTGACATAAAAAAAAACAACTATAAAAAACTAACATCGAAGAAGTTAATCAAACATATAATAATTACATAGTTTAAACCTTATCTGAGTACAATACACAAAGCTATTATCCACAATTAGTTGCCGCATTGTGTTTTCCCATTGTCTTATCCGCCATAATGGTAATTTTGTTCATTCTCTATTGCAGTGTACCCAAATGTCGGCTCTCCACAGTTTCCTGAGTATGACGCCTTTGATTTTGATGGGCCCTTCTCATCACCACAGTTGTTAAGATAGATCCATAAAAGTAAATAAGTTTAAGTCAAGTTATCGTTCGCGTTAGCGTGGGCTCAAACTTGTTTTTCAGAACTTGATAGTGTACTGGTGACATTCACAATAGCTACAGAGTGAAGCCAAAATATTGAACTAATGTTGCTTCAATCAGATGAAAGCTACATGAACGAATGATTTTTTCTTCAGTCACTTTTAAGTTTACTAACTAGTGAATGTCATTACAAGACTACATGCTTAAAGGTACTAGATTAGCCACTATTAAAAATAAATATTTACGCGATAAGAAATAGTTAAAAAAACTAACAATGCAAAATAAATAACGTTAGCATAATTACCTCCTTCAAATCAGGTCAATTCAACAGTTATCATGATATACAGAACAGTTAAATATACACAGGCCATGTAATAAATGCCAAGAGGAAGGAGTTTTTTTTTAATTGGGAAACAAACAGTCTTTGCTAGATTACATCTAAACATAAATACAATAATGCCTTTACATTTGAATAGACCTGTAGTTAGAAATTTACAAGTTAAGTATATTGATTTAAGAGATATATTGATATAGTAATTTAATTTATTGATATGTTAAATTTAATAGTAATTGAGTACAATTAAGATAACCGCGTAGCCAATTGTGTGGACGACGTCCTTTAAAGCTTGGGAATTGGTGGCTACGGTCTGCCCAGAGTGCCCAGGTGCGCTTTTATCGATTTACAGCTGAAGCCTATGTTTAGCAGTGGACATCTCTGGTCGATATATAGATAAATAGAAGTAGGTCAAAAACAAGTGAATGTGTGCCTTAAGAGATTCGAATTGTCTTTAAAGAGGTTTTATTATAAGATGCTATAGGTTAGATGAATGTTTTAGTTTTTAGTATTGGAAATAATTATTTGTGAATATTACCTATATTTCTCTTAGGCTGTTAGATTTCGAATTTCGGTAGATTTGGTCACTGTTTTAAAAGTTGAGGAACTTTGTCTATTTTGAATATCTTAGAATATTTAAGACATCTATGTGTCTAAATGTATAAAAATAGACTTTGTGACAGTATTAATTGTTTAAAATATTTATCAGACTATAAGATTATGAGATAGATACATAGAGATTATAAGATATTTATGACATATTTAATGTGTTTTATCAGGGCCACAAACTTAGTAATTCAATAGTCAAAATCGACAACCAGCATGCTATAGATTTATCTATTTGGACAGTCTTTGTAAATTTAAATACTAATACCATAGTGTCAGTTTGGGACGTATGCCACATGCTTTTGACCCTTAAACTGGGTAAGAACTTTTTAATTTAGCAGGTTCATGGTACAGTGTCAGATGGGCACATCGATATAAAATAGAAAATTTGGAGCCTCGTATGTATCATATTTTATTTTATTGCGTTCTTTTTTAGTGTTTTATATTACAATAAGTTTATATATATTACATTGTTGAATAAAATAAGACAAAACTTTTACCTATTTTCATTTAATCTTTATAAAAATAAAAATGAATTGCTCTTCGTTAGGTTTTGTATTTATTGATTCATAGGCGGTACGAAGTTTGCCGGGTCAGCTAGTCTTAAATATTAAATTGTATGAGCGCGGCTTGTCTTGAGGGCTTTTTGAGTGACTGCTGTTCGGTTAAACTAAATAAGATGGTGAGACTATGCCTGGACACTCCGCGGGGCTTATTGAGTAATCGTGGTGCAACGACCAACTGGGATTCTCACATAACCCAGTCCTGTCCACTGGCTGGGTATACATGGCTTTAAATATTGTCAGCTTAAATAAATTTGGCTGTAAACAATAGTACGTACCTTAAGGTCTGGGGCGTAGCTACCACCGTATTAATAATACGGGGCCCAAGAATACAAGGTAGAAAAGTCTACCCTAAAAGGTAGAAATTAAAAAATGTCGTTAACTATATTATATAGATTGCATTTCCGTAGATAACTGCTGGCCAATAATTTTATTTAATAATCATATTAAACCTAATTAATAAATAATTTCGATCAGTTCTAAACAATTCGAAATTCCATCAAGGAATCTCCTCTCTTCTACGGGTTAAAGCGGGCGTTTACCCTTTATTCGGGCCCCCAACACTCCCGGCTAACGTAAGCTACACTACTGATAAAGTAAGACCTAAAGATTATTCTTTTATATTGGAGTGGTCATACAGCAAATGCCAATAATTTTCACTTCAGAGCGCCTACAGAATTGACTTGTAAAACTCCATAAAAACGATTCAACACATTATTTACTAACGAAACGCCTGATCATTTTATAGGACATCACACTTGGGGAGAATCATCAATGTAAAATCATAGGCTCTTTTTCATAAAAGAGGGAGGCCCACGATCTTGTTGGGGACCTGATCATAAAATACCGACCCGCAAGTGAGTTGTCGGCCTCTAAAAGATAGGAAAGGTCCTTCTACTGCGAGCACCATGATTTTCCTAATGGAGTTCTGGTGACCTTACCTTCGCACTGGTACACACCAGCCACGATGAGTTATTTGGGTGTGGTGTTCTGTAAGGTGAAGGTACGTAGCTCCAATTTGAGTGGTTGGATCAAGTTTTTTGGAAGGCGATTTTAGACAACCCAGTGCCGCCTTGTCGTCTGTGTAGTAACGGATTTAGAATGCATAGTGCCACCACCCCATTCCTTCCTGAGGGTGTCGTAAGAATCCCTGGGCCAACCCGTCTGGCCAGGGTGGTACAGTAGGCTAATTACCATATATGTAACTGGAGGAGGCCTGACTCAGTAGTGGGTCATCTATGGGCTGAATAGTAGTAGTGGTTATGACCATAAACCCACAAAGTCTAACATGGCATCGGTGTGGTCGCTGCTGCGTTTCCCGTATTGGCCTATTTAGCCACCAAAAGGTCTGTTAAAAGTCTTGAAGCTTTTTCAACCATCGGAATAGATGTTATATTAGGATTATTCTCCATTAATTTGGAATACCAAATCACTTTAGTTTCTGAATAATTTCCGTACTGCTATACTACCAAAGGCCCTAAACCAAAATTCGTTGGTCTAGTGGTTAGATGTGCCACCTTTGGATCAACGGGTCCCGGGTTCGATTCCGGGGTCGGGCAAGTGTCTTTGTCTTGAGGCACTGGCTCGGAGTCTGGGTGTCATTTCTATCTATAAAATGTAAGTATAGACAAAAAAATTTTGATATAAGTAGTTTATCATCCATCTCGTTACCATAACACAAGCATTAAGTTGCTTAGCTTGGGACGAGATGGCGTTGTGTGAAATGTCCAAGGATATTTATATTTATAGATAAAAGCAATTGACGCTGTAATTCAAAACCATTCAAGAAACTATCGAATAAATCATCTTAAAGGTTAACTCAATAAACCCTAATTTTATCGTCTGTAAAGTATCCTGTTTATCGTCCCGGGGGGTTGGAATTGGAAGGTGACAAAGTGTATTCTATATCTGTCACCACAAAGATCAATAAATAGCATTTATTATTCAAGAGCAGAGCAAATCGTGTCGACATTGACAATTAGAATGTCATTGCCAACTCGTCTTCAATATTGTTTTTATTAGATCACTAATATATTGATCTCTTTAAATTAAACACAATCATTTACAACATGTATATCCTGATGTAAAATACAAGGTTATAACTTACCGTATGGTGACGAATTTCGAATATAAAGGATGTCGTATGAGGCGACTAAAGGAACGCTTGAGGCAGATCACCTATCCCTAAAAGAAGGAAACTTCATACAAATCCAACCCCGTCTTATTCTGCACATTACACTGTATCCCGGGGCTGTGTACAAAAAAAATAATTCACGAACACATATGCCACCCATACTCAGAGCAAGTATTTATTTATTTATTTCATCATCATCATTTCAGCCAAAAGACGGCCACTGCTGGACATAGGCCTCCCCCAAGGATCTCCACAAAGGCCGGTCCTGGGCCGCCCGCATCCACTGCTTTCCGGCGACCTTAACCAGGTCGTCGGTCCACCGTGTGGGAGGCCTACCAGCACTGCGCCTTCCGGAACGCAATCGCCACTCGAGGAGTTTTTTGCCCCATCGGGCGTCGGTCCTGCGAGCTATGTGCCCTGCCCACTGCCACTTAAGTTTGGCAATCCGGTGGGCTATGTCGCTGACCCTAGTTTTCCTGCGTATCTCCTCATTTCTGATTCGATCTCGCAGGGAAACTCCGAGCATAGCCCTCTCCATTGCCCTTTGGGTGACTTTGAGCCTTCTGATGGAGCCCATAGGGAGCGACCACGTCTCCATTTATTTATTTATAATTACGTAAATAACACCTTAACAGCTATAGCGCCAATGCGATGTTACTACTACAATACAAATAATTAATACACTACTAAATTAAAAAAACACACTTAAAATACATTTGAAATACCTAAAATTAAAGCACTTAAGTACAATTAACAATAAAATAACCATCCCAGTCTTTCAATACACTCCAGTGCTACTCCTGTAGTTGTTGAACAAGTAAGTAAGTTGAACCTGCGATCTAAAGGCAGCACATCCACCCTAGACCAGAAATTTGGAGGAAGCCCGACTCAGTACTGGGTTTATTATGGGCCGAAATGTGATTTACAACCCTATAAACAGGATAGGAAATAACTTGTAAAGATTATAAAAACATTATGTCAATGGAAACTTGTAAATGGGCAACGTTCTTTTTATAAGTTATATTTAAATATACAGAGTGTCCCAAAAATAGTGTCAAGCGGAAGTCCAGAGATAGAGCACCACTTGGGGTACCCGAATCACCCCCATGTATGTTCTGCGATTTTTCATAGCTTTCGTGTCATGATTTTTTTTCTGAATTTTCTACCTAAAGAACTACCTAAAGCTATGAAAAATCGCAGAACATACATGGGGTGATTCGGGTACCTCAAGGGGTGCTCTATCTCTGGCCTTCCGCTTGACACTATTTTTTGGGACATCCTATAATATGTAACTGTATGTTTCACGTTTCAACATGTCTGGCCAGAATGCAACAAGAGGCACATTAAAATCAATATCATTGGAGAAGGCAGCCATCAACATACTGCTAATCTGTCACATAAATATTAGAAACCCGAAGTGGTTATTTTCCAAGAACCCGAAATGGTTATTGGACAGGAATCTGAAGTGGTTATTTTCCAGGAACCCGAAATGGTTGCCGTAAAACCTAACATTGTGTAATGAACTCCATGCTTAGGTTTTGCATACTGTGGAGTCAAGGTTCAAGTTATTTTGTCATAATTTAATCCTATTATGCTTATATTATCATAGAATAGTATAAAACAAAGTCGCATTTTTCTGTCCGTCCCTATGTATGCATAAATCTTTAAAACTACGCAACGGATTTTGAAGCGGTTTTTTTTAATAGATAGAGTAATTCAAGAGGAAGGTTTATAGGTATAATATAATTGCACCCGTGCGAAGCCAGGGCGGGTCGCTAGTATTATCATAGAATACATAATATCACCAACACCACACCATCTTTAGGATGTCGTAAGAGGCGACTAAAAGAACACAAGAGGCAGATCACCTAGCCTCAAGACAAGGAAAACTTGATACAACCCCTGGGCCAACCCGTCTTGCCAGCGTGGCACAGTAGGTAATTTCCCTCCATGAATTCGGAGGAGGCCCGACCCAATAGTGGGTAGTTTATGGGCTGTAACGAGGCGGGTGGTGAGCTTGTTTGCCAGTTCCGTGTTAGTCATAAATTGCGTAGGTGAGCACCTTTTTGCGGTGTACACTGAAATACTATTATTAAATATTTAAGCGCTAACAAGCGATGATTGGGCATTTCTGTGTGTATGCAATCTTGAAATTTGTATGTCACTTAAATACGTATGTTATGTCACTTCCTAACAAAATAGACAGCTCTCAATAAATTTTGGAGTTTTTTTTTAATCGACGAACTCCTTTTTTCTGTCTATGTATTACGTGACTTGCCTATTGCATTTTGAAACAGCTTCTATTGTAGCGTTCGAAATATACCTTATCAATGTAAACTTAACCCTGTGTCAACCCGTCTGGCCAGCGTGGCACAGTATATAATTACCCTCCATGTAGTTGGTGGAGGCTCTACTCAGCAGTGGAAAAAGTATAGGCTGAGAAGAAGAACAAGTAGAAGAATGTATACATAACTTAAACGGTAGTTTTGGAAATTGCTAGCGATCGGTTAGTCCTAGAAATTACTTAAAAAAACCTACAGAAATTAATGGTAACTCCAACGTCATACGAATATTTAAACCTTTAAACATTTAAATAGTGTTAGTTTATCATTTGAATTATATTTTAATTGAGTTCACAAATAATTTAAAGCCATTCAAGTTCCAATATCTATAATTGCACCTCATCTGGCTATATTTATCTAGACATCAATAAGTTGCACATTGCTCGCGGGTTATTTCAAATAAGTAAAGTTAAGGCACTATACATCCGGCCAGTACATCTCACATTTGAGATTTGCAGATGACATAGTCCTAATGGCGGAATCGCTGGAGGAGCTGCAACAGATGCTGACCAGCTTAGCATCAGCCTCGCGACGGGTGGGTCTCGGCATGAATTTGGATAAAACCAAAATCATGATGAATGATCACATTCATCCGAGACCTATCGTTGTGAATGGCCGTCTTGTTGAAGCTGTTTCAGAATACACATACCTCGGGCACATTTTGCAATTAGGTAGAAGCAGCTTCGACAGGGAGGCCAAGAGGAGGATCCAGCTGGGCTGGGCAGCATTTGGAAAACTTCGTCGGGTCTTCTCGTCGCCCATCCCGCAGAGTTTGAAAACTAAAGTTTTCGACCAGTGCGTCCTACCCGTCATGACCTACGGCGCCGAGACGTGGACACTCACGGTGAGACTAGTCCACCAGTTTAAAGTCGCTCAGCGTGCTATGGAGCGAGCTATGCTTGGAGTTTCTCTGAAGGATAGGCTCCGTAATGAGATTATCCGGCAGAGAACCAAAGTCACCGACATAGCTCAGAGAATTAGCAGACTGAAGTGGCAGTGGGCTGGTCATATCTGTAGAAGAACCGACAACCGCTGGGGTAGACGAGTTCTTGAGTGGAGACCGCGAATCGGCAAGCGTAGTGTGGGACGGCCCTCTGCTAGATGGAGCGACGATCTGCGAAAGGTTGCGGGCAGCAGCTGGATGCGTCAAGCTGAAGACAGGGCGCTATGGCGCTCTTTAGGGGAGGCCTATGTCCAGCAGTGGACTAATGTGGGCTGATGATGATGATGATGATGAAGGCACTATATAAAAAATGGGTTTCGTATTATGATCTCCTTCGACACTAGATATTAGACAAAGCAGATACGGTTGGTTGGTCCGTATGGTGACATATTTAGAATTTATAGTGTGACCACCTCATTCCATAGTGAGGGTGTCGGAAGAACCGACAAAAGTAGACTAGGCCGATAACCTAGCCACAAGATAAAGAAAAATGTATACGAAGCCTTTTTTTTACGTCGGTGATCCTCGTGGATTCCCGGCCGTTGGGACTGGCCGGGTTATGTGGGACTCCGGGGCGCGTAGAGATGGTAAATTGCGCCCCGACCTACTCACTAAAACCAATGGCGATACTCGATTGTCCGAACCAGGGCCACGGGATTCACTGCCCCATAGGAGAACATGCTCCGGGACCCTGGGGACCTCAGCCCATTTAGTGGAGCCCCAATATCCAAGGCGGCTCCTCTCCGACCACGCAGGGGGTAGCTATAGTAGCCTCCCCCTGTTACACCGCTGGATGTACCTATACGAAGCCCTGTGCCAAACCGTCTGGCCAGCGTGGTACAGTAGGCTACGTACCATCGTGTAATTAGATGAGGATCGACTCAGCAGCAGGTCATTTACGGGCTGAAAAGTAGTAGTAGTGTATACTAGTTCACGGATTAAATGGTTCTTCTATTCGGTGATAGGTACAAGAATCGCCCGTAGGAGTAATTACATCACGGCAGTTCAAGCGCAATCGGAATTAAGCCGCTGGCAACACTTGATTTTGACGAGTGACATTAAAAAGTATGAGAACTCGTAGACCTTTTAAAAGTATTGCTATGACATCCATCGATTCGTCATTCGATTCCTAGGGTTATCACAAGGAAATAAACTACTACTACAGTCATGTTTTTAAATTGTTATTTCAATAAATACAGCCTTCTGCTACACTGTTTAACACTTTGTCGGCATGTGACCCGCTATTCAGTCGGGTCTCCTCGAATTGCATGGATGGGAATTAGCCTACTGTGTCACGCTGGCCAGACGGGTTAGCTCAGGGTTTCATATCAAGTTTCTGTGTCTTGCGGCTACATTTAAGCCTCGTAAGGCACCCTCAAGATCGAATGGGGTAGTGACACTATGTATTCAAAATTAAAACTCATTTAATCAAGTTGGCTCATTGGAGCTCTTTTGACAAGTCAAATAACAAAATAAATTTTAAAATTTACCATTTACTTATAATAATTGAAAATTGATTATTTACCATCTACCACCAGTTCGGAATGCAGCTCTATAGAGAAGAACTAGCAAGAAACTCTGTAGTTGCTCTTCTTAGATCGCAATTTTTATGTACAAGCCCGCGATATGACATATTTGTGAGTGCAACCTCACGCAATAGTCGCAAAGAGCCAAACATTAGCAAGATCTAGTGAACAATAGTAACCTTCTAATGTCTGAGCCAACCGACCCGCAACGGCACCTGTTCCAAGCATGTCGCATGTGACAGCCCTCCTTAACTAAATTGCAGGGAAGAGAGTTAAGAATATCTGTTGTCAATTAATTATTAAATCGGTGTTCCCAATTCGTACACGTGAAAAACTTAATACATTTCCTTTTTTAGTTTCAAACCAGTGGTAAGTATACTTGAGAGATTGCGCTGTTTACATTGTCATAGGAACTTTTGTCTCTGTCAACCTTAAATATTAACAAAGTATCATCTGCAAACAACATAATATTACAAATTTTTTTTTATAAAATGAGGGAGGTCATTAATATACACGTGTATTAAAAATAAAATTGGGCCAAGAATAGAACCCTGCGGCACGCTCATTAGCACAGGTGAACCGGTCGACTGAACACCATTTACGCTTACAAATTGAATCTTGTCATTTAGACATGATGCTATTACACACTAATTATTCACATTTACACTAATTATGTCATCCTTAAAAATGTTAACATTAAAAAAGCTAGCTTGCTTACCCTATTTTTCAAATAATTAAGCCAAAGGTGTGTTTGTAATCCGTGTGGTGACGGATTAAGAATACATGTTATGGTGCCTTCACCCCATTCCATTCTGAGGTTGTTTTAAGAGACGAGTAAAGGAAATTACAAGGCTGAAAACCTAGCTGCTAAGAACACTTGAAACCTGGCCAGCATTTAACAGTAGGCTAATTACCCTCCATGTAACTAGATTAAACCCAACTCAGCAATGGGTCATATAAGGCGTGAGTGGTTTTTTAATCTAGTTATCGTGATTTATACAGTTACTTAAAACGGAGCATCTTTACGTAAGTTAATAGACTGTCTATTAGCTTTCAAATACTTTAAATAAATATCGATTCACTTGATAATAATCATTGCGAGTCACGATGACTGGGCAATAGCTAACCCTATTCATAACTCGCAAATACTAGCAAATCAATTAGTTACTACGATTCTTTGGTATCGATTCGATACACTTTAATTGTTGTTGCGTTAATTTTGATAGGCTTTGCTACTGCGGTGTTAGTTAATTTTTGGAGTCTCTTTCAAAATCGTCATATTGCAAGAATAATAATAATTGTATTTGGGAAATTATGCATTTTTATATTCGGCCAGGATGAGGCCTATTTGTTTTTAACACGTTGAGTGCGGTACATACCAATTTTGGCCTGTATTAGACTTTGATTTGATGCGACGTTGAAAGTAGGTGATCTCTGTCTGGTGCGGGGGTGATTTCACATTGATATACCCTAGCTCAGAAAGAGACAAATATACATTTAGGTTCGTTATGTTAAATTGTATTCAATAGGAAGGTTTTAGGTGTACAAGACAAATTCGACTCGTACCGCACACGATGATAAAAAACTAAAATCGGTGCGGTACCAGCCAAAAATGTCTTGTAAACTATGGTCTTGTATCGCACCTCAGGAACTTGTCAGTGTAGGCTAGTGCTGTGACTGATGCCGACTTATTTTGTTTTATTTTCGTGAATAAATACCTGATTACATCATATTTCTCGATTTTACAATAGATGCACCGAGGAAAAGTCACGGAAAATATTGCTAAAAGTGTTTGAAGATACCGATAAAAGTGCCCAAATTGATGACCGGAACTTGACGATTGCTAGACGAAACACGGGTGGGGCTCCTTCAAAAATACGTATTTTAGAAGATGTTACGTTACCACAATTATCATACTCAAGTACTAGCAATGCACCGCATACTATAACAGTCCCACAAGAATCGAGTTTAGAAGCTAAAGATCCACTGCAACCACAGAATTTGACTTTAGTTGTAGATAAAACTATATCAGTGCAATCCGTACAACTTCTGCAAACGTAATCGTTTTAATAATATATAAATTATAAACATCGATGGCGATATTTTGTTTCATTAGATTTCCCAACCCTATAAAACTATCGACATAACAGACCTTGCCCTACCCCCGTGATGCGGTACAAGCCGAATTTGTATTGTCAATTAAATATCATATAATTTCTAAAGTTAAGACTGTAGTCAGTGGCGACGACACATGTATATAATTGAATATGTCAACTTATTATTGCGAACATAAAATTATATTTTTGTATAAAGAAATAAGAATATATTGGGCAAAACTTAATCGTTGGTTTACAAGTCTTTATCGTCTTGTATCGCACCAGTAGTAAAACTTTTACATGTCAAAAATGGCATGTATAGCACTGAACGTGAGTTATAGAAATTAATCCCCGCATTCAACGTGTTAATAAATCGCACTACGTCGGATATTTTGTTTTAACGTAATTACTTACTTTCCAGCAAAAACAGCACATAAATTACCCACTGCTTAGCCTACAGAGCTGCGTTGGCACAGGATTTCACACTATGCCGAAGTCCTCAGGGTCCCGGACAGTCCAGGATCGCCGTCGGTTTTAGTGGGTAGGTCGGGGCGCAATTTTCCATCTCTACGCGTCCCGGAGTCCTACATAACCCCGCCAGTCCAATCGGTCGGGAACACACAAACAAAAAAGGTTTCACATATTTTCCTTCTTCTACGGGTAGGTTTTCGGCCTTACCATTTAATTTCGTCAGCTCTTACCACACCCTCAGGATAAAATGAAGTGATGACACTGTGTATTCTAAATCCGTCACCACACGAATTTGCTGTTAACACATGACATAAAATGTTCTGCCATTTCTAATTGAACTTGTTCTCTAGTTGCAGACCATCTGTTAGTTTATGACTCATTTCCTAAAGTTACCTATTGTGAGTAATGGCGAGTAACGTAACGTGAAGGCGCTTCCTCTCGCTTACGAGTGTTCCACGTATTTACTTCCTAGTCGGACGTTCCTTTTAGGGCATCTGCACACTTAGAACTGGATATTACAAAGTTCCCACGTAACACTAAACGTGCGCAGAAAAGCAAGTGTTGTTGGACTAGAGAATGTTCTGGTTTGCTCCGGGGTCGGGAAAGTGTCTTGGTTAAGCCAAACATTCTTACATTCTGGGTGCTATTTGCGTTGGTGAATTTTATGTTATAATATAGATATGTTGAACATTCTTTATCATTATCACTATCGCTACATAGGACGGACAGACGACAGCGACTTTGTTTTATACTATGTAGTGATAGTGATATCATTGCACCCGTGCGAAGCCGGGGCCGGTCGCTAGTATGTAATAAAATAGGTGTTGTAAAGTAGCGAGTTGCCTTTAAATCTGAAACTAAACTTTGTATGTAACTCGGTGCCAACGTCTTAGTATTATTTACCACCACAAATTTTTGAAGCTCATAACTGTTCCAATATAAGTAACTTCAAATGTGACCGATCGATAAGCAATAAAACATTCTTGAATTCATAAGCTAACCTCACGAAGGCGCAGCCAACCAGCCATAATCAATTGGGATCACTATCCATCACAAAATACACCTACCAACACGCATACAATTCTTAAATAATGCATATATTCTTTATTCTATTGAAGAAGTTCCAATAAGTGGTCAGGCGTCAATAATGGCGGGACATATTGGCTGAGGTTATGTACTAATCTGTCAAGAAAGTACCTGGAAAAGATCTCATCATCATTTCAGCCAAAAGACGTCCCCTGCTGGACTTAGGCCTACCCCAAGCATTTCCACAAAGGCCGGTCCTGGGCCACCCGCGTCCATCGTTTTCCGGCGACCTTAACCAGGCCATCGGTCCATCGTGTGGGAGGTCTACCAGCACTGCGCTTTTCGGAACGCGGTCGCCACTCGAGGACTTTTCTGCCCCATCGGGCATCGGTCCTTACCACTGCCACTTTAGTTTGACAATCCTGTAGGCTATGTCGGCAACCCTGGTTTGCCTGCGTATCTCCTCAATATGTTTGTATTGGATACCCAATACACAAAATGTTTGTTAATCAGCCAAATTTATTTTATCACCTTCAAAGAATGCTCCTTCAGAAACGATAGTCTTACGCCGACGAATAATCCAATCATCAAAACAATTTTTAAACGCTGTTTCCGACTCCTGAGCCACAGAAAGGTCGACTGCCATTTCTCTCAAAGTTGAATGAGGACTCTCAGTCACTATTTTCTTCACTTTTGCAATGTTAACTTCAGTTAACTTCACTTATGCAAATAAACAACAAGAAATTCACTTCAGACGTTGATGGCCTACCAGAGCGAGGCAAATCCTCCATCACATCTCAACCGCTTTTGAACGCTTTGTACGACTCATAAGCACGTGTTTTTGATAAAGTCGACTCACCGTTTGCCTTCTGTAACATTTTACACACTGACACACGTTTAAATGAAAATATGTTTAGGCGCACTATAATTGCTAACGCAGTTCATAAAACATATAAAAGTCGTACGTAGATACCCTTAGATGATCCCGATACTGAATTATAGCAGAACAGTCAGGTTAACGAAGCCAATTACGATGATACCAATCGATTAATCGTGGCTTGAACCGATTACTCTTTGTACGGCCTTTGAAGCATTATCTTAGTGAAGGTATGAAGGGCTCTGATTTTAAGAAACGAAGCATTGTTGTACCATGAGACGGATGTTGTATAAGGTACGTCCACACCTGCGAAATCATAGACGAGAATATAGTGTTACAGAATCTATAACGCAGTATGACGGCAGAATGTTTTAGGTTAAAACGTACGATGTTAAGCAAATTGCAGGGCAAATTTATTTACATCCAATTGATGCAAATAAAAGACTGAGACAAACGCCTTTGGTTTTAGTGGATAAAGCAGAGCACTTAGTACCATCTTTCTGAGCCTGGAGTTCCACATACCGCGGCTAGTATCCAACGGCAGGGTATGCATTAGGATTTCCAACAAAAAAGCCATCCATACACCAAGTTGGTCGTGAATGGCCAAGAAGTAAGAAAGAAAGACTTAAAATAGACAATTATTAAATTATTTATGAGATTTACTATGTCAATCCGTGTGGGGTCTAGAATAAAATGATAACGTCGATAACCCACCCGCTAGAGAAGAAAAACTTGATACCAAATCCTTTGCCAACCTAAAATCCTAATTACCCTCCAAGACTCAGTAGTGGGTACATTGTGGTCTGAGAAGTAAGTAAGACATTATGTCGATATGAGGATGGAGTTTTAATCTTTAGATTACTATAATGCCAGAAATAATTGTATACCTACCGCTGACATAATAATAGTTCCATTGATAATGTAAAATTAAAAAGGCATGTTTGTTTAAACGACGAGCGCCAAATTAAGCAATTTTTGTTGAACTTTTAATATCTGGCGCGTTTCACGTATCGGTAACATTTGCCCATTTCTGCTTCTTCTTATTATGGTGTTGGTCACAAGGAGTCTTTAATGGGTTACTCAGGTGCATTACTTAATTCTTAATTGATACGAAAGGCCAGGTTTTCTTATAATGTAACTTTTGAAGAATTTACGAATGATTAATTTAAACGATAAAGGTGAACAGGAAGCAGATGAATAATTTTAATGGTTGATAACTGACACTTGAAATCGTGGAAAATGGTACATATAGTGATGAATTGAAGAAACATAGTTATTGAACTGTATTTTATACGTGTCATAAGCTGCGATAATAGAATGGAAGTATGCCTACAAGCGAAACGAAATTTTATGCAAGACTTTTGAGATGCATGGCACTACGCAAAATTTGACGTCATAATTAAGCGGTCTGCATGGTATTAAATACAATTTTGTGTGAGCCTTACGTGGTCTGCATGGTATAAACTAAACTAGTGGTCGCCCAGTGGTCTACATTTGACCATAATTAATTTAAACTTCTATTTTCAATTTGACCACATACTTCACTACATAGTATAAAACAAAGTCGCTGCCGTTTGTCCGTCCCTATGTATGCTTAAATCTTTAAAACTACGCAACGGATTTGATGCGTTTTTTTTTTAATAGTTAGAGTGATTCACGAGGAAGGTTTTTAAGTATAATACATCCATTATATTGTAGAGAAACACTGACATATTTAGAGATTCATCATTGCACCCGTGCGAAGCCGGGGTGGGTCGCTAGTTATAACTATACGGTTGCAGCCGTATTGGAAAGACCTGATAGGACGCTCTAATGGCCGCTGTAATATACACCATAACTGGTCGAAATCCAGCTCTAGCATATTTTATAAGTTGATATCAAGGTGATGAGTTTTATTTATTCTCATTACACGCTATATAGCAAATAATCGTTAAATATAATATGTAGAAACAAAATTCAATTGACAGGCGTGGAGCGTCTGATTGCTTGTAAAGTAAGCTTCAATGTCAGACTACCTTCTACATTCCTGCTTGTCAATTCAGTAGTTTTATTAGATATACAGAGTGTAACGATTCCATGTGATGACGGATTTAGTAAAAGTAGTGTCACCACCGCATTCTATATTGAGGGTATTGTAAGGAAATGACAAGGCCGATAACGTAGACACAAGTTAAGGAAAACTTGTTACGCAACCCTGTGCGAACATATTTGTCTAGTGTGGCACAATAGGCCAATAAAATATCTCTATATGTAATTGGAAGGGTATGAATCAGCAGCGGGACAGATATAGGTTGAGTAGTATTGTAATAAAAACCTTATAGCTATAACGGAAGGATCGTTGCTGTGTGCAACATTTCGGGAAACCCGAGGTACATTTTTTTCCCGAAATGTTGGTCATTTTGGTGACGTATGTGCCACAACTTGAAAAATGAGCACAGACATCCCAAGAAACTATATGGAACTCAGTTGGCTGGATATGTAAACAATATGTAAAGCTGGTTGCTTTTCAGTGGATCCCATGTTTTGTGGTTAAACCTAGTATTATAGTATATGTATAACAAAAACCATATACGTAGCTATAACAGAAGGATCGTTATTGTGTGCAACATTTCGGGAAAATCAAAGCTAAATTTTTTTCTTTATTTTTTAAAAGATAGAAACCAACCATAGATCAAAAATTAAGTAATTAAGATTTAACAGGTATTCATGTTATTATTGGAACATTATTTTTATTAACATGTTTATAACTTGAAAAATGAGCACCCGAAAGTTTATGGAACTCAGCTTGCTGGATAATAATAACTAAAGCTGGTTGGTTTTCAGTGGACCCCATGTTTTATGGCAAAAACCTGGTATATACCATAGGGAATCGTCTATATTTCAGTTATACTTCAAGATTGATAAACATTTTCAAACCAGAACTGCTTTCCATAAGCTCACCTCGGATAGCTGTAGGTTTTTTGATACACCCTGTACACATAGTATCTATTAACATCTTAATGTAATTGGTAGCTATCGAAGATTAGTAACAGGTATTCATTTATCAAAAAAACTTAATACATGTTTGGAAAAAATAAAATTAATGCGGCCATAGAAGATTTATAAAGGTACCAATGCTAGAAGAACAAAAAATGAACACATGATTTTCATAGATATTCGTAATTCTTCATCTTTTTAAATTTAATTCTACTATTGCTACGGCTGGACCGATTTGAATTTTTTTTTGTATGCATTTGGGTGGCACCCAGGATGGTTTAGATTCACAAATCAGCTCGACAGGTGGCGCTGCAGTAGATAAACGAATATCATGCAGGACAACGTCTGCCCAGTCAGCTAGTTACATATAAAATGACTAGCAGACCCGGTCACGAGTTGTTGTGGCTAAGGTTTTATTACAATTAACATTAACATACATTAATTAAACTTTTAACTCTTAACATAGCGCCATCTATTGAATACTTAGTCAATCCAGTCAACAGATATCGCCATCTGTTAAAATAGTCAAATAATTTGCAATAAAATTATGTTGCGACTTTAAATTGAAATGTAAGCTATCCTACCTTTAAAGTTGTAGCAAACTGCACGTGGTGGGAACTACCTGGAGGGTAATTAGCCTACTGTACCATGCTGGCAAGACGGATTGGTATATGGTTACGACTAGGTTTTCGGCTCTATCATTGCCGTTTGTCGGGTCTAACGACACCCTGAGGATGAAATGGGGTGTTAGATACTATTATTAGATTATTAGTTAAAAAAAGTGAAACATCTGTCCTTCGGATGAAAAAATATGAAGTTACGAAAGGCCCCGATTGATTGGGCGCTACACATTGCTGGTATTTAAATAACACAAGTTAACATTGGTCCAGTGTAAGCTGCGCCGCCCTTGACTTTTAAAGAGTACCTCCCGACGCTTCCGACGAACGACACTAGTAGACTGACATACGACTGTCAGCTTGCCGGTAGCCATATTTAGGGTGAACACATATCTTACTAGGAAAACTTGATACAAACCCTGTGCCAACCCGTCTTGCCAGCGTGGCACAGTATGCTAATTTCCCTCTATGAGTTTCGAGGAGGCCTGACTCAGTAGTGGGTCATTTAAGGGCTGAAACGACGAACGACGACGTATCTTACTAACTACTACTAATGACGGGTTAGCACATCTCTACGCGGCCCGGAGTCCCACATATCTTACTACGGTAGCATTTGACTTGGCTATTTAGTCTTATTGCTGCCAGTGACGACATATAGTTCCGAACAGGTGGTAGACGATAGAATGACTAGTTAAATAAATATTATAAATAATATATTGACAATTTGTAAGTATCTATAGTGACTTAAATACTTAAAATAAATTAAATTGAATTTGAAGAAATACAGAGACGTGGTCACTTACTATTGGCTCCATCAAAAGGCTCGAAGTCACACAAAGGGCAATGGAGGGTTATTCCCTGCGAAATCGAATTAAAAATAAGGAGATACGCAGGAGAACCAGAGTTACCGCCAAACCCAAAAGATTGCTAAACTTATGTGACAGACGCCCGATGGGGCAGAAAAGTGTTCGAGTGGCGACCGCGTTTTGGAATCCTACACGGTGGACCGATGGCATATAAGTCTGTTTTATTTAAAAGAGCCACCATGGAGTTTTTGCCGGCTCTTCTCTGTGGAATGGCATTAAGAACCGGTGGTAGAAACAGACTGTTTTTTTTTAAATTTAAGTTATTGTGTTATTGTTTTTTTCTATTTTGACTACTTGACATTCTTAAAAGAATATTCAAATAAAATTAAAAATTAATTTTGTGCCAGCGATTATTGAAGATCAGGTAAGGCATCCTGTGATTGGAGGAGGACTCAGTAGTGGGTCATTCATGGGTTGTAGTAGCAGTTACAGAAAACCTTAGCCAAACACTATCAAATTAAAACTTAGTATGGAAATTTACAAGTCACTAGATATATTTTATGATTTATATAACTAGAATGAGTAAAGTATAGTTTATTATAGATTTGGCACCACTAAGTTGTGTTATGTTCCTAACAATTTCAGTAGCTAGGAGTGGTTGAGAAACGCGGCCTTTGAAGAATTTCGAAACGATATTTAGAGCAATTGTATTGTACTTATAGTAGTAATTGTATATCTTCGATAGGTATCAATTAACAGCTATGTTCTCTGTATAACAGTTGGTAGATAAATATTGCGTTACATCCGTTGTTTTTCTATACCTAAATTTATATTGAATTTTCATTGTATGGTTGCAGTAATTGTTGATATTCAAATAGTGTCTATTATTAATACAAATTAATCAAGGCCTATGGGAATCAATACCTCTAATGGAAACTTTAAAAAATATCTCTGACCTTATCGTTGGACAGCCAAATGAAAGGGATAGCAACAAGGCCCCAAACCTGCTTTTCTATCGAAGTGCGTAACCGACACAATTAATTCGCTAGCATTAATCTGTTACATTTAAAAGTTCTTGCCAAATAGTTCTGTCAAAAAACTTTGGTAAACGTCCCATTATGACACTGTAGTATGTTATCAAAGCTGTCAAAATCTACAGTTAATAACACATTGATTGAAGATTTTGTCTATTGAATTCGTCAATAGCAGTTGCTTTTGTAAATTTTTCATATCTCCGCACCGAATTATTGTAACTTAGACTCATATTTAACAATCCACCTACCACAGACAATTGTAAATAGATTTTATAACTGTTTCATATTTATGTTATTATACTAGTGGCCCGCCCCGGCTTCGCCCGTGCAAAGCGGGGGTGAGTTATACTTAAAAACCTTCCCCTTGAATCACTCTATCTATTAAAAAAAACCGCTTCAAAATCCGTTGCGTAGTTTTAAAGATTTATGCATACATAGGGACGGACAGAAGAATACGACTTTGTTTTATACTATGTAGTGATAGTGATAGTGATGAAAGTTACTAGTGTCCTAATGATAATACAGATAATACGGTCTTGTGCCAAAAGCGCTTGGTCCGGGTACTGAAACTGACACTATACCTAGTTAGTAGGTTACTAAAACTAAAACAAAATCGACAATCAAAGGCAAGGTAATTGGCGTTTTTTTAATCTATTAAATTAGCTGGTTTCAGCCCAGATTAAATACATGTTTTAGTTTTAGGCTTTTACTATTATGAAATACAGCGTAAACAAATAATTGCGATATAATATTACTAGCTAACTAACTATATGACACTAACAATATCCGTCGACGTCGTCGTCACAGCCCATAAATGACCCACTACTGGGTCGGGCCTCCTCCAAATTCATGGAGGGAAATTAGCCTACTGTACCAAGCTGGCAAGACGGGTTGGCACAGGGTTTGTATCAAGTTTTCCTTCTCTTGGGGCATCTAGCCTCATTCTGCCTCTTGTATTCTTTTAGTCGCCTCTTAAAGACGGTATGGGTTAGTGACATTGTGTATTCTAAATCCGTCACAACACCACAACAATATCCGTTTCCATATTATTGAGACCAATAGATTAACTGATCTCTAAAAGGAAAATCTTTAATTTAAATAACATAAAATAATACAATATTTGTACTTCGTAGTACAAAAAAAAACACTTCTACTTTTATATTATTTTTAATTGTTACCTTTTAGCATTCGAATAATGTTTTTTTTGTAAGGTATTGAAATACCTTACAAAAAAAATGCGTATTAAGAACGTAATTAGTACTAAAATTTATTTTATATCAACATAATTTTAGGAAACAAATTAAACAAACCGCAAATTAAAGTTCAAGTCCAATTTAAAATGATACCTGCCCATTACTTGAGGTTTTAAAAACGGAATAAAATAAGATAAAATTCTCAATAACAATATTAGTAGTATTTATTGATGACGCGGCAATAATAGGATGTGGATAAGGATCTTCTACATGTGAATGACTAGCGTTGCCATTTAGCTTTTAATAAACACTTTTATCGATAGATGCATTGTATTTGCAATTACACAAATCCGGGTCAGGGATTTGAACCGCTGAATCAAATTTTTATCTTGTGACAGGCAGATGGATCACGACATTTAGGGTTCTTAGCATAACTAAAACATCACGACACGTCATTCTAAATTGGTTCTAAAACGGAACTGCCTTTAAACTTCATGTCACTTAAAAATAATGGACCTTGATAATCTTTGTTTCAGTTGTAACAGTAATATCGTTTCGTTTCGGCCCGTTAATGATCCACTACTGGGTCGGGCCTCCTCCAAATTCATGGAGGGAAATTAGCCTAGTGTGCCACGCTGACGGGTTGGCACATGGTTTGTATCAAGTTTTCCTTCTCTTATGGCTATTTGATCTGCCTCTTGCCTTTTACGACAGCACAAAGATGGAATGGGTTTTAAAGAAATTTGTTTAGTTCTATTAAAATGTCTCTATATCTTAAATAGGTCTCGTATTTAGTAATCGATTGATAACAACCATATCAGTATATAAGCTTTAGTATCGTCACGCGTTAGTTTAGGACAGGTTTTATGGGATCAACGGGTCCCGGGTTCGATTCCCGGGTCGGGCAAGTGTCTTTGTCTAAACCAGAGGCACTGGCTCGGAGTCTGGGTGTCATTTCTATCGATAATATGTATGTATTTACAAAAAAAAAATGTATGTAAGTAGTTTATCATCCATCTCGTTACCATAACACAAGCATTAATTTGCTTAGCTTGGGACGAGATGGCGTTGTGTGAAATGTCTAAGGATATTTATTTATTTATTTATTTATTTATTTATTTATTTATTTATTTATTTATTTATTTATTTATTTATTTATTTATTTATTTATTTATTTATTTATTTATTTATTTATTTATTTATTTATTTATTTATTTATTTATTTATTTATTTATTTATTTATTTATTTATTTATTTATTTATTTATTTATTTATTTATTTATTTATGTATTTATTTATTTATTTATTTATTTATTTATTTATTTATTTATTTATTTATTCATCAAAAACATCCTTAGGACACACACTTCTTACTACTACTACCCAGCTCACGGGTCGGCACATTTCCTCATTCTCACAATCCATTCATCTGTTTTCATATGTGGGGATATACCGCGTCTAGCCTGATTCGTACCACCAGTTCAGAATTTTGCTCTACAGGCTTACAGGCTCATAAGCCGGCCAGAAGCTTTGTAGTTGTTTAGTTCGCTAGATGAGAAAAACACGCTACAGTTACATAATAAGATAGACTACTACCATATGACGTTACGATGAGTAGTATTTTAGTATAAACTAGCGACCCGCGCCGGCTTCGCACGGGTGCAATTGTGCATGTATTATACATATAAACCTTCCTCTTGAATCACTCTATCTATTAAAAAAAACCGCTTCAAAATCCGTTGCGTAGTTATAAATATTTAAGCATACATAGGGACGGACAGACGACAGCGACTTTGTTTTATACTATGTAGTGATATACATCCTACTAACATAATAATTCTTCTGTTTCTGTCTATTGCAGGACTTTGTAAGATGTTAATTGCGTTAATAATTTAAACAGCGACATCTAGTAGCAAAAAACGTGTTAACCAAATATGTCAACCGACTCCAAAATATGCACTAAACACCGTTATATACACACCTTAATTTCGCACATGCCGCATACGCATACATATATCCTATTACATTTTTGTTATGACCTTATTACACTCGAGAGCAATGAATCCGGGTCACTTAAAGAATGTTAAAAATATCGGAAACTAAAAATGATAGGTTAATGCAATAAATTGTATTTAATAGACAATGTAATACTCCTTAAATGAAAGTAAAAAAAATATGAGTCACCATACATTTTATTAACACAAAATTTCATAAAGAAAAAAACTGCTGATCTCTCCTTAAAACAAAAATAGGAAACATGAAATTTTTGAACTTTATTACGATTTTCTTGAATTTTAATACTTCGTATTGCCTCCTCGTGTTTCCATTACTGCGTTTACGCGGTTTGGCATGCTGTACACCAAGTTCCTTATACGATTTTGGGGAATATTCTCCCATTCCTCTGTGAGAGCAATTTTGAGCTCACGAAGCGTGATTGGGGGAGGGTTTCGTTGTTTTACGCATCTGCCTAGCTCGTCCCAAGCATGCTCGATCGGGTTGATATCCGGGCTGCGCGCTGGCCACTCCATACGAGTAATGTTCATCTCTTGAAGGTAGTCATTCACAATCCTACCTGTATGAGGTCGGGCATTGTCATGCATAAATATAGCAAAACCTAAATTGACCATAAATGGACCAACGTGATCATTGAGGATTTCTTCCACATATCTTACGCTAGTTAAAGAGCCGTTTTCTATGATCACTAGCTCTGTGCGACTTTCAGAAGAAATTCCGGCCTACACAAGTACAGACCCACCACCGTAGGCTACTTTTTCTTCGATGCATGCTTGCTTGAATCTTTCCCCTGGTCTTCGATACACTCTGTGTCTTCCATCGTGCTTGTAGAGCATAAATTTTGATTCGTCGGAGAACATAACTTTTGACCAATCTTCAATACTCCAATTTACGTGGCTCTGGGCATATCTTAGTCTTGAAATACGATGCCCACGCTCCAGTTTAGGGCCGTTTGCAGGTCTAAGGGGTTTTAAGTTAGATTCAGCAAGCCGACGTCTTACTGTCCATGCACTTGGGTTACTTCCTCCGAGGCGTCGAAACTGATTTGTGAGTTCAGTTCCTGTGAGAAAGCGATTTCGAAGCATGGTGTTCACCAAGTATCGGTCTTCTCGTGCTGTGGTACACCTGGTTCTGCCCGTTCCTGGTCTGCGTAGGCTAGAACCAGTTTCTTCGTAACGTCGGAGAACTCTTTGTACTGTTGACAGCGACACACCGACAGTCCTGGCTGTATCGCGCTGACTCCGGCCGGTTTCCAGCATTGTAAGTATTCTGGTGCATTCTTCAGGCGTAAGCGACATAATTTCAGCTTGAATAATGAATATAGAGCACTATCAACATGGTTTATGTACCCACATAAATGACAGATTACAAACAAAAGCAAAACCAAATGCTGTAATTTCGTAGTTCCATCTTCGAAAGTGGCCCTTTTTCAAGTTTGATTTTTTTATGATATAACTTTACAATAACTAAGAAGTTTTAATACCTTCATTTAAGGAGTATTACATTGTCTATTAAATACGATTTATTGCATTAACCTAGCATTTTTAGTTTCCGAGATTTTTAGGATTCTTTAAGTGACCCGGATTCATTGCTCTCGAGTGTATTTTTCGATATTAGCGCACTTATAAGTATGCTTTGTAAATGACTTAAATTAAAATATCATAGAAGGAATACAATTATTGCCTTCTTATAAATCTATTATTATTTGAAATCCGCAAAACTTATTCCAAAAAACAAAAGCCATTCTGGCACCAATACCTATCGAATAGATATAATATTGGTATAATATACATATTATAAAAGAAATAGAACCTTTTTGATGTCGGTTAAAATTTATTGGTATGAGATAAGTAGGTTTAAGAGACTAGTTTTAATTAATTTCAAGGCTAATTAGCACAGTTAAGTAATAATGATCCGTATCTAAGCTGTCTTTTTAACTCTCGTTTTAACCTTGTTCTTTCAAAATCTTGCAAAAATCTACATACTTAAAACTAATTATATTTTACAGATGTATCGCGTGTATTTTACATTATTTAAAATTTACTATGATAGATAATTACGAATGCTTTGCAGTATGGCTGGAAGCGACTAAACGACTTCACTACATAGTATTAAACAAAGTCGCTGTGCATGCTATGTATGCTTAAATCTTCAAAACTACGCAACGGATTTTGAAGCGTTTTGTTTTAATAGATAGAGTGATTCAAGAGGAAGGTTCATATGTCATAATTGCACCCGTGCGAAGCCGGGCGGGTCGCTAGTTATTATAAAAAAAAAAACAGATAAATCTATCTACTAAGAAATCGCTGACAGTTTCCAGATGTTTTGCAGAGCATCGAGGCAGAGCGGTAGGCTTAAACTTTTTCTTTTTGCTTTTTAAGACAACTGTCATCTGTGTCTGCCGAGACCACAGCTGCTGCAAAGCCTACGATATCGTGGTGTCAGCCCATAATGACAGACTACTAGGTCGGGCCTCGTCTAAATTTATGGAGGGAAATTTAGCCTACTGTGCCACTCTGGCCATCTTGGGTTGGCACATGGTGTGTATCAAGTTTTCCTTCTCTTGGAGCTAGCTGATCTACCTCTTGCATTTTTAGTCGCCTCTTACGACACCCTCAGGATAGTGTGGGTGGGTGACATTGTGTATTCTAAATCCGTCACCACACGGACACATCTACGATATGTTGGGAATTAATTAATGTAAAATACACATAATACATAATGAGGAGATACGCAGGAAAACCAGGGTCACCGACATAGCCCACCGGATTGCCAAACTTAAGTGGCAGTGGCCAGGGCACATAGCTCGCAGGACCGACGCCCGATGGGGCAGAAAAGTCCTCGAGTGGCGACCGCGTTCCGGCAGGCGCAGTGCTGGTAGGCCTCCCACACGGTGGACCGACGACCTGGTTAAGGTCGCCGGAAAGCAGTGGATGCGGGCGGCCCAGAACCGGCCTTTGTGGAGATCCTTGGGGGAGGCCTATGTCCAGCAGTGGACGTCTTTTGGCTGAAATGATGATGATGATGACACATAATAAATCCGTTAAAAAGTGTTTAATTTCAAAGTGTGATAATCTTTAATCTGTAAACACATCTTAGATTGTAGTTTGCCTTCCGTTAAATGGAGTTTTGAACACGAGAAAAGATTAATGTATTCAGTTTATTTATTAAACCGATTAAGTAACATACTTATTTAATTACTTTATCTTCTAATTAGGTTTATTTATGAGGATGACCGTAAATTGGTGACGGATTTAGAATACATAGTGTCACCACCTTATTCCATCCTGAGGGTGGCGTAAGAGCCGACAAAAGGAAATCCTTCACCGCTTGACACCGATAACCTAACTGCAAGAGAAGGAAAACTTGAAACGGATCCCCTAACATCCCGTCTGGCCAACATGGCACAGTAGGTTAATTAACCTCCATGTAACTGAAGGATGCCTGACTCAACAATGGGTCAGGGGAAGTCGCAATCCGACATACCGTAAAAAAATCGGATCATTAAATTTAATTATTCAGTAAAAAAGTTGAGGTTTTAATTGGCACATTGTCCTTTTTAACGCATAGCATGAATTTCGATGAGTTTCAAAACATAAGGCCATAGTATGCATGGCATCATTTACAGAGAATCATTTCGAGTCATTAACACGCAAAGAATCACAATTACTCGGCTAATTATTAGCATGCAATGATTACTTATAATTACATCATGACATATCATTCTTGTACCATGTTAACGAAGACCACAGTCATGTATTTTAAATACAATATAATTATGGTTGTAAGAGCTGAACTCTTCAGTAATTGTAATCATTATTCTGACATAACGTGATGTGTGATATCATACTTATGCATGTTTTCCGTGTCCGTGATTTAGAATACAAAATGTCACCAACACATACCATTCTGAGGGTGTCGTAAGTGGTGACTTAGGCTGTATCCCCAGTAGGCAAACTGTTACCCTTCCATATATTTGAAATGAAGTGTCCACAGTTTGGTTGTTTTGCACTCACTGTACGCAGTTTGCAGCGTTACGTGCGCCGACTGTCTTAGTTAGTGGTCGACTCCCAGCAAAACCGGTTGCGAAAAACAAAAATCAATCTGACTTTGCAGCTAACTCAAATTTCAGTTCGCCACAAATTTAAGGCTCACTCAGTCGGCTGCAAACTGTTTGCCTACTGGGAACACAGCCTAAATTAATACAAGAGGCAGATCACCTAGGCGCAAGAAAAAGGAAAACTAGATACAAACCTGGTCCAAAGGCGGCACATCCAACTCCTAGACCAACAAGGCATTATGAATGGGTGAAATAAGATATCACGCGCTACGCGAGTAAAGCCGTCGGCAGAAGCTAGTTATGAAAAATAGTGTAGACATTTTAATAGTGAATTATTAGTATTGGACTCAGTAAATTAGTTCCTTACAGAACCAGTATATACATTAAGAGTAAATATAAAAAGTAAATATGAATATATACATTTCCTGGGTAAGGATTAAGTGTCACATAAATGTTAAACGGCTATTGAATGAATTAATTGGTCACGATGTTAACATTTGTTCTGGTTTAGAGGAAAAATACGGTGCAAAAAAGAAATTTTATTGTAATATGCCTTCACGGTTTTGTTTGCTGCAACGACGCTTCAACAACGAACACATTTTTTTTTTTCATATAATGTCACTGATGAAATAAACTTGAACGCACTATAGACTATAGACAATTTATGTCAATTAAAGTCTTTGAAGTTTTTTAATCAATAATAAAAAGAATCCATTCTAATAATTTTTAATCCATTTAGAAGTTTAAAAAAATTCAATTTTATTTGTCTTGTTCGACTTTATTTCGTTCGCGCTACGTAAGCCAGTACAATACGATATGTATTTCATAAACACATTAGGCGACATACACCATGTCACCAATCCGTACCAGCCTAAGGGTGTCGACTAAAGGGACACAAAAGGCAGATCATCTAGCTACAAGACAGGAAAATCGGGATACAAACCCTTTACCAACCCGTCTTGCCTTCGTGGCACAGTAGGCAACATTTCCTCCATAAATTTGGAGGAAGCTCTACTCAGTATTGAGTCATTTACTTTGGTACCTTAGTTTACTCTTGAGATTAGCTCATCTGGCTCTTGCGTACTTTAGTCTGTCTCTAACGACTCCCTTATAATGGAAAGGGCTTCTATTTATAAATTAAAATATATATTTATAATTTTTTATCTAGATCCAGTTTGCAATCAATGCGGACAAAACCGCGAGCAAAAGCGAGATATTTCATCTAGTTCAAGTTTGGAATCAATGCGGAGAAAACAGCGAGCACAAGCTAGTGTAGTATAAAATTTATTGACAATTCTTAACCTTTCAATAAAAACATTGAAAAGAATCAATAAAACTACTAATAGGTTAAAATTGCAGTGCTGCTAGCGCAACATTATATTAAAACAAACTGCATTGGATTAATCGTTGCAATTACACACCATTTTCTTGGACCGTGACATTAAAACATGCATATTAGTGATATTTTATACTGTCAAACTCCGATAAATTAATATTTTGGGTGCGACTAATACCGATTTAGCTTCAAGCGATAAGGTTGATACTAATTTTAGATAATTATGAGCATTTTAGAATGTAGTCATTTAGAAGAACTTATGAGACCTTCGTGAACTGAAAGCAAAATACGGATAACCAGCCGCTCACTGGACGTTTTTCTCTTACAGGGGTTTCACCAAAGGGTTACGTGGGTGCCCGGCCAGTGGGACATGGGCTGGGGTATGTGGGACGCGAAGCTGGTAGTTGGCTAGTAGGAGCTGGCGCCCCGACTACCCACTATACCTTGTCCGCGTGGTGACGGATTTCGAATATATAGTGTCACCACCTCATTCGATCCTGAGGGTGGGAAACTAGCGTGCCTCGCTAGCAAGACAAGTTGACACAGGGTTTGCATCAAGTTTTACTTCTTTTGCGGTTAGGTGGTCTGCCTCTCGCATTCCTTTACTCGCCGTTTACGACACACTCAGAATAGTCCGAGTTGGTGACTTTGTGTATTCTAAATTCGTCAAATATCTCGCTAGGCGTTGGCACCGGTATTCGCATTGCTATGGGCATTGGTATGCTATGGCGTTGGTTTTTGTTTTAGTATTGGTATGGAGTGAAATTAGCCTAAGTATAAGTAAATAAGTATCCTTGGACATTTCACACAACGCCATCTCGTCCCAAGTTAAGCAACTTAATGCTTGTGTTATGGTAACGAGATGGATGATAAACTACTTATATACATTTTTTTTTTGTAAATACATACATATTATAGATAGAAATGACACCTAGACTCCGAGCCAGTGCCTCTGGTTTAGACAAAGACACTGGCCCGACCCCGGAATCGAACCCGGGACCCGTTGATCCAAAGGCGGCACATCTGACCACTAGACCAACGAGGCAGTATTGCTTGCGAGACGTACTGACTTGGCGGAATCGTGTCTAAAGAGAAGCCAGTCAACCAAGAGAAGAAGAAGGAGAAGACTGATTATCATAGGTAATGGCCTTGGCATGGGTATTGGCATTGATGTTGGGATTTATATTGGCATTGGTATGAAGGGAAATTAGCATACTGTGCTACGCTTACGATACTTTCTGTAACTATATTCTGTAACGTATTGTATGTTTTCTGCTGAATAAATGTGTATATATGTTTCTTTCTTTCTATTGACGGATTAGCATTAGCAATGGTAACCGCTTACCATCAGGTGGCTCAAACGGTCAACATAGCCGTTCATACAATCTCGCAGATCCTTATCGCAATTCCTAAGCCTGGGAACGAATTTACGCAATACGCAACACCAAATGAGAATGTATCGTAACGATTTTCAATTTATATTCGAGGTGTTTTTCCCTCGGTTTCGTGAGCAGACGACACGGTGACCCAAGACGTGCAGGTTTAGATTGCTTCCTAATGATATATCAAGATTTTTGCACAGAAGTAGATATGGAATTAAGCAATACTGTACTTGGTATTATAATTCTAAAAGTGGCTATGGACATCTATGGACGTTTGTAAGAACGGATGTGACGTGGGTTGGAGTTAGGGTCGTATTACAGAACGCTATTCAAGACCCGCTTATGTAGAGTTCAGATGATTCCTACGTGACGTATTACAAAACGCCCGAGTTCACATTTTGATCGTGAATCACTTGACTACAATATATAAATAATAAATATATCCTTGGACATTTCACACAACGCCGTCTCGTCCCAAGCTAAGCAACTTAATGCTTGTGTTATGGTAACGAGATTGATGATAAACTAACTATATACATTGTTTTTTTCTTTGTTAATACATACATATTATAGATAGAAAACACCCAGACCCGGAACAAATACTTGTAGGTCGTACAAATATTTCTTCCGTGCGGGAATCGAACCCGCGACATGCTGCGCAGCTGTCGATCGCTCAACCACTGCGCTATTAGTTATTCTAGTTATTGCACTGATCTTAAAAGTCGAATAGCCACAAGGGAAGGAATTAATTGAAACTAAACCCTGTGCCAACTGTTCTGGCTAGCGACCCAGTAATTTAATTTCTTTCTAAAATTATAGGGAAGCCCAACCGAGAAGAAGACCTATCCACGGTTTCGCTTTCTGTCCGAGTTGTTCACATATAAGATTACTACTATGCTCACGTGACCCACTACTAAGTCGTGCCTCCTCCAAATTCATGGAGGGAAATTACTACTATGCCACATTGGCAAGACGGCATAGGGTTTGTATCCAGATTTTCCTTCATGCAGTTACCCAATCTCCCTCTCGTGATCCTTCCCCCTTCAGGATGGACATCCTCTGTTACTCTGAAATAATGTATTTGTCCACAACTTTACTCAATATAATGTGAAGTACGTATTTTGTGGTGATAGATTTAGAATACACAGTTTCACCACCCCAATCCCTCCTCCGGGTGTCGTAAGAGCCGACAAAAGGAAATGACAAACCTAGCCACAAGCGAAGGAAAACTTGAAACGAAAAGCGACGTAGGCGATGAGGCGATGGGTTCTCGTCAGGCGGTGGCGAAAAGAAAATAAAACTTGAAAAATTACCGGCTTGTTCGCCATTTGTTTTAATTTTAACCCTGTGCCAACCCGTTTGGCCAGCGTGGCTCATCGTCATCATCATCATCATCAGCCCACATTAGTCCACTGCTGGACATAGGCCTCCCCTAAAGAGCGCCATGGTCCATCATTTAGGAGGGATTGCCCATAATCCCCACGCTGGGCATGCGGGTTGGGGATCGCAGTTATTGATAAGGAGTTGGACCAGACGTTGCTACTGCCCAACGTCTGTAATTTTGTTCCCTTAGTCGCCTTTTACGACACCCACGGGAGGAGATGGGGTGGTGATATTCTCTTACCGACACCACACGGCCAGCGTGGCACAGTAGGGTAATTACCCTGCGATGGGAGAAGGCCCGACTCAGCAGCGGGTCATTTATAGGATGTGTAGTAGACGTATTATGTTCGTCGGCTTGAAACGTTAAGTCGTGATCCTTCACTATTGATGCTTCACAATGTTGTTTTTACAATTTTAATTGCGCACGCACCGTGCACACACGATTGTGTGATTTACTCTGTTGGTAATGATCGTGCGATAAGATTAATTATTTCGTGCTTAGCTCGTATTTTGTGAGGTAATGAGCCTGCATAATGATTTTAACAAAACTTTATATCAATGAAATGTTGTTGATTCGGCCTTACTTTTACAACTTTGTGGTGTATGAATACTTCTACACGGTTGGTGCAGTGGTTGTGCCATCGACTGCTGCTCAGCATGTCGCGGGTTCGATTCCCCGCACGGAAGAAATATTTGTACGACCTACAAGTATTTGTTCCGGGTTTGGGTGTTTTCTATCTATAATATGTATGTATTTACAAAAAAAATGTAAAATAAGTAGTTTATCATCCATCTCGTTACCATAACACAAACATTAAGTTGCTTAGCTTGGGACGAGATGGCGTTTTGTGAAATGTCCAAGGATATTTATTTAATGGAAAAAGACGACTAAAATGATAATTACACTTCTTAAAAGGAATGCTGCAATATTACCTAATATATAACAAAAACCCTATATCCATACGCAAGGATTTGTACTGTGGATACACACACTAGGTGCAAAGTTTTAGATTATAATACGCATCGTTTTAACTGCAATTTTGGTCTGACTGATGATGATGCCAGGGTATGAACTAGAGAAATGTGAAACTTATTGTGAACCAAAGGTAGTAGTGTGACTGCCTCGTTGGTCTAGGGGTTAGATGTGCCTTTGGATCAACGGGTCCCGTTCGATTCCGGGGTCGGATAAGTGTCTTTGTCTAAACCAGAGGCACTTGCTCGGAGTCTGGGTGTCACACAAAAAAAGGTAGTAGTATAATGTCAGAATGGGAGGTGGGTGCAGCACACGGCGCGATGCGATGGTCGACGGTGGCATACACCCGCTTCGTCAGCCCCAGCTTCTTCGGAGTATACATACAGGTTGTTAGTAAAAAAAGGGATGAATATGAACCCTATAAAGCCCTCCGTGTCATTTGAGGTGCGGATTCTTTCCGCCGCAAGATGGCGACACACATAAAAACTAGTATATAACAAAAACATCACACCAAGGTTGTAAAATATCAATGTACCCATACGAGACGTGAAAAACACTGATCGAAGAATGTAACGTACATTATTGGATTAAATAAAAGATCACGAATTATCAAAGCATTTATAGTTGCTGTATTATCAGTTAACGTTAGCAAATAAATCTTTAAAAATTTATTAGGTATCTATTATATAGTATTGAGTTATCTGTATTGCTCCGGTTTTTTATTTTGGTTTATACTTAGCAACATTTTTATTCAAAAATTCATCACTATCATTATTTCAGCCCAAAAACCGGTCCTGGGCCGCCCGCATCCGTCGTTTTCCGGCGATCTTAACCAGGACATCATCGGTCCGTGTGGGACGACTACCAGCACTGCGCTTTCCGGAACGCGGTCGCCACTCGCGGACTTTTCTGTCCCATCGGCCGTAGGTTCTGCGCGCTATGTGCCCTAATTAAAAAAATAGC
This sequence comes from Clostera curtula, assembly GCA_905475355.2. Lineage (NCBI taxonomy): Eukaryota > Metazoa > Arthropoda > Insecta > Lepidoptera > Notodontidae > Clostera > Clostera curtula. Next base: position 6,402,065 of record FR997799.1, read on the forward strand.
AGTTTGCAATTTAATAATGCAAGATGGCCAAGGTGCTGTCAGACTGTCAGTTCTTGACAGACAAGCTCTTTTATAATATGTATTAATTTCAAGCATAGGGAGGACAAAGAAAAATAGAATTCTGTATTGCAATTGTAACACTTTTTACTGGATTGATCGTGAGTTTTAACGGATATCGCTGGAAAGCATTCGAAACATCGAGAATTAAATAATGTAAAAACGTTTATTTTTATTGGAATGAGTTATAATCTATATACTAATATATAAAGCTGCAGAGTTTGTTTGTTTGTTTATTTGTTTGTTTGTTTGTTTGTTTGAACGCGCTAATCTACTACTGAACTACTGGTCCGATTTCAAAAAATCTTTCAGTATTAGATAGTCCATTTATCGAGGAAGGTTATAGGCTATATTTTATTTTCAAAAGAATTAGGGATCCGTATGAAAATTGCGATTTTGTAAACCAAGGTGTAAAATCTAAAACCTATTTATGCGTGCGCTGCAAAAACTATTGACTATACAACAAAATGATGTACTACGGGTTTGTAGGTCTTATAAAGATCTCTCCGCGAGAGCACATATCTAACTATCATAGTTTAGTCACAATAACCGATTTTATGTTCATAAAAAATATGCACGGGTTCGAAGCCCACGCGGGCGAAGCCGCGCGCAAAAGCTAGTGGTAAATAATTCTGTATTTCCATCGGTTATTATTTCATGGCAAAATCACTTTTTATATTTGATAAATATTTTTGCGGAGACTGAGTTTGGAAATATATGTTACTTATTTATCTTTAATCATAAAATACACGGGAAACTTTTCAATGGAATATAAATTACTAGCGACCCGGACCGGCTCCGTGCAATTATGCATGTATTATACATATAAACCTTCCTCTTGAATCACGCTAGGTATAAAAAAACCGCTTCCAAATGTGTTGCGTAGTTTTAAAGATTTTAGCATACATAGGGACGGACAGACGACAGCGGCTTTGTTTTATACTATGTAGTGATGATAATTTTTAATGGAAGCTTTGCCTAAATTAAACTAGGAATGATATTGTAGTTTTGCAGTCCTAACTCAAAGTTATATAGGTTTCATAAGCGCTGAACTAAGTCAGCAAACGTTTTAAGTTTACGCTGTGAATTTCATGTACAAAATAGAACGTTTCTAAAAAAACGTTGGTCGTTTGTTGACGGTACTAACTATTCGTGTAATAAGTCACGACTGCGCTGACGAGTTGCAACACGCGCATCCCGATACTTGTTAAGTGCGGTGCAAAGAAGCCCTGCTGAATATGACGAAACCACTTGGGTGCATCTGCGTTGCAAAACACGCAATCAGTTTTACCGCATTCGTTTACCAATTTTGGTAAGTTAAAACAAACCAACGTTACCTCAGTTTGGAATTGTAACTACCAATTTTGGTAAATTAAACAAAACCAACCTTTGCTAACCTGTCTGGCCAGCGTGACACAGTCACATTACCCTCCATGTAACTGGAGGAGGCCTGACTCAGCAGTGGGTCATATAATGGGCAGTAGCCTCTATAAATGTAATAAATCTTCTTCTATCTTCTTCTTCTATCTATACTTATAATAAATCTGTAGAGAGGTCAATTCTGTACATGAAATATTTTTCCAAAATAACTATCAGCGGGTGATTAGTGATCGATACTGACGCCAAAAATGCAATCAGTAAAATTTTTGTCTGTCTGTCTGTCTGTCTGTCTGTCTGTCTGTCTGTCTGTATGTTCGTTATAGAAACAAAAACCACTCGACGGATTTCAACAAAACTTGGTACGATTGTTCTTCATACTCCTGGGCAGGTTATAGTATACTTTTCATCACGCTACGATCAATAGGAGCAGAGCAGTGAAGGGAAATGTTGGGAAAACAGGAGAACTTACTCCATTTTTTAAGCTTCCGTCGCGTGTGCAGCCTTAATAGTTAAAGCTACACAGAAATCATGTATGACGGAAATGTTCTCCTTAAAATTATATAAAAAATATTCTACGACAGCAAATGTCTATCTTTTATGGTTGACTCATAATAACACGTGTAATTCCCGATAGCTTAGCAGTTCAGAGCGTTCTTATTATATTTGTCTACTCTTACGTTTATAACACTCTCAATCATCCCTAATTAATAAATGTTAACATTATTACCTATTTCATAAAAAAAGAATCATAGAAATCGGTACAGAAACACCAAAGTTATTCATGAAATACGCTAATAAACCATCGCGCGTGATTACTGAATCATGCTTTAAGGATTATTTTTGTGTAACCGTCGCATCGGGTCGCGCGGGAGGTTTAAAAGGGCGTTCGATCCAAACGCGAACTTCATACAATATTTGGATTTGGCTGATGATGCGAGTAGACGTTCCGAGTATTCGCCCTTATTGACAGGCAATATTGTTTATCAGCGCGACTTTTAGTCTTTACAATAATTTAGTTTTAATTTTCTTTTGTTGTTATTTCATAAAATAGTTATTAGTTATTTTGGTGGCGTGTTATATTCGTTCAAATTACAAATTATTAATAGTTAACATTTTATTTCTTTTTAGGTGAAGTAGTAATAGGTTAGTAGTAGTTAGTTAGTAGTAGGTAAGTTTTGGTTAATTTATGTTCAGTTTTTTTAATAATAATAATAAGTAAGTAAAAGCGTAGGTACTTTTATTAATTAAAGGTATAGGTATTATTAATTATGTTATAGGTATTTAGTTTTAAGTGAAGTAGGATAGTTTACCCGGAAGCTTTGCGCTGAAGTGTTTTCGTTGTATAGGTACTTAAGCCTCATGTGAACGTGATCTAAACAATATTACCAATACATTAACTTAATAATACACAAGGAATTACACACTGACGGAGTTGCGGGCACAGCTATCTATATAATATAAAACTCTTCCGTTACTGAGTGACTGACAGACAACGCACAGCCGAAACTAATGGCAGTAGAGAGCTGAAATTTGGCCTGTGTGTTTGTTGGGAGGAGTAGGCTACCACTAAGAGAGGATTATTGGAAATTCCCTCCCAACGGGGATAAATTGTTTTTTCCGGAAGTCATTATTCCACGCGGACGAAGTCGCGGGCAAAAGCTAGTTAATCAATAAATTTACTTTCTTTCTTTTTTTCTTAGCATAACTTGTAACTGTATATCATGAATAGGTGTGTAATGTATCACACACACACTCATACACGCGCACATCAAACTCTATACGGGACGTCACGCCACATCACCGGAGTGGGCCGTTAATAGCTGCGACACAGTCTAGCACTAATGTAGCTATTTATCGCACATAAATTAATGTATCCCTAGGTTTTAGTTCCGATAAATAAAGAATTTGAATTTGAATGTGGTTTTAAGTAGGAATATTTTATTTTGCAAAACATTGTTTTTTTTAAAAAAAAACGTAACCCCTGCTCTACGTATAACCTGTATCATGGGGGCAGTTTACAAACATGTAATTCACGAGCACAAATGACACCCAGACTCCGAGCAAGTGCCTCTGATTTAGAAAAAGACACTTGCCCCCCGGAATCGAACCCGGGACCCGTTGATCCAAAGGCCGCACATCTAACTAGACCAACGAGACCTAGACCAATCTATTTACGGTAAAAGGACTGACGAGCAGCTAGCTCTTCTTGCAGTTTCTATAGTAAAACAAATGAATCAACAATCCAACTGCTTTTCGAATGTCATGTATTGGCAAGACACCGAATGAGTCATCTGGGACAGGCTTACCCGAACTCCAGACTACAAAAGCACCTGTTGATAGCAATCCTGAGACACGCGAAAACTATTTTGGGAGAGGTGCAGCGAAGATATGGACAACGGGACTGTTACAAAAAACCCAGAGCGGTCAAAGTAGGCGTCTTACAGTAGGCTTAAAATAAGATCGTACTGATCTAAAGATTGATCAATCGGAAGAATTTTATATTAAACGAACGAAATAAGGACTATACCTTAATTGCTTTTCTATATCCGGTGTGGATCTCTGGTCATCCATTGAATAATATGAACGGCTTCCCCATACTGGCTCTCTGTACTAGGCATAACCTATATCGCGGGGAAACAGTCCCCAACAACCATTAGCTTCACGAACACAAATGATACCCAGACTCAGAGTAAGTGCCTCTGGTTAACACGTAGACACTTGTCTGACCCTGGAATTGAACCGGGGACCCGTGATCCGAAGGTGGCACATCCAAGCTCTAGTCAAGGTAATCGGTTGGTGTTCATCATTTCAGCCAAAAGACTGCTTTCCGGCGATCTTAACCAGGTCGTCGGTCCACCGTGTGGGAGGCCTACCAGCACTGCGCCTTCCGGAACGCGGTCGCCACTCGAGGACTTTTCTGCCCCATCGGGCGTCGGTCCTGCGAGCTATGTGCCCTGCCCACTGCCACTTAAGTTTGGCAATCCGGTGGGCTATGTCGGTGACCCTGGTTTTCCTGCGTATCTCCTCATTTCTGATTCGATCTCGCAGGATGTTACAGATGTCCAAAACCAATGTTCACCAATTACTAACATGAGGTGCACTGTACCTCATGTTATGTGGTATATATGTTTAAAAAAACACACTATCCGTACACAGTATAAAACAAAGTCACTGTCGTCTGTCCGTCCCTATGTATGCTTAAATCTTTAAAACTACGCAACTGATTTAAAGCGGTTTTTTTAATAGATAAAGTGATTCAAGAGAAATGTTTTTATGTATAATAGATACATGCATACTATAGTAGGGAAACACTGATAAATTTAGATGTTCATCACTGCACCCGTGCAAAGCCAGGGTGGGTCGCAGAATTCAAAAAAAGAACTATAAGACTAATTTATTAGCTTAGTAAATAATTTCAGACACAAAGAATTTGTGTTATGATGACACAATTTCGTATTCAGCACTCGTGGTAGCACGTGCTTGGATTTAAAATTAGTTATTCGTAATCGGTGACACCGGGTTTTTGACCGAAATTTGTAGCTTGACTTACATTTGCTATTCAAAATAAGAACCTTTTACTTGCATACTAACATGCTTGCAAGTGTTTACAAATGCAGAATAAACTGCACCAAATTCGATAATTGTTTACGACAGAAGGAAAAGTTGGCCGGGGCTTGTAAATTAAAATGTAGAACCATAAATAGTTTATTAGCATGCACTCATTATCACTTACATTTGGCAACTGAAAAACAGAAACATCTCGAATGAAAGTCTTAGAGACCAAAAAAAAAAAATATTACCAAACATAAGCTAAGAAAGCACTACTGAGAGTAGGTTAAATGAAACACCATTGTCCCAGGTGCCAAGGCGCTGGGTACGACAGACGAAAGGAAAAAAAAGAAGAGCAAATAATTACCATTCATTGCTAAAAAGGACTCGGACAACAAGTCTGTGGTGTTGTCACAAAATAAACTAAAAATAATAATAATAACCAAAAACAATGACAAAAAAGGTTGCGGGTCAAATACTTTTTTGTTGTGCTCGTTATTGTCAAGACAAGGTTTGTATATAAAAAAAATCGAACCTTTTTTTAATCTCATATTATGACTGTGCGAATTTTATTTAGGTCAGCTAGTATTATTATAAAAGTAGAAGATTGAACAAGGCACCAATATAGCATGGTATTTCTGGAGGGTGCTTTTTTAATTCCCCACGGTTTCACCCGCGCGGTGATGGAAAGTTGTGATTACGATGATAGAAAGTATTTCATGTTTTCTTCAGTTTTTTTACCTATTTTGGACTAACGACCCGCCCCGGTTTCGCAAGGGTGCAATGATAGACCTTTAAATGTATCAGTGTTTCTCTACTATACTAAGGATATTTTATACAAACTCAAACTCAAAAGGAACTTTATTTACGTAGGTTTTATCACAAAACTCTTATAAATCGTCATATTTAAAATGATCACCAAAAATTATTACTGTTATCATACATATAAACGTTCCTTTTGAATCACGCTATCTATTTAAAAAGACCGCTTCAAAATCCGTTGCGTAGTTTTATAGATTTAAGCATACATAGGGACGGACAGACGACAACGACTTTGTTTTATAATATGTAGTGATAGTGATATTTGACATGTGATATTTCATCTTCATAAACAATAGTATTTGTGTAATTCATTATGTGTTATACCTATTAATGTACCTATTTTATACCTATTAATGTAAAATTTCATCAAAATCCATTCCATAATTTTTGCGTGAAACAAACAAACGTCTTACAAACTGCCACGTTTATAATATTAGGTTATACGTTTATAATATTCAGCAACTTAAGGTCGATTACCTATGCTTGTAAAAGTTACAGTGTCAATAACTCATCATCATAGTGAGCGTACGTGGCAACTAAAGGAGCGAGTATACAAGAAACCTTAGGATTCTCAGCGCTTAAGCATTGCTACGCAGACAATCTGGGCACTTTTAATTCTAAAAATGAATCGAAATTATTGGATATGTAGCAATAAAAATGTCGTCTTTCTTGCGTTTTCTGCATTATTTAAAACCAGTGATAAGTTGGACAAAATAAATCAAATAGAAATAATGAGAGTTCGTATGACAAACCGCTGGTAAACCAAGCGATGTTCTTTGTTTCGTTCGTTTCGAGATTTTATAACCACGACTTGATCTGTATTTGATATGTGCACTGCTTACAATAACAGAACATTCAATTGAAAAACGGCCATTAAACAACTTTTGTCGCCTTCGTTGCAATGGCAGATTTTATTATCAAGGTCTAAAGCAAATATCTCAAAATGTAAAGTGAGGTGTGAAATGACATTTCGAAATGTGACCTTTAAACAAATGGTCCTTTTGAGTAAAACAGTGGCTCGTTTTGTTAAATTTGCATTCAGATAAACTTTATATCTTATAACAATGTTAACTTGCAAAGCTTGTTATGAACGAGCTTTGAATAACTTTGCATAATTTGCTTTATTCAATTATGTAGATATATATGTACTTATGTTTCTTATGAATGTTCATTTAGGTGTTATAATTTCATTTAATTTTCATGATATAATTCTGTAACAAAAATCCTATAGCCATGCGACATAAGTGTATATAGGTTTTATCAAAAGAAGAAGTTCTATCTTTTTTTTTTTCTTATCTTGACCTACCAAGTAGCTATCGTTATTATTATCATCGTGCTTCCGTGTGTTCCTAAACTAAGCTCTATAACGTTTCTCAGGGTTTCTGTGCTTATTTCTCGAGCAATACTATATGTGTACACCAGTAGCACTGATCGATCGATCCTTTTGTTATGGCTTTATGAATTTAGTGTCACCCTGTATAGTAAACACCATATTTGGAAAAGCATTTATAGCATTGTAGAGCAAATATGTAATTTGTAACAAACACATGAGAGTGATCTTGACATTTAGATCTTACTATCTTACTTCTTACTAATATTATAAACGTGAAAGTTTGTAAGTATGGATGTTTGTTACTCTTTCACGTAAATACTACTGAATGGATTTTAATGAAACTTTACAATAATATAGCTTATACATCAGAATAACACATAGGCTGCAAGTTATAAAGATGTTATGTGAATTACAACAATATAAACAAGTCGAATTCAAAATATCTAATTGTCAAATTTCCACCATATTAAACTATAGACAACATAACGTTTCGCTGTCAGTTGCGTTTTGTTAAAGTAGGTTTTATACAGACGGGATAAAAATCTCAGGTATCCTATGTCCAACTTTCTTTTTGTTTTAAATATATATAATGCGGAACAAAGTTCGCCGGGTCAGCTAGTACAGACATAAATTCTTTATTGCGGCAAGCGATGAAAATACAAATCTCTAAACTTAAATCAATAATAGATATAAAAAACGTTGGCCCGGAATGAGGTGACAACACACACGGTCGTATTGTCAAAAAATCAAAATATACGTGTTACATAACGCCCGATGGGGCAGAAAAGTCCTCGAGTGCCGACCTCGTTCCGGTTCGTGCAGTGCTGGTAGGCTTAACCGACGACCTGGTTAAGGTCTCCGGAAAGCGATGGATGCGGTCAGCTCAGGGCCGGCTTTCGTGGAAATCCTTGGGGGAGGCGTATGTCCAGCATGGGACGTCTTTTGGACATAATGATGATGACATTGATAAAATAACCAATGTCTAAAGTGACTAACTAAACTAGGAACTGATATTAATCTAAATATTATTAAACTGGTTAGATATTCATTCCTCTAAGCCGTAATTCTTGACTGCTTTGATGACCATAAATATTTTTCGAAGATGCTGTTTAAAACCAAATAAATTTAATCATGTCTTACATTTTCACAATCTTTGCACATTGCAGGAAATGATTTCTTGACGGTTAAAGAACCAAATAAAATTTACAGGCGCCTTATTGGCGGTGGGATATTATTTCAGCACTTTGATGCGGCATAACGAAAACTCTCCGTAAAAGCTACAGATTGGTGGTGTTACAAAACCGATCATTGGCGGGCTAGAAAAGATCATTTTTCACGACAACCTTATCATAAATAACTTGGTGTTTTATGACTCCAAACAAAAGTGAAGTTTCACAGATGCTGCATTTTAAGTATGAGGTGTTTATTTAAAATTAGAGTCACATGCGTCAATCAGCTCAGGCATGCAGGTCTAAATACTGACAAAATACTGCTGATGGTTGTACCTTTGTGAAAATGCGCAGGCTTGCTCTCCCGAATCTGTTTTAGGCGCAAATGGATGATCATCCAGACTGACGAGGTGGTATGTCTGGCAGGGGTCCCCGGCGCATATCCCCCGATAACTGTAATCAGAGATTTCTTATCTGTGCAAATTACTCTGGGAATTTCGCTATCGCAGTAAATTCTTTTATTTGTAGGTGATATTTCTTGATGTTGATAGTACAGATTTTTCGGGTAAATTGTGAAAAGTATGTAGCATGCTGATCACTATCCTATCTTATTAGTCTTTTTATAGAAAAATGGCGATTTAGAAAACGAACTACAGTTGTTTTGGCGGGCTCTTCTCTGTAGAGCAATCTTCCGAAGCGGTGGTAAATGGTAAATAGGTATTTTTTTTTAATTTTGTGCTCTCGGTGGGGTCGAAGCTAAATCGGGCTTTGAATAATATTACATCTCTATTTTTGTATACATCAATGCTCAAAGTAACTTCGATAATAATCTAACCATATTAAGAGCAGGGAGGCAAGGTTAGCGCCGCAGTTAGGAATGTGGATCCAACAATTAAAGTCGTGTCAATAGACGACCTTGTCATGTAAACTTAAACTATCATCCTCAAAAGTGCAGATGGGTAAATAACTTAAAGCCTCGGGTTGAAAATTAGTTTAAATCTATATTTACGTGTAGATTTAGAATACATAGTGTGACCACCGCATTACATCCTGATGGTATCGTAAGAGTCGACAAAACATATACTACAAAACGTATAATGCTGGATAGATGTTAATATCACAACAACACCTGATCATCTCCTTGCTTTCGAGTGCACGTAAATCCGTTGGTTCCGACTGCTGGTCTATTATACTGAGTTGATATGACAGAGGGGCATTAAATTACACTACGTATACTATAATATGTGATTAGTATGAATTCGAAAGGGTACAAAAAAAATACACGTGATTTTTCATGGGGGGTGGAGGGATAGTCTTAAACCTCACCAGGGGGAGGGAGAAAAAATGTTACAAAAACTTCACGTGACAGCCCCTAAGGTAATAAACGATGCGTTAGGCATAAACATCTGTTAGGAAAGATAGATAGATAGATATACTCTTTATTGCACACGTGAAAAAAGACAGAACACAAAAAAAATACAACGCTTTGTACAAAGGGCGGTCTTATCGCTAAATGCGATTTCTTACAGACAACCTTGGGATGGACATTAATTAGAATTTAAGAAAGGGTAGTAAAAGGTACAATAATACATATACGATTAATTATATAATGTTAATAAGCAATATGGAAAGGAAAAAAGGAAATAGTTGATAGAATGAATACTCTATAGTTTATAAATGATTGTATAAATTATAATAGATACATACAAATAGTACATAGATATTCATACAATATATACATAAATAAATACATACCAAAATTTTAACAGGTGACAGGATATGTGCCTAGTGTGTGACAGGTAGGTTATAAAAGTGTTCTATTACCAGTTTTTTAAAAATAGGGAATGACTCCGTGCATCTAATATAAAGTGGCAAAGAATTCCACAAACTTGCAGCCCGCGCAGAGATAGATTAGCCATAGAAGTTAGTGGTGTGGGAAGGAATTTTTAGTACCAAGTTTTCTGATGACCTTAGAGATCGTGAATTGCTCTTTGAGGTATTGCGGGGTAGAGGGATTAAACAATATGTTGTACAGAAGGTTAATAATATGAGTAGATACGTCATGTTCAAATGAGGCAAACATTTAAAAAATCATTTGCGGCTAAACTATTGCTCCAATTTAATAGATTTTTGGTACAGAATCTGGAAATGATACCCAGTATAGTCAGTTAAAAGTGCCCCTATTTCGTATCAACCCTTTATATGGCAGTCAGTGGGGTCTACAACGGAAAGCTAGTCTAACCATACAATTACCCGAGGACCCTAGATGGGTAGCGAACGCAGGCGGCAATCTTAAAAAAAAACTTGATGGAAATCCTTACTTCAATTTGTCTTGCTGGTATAATAATTCGCTAATTTTGTATCTAGTTATATCAAATTAATCATTATAGGTGATGAGAATGTAACCATGAATCTCGAGCCCTTACAACTCCGTCGAGATATTGCTGCTCTGAGTGCATTCTACCGACTGTACCACGGGGAGTGCTCAGAAGAGCTTTTCTCCCTTATCCCTCCCTCTCCTTTCCTTTGCCGTAAGACGCATGCGGGCCTTCGGTGCCACCGTTACACTGTAGCCGCCATTCCATCGCGAACGAAGAAATTTGGCAACCTTCCTTTGTCGCACCCTAAAAGCATGGAACTCCCTCCCTGCGCACGTATTTCCACCTACCTACAATATGGGGTCTTTCAAACGAAGCGTGAAGAGGCATCTTGCGGGCCGACAGGGTGAGGATGGCTAATGCTATACTTACAGTTTAGCACTAGGTTTCCCCACTTCTGGACGGCATTTCCGCTGCCCTAGGTATAAACTGTATCGCGGGGCACTTTACAACACAAATGTCACACAAACTTAGAGAAAGTGCCTCTGGCCCACGCAAAGACTCTTGCCCGACCCTGGAATCGAATTGTGGACCCATGAATCAAAGGCGACACATCTAACCCCTAGACCAACAAGGCAGTTATGATTATAATAGTTCTGATAATAAGCATGGAATATTTATTCGCGTTGAAAGGGCAATATTTGAATGACAATGAAGTCTTTATTTATAGCTACTGACGTATCGGACATTGTGGAATAGACGGGCAACATAATTAAATTAGCGGTTTGTTTTCAGTATTCTTTAAGTTTTAATAACACAATAGATTATTATCTGATAGCCCGAGTCAGTTTGCTTCTCTATTTAATTAGTAGCTTTTATACATGTTCGCCTTAAACGTAGCCACAAGAGAAGGAAAACTTGCAACAAAATCCTGTGCCAACTTGTCTGGCTAGCGTGGCACAGTAGGCGAATCCTTCTTCTTGCCTTCCGAAAAATAGAAAAAAAAAACAAATTGGTTATAAATGACGCTATTATGCGGTAAATACATACAAGAAAATATAGACGACATATACCTAGACGCCTTTTCGATTAAAAATATTAGTATAATTATGATGGATGCAATGCAACGCCAGGTTACAAAAATTACCAATGTAATTTAAACGTCCGCGTCGGCTGTCTATATCATTTGTAGTATTTAACGTGGGCGGGTGCTATTCCATTGTCCCCGTTGGAGGAGGTCCCAAAATAAATCAGTAAGCATTGAATGGGAGGCTAAAAATTGTCTGTCAAATCTGTCCTATTATCATACAATAAGCCTCTGTGTAAGTCGGTACTAAATATGGTGGTTTAAATATTAGACGAGGTTCTACGTTAAATTCCACACCTTAAGTACGCAGCAATAGGCATTGCGAATAATGAACATATTTTAATAGCTATAGTTTAAAAATATATTAAACTAGCGACCCGCCCCGCCATCGCACGGGTGCAATGATGAACATCTAAATTTATCAGTGTTGCTCTACAATGTTATGCATGTAGGTACTATACATATAAACCTTCCTCTTGAATCACTTTATCTATAAAAAAAACGCTTATAAATCCGTTGCGTAGTTTGAAAGATTACAGCATGCATAAGGACGGACAGACGACAGCGACTTTGTTTTATAATATGTAGTGATGATAATGATGATAGTGTAATTCTATTACAATTATTTATAATTTAAATAAATGCCACTATCATTAATAATATACTACTATCTATATCTAACTAGATTCGATCTGAACGACAAAATACATATCATGGATCTCGACTAGATACCTATAGATGAAGACAACGACGCCTTTAAGGTAAGGTTTAAAGGCAACAAATAATTACCTGGTAAAAAACATAATCTCATAACTCATACTACTACTACTCAGCCCATAAATAACCCACCGCTGAGTCGGACCTCCTCCAACTACATGAAGGTCAAGCCTCCTCCTTACCATCTTTACGCGCCCCGGAGTTCCACATAACCCGAACGGCAGGGTATCCATGAGATTTCCAACAAAAAAAAATAGTTTTTTTTTCGTAGTCACGCTTTTTTTTACAATAAAATCATTTTTTCTGACACTATTTTTAATTTAAATTTATTAAAATTTATTTTCTATTTTTTAGTAAAAGCGTATTTTTTTAGGTTTTTTAAACTATTATTTACTTTTAATTTTTTAGTAATCGAGAAATAGGTGATCTGCGCGCCTGGAAGATTTCTTTATTGGTCTTGACGCAGACACTCCGCGTCTCAGGAAAACAACAATCGCTGATCCTGATTATTATTATCCTAGTAAGGATAACGGTTCAAAATGTTTAAAATATTGAATTGTCATCGGTGCCAAATTTTGAGTTATTCCGACGTTTTGAAGGGGGTCAAAATCATGTTCGAAGATTGCGTTCATCATCATCATCATTTCAGCCAAAAGACGTCCACTGCTGGACATAGGCCTCCCCCAAGGATTTCCACAAAGGCCGGTCCTGATTGCGTTACATACATACATACATACGTCTGAACCTAATAAAAGCGTATTAAAAAAGTTTCCCTTCTCTAACGGCTACCTTTTCGACCTTCTTACTTCCATTTGTTGACTCTTACGACAGCCTCAAGATGGAATGGAGTGGTGAAACTATGTATGCTAAACCCATACCAAACTACTTTTCCTCTTCAACGTGAGCTATGATTTGGGTTATAACAAGTTTTCCTCACCACACACATGTTCTGTTGTTACTAACACAACATTAATATTGTAGTGTCTTCAATAAATAATATTGAAAGCAATCTTGATTGCATTTGGCCATGGCTTTTCTGTGTTTGGGGTTTGGTTGCGACATATACAATTGAAGATCAGATATATATGGATATTATATGACATATCATGTTGAGGATAGAAATATTTGATATTTAGGGTCGAATTTTCGTGATCTGCTTAAGGTCGGCCTATTTTTTGTCACGCGGAACCAAGTTCAATTACGTGGCATTTTTTACATTACATTGACATGATAAACACGACATACGTACTTTTAGGAGATTTAAAAATTATATTTAGAACATAACAAATGAACATTTGTTCATTTGATATGTTCTAAATATAATTTTCCCTCACATCTAAGTCAAGCAATTTTACTGTGTTTCGTCGTGTGTATGCGGGAGCCGGTGCCCGAATTTCCTGCTTTATCTTAGACCCTGGCGTTGCTTTCCATCACGCAAGCCTAGAGTCAAAGCCATTGAAGTAGGGGATCAAAAAATATATGAATATGGAAACCTATACTGAACTCTTTGGCCAACTTTGCATAGTAGGCTAACTTCGCGGCATGAAATTGCAGCACTGATTTCACATGTGACATAATTAAGTAACAGTTTCAACAAAACCGTTGGAAATTTTACTTTAAAACTAGTACTAGCTGATCCCGCAAACGTTGTTTTGCCAAATAATTAACCCCCCGCAACGCCCCTTTTTTAGAATTTCGTAAAATCCGTTCTTAACTGACCTCTACTCGGTGAAAAGAATATTTTTACCAAATTTGCTACAAACCCTGTGCCGACCCGTCGCCCCCAATAAAAGGACCAGCGTTGGTTTTATTGGGGGCAAACTAACTCACGTCCCGTAGTCAAACATATTCTGGCTAGTCCCCAGGGTCGTTTATCCAGAAGGATTAAAAGGTTAATTTTAAAAAGGATAATTAAGGATCGATTAGAAAGGACTAGAATGGGTTCCGGATATTTTTAATCCACCACACGTCGTCACAAACAATTTTATTTAAAAAATACACAAAGTCACCAACCTATACCATCTTAAGGGTCGTCTTGCCAGCGAGGCACAGTAGGCTAATTTCCCTCCATGAGTTTGGAGGAGGCCCGACTCATTGTGGGTCATATAAGGCCTGAAACGACGACTACTCAGCCGATAGATGAACCACTGCTGAGTCAGGCCTCTTCTAGTTATATAGTGGGGTAATTAGCCTGCTGTGCCACGCTGACCTGAGTTTGCAGTTGGCAGTTGGCCTCCCTAAGGAGCCTTTGTGGGGATCCTTAGGGAGGCCTATGTCCAGCAGTGGACTTTTGGCTGAAATGATGATGATGACCTTTTGTCGGCTCTTACGATACCCTCAGAATGAAATGAGATGGTGACACTGTATATTCTAAATCCCTCGCCACATGCATGTTACTTAGATACGATACACATTTTATACAATAACTAGCGACCCGGCCTGGCTTCGCACGGCTGCAATTATGCATGTATTATACATATAAACCTTCCTCTTGAAACACTCTATCTATTAAAAAAACCGCTTCAAAGTCCGTTGCGTAGTTATAAAGATTTAAGCATACTAAGGACGGACAGACGACAGCGACTTTGTTTTATAACATGTAGTGATGGATTGGATGCATTCATTGGATGTAGAGATTATAAGAAGGACATGACCAATTATTTTAATATACAGTGCGTGCTTGGCCCCTACCACATACGGCGAAATCATTTAAACAACCTACGATGAAAATTAGCATAAAATTTAACAACTCGCTTATTTTGATCTGATAAGGAAGGCCGTGACGCTGTTTTATAGCTATGCGTTATAAATCATGGGGTAGGAAACCAGGTTAACTAATGAATAACGACTCAGCCCATAAATAATTCACTGCCAAGTTGCGCCTTCTTCCATTCCATGGAATCCTCCAAATATATTTTGCAAACTGCCCCCGCTATACAGGTTGCACTAGGTATAACATGTATCGCCTGCGCAATATAGACTCCGGGAGGAAACCGCGCTGCGTTCCGCGCATGCCTCCCAGCGGTGGAATGGGGGGAGCCTACTATAGCTATCCCCCGCGTAATCGGAGGGGCCCGCCTCGGAGCTTGGGGCTCCACTAAACGAGACGGGCTGAGGTCCCCAGGGTCCCGGAGCATGCTCTCCTATCGGGGAAGTGTATCCCGTGGTCCTAGTTCGGACATTCGAGAATCACCGTCGGTTTTAGTGGGTAGGTTGGGGCGCAATTTACCATCTCTACACGCACCCCGGAGTCCCACATATCCCGGCTAGTCCGTAAAAAAAGGTATAACCTGTATAGCGGGAGCAGTTTACAACATGTAATTCACAAACACAAATGACACCCAGACTCAGAGCAAGTGCCTCTGGTTTAGACAAAGTCACTTGCCCGGCCCGGCATGCGAGTGGCAGTATATAAAACCTATGGCGCAGTACCAATCTCCGCATGTACGCGAGTGCGTCGACACGTTAGAGCAAATGCGGAGCTTGTTACTGCCCCATAGGTTACTCTATGTAACTGGAGGAGGCCCGACTCAGTAGTGTGAACTAGTGTGTCATCTATGGGCTGATTAGTAATAGTAGTTTTGCGTGAAAGAGTAACAAACATACAACGACAAACTTTCACGAATATAATAATAAAATAGTAAGTTATGTTTTATATTGCAACAACTACCAAATTAAAGACAGAATCTGTATGAATAAGCTGGTGCAGTTGGTAGCTTGTACTAATATAAAGGATAGTTTAAGACTGGTTATGATACAGTTTGGTAGGTGTCAATGTGTCTGAAATGTCTGTGGGTGGGCGCCAAATATCTGATGCAATAACGCTCATTGAGATTTTGATCAGTATTAAAAGAGACGACGTGAGAAAGAATTTATCGCACCTTTAAGCTAAGTGTTTAAGCTTAGTCCGTTTGGTGACGGGTTTAGAATACACAAGGTCACCAACCCGTGCCATCGTCGTAAGAATCGACTAAAGGAACACAAGTGGCAGATCACGTATCCGCAGGAAAAGTAAAACTTGATACAAACCATTTTCTTTTTGACGTTGGAAATCCTCTTGGATTAGGGTCTGGTTGGTCATCATCATGGATCAGGGTGGATCAGGGGTATGTGGGACTCCGGGGCGAGTAGAGATGGTGAATTGTGCCCCGACCTACCCACTAAAACCGACGGCGATCCTCGACTGCCCAAACCAGGGCCGTGCCAACCCGTTTTGCCAGCGTGGCACAGTAGGCTCTTTTACCCTCCCTATGATGGGAGGAGGCTCGACTCAGCAGTGGGTAATTTATGGGATGAGAAGTAAAAGTAAGAAGTAGTTTGGTAGGTGTAGTTTTTTTTAAATTAAATAAAAATTATAATGTGATACAACGGCTGTTTGGTATGGGATTTAGAATACATAGTGTCGTCACCCTATTCCATCCTGAGAGTGTCGTAAGAGCCGACAAAAGGTCAATTACCTACACGTGGAGACACAATCGGGACCCACGAGGCAGGCGGCGAGGGACACGGTGCACCGAGGAAATGTTTAGTAGGTATACGTAGACTCCATCAAACGACACCCGATACGTAAACAACACCCTGTGCCGACCCGTCTGTCAAAGTCAAAGTCAATTTTATTTTGCATAGGACATAATGGACACTTACAAATCGTCAACATATTAATAAAATGTATACAAACCAAGAAGGCTCAACGTCACCCAAAGGGCAATGGAGAGGTCTATGCTCGGAGTTTACCTGCGAGATCGAATCAGAAATGAGGAGATACGCAGGAAAACCAGGGTCATCGACATAGCCCACAGGATTGCCAAACTTAAGTGGCAGTGGGCAGGGCACATGCGCCCAGGACCGACGCCCGATGGGGCAGAAAAGTCCTGGAATGGCGACCGCGTTCCGGAAAGCGCAGTGCTGGTAGGCCTCCCACACGGTGGACCGATGACCTGACCAGGACCGGCCTTTCTGGAAATCTTTGGGGGAGGTCTATGTCCAGCAGTGGACGTCTTTTGGCTGAAATGATGATGATGATACAAACCAAAGTAATATAGTTTACCACCAGTTCGGAAAGCTAGCGTGGCACAGTAGGTAATTACCCTCCATGTAACGGGGGAGGCCCGACTCAGCAGCGGGTAATTTATGGGCTGAGTAGTAGTGGTAGTAATGTTAATTGAGGTTATTGTTGAACAATTAGTGGTTAGATGTGCCGCCTTTGGATCAACGGGTCCCGGGTTCGATTCCGAGGTCGGGCAAGTGTCTTTGTGTAAACCAGAGGCACTGGCTCGGAGTCTGGGTGTCATTTCTATCTATAATATGTATGTATTTACAAAAAACAAATGTATATAAGTAGTATATCATCCATCTCGTTACCATAACACAAGCATTAAGTTGCTTAGCTTGGGACGAGATGGCGTTGTGTGAAATGTCCAAGGATATTTATTTATTTTATTTTATTTCCATATTTTTTACTTATGATCTTGTCGATTTCCTTGTCACTTACATCTAAGCCACTGATAACACGGGTCAACATGAAATTTGACTTTGATTGCAAAGCATTAAATTTCGGTAGTTTAGGTCGTAATTAGACGGAAAAAAAATATATGGCATGAAAAAGTTTGCTTTTATGCTTAGAAGACTGATTGACCGAAATTTTTAAAAACCACGGATTTTAATTTTTGATTGAAAATAAAACTATTGAAATAAAAATGTTTATTATTTTTATTACGTTTTACTATCAAATTAGCTTACAGAAAAGTGGAAAATAACTTAAAAGTGCACACTTTTACTTTTTCTTTTATGTTCATAGCTACTTTCTCTCAATAAACCCCAAATATAGTCGCCCATCATGTTTTCATTGTATTGGCCTTGATAGCGTTGTTCAAAATTCATGATGTCCTGATGGAAACGTTCTCCTTGCTCTTCCGAATAGGCTCCCATATTGTTTTTAAATTTATCCAAATGAGCATGCAGCATATGCACTTTTAATGACATCCTGCAGCCCATGGCCTTAAAATTTGTAAGCATATCCTCAACCAACTTTTCGTAGTTTTCAGCTTCACAAAAGCAAACTTTATACCGAAAAAAGGTATTTTCTTTTCGTTTTTGTGCATAACTAACTGGAAAATAATAGTATAAACTTTAGGACAAAGAACGAAATTTTTTTTGTAGAGTCGTGTAATTGAGGAAATGAAAAGGATTCGCCTCTAAGTATTTTTATTATTCTAACAATCTCAGTTCAAGACTTCAAAGATTACTTCTCTACTCTTGGTAGAAGATTTGTAAGTGCTGGCGACTGGAATGCAAAACATCTGCACTGGGGTTCCAGATTGACTACTACAAGGGGACGGCAACTACACACAGTAACACAAGACATGAAACTGGATTACTGGTCTGGAGGAGAACCTACTTATTGGCCTACCGATAGAGATAGAATACCTGATATGCTCGACTTTTTCATAACGAAAAACATGGATAGCAACTACATAACAATAGAGTCCTGTACCGATCTCACCTCAGATCACACTCCTGTAATTCTGAACGTTAATTCTACAATTCAGTTAGTGGAGCCTTCCCCAAAAATATATAATATTAAGACTACGAATTGGGAAAAATACAGGGATGTATTAAAATCTGAAATCATTCTTAAAACAAAAATCGAGACAATAGAGGATGTAGAGGACGAGATTGAGAAACTCAACATGCATATACATAGAGCAGCCAACTTAGCGACAACTAAACGAAAGGGACAGCCACCAAAAAATAACATCTTTCCAAAAGAAATAAAGGAAAAAATCAAGAAGAGGCGACAATTAAGAAAGATCTGGCAAAATACAGGATATCCAAATGACAAAACAGCATTTAATAATTTCTCTGATGAGCTTAAAAAACTCATCAACAATTTAGAGAACGATAGAATCCAAAACATGCTTTCAAGCCTCGACACGACAGCTGACACAAACTACTCGCTGTGGAAGATTACCAAAAATATGAAGCGCCCAAAATCACATATACCTGCCGTTAATAACAATAAAGGAGGATGGGCTAGGTCTGACCTAGAGAAGGCGACAGCATTTGCCGAACATTTGAGCAATGTATTTAATCCACACCCAGAGAGCTGTTATGCGCATACAGAAGAAGTAAAAAACTACTTAGAATCACCAAATCAAATATGTTTACCATTACAAAGTACTAGCCCTAAAGAAATCTTCCAAGAAATAAAAAATCTGAGGGAAGGGAAAGCGCCTGGATATGATCTTATAGATGCAACACTTCTAAAGAAACTTCCGTACAAGGCAGTAATGAAACTTGTCCACATATTTAATGCTTGCCTTAGATTTGAACATTTTCCTGGACAGTGGAAGATAGCACAGGTAATAATGATTCCCAAGCCTGGTAAACCCCTACAACAAACAAATTCATACAGGCCCATCAGCCTGTTGCCAGTAATTGGAAAACTGTTTGAACGGATACTCCTTAACAGAATAAAAGTACACTTAAATACCGTATTACCACAGCACCAATTCGGCTTCCGTGAAAGTCATGGGACAATAGAACAAGTTCACCGTATTGTTGATATCATTAGTAGATGCTTAGAGAATAAACTATACTGCTCTGCAGTGTTTTTAGACATTAGCCAAGCTTTCGACAAGGTGTGGCATGATGGCCTTATCTTCAAAATAAAAAAAACACTGCCACACTGTTTTCTCCGTATATTAAAATCATACCTAGACAAGAGAAGCTTCCAAGTAAAATACAATGATGACAGCTCTGAGCTCTACGAAATCAACTCGGGCGTCCCCCAAGGTAGCATATTGGGACCTATCCTGTACCTCATCTTCACTGCAGATATTCCAACAGATGATCAAACGGTTACAGCGACATATGCTGATGACACCGCATTGCTGTCCTCTCATAGTAACCCAGTAAGTGCATCAAACACTCTGCAAAGTCATCTTAATAAAATAGAATTATGGCTTAAGCAATGGAGGATCAAAGCAAACGAAACTAAATCTGCGCATGTAACCTTTACTCTTAGGAGAGATACTTGCCCTCCGGTTAAGCTAAACAACAAAGAAATCCCTCAAACAGATAATGTTAAGTATCTGGGAATGCACCTGGATAGAAGGCTCACATGGCAGAAGCACATCTGGACAAAAAGAAAACAATTAGATGGAAAACTCCGTGGTCTTCACTGGTTAATCGGACGCAGCTCGCAACTAAATAACACCAGCAAAATCCTGGTATATAAAGCAATTTTGAAACCTATCTGGACTTATGGGATACAGTTATGGGGAACAGCAAGCAAGAGTAACATAGACATACTGGAAAGATTCCAAAGCAAAGCACTAAGAACGATGTTCAGTATACCCCAGTGTATTAGTAACAAATACATGTATCTTGACCTAGACATAAACACTGTTCGTGAGGAAATAGTCCAGGCTAGCCTGAAATACCAGGATAAACTAGCAACTCATGCAAACCAACTCGCACAGGCCCTAAGTGGAGAGGGCGGACTAGAGTACAAACGACTGAAAAGACAAGGCATTCCCAGTCTCGCCCAAAGATCTGTAGACTGAGTCAAGAAGAGGGCTTGCTGGAAATTTCAGCAATTGATTGGCTCTCGGTGAAGACAATATAGAAAATCAGGACATGGAGTTCCAGCCAAAGAAGTGGCTTATTGTTTTATAACAGATTGCCATAGAGCAGAAAACACATAAAAAAAAAAAAAAAAAAAAAAAAAAATTATTCTAACATTCACCTTGAAACGAGTATGCGTTCGTCTTACTCGATTTTAGTTCATCGTTGTAATGACAAAACTGGTTTGTCTACAATAAAGGCGTATGTACTTATGTAGTTTTTGTTCCCTTCGCTACTTAATCGTTTCATATCCATTTTTGTAATGCGTTTAATGCCTAGTGGTAGAATAAAGACTCATTAAATGTATTTTCCTTCATGCTTTTAAAACTCAATTATTATTCTCTTTATTACCCTAGATATGCACCGAGGAAACATTTGAATGAGTAAATAAAGAAAAATGAGAATATTGGTATTATTTGATGAAGCTACTTTCATATCATCTTGGCATTTTGTCTCAATCAATGTTTTTTTTTCTTTTTTATCAGTGACTTGAATGCCTTTGACCCTAGGCTTGCGTGATGGAAAGCTACGCCAGGGTCTAAGATGGAGCAGGCAATTCAAGGAATTGCCCTGTCGGGTACCGGCTCTCGCATACACACGACGGAATACAGTAAAACTGCTTGGCGGTCCGCCCGGCTAGCCAGCCGGGCGGACCGTTCGATCCTACCACCAAGCGTGCTGGGTTTTGTTGACTTTTACAACAACATAACACGCGTTACCCAGTGTGTGGTGGGGAAGTTATAACAAAAGAAATATTATTCGTTGAAATACTTTAGTTACATGATAGACTATCGAAATAATTTCTGCTGCTGCCGAACTCAAGCATAGATAGCAGAGTAATGTATTTTATTTTTCTGGAACTGTACGTGACAAGTTAGACAGGTAAGCAAAACATTGTTTATGGAGGACGAGAACTGGAGGAGGCTCTACCCACTGGTGAGTCAAGCCTTCTCCAGTTACATGAATCGTTAACGAAATTAACGTACATAGCCCACCGGATTGCTAAACTTAAATGGCAGAGGGCAGGGCACATAGCTCGCAGGACCGACGCCCGATGGGGCAGAAAAGTCCTCGAGTGGCGACCGCATTCCGGAAGGCGCAGTGCTGGTAGGCCTCCCATACGGTGAACCGACGACCTGGTTAAGGTCGCCGGAAAGCAGTATATGCGGGCGGCCCAGGACCGGCCTTTGTGGAGATCCTTGGGGGAGGCCTATGTCCAGCAGTGGACGTCTTTTGGCTGAAATTATGATGATGAATGATGAATTAACGTACTGTGCCGCGCTGGCTAGACGGGTTGGCACAGGGTTTCGTATCAAGCTTTCCTCCTCTTGTGGTTAGGTTATCGGCCTTGTCATTACCTGTTGTCGGCCCTTACGACACCCTTTGAAGATTCACTACGTTTTTATTCGTGCGTTTCGGTTTGACACAACGTTTCTTACAGGATAATACTTATTTTGTGAATTTCTAAACGCGTTATTAATATAAATACTTTTGTTTACATATTACAGTTTCCAGTGATGACATATGGTAAAGAGACGTGTTCACTCACTTTGTGATCCATCAAAAGGCTCAAAATCAGCCAAAGGGCAATCAGCAAGAGGGTGTATCAGAAATGAGCGGATACGCAGGAGAACCAGAGCAATGGACATATCCCACAGGATTGCCAAACTTAAGTGGCAAAGAGCAGGGCATATAGCTCACAGTGCTGACGTCTGATAGGGCAGAAGAGTCCTCGAGTGGAGAATGCGTTCCGGAAAGCGCAGTACTGGTAGGCCTCCCACACGGTGGACCGACGATCGGGTTTTGGTCGCCGGAAAACGATAGATGCGAGTGACCGGCCTACGTGGAAAACCTTGGAGTAGGGCCAGCTGTTGACGTCTTTTGGCTGAAATGATGATGATGATGACATATTACAAAACTCAAGAGACATGTAGAACGCAATTTCCTTTGTAATATTTTAAACTTTATAATCACACCAAGAAAATATTTTTTACAATGTACATAATTGATCGAGTCTTGATTATAGTCATTATACACACACCCTATAATTCTTCACTTGTAGTGGGCAGTGTATAATACAAGTATGACGAGTATCCAGCCGTGCCAAATGAGGAAGTACAAACAGGGCACTTACTTGTACCACGGGCGGGAACCGGTTTGAGTATATCGCGATATTTCGACCGTATCTTTAAATGTTAAGCACGGTGACATTCATAAGTAAAGAGAAAAAACAATGTATACCAATATTTATAACTAGCTTCGAGCCGCGGTTTTACTCGCGGGGTGATGGAATTTATTTGTACGTCCGATTTTTATTCTACCCACTTGAAACTTATTGTTATATTTTGGACGATTCCCACAATATCTTTATAAATTGTAGCCTATGTATTATTCTTAAGTATATAATAATAATAGCCTTTTATTCGGACAATAGTTACAATTAATAACACTAGTGCACTGTTACAATATATATTTTACACAGTTAAAAATATTCACATATTTGATGCTTCTTTACTTTCTGTAAGTCCGTTTGCCAATTGGCAAAGGCCTCCTCCAATCTACTCCATTCTGTTCTTTCTCTGGCTACCCTACTCCATGTTTCTCCTGCAACCTGTTTAATATCATCGTCCCATCTTTTTTGTTGTCTGCCCCTTTTCCTTTTACCTTCTCTTGGGTACCAATGTGTAATTATTTTGCTCCATTTATCCTTTCCTCTCACCATGTGTCCCGACCACTTCCATTTTAACCTTTTTATTTTAAGGGAAACATCCAGTAACTTTGTCTGTTTTCTAATGTTGGTGTTTCTTATTCTATCTCTTCTCTTTACTCCTATCATACTTCTCTCCATTGCTCGTTGGCACACTGCAATTCTATTTATTGTGCTTTTTGTTATGGCCCATGTTTGGCTTCCATATACTAAGATTGGTAGAATGCAAACATTGAATAATTTGCTCTTTGTTTCTATATGAAGGTTTTTGTCATTCTTAAGTATATAAGCTATATTCTTGTAAAGTGTCATTAGAAGCGATTCAGTAGTCTTCCAATTTTTTATTTGAATAGACTAACTGATACTTCGGTTACCATGAACTCGGAAATTTGTTAATGTTTGTATCCAAGTTTAATTTCAGCCAAATCCAAATAAAAAATACGATATATTTTTTATATATGGTTCACATAAGAACACCAAACCCATAAAAATCACGTTTGAAAATTAAACCCAAATAAAATTTCGTTATCCATCTCAGCTACCGATTGCGAAAAGAAAATATTAAATACATTCGCTATACAATTACACATATTTTTAATTTACACATGCATGGTATAAACGATGACATGCCTCGTTTACTAAATCTAGTGTTACAATGGAATGGAAGTGTATTAATAAAATACATAGTTCTATTGCCCATACAAAATTGTAGTGTTTCGCAAAATATCCCATGGCTATAAAAAAACGTATTTTACTCGGAAATCCATAAAATTACTATTTATACAAATGTTGACAGTTATTAAACATAATTAGTGAATGTTACTCTTTACTTTTAACTTTACTATTCATCATAGCATCAGGATTTGAGTCCGTTCGGAGACGGATTTATAAAACATGGTGTCACCTCCTCATTCCATCCTAAAGGTGTCGTAAGAGCCGACAAAAGGAAAAGACAATGCCGATGACCAGCCAAAAGAGAAGGAAAACTTAATACGAAACCCTGTGCCAACCCGTCTGGCCAGCGTGGCACAGTATGCTAATTAGCCTCCATATAACTGGAGGAGGCCCGACTCAGCAGCGGGTCATCTTTGAGCTGCCTTGTTGGTCTAGTGGTTAGATGTGCCGCCTTTGGATCAACGGGTCCCGGTTTCGATTCCGAGGTCGGGCAAGTGTCTTGTGTCTAAACCAGAGGCACTGGCTCGGAGTCTGGGTGTCATTTGTGCTTGTGAATTACATGTTTGTAAACTGCCCCCGCGACACATGTTGTACCCAGTGAAGGTGTTATCGTTATAAAAAAACAAAAGGATACCAGCAAGACAGATTGACGTAAGGGGTTCCATCAAGTTATGATTCAAGAAAAGGGGTGGTGACACTAATTATTCTAAATCCGTCACCACACGGACGTTTCACAATGTTAACCATCAATTAACAATTTCCCCTATAATCTGATATTCCCATAGCCACTTACATACAACAATAAATTACTGACATAACGAATGAATTTACGAGTTTCTCTGTTTGGAAATGATTACCTAATGCTATTCGTAGTTATTTTACATTGCTTTGAGTAATTTGGAATGGTAAAAAGGTTCAGATAAAAAATTCATCTACCGTTTTTTTACCATTTCTTAATTATAAAAAAGTATTTTTACAGTTGCTCAAAAAGTGGCGTATTGCAGGGACGTATAGCGTTCGGGAAGTGCGCTATTACACACTCGTGGTTTTTTTTTGCCATTCCCGCACTAGTGCGTTCTCGTTCCCAACTGTCAAAATAATGTCTATTAAAAGGAAAAGCCAACCATGTAATTTTTACAAAAAAAAAAATCATAGACTGGCATAGTTGCTTTTGCCTACTAGAATGGGTGAAGAAAAAAAATATCTCTGCTTATATTCTACGGTGGGCGCCATTTTTGTATAAAAGTCATAAATGATTAGTTAGTTGAGTTTATTGTGTTTTTATTATTTTATTAAATTGCTTCATTTTTTTGCAACTGTATTAAAAATAGTAGATCAGTAGACGTGAGGTACCGTCATTGCAACTTGTTCCGACTGTCAACCCTCGCCTTCGGCTGCGCCTTGGCTCGGGTAGACATTTGTCGCAACTCTTTGCAATGACAGCCTTTCCGCACTTGTAATGAAATATACTATTACACACTCATCTGCTGAACGTATATCTTAATTGACCTATTAGATATTGATTCATATAAGCTAATCAAAAACATCATCTGCTTGTAAATAAACGGCAAGGCCGCAGATACATCCTTTCAATGTCGTTAGCGATACACGTGGTTGACCCTGCCTGCGGTGGCTAGGAAATATAATATTTTTTATTAAGAAATATTGACAGTGTTATAAGTCTGTTTTCTTCTAACCTTGAACTAAGTAAGGTTATAAGTGTGCTATTTTTCGCACCTTCACGGCTGTACTAATCTGTACAAGTTTTGGTATATTTAGAAGGCACGTAAAGTAGGCTAATTATCTTCCACGTAGTAAGAGACAACGTGGTCGCTCACTATGGGCTCCATCAGAAGGCTCAAAGTCACCCAAAGTGCAATGGAGAAGTCTTTGCTCGGAGTTTCCCTGCGAGATCGAATCAGAAATGAGGAGATACGCAGGAAAACCAGGGTCACCGACATAGTCCACCGGATTGCCAAACTTAAGTGCAGTGCGCAGGGCACTTAAGTTGCAGGACCGACGCCCGATGGGGCAGAAAAGTCCTCGAGTGGCGACCGCGTTCCGGAAGGCGCAGTGTTGGTAGGCCTCCCACACGGTGGACCGACGACCTGGTTAATGTCGCCGGAAAGCAATGGATGCGGGCGGCCCAGGACCGGTCTTTGTGGCGATCCTTGGGGAGGCATATGTCCAGCAGTGGACGTCTTTTGGCTAATGATGATGTTGATGATGTCGATGATGTAGTTAGAAGAGCTCTGACTCAGCAATGGGTCATATGCGGGCTGGGTGGTAGTAGTAACGCCAGGCCCAGCTGCCACTCTAATCTCTATGGCAGTCTTATCCATACAATGCCAGTGGTCCTATTAGATAGGTCGCGAAAGGCAGATGGCATTCACTCCATGTAAATACTGTAAATAGCCAAATCAGAATGGACTTTTTTTGTTTCGCTGGGAAAATCCTTTGTGCGTACCGCCGCTCCTCGGGAGTGAGGTCAGTGATTATGTGGGACACTGAAATCTACTCGTCTACCCACTAATTCCCCAGCGGTATACCCTTTTTTTTTTGATTTCGCTGGGGAAATGCTTTATGCATACCACCGCCCCCCGGGGAGAGGTCGGTGATTATGTGGGACTCCGACAAGGGTCGTCTACCCAAGAGTCGTCTACCCACTAAAACCCCAGCGGTATACCCTCACACGACGCGCTTGGGGCGCCACAAGATCGCGTAAACGCAGTCTACTGTGACGCCCCGGACAGCGATATACCCTCACACGACACGCTTGGGGCGCCACAGGTTCGCGTAATCGCATTCCACTGTGACAAATCAGGATAGACCTGTGTGAAATGATGAAATGCTGAAATGCGAGGGTCACATACAAAAAGTCTCTAACTGATACGTTATGATACCCGCAGTCTTTGTTTACTAGTACTCAGCCCATAAATGACCCACTACTGAGTCGGGCCTCCTCCCATTACATGCAGAGTAGCCTACAGTGCCACGCTCGCAAGACGGGTTGGCACAGGGTTTCGTGTCAAGTTTTCCTTCTCATGCGGTCACCCTCAGGATGGAAGGGGGTGGTGAGCCTATGTATTCTAAATCTATAACCACACGGACAACATTCTTTTTCTATGTCGACTTTAAATTGGGTTAGTTCCTTTTGTTTGCAAAGCAAGTTACGTCAATTTTCAACGCAATATTACTATTTACAAATTGCTGCACAAGACAGAACGAAGTGACCAACTACATTCATTTTTATAATTATAATATGTATTAGAACGATACATGCATAATGTGACGTAAATTAAAAGGTCTTTGTAAATCTAAACGCTTTTTTACGATTCCGCGTGTATAAAAATTTGCTTTTTTTACGTTGGAATTCTTCATAACTATCTCGTATCGTTATCACTATCACTACATAGTATAAAACAAAGTCGCATTCTTCTGTCCGTCCCTATGTATGCATAAATCTTTAAAACTACGCAACGGATTTTGAAGCGGTTTTTTTAATGGATAATGTGATTCAAGGGGAAGGTTTATATGTATAACCCACCCCCGCTTTGCACGGGCGAAGCTGGGGCGGGCCACTAGTAATTTTATAATTCTGAAAATTATAACCTAAAACCCGTTTGATATCTTTTAAACTAAACATAAAGCTATGAATTATTAACAATTCCAATATCAAAGATACTTTAGCGTATCTTTGATATTGATAGATTGATAGGTAGATGTAATAAATTATGTTATCAACTTAAAATAAAAATATATTTTACGTAGGTTGAAAAATTCACCCGTAAGTAATGTCATTTAATATACCCTTGACATACCAAAAATCTTGTATTACTATTTCTTCTCTTTTTATATATTTTGTTATTTCTTTGCTCAATTATGAGTCAAAAATTAATTAAATAAATAATAAATAAATATCCTTGGACATTTCACACAACGCCATCTCGTCCCAAGCTAAGCAACTTAATGCTTGTGTTATGGTAACGAGATGGATGATAAACTACTTATATACATTTTTTTTTTGTAAATACATACATATTATAGATAGAGATGACACCCAGACTCCGAGCCAGTGCCTCTGGTTTAGACAAAGACACTTGCCCGACCCCGGAATCGAACCCGGGACCCGTTGATCCAAAGGCGGCATATCTAACCACTAGACCAACGAGACCAACACAATAAAAAAAAGCAAAGGAAACTGTACTTTCTGCTGCTTAAACATTTCAATTTTGTTCTATATGTTTATGGCGGTCTACTCTGCCGTACTTTCTCTTATCTTTCCCTTCAAAACGTCATGTACAAGTCAAGTTAGGGTTCAAATAACGTCCAATAAGATCAATTTACATTAAGATCTTAGAGTAACGTGTTATAGAGTGATAGTTTCATACCAAAGTTATGCTAAAAGTTGAAGCTGAAAATTAGACAGTGCCACGTACCTATTTAAGATTACACACATACTAACATTTTTATAATACTGCTAGAAATTGAGTAAGGTTATTTCACTGATTCCATGTGAGCTTTATTTCCTTAAATATAATAATAATTTTATAAAAAATAGTAGAATCCAACTCGGCTTGGCAGCGTATAAGCTGCGAAAGATCTTGATTACCGCAGTGTTTGAACACAAAAGTCTTCGATCGATGTGTGTTGCCAATGATGTACACATGATACAGAGACGTGAGCGCTCGACATGAGCTTCATCAAAAGGCTCAAAGTCACCCAAAGGACAAGGGACACTATGCTTGGAGTTTCCTTGCGAGATAGAATGAGTCATGTGGAGATACGCAGGGGAATCAGATTTACCGACCTGTGGGCTACACAGGATTGCTAAACTTAAGAGGCAGTGGGCAGGGCACATATCTCGCAGGACTTCCGCCGCTTTCCATAAGGCTCGTTTAATATAATCGCGTTCCCAAGTTAACCTTCACTAAATAGTATAAAACAAAGTCGCTGTTGTCTGTCCGTCCCTATGTATGCTTAAATCTTTAAAACTACGCAACGGATTTTGAAGCGGTTTTCGTTAATAGATAGAGTGGTTCTAGAGGAAGGTTTATTGCACCCGTGCGAAGCTAGGGCGTGTCGCTAGTTTAATATAAGTTTTATTTTATCCATGCCAAAAAGTGTACTTTTACTAATAAAAGGTTAATTATATCCTACTAATAATAATATCTAACTAAAATTTTAATTGCGAAAGTTTGTAAGCTTATAAAGATGTATGATTGTTACTCTTTCACGCAAAAAATACTAAATGGATTTTGATGAAATTTTACAATAATATAGCTGACACATCAGAATAACACATAGGCTATAATTTATAAAGATAAAGTATGAATTATTCAAATTAAAACGTTAAGTGTCAAGTAAGTACGTAAAAAATCTGACGAAAAAATAAAATACTTTCTATCATCATTATCACAATTTTCCATCACCACCCGGGCGAAACCGCCGCCGCCGGACGCTACTAGTTGATTATACATCTAAATAAATTATAAATAAATAAATATCCTTGGACATTTCACACAACGCCATCTCGTCCCAAGCTAAGCAACTTAATGCTTGTGTTATGGTAACGAGATGGATGATAAACTACTTATATACATTTTTTTTTTGTAAATACATACATATTATAGATAGAAAACACCCAGACCCGGAACAAATACTTGTAGGTCGTACAAATATTTCTTCCGTGCGGGGATCGAACCCGCGACATGCTGCGCAGCAGTCGATGGCTCAACCACTGCGCCAATCGTGTCGTCAAATTATTAATCAACTAGTGGCCCGCCCCGGCTTCGCCCGT
The DNA here is from genome assembly GCA_905475355.2 of Clostera curtula. Taxonomy (NCBI): domain Eukaryota; kingdom Metazoa; phylum Arthropoda; class Insecta; order Lepidoptera; family Notodontidae; genus Clostera; species Clostera curtula. The sequence goes on from FR997799.1 coordinate 6,432,307, forward strand.
GCAAAGCAGGGGTGGGTTATACATATAAACCTTCCTCTTGAATCACTCTATCTATTAAAACAAACCGCTTCAAAATCCGTTCCGTAGTTTTTAAGATTTAAGCATACATAGGGACGGACAGACGACGGCGACTTTGTTTTATAACATGTAGTGATTACTACCTATATCTAAATTGAATATATCTGTTAACCGAAGTTAGCCTTAGGGCTAACTAAAACGGTCAAGTGCAGCGACTGATCGGCTTCTAAGCCTAGTAACTTTATGCCTAAGAACTTGCAGGGTGTGCATCGGTCGTGTTCCGGAACATAAAGTGTAATCATTACTTAATCTATGACAGCCGCAATTTATGATTTCCCCGTGTAAACTGTTATTAAATGAATCACAAAATGATTATTGAAAGTCTTGTACACTTTGCACATTTGACTGCCTCGTTGGTCTAGTGGTCAGATGTGCCGCCTTTGGATCAACGGGTCCCGGGTTCGATTCCGAGGTCGGGCCAGTGTCTTTGTCTAAACCAGAGGCACTGGCTCGGAGTCTGGGTGTCATTTCTATCTATAATATGTATGTATTTACAAAAAAAAAAAAATATATAAGTAGTTTATCATCCATCTCGTTACCATAACACAAGCATTAAGTTGCTTAACTTGGGACGAGATGGCGTTGCGTGAAATGTCAAAAAAAAAAAATGTATACCTTATACCTACCTACCTTTACATGCGAGCTGGTCAGTGTGTTTCGTTGACTTTTTGCTAAATATAGATTATAGCAAGTCCGTAATGTGCCTTCTGGGTGTCTAGAGGCTTTATGTAGAGGCATCTCAAAAGTTTAGAGAAATGAGAGAATTAAGATAAGGCAGATTCATCCTACAACAGCGCTAACATAATGTAGGAATAGTTTCAACTGGAAAATTTTACAGCCCATAAATGACCCACAACTGAGTCGGGCCTCCTCCAAATTCATGGAGGGGTATTAGCCATTAGCCAACTGTGACACGCTAGCAAAACGGGTTGGCACAGGGTTTGTGTCCAGTGTTCCTTCGCTTGCGCCTAGGTGATCTGCCTTTGGCTTTCCTTTAGTTACCTCTTGCGACACCCTCAGGGAAGTATGGGTTGATGACATTGTGTATTCTAAATCCACACGGATAATTTAACTTATATTTACAGTGTCTTCGTCTCCGTTGACTTCAAATTGGCTAAGTACACTTTTTAGAATTGATGGTGCTGCTTCTATTTTATATACTAAGTACTGCGATATCACTATTTACATGCTAATGCTTAAGATGAATAATAGTACAGTAACTTTCAGAATTGAAAAAAAAAATCCAATTATAATTGAGGTTGTTAAATAACATGATAACGTTGTGCTCTACAATTTACCAAGGAGGTATGCTGATGTTAGTAAGATAAACTTAATAAACGTTCTAGTGCAGTAGTGTTGCTACGAAAATGCATTTTTGCCACGTATTATTAAAATGTATGGATTTTTTTACGTAATCACCTGAAATACTGCCCCCAGAAAAATAGTATACATGACTTCTGTTATAGTCTCGTTAAGAAAATGAAAAGCATTTCTATCCATACCTTCTGGGCACAGATAAAAATAACTAAAGCAATTCAAATACATAGTACCTCTTTTTTTTACGGGATTCACTCTCATTGCGGCAGCATGCTCCGTGACCCTGGGAGCCATGGCCCGCCTCTTAGTGGAGCCCCATGCTCCGAGCCGGGCCCCGCCGATTATGAGGGGGGGGTTTACCCTCCCCCATTCCACCACTGGGAACTTTCTCCCGGGGCCTGTTTTGAGCAGGCAACGCACTTTCACAGGTCAATCGCCAACGCCAACGCCCTCCGACGCCTGTTGCGGCGCTGGGAGGCCAACTCTCTGGCCCGTTCAGCCTCCTCCGTGGCTGTAAAGACACGTGCATTATGTCGGTTATTTACAAAGTTTGCACGCAATGTTAAATCAAATGAGTCGCAGTCAATAAATCCTTTGTTAATTGATTGATTGTAAACGGTGTGATAGGTACATTATAACTTGTGTAACTAAAAGTATTTTATTTTATAGGAAGCTTTCTTGTAATGATCGACGATTATGTAGGAACACTCGGCTATCCATTCTCCAGCGGTATTCCCTCACACGTCTCATTCGGGAAGCCACGGGTTTGCATAATCGCAGTCTACTGTGGCGTTTCGACAGGTTGCCCGTTAGGCGAGCAAGCGACTATTGCACGGCATCCCGTATAACCGGGATACCCTCAGTCAGTCCTGACTGCCTCGTTGGTCTAGTGGTTAGATGTGTTGCCTTTGGATCAACGGGTCCGGGTTCGATTCCGGGGTCGGGTAACTGTCTTTATCTAAACCAGAGGCACTGGCTCGAAGTCTGGGTGTCATTTCTATCTATAATATGTATGTATTTACAAAAAAAATATGTATATAAGTAGTTTATCATCCATCTCGTTACCATAACACAAGCATGAAGTTGCTTAGCTTGGGACGATATGGCGTTGTGTGAAATGTCCAAGGATATTTATTATATTATATTATTTTTTTAAGAAAGGTTTTCTTACTCGAGCGAAGCTCGGAATTACTTGGTTCACCACCCTGAGACCCTCAGGGAGAAGCGATACCAGGTTCCCTATCAACAAACATTGTGTTTCCCATTACTTTATTGACTATTGTAATTGTGTGTATAGCAGCTTGTTTCTGAATAATGTGAATATTTATGTTGGAATTTAATGTGTCTATGTATCTGTGTAAACTTTTGGCTATTACTCCGGTCGACCCTATTACTATCGGTATAACTTCTGTGGGCATTTTCCATAACCTAGTGACTTCATTTTTGAGTAAATTATATTTGCTAAGTTTTTCTATTTCTTTTGGTCCTATATTGTAATCTGATGGTACTGTTATATCTATAAGGTAAATTTTGTTTTCTGTTTTGTTTATGTATATAATATCTGGTCTATTATGTGAAACTGTAACGTCTGTCTGTACTGGTATCTCCCACATTAGTTTCGCAGAGTCGTTTTCTTTAACCTCAGGCTTAGTCAGATGTTGTTGCCACCAAAGATTTGATACTTCAAAATTGTGTTTTTTACATAGCGTCCAGTAAATATATTGAACTATGTTATTATGCCTTTTGGTGTAGTAAGTGCCAGCCAGCATTTCACAACCCGAGACAATGTGTTGTATGGTCTCGTCCTTTGTTGAGCATAGCCGGCACTTACCATCCACTGCTTTCTTTTGAATATCTCTTTCGTGTTGCCTGGTCACTATCGCTTGGTCTTGTATAGCAAACACTGACGATTCTAATGTCGGAGATATCGGTTGCTTTTTCAGCCATCTAAATGAGTATTCCTTGTCTATATTTTCTTTTTCTAATACTGATTTACGGAATTGCCCATGTAGTGCTTTTGATTTCCACTTATTTATTTCTGTTTTAGTAACCGCATTTCTAATTTCTTTATCTATGTATGTTCGTGATGAATTTAAACCTATTTCTTCTAAATTTGATCTAGCTTCTTTGTGTATTGAATATTTATCCTTTGTCCTATCGCTATTTAGTATTGTTTCTATAATGTGATCAGTTTTCTGTTGTAGATAGTACTTATATTTAATTATTTGTGTTTTATGTAGCATTTCTATATTAGTCAAACCCCTTCCCCCTTCTTCTAGTGGTAGATATAACCTTCCTACGTCTGCTTTTTGCTTTTGTGCTTTATTTATGGCTAAAAGTTTCCTGGTTTTAGTATCTATTTTTTTAAGGTCGCTAGTTTTAAAATTAATGATGCCAAAAGTGTACATTAAGACCGGTACTGCGTAAATGTTGATTGCTTTAAGTAGGTTTCTAGAGTTTAAATGAGAGTTTGTGAGACGTTTGATTCTATGGAAATATTCTTTTTGTATTTGTTGTCGGACTTCACTATGGTCTATTTTTCCCGATTCGTTAATGCCTAAATATTTGTAATGTTGCCCTGCATTTAAATGCCTAAATTCATCTCCACTTAGTAGAACATGACCTTCTCCTTGGTGTTCGCTTCTTTTCCCGCTATCTAAGTGTAAAATGTTGCATTTATCCAGTCCAAACTCCATACCTATATCTCTCGTGAAAATTTCTGTACTGTGTAGCATTACTTTTAAATTATGTTTATTATTCGCATAGATTTTTAAGTCGTCCATGTAGAGAAGATGGTTGATGTGTATATTGTCTTTTATCTTGTATCCTTTAGATTGGTATTTATTAAGAATTTGAGAGAGTGGATTTAAGCCAATACAGAAAAGTAGGGGGGATAGTGAGTCTCCTTGGAAAATTCCACGTCGGATAAATATGGGGTCAGTAGTGATATAGTCATTTGTACCACGGGCAGTCATAATCACTTTCCATGTAGGCATAACAAGTTGAAGGAAATCTATAATTATTTGTGGAGATTTGTATATTGAGAGGATTTTTATTAACCATTCATGGGACATGCTATCAAATGCTTTCCTATAGTCAATCCATCCCATACTTAAATTCTTTTTAGATTTGTGTGCGTCCTCAAGAATGGCTTTATTTACCATCAGATGGTCCTTACAGCCTCTTACGTGACGTCTGCACCCTCTTTGCTCCGGTTGCAATATCTCATTGTTTTCGCAGTGTATATAGAGTTCGTTGGAGATTATAGATGTTAGAATTTTATAAAGTGTTGGGAGACAGGCTATAGGACGCCAATTTTGTGGTTCACGTGTATTTTCATTTTTAGGTATAAGTATAACCTGGCCCATAGTAAACCATTCCTCTAGTGGTTCCGTTCTGTTTAGTATTCTGTTGTAAATTCTAACTATGTGTTCGTGAGTATTTGTAAGATATTTTATATAGTAATTTTGTACTTTATCTATACCAGGTGTTTTCCAGTTTTGTAGCTTTTTTAACGCTGTCACTAATTTATTTATATCTATTGTATTGAAATTATGTTGAGAGAATCCTGTTGTTTCTGTTTCTAAATCTACAATCCAGGGAGCATTTTGGTTATACGTAATAGGTTGTGATAATAAGGTAGTCCAGAAGTCCTGAATGGTATTTTTTGAAGGAATATTTCTCGGAGCTTGTTGTTCTCTATTTAAGGTTCTGTAAAAGGTGTGCTGATTTTGATGAAACATTCTATTTTGTTCCTTTCTTCTATTTATTTCGTCGTAGCGCTTGATTCTGCCTGCAAGCGCTTTAAGCTTTTGTTCTAATATTTCAATTTCATAATCTAAATCCTGCTGTGTGAAAATATTGTATTTATTGTAAAGTTTATATTTAATTTTCTGCATATGTCTGCTATTTGTCCCTTTCCTAATTTCTACTAGTTGTCCTATCTCTTTTCTAATATTCCCTATTTTTTCTGTTATTCTTCTTTTCCAAGGTGGATCAGTTTTGGGTTTAATAGTCTTTGAAGGCGTGAATGGTACTTGTCCGTTTTTAATAATGAGTGTTTTTGCAGTTGCGTAAATGACATCATTAATTTCTCGAAGGTTACTTTCTGTGTTTAAAATTTTGGGGATGTATTCATTAATTTGGTTGAGATTGTGTATAAATTGCTTATTAAATTTGGGTTTCGGTAGGTGTTTACGGTCTGTTATCAGGGTTTCTTTGGTTTCCGATAGTGTTTGTAAGAAATCTAAGATTATATCGTTTGGGTCTTGTCCGTCTGGTGAGTCGTGTAATGCTGTGTCGCTACTTTCTATAATTTGATTCAAGGTCACCCATGACATATGTTCATATTGAGATGCTATTTCTGAATCTGCTGTGTGCTGTGTTGATGTTTGTAAAATATTTTCGGATTGTGTGTTGATTTCTGTATATGTGGGTTGTATGTTGTTATTAGGTATTATATCGTTGTTTGGTAAAGTTGGACCTTGATCAATTACTTGATGGCGTTGTACAGTGTCTATATATGCGACGGGTGTCTCAATAAGTGTTTGTGTAGTAGTAGTGTTAGTTGCAGATGTAATTGATTGTTCAGCGCGTAACTTTATTTCGCTTAATATTTCGGTAGATAACATTTTTCGTGTGATTATGCTCCTAGCCTGATTTGAAAGTGTGTTTCCTGTAAATTTAGTTATTTTTGGGTTATGTGGATTTCTATCAGTAAACAATTTGTGGAATCTTTTGATATAACCGGATCCTTGTGCTTTAGCTTTAAAGTAACAAAACATAAGCTCTTCTAGCTCTTCTTGCGACCACTTTCTTCTTGCATCGTCATTTAAAATTGAACGTGTCGTGGTCTCTGTCGATGTACCGGCAGAGTTAGTGGGAGAACTTTCCCCACTCTGCAAAGCATCATCAACACTCCTGATAAGTTCGGCTGTGGTTTCTTCGGGATCCCCGGCTCTTGCCCGCCTGTTCAACAAGGAGCCACTGACGGTCCGCATGCTGTCACGTCCAGCGTCAGCTCTAGACGTGCCCCGGCGCTCACCCCCGGGCAGCGACCCTATACGTTTACCATTATTTCTCTCCATCATCATGGGTTTGCCATTTCCCTGTTAGCCACTCATAAGTAATTTCATTTTGAGTGTCCCCCTCCCACGTGGCTAAGATGTTCTGCACGGACGTGGGGTTGGCCTTTGGGAGGGATATTATATTATATTATATTATATTATATTATATTATATTATATTATATTATATTATATTATATTATATTATATTATATTATATTATATTATATTATATTATATTATATTATATTATATTATATTATATTATATTATATTATATTATATTATATTATATTATATTATATTATATTATATTATATTATATTATATTATATTATATTATATTATATTATATTATATTATATTATATTATATTATATTATATTATATTATATTATATTATATTATATTATATTATATTATATTATATTATATTATATTATATTATATTATATTATATTATATTATATTATATTATATTATATTATTTTTTTAAGAAAGGTTTTCTTACTCGAGCGAAGCTCGGAATTACTTGGTTCACCACCCTGAGACCCTCAGGGAGAAGCGATACCAGGTTCCCTATCAACAAACATTGTGTTTCCCATTACTTTATTGACTATTGTAATTGTGTGTATAGCAGCTTGTTTCTGAATAATGTGAATATTTATGTTGGAATTTAATGTGTCTATGTATCTGTGTAAACTTTTGGCTATTACTCCGGTCGACCCTATTACTATCGGTATAACTTCTGTGGGCATTTTCCATAACCTAGTGACTTCATTTTTGAGTAAATTATATTTGCTAAGTTTTTCTATTTCTTTTGGTCCTATATTGTAATCTGATGGTACTGTTATATCTATAAGGTAAATTTTGTTTTCTGTTTTGTTTATGTATATAATATCTGGTCTATTATGTGAAACTGTAACGTCTGTCTGTACTGGTATCTCCCACATTAGTTTCGCAGAGTCGTTTTCTTTAACCTCAGGCTTAGTCAGATGTTGTTGCCACCAAAGATTTGATACTTCAAAATTGTGTTTTTTACATAGCGTCCAGTAAATATATTGAACTATGTTATTATGCCTTTTGGTGTAGTAAGTGCCAGCCAGCATTTCACAACCCGAGACAATGTGTTGTATGGTCTCGTCCTTTGTTGAGCATAGCCGGCACTTACCATCCACTGCTTTCTTTTGAATATCTCTTTCGTGTTGCCTGGTCACTATCGCTTGGTCTTGTATAGCAAACACTGACGATTCTAATGTCGGAGATATCGGTTGCTTTTTCAGCCATCTAAATGAGTATTCCTTGTCTATATTTTCTTTTTCTAATACTGATTTACGGAATTGCCCATGTAGTGCTTTTGATTTCCACTTATTTATTTCTGTTTTAGTAACCGCATTTCTAATTTCTTTATCTATGTATGTTCGTGATGAATTTAAACCTATTTCTTCTAAATTTGATCTAGCTTCTTTGTGTATTGAATATTTATCCTTTGTCCTATCGCTATTTAGTATTGTTTCTATAATGTGATCAGTTTTCTGTTGTAGATAGTACTTATATTTAATTATTTGTGTTTTATGTAGCATTTCTATATTAGTCAAACCCCTTCCCCCCTTCTTCTAGTGGTAGATATAACCTTCCTACGTCTGCTTTTTGCTTTTGTGCTTTATTTATGGCTAAAAGTTTCCTGGTTTTAGTATCTATTTTTTTAAGGTCGCTAGTTTTAAAATTAATGATGCCAAAAGTGTACATTAAGACCGGTACTGCGTAAATGTTGATTGCTTTAAGTAGGTTTCTAGAGTTTAAATGAGAGTTTGTGAGACGTTTGATTCTATGGAAATATTCTTTTTGTATTTGTTGTCGGACTTCACTATGGTCTATTTTTCCCGATTCGTTAATGCCTAAATATTTGTAATGTTGCCCTGCATTTAAATGCCTAAATTCATCTCCACTTAGTAGAACATGACCTTCTCCTTGGTGTTCGCTTCTTTTCCCGCTATCTAAGTGTAAAATGTTGCATTTATCCAGTCCAAACTCCATACCTATATCTCTCGTGAAAATTTCTGTACTGTGTAGCATTACTTTTAAATTATGTTTATTATTCGCATAGATTTTTAAGTCGTCCATGTAGAGAAGATGGTTGATGTGTATATTGTCTTTTATCTTGTATCCTTTAGATTGGTATTTATTAAGAATTTGAGAGAGTGGATTTAAGCCAATACAGAAAAGTAGGGGGGATAGTGAGTCTCCTTGGAAAATTCCACGTCGGATAAATATGGGGTCAGTAGTGATATAGTCATTTGTACCACGGGCAGTCATAATCACTTTCCATGTAGGCATAACAAGTTGAAGGAAATCTATAATTATTTGTGGAGATTTGTATATTGAGAGGATTTTTATTAACCATTCATGGGACATGCTATCAAATGCTTTCCTATAGTCAATCCATCCCATACTTAAATTCTTTTTAGATTTGTGTGCGTCCTCAAGAATGGCTTTATTTACCATCAGATGGTCCTTACAGCCTCTTACGTGACGTCTGCACCCTCTTTGCTCCGGTTGCAATATCTCATTGTTTTCGCAGTGTATATAGAGTTCGTTGGAGATTATAGATGTTAGAATTTTATAAAGTGTTGGGAGACAGGCTATAGGACGCCAATTTTGTGGTTCACGTGTATTTTCATTTTTAGGTATAAGTATAACCTGGCCCATAGTAAACCATTCCTCTAGTGGTTCCGTTCTGTTTAGTATTCTGTTGTAAATTCTAACTATGTGTTCGTGAGTATTTGTAAGATATTTTATATAGTAATTTTGTACTTTATCTATACCAGGTGTTTTCCAGTTTTGTAGCTTTTTTAACGCTGTCACTAATTTATTTATATCTATTGTATTGAAATTATGTTGAGAGAATCCTGTTGTTTCTGTTTCTAAATCTACAATCCAGGGAGCATTTTGGTTATACGTAATAGGTTGTGATAATAAGGTAGTCCAGAAGTCCTGAATGGTATTTTTTGAAGGAATATTTCTCGGAGCTTGTTGTTCTCTATTTAAGGTTCTGTAAAAGGTGTGCTGATTTTGATGAAACATTCTATTTTGTTCCTTTCTTCTATTTATTTCGTCGTAGCGCTTGATTCTGCCTGCAAGCGCTTTAAGCTTTTGTTCTAATATTTCAATTTCATAATCTAAATCCTGCTGTGTGAAAATATTGTATTTATTGTAAAGTTTATATTTAATTTTCTGCATATGTCTGCTATTTGTCCCTTTCCTAATTTCTACTAGTTGTCCTATCTCTTTTCTAATATTCCCTATTTTTTCTGTTATTCTTCTTTTCCAAGGTGGATCAGTTTTGGGTTTAATAGTCTTTGAAGGCGTGAATGGTACTTGTCCGTTTTTAATAATGAGTGTTTTTGCAGTTGCGTAAATGACATCATTAATTTCTCGAAGGTTACTTTCTGTGTTTAAAATTTTGGGGATGTATTCATTAATTTGGTTGAGATTGTGTATAAATTGCTTATTAAATTTGGGTTTCGGTAGGTGTTTACGGTCTGTTATCAGGGTTTCTTTGGTTTCCGATAGTGTTTGTAAGAAATCTAAGATTATATCGTTTGGGTCTTGTCCGTCTGGTGAGTCGTGTAATGCTGTGTCGCTACTTTCTATAATTTGATTCAAGGTCACCCATGACATATGTTCATATTGAGATGCTATTTCTGAATCTGCTGTGTGCTGTGTTGATGTTTGTAAAATATTTTCGGATTGTGTGTTGATTTCTGTATATGTGGGTTGTATGTTGTTATTAGGTATTATATCGTTGTTTGGTAAAGTTGGACCTTGATCAATTATTTGATGGCGTTGTACAGTGTCTATATATGCGACGGGTGTCTCAATAAGTGTTTGTGTAGTAGTAGTGTTAGTTGCAGATGTAATTGATTGTTCAGCGCGTAACTTTATTTCGCTTAATATTTCGGTAGATAACATTTTTCGTGTGATTATGCTCCTAGCCTGATTTGAAAGTGTGTTTCCTGTAAATTTAGTTATTTTTGGGTTATGTGGATTTCTATCAGTAAACAATTTGTGGAATCTTTTGATATAACCGGATCCTTGTGCTTTAGCTTTAAAGTAACAAAACATAAGCTCTTCTAGCTCTTCTTGCGACCACTTTCTTCTTGCATCGTCATTTATATATCGTCATATATTATATTATATTATATTATATTATATTATATTATATTATATTATATTATATTATGTTTTTTTAAGAAAGGTTTTCTTACTCGAGCGAAGCTCGGAATTACTTGGTTCACCACCCTGAGACCCTCAGGGAGAAGCGATACCATGTTCCCTATCAACAAACATTGTGTTTCCCATTACTTTATTGACTATTGTAATTGTGTGTATAGCAGCTTGTTTCTGAATAATGTGAATATTTATGTTGGAATTTAATGTGTCTATGTATCTGTGTAAACTTTTGGCTATTACTCCGGTCGACCCTATTACTATCGGTATAACTTCTGTGGGCATTTTCCATAACCTAGTGACTTCATTTTTGAGTAAATTATATTTGCTAAGTTTTTCTATTTCTTTTGGTCCTATATTGTAATCTGATGGTACTGTTATATCTATAAGGTAAATTTTGTTTTCTGTTTTGTTTATGTATATAATATCTGGTCTATTATGTGAAACTGTAACGTCTGTCTGTACTGGTATCTCCCACATTAGTTTCGCAGAGTCGTTTTCTTTAACCTCAGGCTTAGTCAGATGTTGTTGCCACCAAAGATTTGATACTTCAAAATTGTGTTTTTTACATAGCGTCCAGTAAATATATTGAACTATGTTATTATGCCTTTTGGTGTAGTAAGTGCCAGCCAGCATTTCACAACCCGAGACAATGTGTTGTATGGTCTCGTCCTTTGTTGAGCATAGCCGGCACTTACCATCCACTGCTTTCTTTTGAATATCTCTTTCGTGTTGCCTGGTCACTATCGCTTGGTCTTGTATAGCAAACACTGACGATTCTAATGTCGGAGATATCGGTTGCTTTTTCAGCCATCTAAATGAGTATTCCTTGTCTATATTTTCTTTTTCTAATACTGATTTACGGAATTGCCCATGTAGTGCTTTTGATTTCCACTTATTTATTTCTGTTTTAGTAACCGCATTTCTAATTTCTTTATCTATGTATGTTCGTGATGAATTTAAACCTATTTCTTCTAAATTTGATCTAGCTTCTTTGTGTATTGAATATTTATCCTTTGTCCTATCGCTATTTAGTATTGTTTCTATAATGTGATCAGTTTTCTGTTGTAGATAGTACTTATATTTAATTATTTGTGTTTTATGTAGCATTTCTATATTAGTCAAACCCCTTCCCCCTTCTTCTAGTGGTAGATATAACCTTCCTACGTCTGCTTTTTGCTTTTGTGCTTTATTTATGGCTAAAAGTTTCCTGGTTTTAGTATCTATTTTTTTAAGGTCGCTAGTTTTAAAATTAATGATGCCAAAAGTGTACATTAAGACCGGTACTGCGTAAATGTTGATTGCTTTAAGTAGGTTTCTAGAGTTTAAATGAGAGTTTGTGAGACGTTTGATTCTATGGAAATATTCTTTTTGTATTTGTTGTCGGACTTCACTATGGTCTATTTTTCCCGATTCGTTAATGCCTAAATATTTGTAATGTTGCCCTGCATTTAAATGCCTAAATTCATCTCCACTTAGTAGAACATGACCTTCTCCTTGGTGTTCGCTTCTTTTCCCGCTATCTAAGTGTAAAATGTTGCATTTATCCAGTCCAAACTCCATACCTATATCTCTCGTGAAAATTTCTGTACTGTGTAGCATTACTTTTAAATTATGTTTATATTATATTATATTATATTATATTATATTATATTATATTATATTATATTATATTATATTATATTATATTATATTATATTATATTATATTATATTATTTTTTTAAGAAAGGTTTTCTTACTCGAGCGAAGCTCGGAATTACTTGGTTCACCACCCTGAGACCCTCAGGGAGAAGCGATACCAGGTTCCCTATCAACAAACATTGTGTTTCCCATTACTTTATTGACTATTGTAATTGTGTGTATAGCAGCTTGTTTCTGAATAATGTGAATATTTATGTTGGAATTTAATGTGTCTATGTATCTGTGTAAACTTTTGGCTATTACTCCGGTCGACCCTATTACTATCGGTATAACTTCTGTGGGCATTTTCCATAACCTAGTGACTTCATTTTTGAGTAAATTATATTTGCTAAGTTTTTCTATTTCTTTTGGTCCTATATTGTAATCTGATGGTACTGTTATATCTATAAGGTAAATTTTGTTTTCTGTTTTGTTTATGTATATAATATCTGGTCTATTATGTGAAACTGTAACGTCTGTCTGTACTGGTATCTCCCACATTAGTTTCGCAGAGTCGTTTTCTTTAACCTCAGGCTTAGTCAGATGTTGTTGCCACCAAAGATTTGATACTTCAAAATTGTGTTTTTTACATAGCGTCCAGTAAATATATTGAACTATGTTATTATGCCTTTTGGTGTAGTAAGTGCCAGCCAGCATTTCACAACCCGAGACAATGTGTTGTATGGTCTCGTCCTTTGTTGAGCATAGCCGGCACTTACCATCCACTGCTTTCTTTTGAATATCTCTTTCGTGTTGCCTGGTCACTATCGCTTGGTCTTGTATAGCAAACACTGACGATTCTAATGTCGGAGATATCGGTTGCTTTTTCAGCCATCTAAATGAGTATTCCTTGTCTATATTTTCTTTTTCTAATACTGATTTACGGAATTGCCCATGTAGTGCTTTTGATTTCCACTTATTTATTTCTGTTTTAGTAACCGCATTTCTAATTTCTTTATCTATGTATGTTCGTGATGAATTTAAACCTATTTCTTCTAAATTTGATCTAGCTTCTTTGTGTATTGAATATTTATCCTTTGTCCTATCGCTATTTAGTATTGTTTCTATAATGTGATCAGTTTTCTGTTGTAGATAGTACTTATATTTAATTATTTGTGTTTTATGTAGCATTTCTATATTAGTCAAACCCCTTCCCCCTTCTTCTAGTGGTAGATATAACCTTCCTACGTCTGCTTTTTGCTTTTGTGCTTTATTTATGGCTAAAAGTTTCCTGGTTTTAGTATCTATTTTTTTAAGGTCGCTAGTTTTAAAATTAATGATGCCAAAAGTGTACATTAAGACCGGTACTGCGTAAATGTTGATTGCTTTATATTATATTATATTATATTATTTTTTTAAGAAAGGTTTTCTTACTCGAGCGAAGCTCGGAATTACTTGGTTCACCACCCTGAGACCCTCAGGGAGAAGCGATACCAGGTTCCCTATCAACAAACATTGTGTTTCCCATTACTTTATTGACTATTGTAATTGTGTGTATAGCAGCTTGTTTCTGAATAATGTGAATATTTATGTTGGAATTTAATGTGTCTATGTATCTGTGTAAACTTTTGGCTATTACTCCGGTCGACCCTATTACTATCGGTATAACTTCTGTGGGCATTTTCCATAACCTAGTGACTTCATTTTTGAGTAAATTATATTTGCTAAGTTTTTCTATTTCTTTTGGTCCTATATTGTAATCTGATGGTACTGTTATATCTATAAGGTAAATTTTGTTTTCTGTTTTGTTTATGTATATAATATCTGGTCTATTATGTGAAACTGTAACGTCTGTCTGTACTGGTATCTCCCACATTAGTTTCGCAGAGTCGTTTTCTTTAACCTCAGGCTTAGTCAGATGTTGTTGCCACCAAAGATTTGATACTTCAAAATTGTGTTTTTTACATAGCGTCCAGTAAATATATTGAACTATGTTATTATGCCTTTTGGTGTAGTAAGTGCCAGCCAGCATTTCACAACCCGAGACAATGTGTTGTATGGTCTCGTCCTTTGTTGAGCATAGCCGGCACTTACCATCCACTGCTTTCTTTTGAATATCTCTTTCGTGTTGCCTGGTCACTATCGCTTGGTCTTGTATAGCAAACACTGACGATTCTAATGTCGGAGATATCGGTTGCTTTTTCAGCCATCTAAATGAGTATTCCTTGTCTATATTTTCTTTTTCTAATACTGATTTACGGAATTGCCCATGTAGTGCTTTTGATTTCCACTTATTTATTTCTGTTTTAGTAACCGCATTTCTAATTTCTTTATCTATGTATGTTCGTGATGAATTTAAACCTATTTCTTCTAAATTTGATCTAGCTTCTTTGTGTATTGAATATTTATCCTTTGTCCTATCGCTATTTAGTATTGTTTCTATAATGTGATCAGTTTTCTGTTGTAGATAGTACTTATATTTAATTATTTGTGTTTTATGTAGCATTTCTATATTAGTCAAACCCCTTCCCCCTTCTTCTAGTGGTAGATATAACCTTCCTACGTCTGCTTTTTGCTTTTGTGCTTTATTTATGGCTAAAAGTTTCCTGGTTTTAGTATCTATTTTTTTAAGGTCGCTAGTTTTAAAATTAATGATGCCAAAAGTGTACATTAAGACCGGTACTGCGTAAATGTTGATTGCTTTAAGTAGGTTTCTAGAGTTTAAATGAGAGTTTGTGAGACGTTTGATTCTATGGAAATATTCTTTTTGTATTTGTTGTCGGACTTCACTATGGTCTATTTTTCCCGATTCGTTAATGCCTAAATATTTGTAATGTTGCCCTGCATTTAAATGCCTAAATTCATCTCCACTTAGTAGAACATGGCCTTCTCCTTGGTGTTCGCTTCTTTTCCCGCTATCTAAGTGTAAAATGTTGCATTTATCCAGTCCAAACTCCATACCTATATCTCTCGTGAAAATTTCTGTACTGTGTAGCATTACTTTTAAATTATGTTTATTATTCGCATAGATTTTTAAGTCGTCCATGTAGAGAAGATGGTTGATGTGTATATTGTCTTTTATCTTGTATCCTTTAGATTGGTATTTATTAAGAATTTGAGAGAGTGGATTTAAACCAATACAGAAAAGTAGGGGGGATAGTGAGTCTCCTTGGAAAATTCCACGTCGGATAAATATGGGGTCAGTAGTGATATAGTCATTTGTACCACGGGCAGTCATAATCACTTTCCATGTAGGCATAACAAGTTGAAGGAAATCTATTATTATTTGTGGAGATTTGTATATTGAGAGGATTTTTATTAACCATTCATGGGACATACTATCAAATGCTTTCCTATAGTCAATCCATCCCATACTTAAATTCTTTTTAGATTTGTGTGCGTCCTCAAGAATGGCTTTATTTACCATCAGATGGTCCTTACAGCCTCTTACGTGACGTCTGCACCCTCTTTGCTCCGGTTGCAATATCTCATTGTTTTCGCAGTGTATATAGAGTTCGTTGGAGATTATAGATGTTAGAATTTTATAAAGTGTTGGGAGACAGGCTATAGGACGCCAATTTTGTGGTTCACGTGTATTTTCATTTTTAGGTATAAGTATAACCTGGCCCATAGTAAACCATTCTTCTAGTGGTTCCGTTCTGTTTAGTATTCTGTTGTAAATTCTAACTATGTGTTCGTGAGTATTTGTAAGATATTTTATATAGTAATTTTGTACTTTATCTATACCAGGTGTTTTCCAGTTTTGTAGCTTTTTTAACGCTGTCACTAATTTATTTTTATCTATTGTATTGAAATTATGTTGAGAGAATCCTGTTGTTTCTGTTTCTAAATCTACAATCCAGGGAGCATTTTGGTTATACGTAATAGGTTGTGATAATAAGGCAGTCCAGAAGTCGTGAATGGTATTTTTTGAAGGAATATTTCTCGGAGCTTGTTGTTCTCTATTTAAGGTTCTGTAAAAGGTGTGCTGATTTTGATGAAACATTCTATTTTGTTCCTTTCTTCTATTTATTTCGTCGTAGCGCTTGATTCTGCCTGCAAGCGCTTTAAGCTTTTGTTCTAATATTTCAATTTCATAATCTAAATCCTGCTGTGTGAAAATATTGTATTTATTGTAAAGTTTATATTTAATTTTCTGCATATGTCTGCTATTTGTCCCTTTCCTAATTTCTACTAGTTGTCCTATCTCTTTTCTAATATTCCCTATTTTTTCTGTTATTCTTCTTTTCCAAGGTGGATCAGTTTTGGGTTTAATAGTCTTTGAAGGCGTGAATGGTACTTGTCCGTTTTTAATAATGAGTGTTTTTGCAGTTGCGTAAATGACATCATTAATTTCTCGAAGGTTACTTTCTGTGTTTAAAATTTTGGGGATGTATTCATTAATTTGGTTGAGATTGTGTATAAATTGCTTATTAAATTTGGGTTTCGGTAGGTGTTTACGGTCTGTTATCAGGGTTTCTTTGGTTTCCGATAGTGTTTGTAAGAAATCTAAGATTATATCGTTTGGGTCTTGTCCGTCTGGTGAGTCGTGTAATGCTGTGTCGCTACTTTCTATAATTTGATTCAAGGTCACCCATGACATATGTTCATATTGAGATGCTATTTCTGAATCTGCTGTGTGCTGTGTTGATGTTTGTAAAATATTTTCGGATTGTGTGTTGATTTCTGTATATGTGGGTTGTATGTTGTTATTAGGTATTATATCGTTGTTTGGTAAAGTTGGACCTTGATCAATTACTTGATGGCGTTGTACAGTGTCTATATATGCGACGGGTGTCTCAATAAGTGTTTGTGTAGTAGTAGTGTTAGTTGCAGATGTAATTGATTGTTCAGCGCGTAACTTTATTTCGCTTAATATTTCGGTAGATAACATTTTTCGTGTGATTATGCTCCTAGCCTGATTTGAAAGTGTGTTTCCTGTAAATTTAGTTATTTTTGGGTTATGTGGATTTCTATCAGTAAACAATTTGTGGAATCTTTTGATATAACCGGATCCTTGTGCTTTAGCTTTAAAGTAACAAAACATAAGCTCTTCTAGATCTTCTTGCGACCACTTTCTTCTTGCATCGTCATTTAAAATTGAACGTGTCGTGGTCTCTGTCGATGTACCGGCAGAGTTAGTGGGAGAACTTTCCCCACTCTGCAAAGCATCATCAACACTCCTGATAAGTTCGGCTGTGGTTTCTTCGGGATCCCCGGCTCTTGCCCGCCTGTTCAACAAGGAGCCACTGACGGTCCGCATGCTGTCACGTCCAGCGTCAGCTCTAGACGTGCCCCGGCGCTCACCCCCGGGCAGCGACCCTATACGTTTACCATTATTTCTCTCCATCATCATGGGTTTGCCATTTCCCTGTTAGCCACTCATATGTAATTTCATTTTGAGTGTCCCCCTCCCACGTGGCTAAGATGTTCTGCACGGACGTGGGGTTGGCCTTTATTATATTATATTATATTATTTTTTTAAGAAAGGTTTTCTTACTCGAGCGAAGCTCGGAATTACTTGGTTCACCACCCTGAGACCCTCAGGGAGAAGCGATACCAGGTTCCCTATCAACAAACATTGTGTTTCCCATTACTTTATTGACTATTGTAATTGTGTGTATAGCAGCTTGTTTCTGAATAATGTGAATATTTATGTTGGAATTTAATGTGTCTATGTATCTGTGTAAACTTTTGGCTATTACTCCGGTCGACCCTATTACTATCGGTATAACTTCTGTGGGCATTTTCCATAACCTAGTGACTTCATTTTTGAGTAAATTATATTTGCTAAGTTTTTCTATTTCTTTTGGTCCTATATTGTAATCTGATGGTACTGTTATATCTATAAGGTAAATTTTGTTTTCTGTTTTGTTTATGTATATAATATCTGGTCTATTATGTGAAACTGTAACGTCTGTCTGTACTGGTATCTCCCACATTAGTTTCGCAGAGTCGTTTTCTTTAACCTCAGGCTTAGTCAGATGTTGTTGCCACCAAAGATTTGATACTTCAAAATTGTGTTTTTTACATAGCGTCCAGTAAATATATTGAACTATGTTATTATGCCTTTTGGTGTAGTAAGTGCCAGCCAGCATTTCACAACCCGAGACAATGTGTTGTATGGTCTCGTCCTTTGTTGAGCATAGCCGGCACTTACCATCCACTGCTTTCTTTTGAATATCTCTTTCGTGTTGCCTGGTCACTATCGCTTGGTCTTGTATAGCAAACACTGACGATTCTAATGTCGGAGATATCGGTTGCTTTTTCAGCCATCTAAATGAGTATTCCTTGTCTATATTTTCTTTTTCTAATACTGATTTACGGAATTGCCCATGTAGTGCTTTTGATTTCCACTTATTTATTTCTGTTTTAGTAACCGCATTTCTAATTTCTTTATCTATGTATGTTCGTGATGAATTTAAACCTATTTCTTCTAAATTTGATCTAGCTTCTTTGTGTATTGAATATTTATCCTTTGTCCTATCGCTATTTAGTATTGTTTCTATAATGTGATCAGTTTTCTGTTTTAGATAGTACTTATATTTAATTATTTGTGTTTTATGTAGCATTTCTATATTAGTCAAACCCCTTCCCCCTTCTTCTAGTGGTAGATATAACCTTCCTACGTCTGCTTTTTGCTTTTGTGCTTTATTTATGGCTAAAAGTTTCCTGGTTTTAGTATCTATTTTTTTAAGGTCGCTAGTTTTAAAATTAATGATGCCAAAAGTGTACATTAAGACCGGTACTGCGTAAATGTTGATTGCTTTAAGTAGGTTTCTAGAGTTTAAATGAGAGTTTGTGAGACGTTTGATTCTATGGAAATATTCTTTTTGTATTTGTTGTCGGACTTCACTATGGTCTATTTTTCCCGATTCGTTAATGCCTAAATATTTGTAATGTTGCCCTGCATTTAAATGCCTAAATTCATCTCCACTTAGTAGAACATGACCTTCTCCTTGGTGTTCGCTTCTTTTCCCGCTATCTAAGTGTAAAATGTTGCATTTATCCAGTCCAAACTCCATACCTATATCTCTCGTGAAAATTTCTGTACTGTGTAGCATTACTTTTAAATTATGTTTATTATTCGCATAGATTTTTAAGTCGTCCATGTAGAGAAGATGGTTGATGTGTATATTGTCTTTTATCTTGTATCCTTTAGATTGGTATTTATTAAGAATTTGAGAGAGTGGATTTAAGCCAATACAGAAAAGTAGGGGGGATAGTGAGTCTCCTTGGAAAATTCCACGTCGGATAAATATGGGGTCAGTAGTGATATAGTCATTTGTACCACGGGCAGTCATAATCACTTTCCATGTAGGCATAACAAGTTGAAGGAAATCTATAATTATTTGTGGAGATTTGTATATTGAGAGGATTTTTATTAACCATTCATGGGACATGCTATCAAATGCTTTCCTATAGTCAATCCATCCCATACTTAAATTCTTTTTAGATTTGTGTGCGTCCTCAAGAATGGCTTTATTTACCATCAGATGGTCCTTACAGCCTCTTACGTGACGTCTGCACCCTCTTTGCTCCGGTTGCAATATCTCATTGTTTTCGCAGTGTATATAGAGTTCGTTGGAGATTATAGATGTTAGAATTTTATAAAGTGTTGGGAGACAGGCTATAGGACGCCAATTTTGTGGTTCACGTGTATTTTCATTTTTAGGTATAAGTATAACCTGGCCCATAGTAAACCATTCCTCTAGTGGTTCCGTTCTGTTTAGTATTCTGTTGTAAATTCTAACTATGTGTTCGTGAGTATTTGTAAGATATTTTATATAGTAATTTTGTACTTTATCTATACCAGGTGTTTTCCAGTTTTGTAGCTTTTTTAACGCTGTCACTAATTTATTTATATCTATTGTATTGAAATTATGTTGAGAGAATCCTGTTGTTTCTGTTTCTAAATCTACAATCCAGGGAGCATTTTGGTTATACGTAATAGGTTGTGATAATAAGGTAGTCCAGAAGTCCTGAATGGTATTTTTTGAAGGAATATTTCTCGGAGCTTGTTGTTCTCTATTTAAGGTTCTGTAAAAGGTGTGCTGATTTTGATGAAACATTCTATTTTGTTCCTTTCTTCTATTTATTTCGTCGTAGCGCTTGATTCTGCCTGCAAGCGCTTTAAGCTTTTGTTCTAATATTTCAATTTCATAATCTAAATCCTGCTGTGTGAAAATATTGTATTTATTGTAAAGTTTATATTTAATTTTCTGCATATGTCTGCTATTTGTCCCTTTCCTAATTTCTACTAGTTGTCCTATCTCTTTTCTAATATTCCCTATTTTTTCTGTTATTCTTCTTTTCCAAGGTGGATCAGTTTTGGGTTTAATAGTCTTTGAAGGCGTGAATGGTACTTGTCCGTTTTTAATAATGAGTGTTTTTGCAGTTGCGTAAATGACATCATTAATTTCTCGAAGGTTACTTTCTGTGTTTAAAATTTTGGGGATGTATTCATTAATTTGGTTGAGATTGTGTATAAATTGCTTATTAAATTTGGGTTTCGGTAGGTGTTTACGGTCTGTTATCAGGGTTTCTTTGGTTTCCGATAGTGTTTGTAAGAAATCTAAGATTATATCGTTTGGGTCTTGTCCGTCTGGTGAGTCGTGTAATGCTGTGTCGCTACTTTCTATAATTTGATTCAAGGTCACCCATGACATATGTTCATATTGAGATGCTATTTCTGAATCTGCTGTGTGCTGTGTTGATGTTTGTAAAATATTTTCGGATTGTGTGTTGATTTCTGTATATGTGGGTTGTATGTTGTTATTAGGTATTATATCGTTGTTTGGTAAAGTTGGACCTTGATCAATTATTTGATGGCGTTGTACAGTGTCTATATATGCGACGGGTGTCTCAATAAGTGTTTGTGTAGTAGTAGTGTTAGTTGCAGATGTAATTGATTGTTCAGCGCGTAACTTTATTTCGCTTAATATTTCGGTAGATAACATTTTTCGTGTGATTATGCTCCTAGCCTGATTTGAAAGTGTGTTTCCTGTAAATTTAGTTATTTTTGGGTTATGTGGATTTCTATCAGTAAACAATTTGTGGAATCTTTTGATATAACCGGATCCTTGTGCTTTAGCTTTAAAGTAACAAAACATAAGCTCTTCTAGCTCTTCTTGCGACCACTTTCTTCTTGCATCGTCATTTAAAATTGAACGTGTCGTGGTCTCTGTCGATGTACCGGCAGAGTTAGTGGGAGAACTTTCCCCACTCTGCAAAGCATCATCAACACTCCTGATAAGTTCGGCTGTGGTTTCTTCGGGATCCCCGGCTCTTGCCCGCCTGTTCAACAAGGAGCCACTGACGGTCCGCATGCTGTCACGTCCAGCGTCAGCTCTAGACGTGCCCCGGCGCTCACCCCCGGGCAGCGACCCTATACGTTTACCATTATTTCTCTCCATCATCATGGGTTTGCCATTTCCCTGTTAGCCACTCATAAGTAATTTCATTTTGAGTGTCCCCCTCCCACGTGGCTAAGATGTTCTGCACGGACGTGGGGTTGGCCTTTGGGAGGGAATTATATTATATTATATTATATTATATTATATTATATTATATTATATTATATTATATTATATTATATTATATTATATTATATTATATTATATTATATTATATTATATTATATTATATTATATAATATTATATTATATTATATTATATTATATTATATTATATTATTAATTATAGTCCATAAAGCTCTTGTAAGTGACAGGAATCACCGCTGGCCTCTAGGGTGGCGATAAGAAGTGGGTAACGTCACCTAGCCGTCCTGGCTTCCGTCCATAGTGTGGGTTTAATCCTTTCCGACCCACTCCACCGCCGTCTTCTGCATCATAACGGCCTCGCAGAAGGAATCCATTGTTTCCTAGGCCTTGGCTTAGCGGCTAGCCAGGTTGAGCGCCAAGCCGAGGACGCTACGGTGAGTCGCAGCGGCTTAGGGCTCGCAGGGCAACTCTGAGTACTGAGGAATCCCCGAACCCGCCGCGACGCTGTGTGCCGCTCCTTGCGTAGTTCCCCCGTGCTTAGCCCTAAAAAAAAAAATCCTTGGACATTTCACACAACGCCATCTCGTCCCAAGCTAAGCAACTTAATGCTTGTGTTATGGTAACGAGATGGATGATAAACTACTTATATAATTTTTTTTTTGTAAATACATACATATTATAGATAGAAATGACACCCAGACTCCGAGCCAGTGCATCTGGTTTAGACAAAGACACTTGCCCGACCCCGGAATCGAACCCGGGACCCGTTGATCCAAAGGCGGCACATCTAACCACTAGACTAAGCTGGTAAAGCCCCAACGGATCCTAAAGACATGCAAGCCTCCTCACCACAGCAAGCTGGCAGCACGTTCGACGGGGAAATTTAAGGGGACCTGGCTAAATAGTAACTTATGAGCTGAGGTGATACGACTAAAATTACTAACTAGTTTACTTAAAACTACGTCGTAGGTGAAGAAATTGGATTTTGTAAGATGATTTTTTTGCTTTATAAATTATAGTGGACTTCAAAGACGTGGTAAGCAGGTTTCATTGTTCTCCTAATTAAAAAGATAATAGCTGTCCAAAGATCAACTTTTCATAAATGTTTCTTCTTCTTTTTGTTTTATTGAAACAAAGTCAGTTTCCGTAAACACCTATCAGGTTTTGTAAGCTATAACAGTACTATTTTATATCCATTGAAGGCAATATACTCGTATCTTCGTAAAAATATAAATGTAGCTGAGAGATAAAGCCTTGGACCTTTTCACACAACGCCATCTCGTCCCAAGCTAAGCAACTTAATGCTTGTGTTATGGTAACGAGATGGATGATAAACTACTTATAGTTATATTTTTTTTTGTATATACATACATATTATAGATAGAAAACACCCAGACCCGGAACAAATACTTGTAGGTCGTACAAATATTTCTTCCGTGCGGGGATCGAACCCGCGACATGCTGCGCAGCAGTCGATCGCTCAACCACTGCGCTAACCGTGTCGTCAAAATAAAATAAAATAATTAAATAATAAATATTAAAATATTATGTAGGATTATGAAGTATGAGAGACGTTTCTAAAATACAATTTTCAATCAGACAATGGTGTTTCTTCTAAAATGTATCGTGTACTATGGGGTGACCATATGACATTGACCCCCGGTTGGGTCGGGCCTTCTCCGGTTATATGAAGGGTAACGGGGTGGCACACGGCCATCTGGTTATCGTGAATATTATTCGGTTGTCACACATGGTTCACGAGGCTCTTTTATTCAGTCGAATGACCAATATATTAAAAAAAGTTCGTTCTTTGGGGTTACGTAAAACTGTCGGTCCCGCTTGCCATTCCACTGCCATCTATGATAGGCGTTACACGTTATCAATAGCATGAACACTGACAGCTGGTCTAATATAGATAGTGTATGGATGTATGTTTGTTACACTTTCACACAAAAGCTATTGAATGGATTTTGACGAAACTCTACAATTTTAAATTTTACAATAATACTACAATCTATAATAGTATCAAAATAAAATATTGACGCGAGTGGTTTGTGGTAAAGATATTGTGTGTATTATCCAAAATACTTATAACGGTATAATTGTCAAGGAAGTAGGAAAAAATCTGACGAGAAAAAAATATTTTCTTACATCATTATCACAATTTTCCATCGCCACACGAGTCAAACCGTGGGGCGCAGCTAGTAGAACTACCTGTATTTATAGAACTATAATTTAAATTAATTATGGTTGAAATTTATTAACTATGGTACAGTGCTGGTAGGCCTCCCACACGGTGGACCGACGACCTGGTTAAGGTCGCCAGAAAACGATGGATGTGGGCGGCCCTGGATCAGCCTTTGTGGAAATTCTTGGGGGAGGCTTAAGTCCAGCAGTGGACGTCTATTGGTTGAAAATGATGATGATGATAATGATGGTCGCATTTTGACCCCTGGGCGTCACTAGTTAAAGTGTAAATGAAGCTAACAGTGCTGACGTTAAACGTCAGTAAAGAAAAGTCACTTTCATTCAAAGATACATTCAGATCGAAGATAAGGCAATATAAATTCAGCGTTATTACCTCGCGACATGTAAAAGAGTTGAACATGCAAGCAATGTTTTGAGGAAGTACGGTTGCGTACTATAAAATATTATGCATTTAATAACAATGCAACATTGTATCGTTTGGCTATAAACAATCTGTAGAGAATGGCAGGCATTGATCGTCAAGACTTTTCTTTTATATCTTTGTATAAAAATTGCTGTATTATTAGTCCGTCTGTTGACCTATTTTGAATAATAAATAAATATCCTTGGACATTTCACACAACGCCATCTCGTCCCAAGCTAAGCAACTTAATGCTTGTGTTATGGTAACGAGATGGATGATAAACAACTTATATACATATTTTTTTGTAAATACATACATATTATAGATAGAAAACACCCAGACCCGGAACAAATACTTGTAGGTCGTACAAATATTTCTTCCGTGCGGGAATCGAACCCGCGACATGCTGCACAGCAGTCGATCGCTTAACCACTGCGCCAACCGTGTCGTCATACACATACATAGCGTCACCACCCAATTCGACATGTATCATAGCCGCAACAGAAAGAAAACATGAAACGACGATGACGAGTTACCTGGCCAGCGAGATACAGTAGGCTAATTACCCACCATGTACTGGGAGGTGGCCCGACTCAGCAGTGGTTCATTTAGTTATAAATTACTAGCGATATCATTAAATTAAGTACAGTTCGTTCGCGTTACTATATGTGACCATGCCATCTCGACTAGTTGACGATGTGGCATTTCTATGCTAGACAGGCCGTCAACTGGACTACTGAGTTCCTCTCTACAGCATTAGTGAAGGCTTGTATCAATAGACGGTCATTACAATTCGTCGTTATAGCCCATAAATAACGCTACTGGGTCGGGCCTCCTCCAAATTCATGGAGGGAAATTAGCCTACTGTGCCACGCTGACAAGACGGGTTGGCACAGGGTTTGTATCAAGATTTCCTTCTCTTGGGGCTAGGTGATCTGCCTAGTTTAGCGTTCTTAGAGTCGCCTCTTACGATACCCTAAAGACGGTATGGTTTGGTGACATTGTGTATTCTAAATCCATCACCACACACAGACAATTACAATTATTACATTACACTTTCCAAAGTGTCATAAACACATAAACACATGATTATAAATTTATTGGATTACTTGTCTCACCCATACATATAACAGGGTTTAGTAGAATCACTGTCATCATAACCTTAGACTATAAATGACCCAGAGTTGAGTCCCTCCTTCTTCACTGACTAAACAAACAAAATACAAGCTCGTATATGAACACATCAACTCAATTAGTTAAAAAAATTACAACTATTAATTTCTCGTAACATTTTCACGGCTATACCGTATTAGTTGATGGCGAGATAAACTTTTATTTTCGGTTTGTTCACGGAAGAATGTTACGAAAAAGACGAGAGGTTCAATGATGCAAAACTTTGCGAAAAAGTTAATACCAGTTTGTCGTACATATATCGAGTTTATCCATGGGAGCTGGATCGGTTATCACCCGAGGTTGAGACGCGCGACGCACAGTGTAGACGAACAGTAGATTCCCGCGCGTTGAAAGGAAGACACATCCACTAGTCTAACCTAGTGGCGCGTAGTGAGTTTGTGATTGACGCGAGTGGTTTTATAAAAGAAAAAGAATTCTTTCGTGAGAGCCGGTGAATTAATTTGAAAAGGGTGCGTTGTGTTTTGTTTTTATTGGTTCGGATCGGATTTATGGCATGTTATCCTAAGTATGCTTGTCTATTATTTTTAAGTGCACATGTTTTAGGTTTTGACGTCGTAAGCTAAGGTTTAATTGGATGGTCAGCGTATTTAAGAACGTGAACTTTTATTTAAGGTTCGACACTTCCTTCTCTACGTTTTGGAAAGGTATTTTTGAAATGTTTAAATTACCGAATTACGTCGTTTTTCAAATGACTTCAAAAAGGAGGATCTCCTTAATTCGTTTTTTCTTTTTAATTGTTATCTTTGTTATCGCATTATTTCGTCATTTGTAAATCGATTCAAAATTATGTTTTTTGTTTTCGTTTCAATTGACAGATGTTCCCTTAGACATTTACATTTTATCGAAATTGGTTCTGTAGTTTCGCAGAAAACTTGAAATAAAGTGATCAACAAGGATTTGTAAGAACACACATTTTGTATTATTACACTGATCGAGATTTTTTTTATTATGAAATGTATTCCGATTACAAAATAGGAATTAAAAAGTGAAAAATAAACAATAGACATACTTACCTATGGACTGACTTAAAATGGTTGTTTATGGACGCCTATTAAAATGAGACTTCGGATAACATTTAATGGCAGATCGAATCTTATAAATTAAACAAATAAATTGTGCAGCACTTTACCTGAAAAGAAACATGAAAGGCTAATTTCAAGGGACCTGAAACACCGTAATAACTCTCGTAAATTACTGATTTTTAATTAAAATTAATTAAACACATAATCATTATAATAAAGATAAATCTACTTCTTTATCTTTATCTTTATTATTACATAGTATAAAACAAAGTCGCTGTCGTCTGTCCGTCCCTATGTATGCTTAAATCTTTAAAACTACGCAACGGATTTTGATACGGATTTTTTTAACAGGTAGAGTGATTCAAGAGGAGGGTTTCTATGTCCGACCCACCCCCGCTTTACACGGGCGAAGCCGGGGCGGGCCACTAGTTTTAAATAAAGTATAACCACAGTGTCAAATAATTATGGATAGGCCGAACTTCAGCCCTCGATAGGTTTTTTAATGATGAACATTCCATACGGTGATACTGCTTGCGCTATTTTGACTCAAATTAAGAGCATATCTGTAAAATTAACTAAGTTTTCTTTATACTTTTTTAAGTTATAGTTATACATTTTAGTTAAGACACTTAAAAATATGTAAATGATTAAAATCGAATACGTATAGAGCCGTACTTTTAATCCATCAGAAAACTCTTTGCCTAATGACATGTACATCAAAATTAACACAAACAGTCACAAAAAATGAATTAAAGTGGTTGTTTTTAGGTCTTCACATTTAGTCAAAATAACTTCTATGCAATAAAATACTTGGCCTGTGACAATTCGGTACTATTACATACAAGTGATATCAAAAAAGTTATTAACATGAAAATTATGTAAAAAGGTTAAGCTTTCTCTGTATTTGTATACTAAATGAATGCAAAATCATGATCCGTGACGAATATTCTTATGAGAGACGTCACTGTACTGTGTTATCTGCATACTTAAAAATGTTATTAGAGGGGCACCTTTGTGCTGTAACTATTCTTAGATAATTTCATTAAGAAGACTTTTACCGCTGTGTTTGATAGCTAAGAATAATAAGAATACACAATGTCACCAACCCAAACCGTCTTTTGGGTGTCGTAAGAGGCGACTAAAAGAGCGCAAGAGGGAGATCACCTAGCCCCAAGAGAAGGCTAATTTCCCCCCATGAATTTGGAGGAGGCCCGACTCAGTAGTGGGTCATTTATGGGCTGTAACGACGACGACGATATGTTATTAAAAATATTTTTCTATAAGCGTTATGAAAGTACACTCGGTACTGCTAACAAAAATGCCACCTATCTATACATTTTGTAATTTGTCTTTCTGTTTGTTCCAAGTAATATAGGAAACGTCTATTCTGATTTTGACGAGATATTCACTGGAACATAAAGTTAGGAGGAGTAACTTAGACTTAGTAACTTACATTGTATTTTATCATCACCACCATACGTTGCGAATGCACCATCTAGTTCCAAATTAAACTTAACTTGTGAGCGTTGCTAAGTTATGTAATTAAAGTAATGTTACAATAATCAATGCAATTGGCCTTCTACGCAGAATTTCCAGGTTTGCTGTTTAAAATTATAACATTATGACGTGGATTATAAAAGTATATTTCCTGATTTCATTACGCAGAAATGAGGGTCAATGATAAAACGCGGGTGACTGGTCTTACGCCATTGGGAGTTACTTTCTTCAACCAGGTGTTATAAATTTATTCCTAGCTTTTCAACAAATTATTGGTCGTTATAATTATAATAACTAGTGTTCTTTAAAAGAAGATTTGGGAATTTGTTTCATTTATTCTAGTCATTGTATACTATCAAGGTATTTTTTGAAGTAAAAAGATAATTTCCCTAATGTTTTATTGAAAAATGTTTGTGTCAATTGTAAAACCGAGTATCTGAGTACGTAACTAAATACGGAGATATACTAAATACGGAGACGAAGAATAATAGGAATTCAATAGCGAAATAACCCTTTTCCTTTTTTGTGCGTCGGAGATCCTCATGGATTCCCGGCCGTTAGGACTAGCCGGGTTATGTGGGACTCCGGGGCGCGTAGAGATGGTAAACCGCGCTCCGACCTACCCACTAAAACCGACGGTGATTTCCGACTGTCCGAACCAGGGCCACGGGATACACTCCCCGAGGTCCCCATGCTCTCCATGCTCCGGGAGCATGGGGACCTCGGCCCGCCTCGTTTAGTGGAGCCCTAAGCTCCTAGGCGGGCCCCTCCGATTACGTGGGGGGTAGCTATAGTAGCCTACCCCCGTTCCACCGCTGGGAGGCTCTAAAGAAACAGGTAAATGATCAAAGAGCCAAATAATATAGTAAATAAATAAATATCCTTGGACATTTCACACAACGCCATCTCGTCCCAAGCTAAGCAACATAATGCTTGTGTTAAGGGAACGAGATGGATGATAAACTACTTATATAATTTATTTTTTGTAAATACATACGTATTATAGATAGAAAACATCTAGACCCGGAACAAATACTTATAGGTCGTACAAATATTTCTGCACAAAAAAAAAATAGAATTTACACCGTAAGCCAATTAATCGTGCAATCAACCGAAGCCAATATCTTAGTCAAAATTATATCACGGATTCTTTTGTCAATGAAATAAAGATCAAATTATTGATGGACCGTACCGGGTGAAGAAATGATAA
Source organism: Clostera curtula (assembly GCA_905475355.2). NCBI lineage: Eukaryota > Metazoa > Arthropoda > Insecta > Lepidoptera > Notodontidae > Clostera > Clostera curtula. Next base: position 6,461,655 of record FR997799.1, read on the forward strand.
ATCAAAAATTGATTTGCTCTGGCACTGTTAGAACGCCAAAACAATAAAGCCAACAGATAAACATGCTATAGAAAAAAATAATTGTTTAGTCAAGAAAACAATGTGTTGAAATATCTATTCTCTATAATGAAAATACTATTGTTAAATGGTGAATTTATAAATAAGCGATTAGTTTAAGTAGTTTAGAAAATGAGTTGCTACAGATAATTATGATGTCAAAAAGTCAAACTGATATAAAAATAAAATTGAACTGAAATTAAAGTTAACTGACAAAGTTTTTTTACCATAAAGCAAAATTATTCCTATCTAATAGCTAACCGTATTAAATTTTGAAGGATTTTTTTATTATATGTAGAAATTGGTTACATGAGAAACAAATAGAAAATTCTCTATCAGGTCAATCTTTAAATCTGTCATTCACAAAACTAGACGAACCTAAGCATAAAGCAAAGTAATTAAAACTTACAAATTCATACAGAAATGCCAGTCATTATAATTTAGACGCGCATTCAATTAAGTGCAAGGAATTATACAGCTTTACTAAATTAATTCAAGGACGGGCGGCTGAATAATCTTACTAATATTATAAACGTGAAAGTTTGTAAGTATGGATGGATGGATGGATGGATGGATGGATGTTTGTTACTCTTTCACGTAAAAACTACTGAATGGATTTTAATGAAACTTTACAATAATATAGCTTATACATCAGAATAACACATAGGCTACAAGTTATAAAGATATTACGTGAATTACAACAATATAAACAAGTCGAATTCAACATTTCTAATTGTCAAATTTTCGGCCATATTAAAATAAAGACAACATAACGTTTCGCTGTCAGTTGCGTTTTGTTAAAGTAGGTTTTATACGTACGGGATAAAAATCTCAGGAATCCTATGTCCAACTTTCTTTTTGTTTTAAATATTTATAATGCGGAACAAAGTTCGCCGGGTCAGCTAGTTATTCATAATGAACATCACTTATTTTCAACCAGTTTAAAATAGAAGAGGTTCTCAATTCAATTGTAACGTGATTTGTAAACCGATACAATTTTTTTGTCTTATTTTTATCATGATTTTAGCATCATTGTTTTGCTATGTTTGTTACTGCATAACTCCGTCATTAGGAATCTGATTCTAAAAGGTCTCACATATTTATTTCCCAAATTAAATTGACATCGACGTTAATTAAGATCTTTAAATAACCTATGGTACTCTTACCTATGGTTACTCTATAACTATTGAATACCAAAAGTACCGTCTCTTTTTAGTGCATAAATCGAAGTCTAAAAGACACTTAAACTAGTGCTACTAAGTTTTCCACACGGAAAATGGACGACCAATCTAAGGTCGCCGAGAGTCGATGGTTGCAGGTGGCTCCAGACTCGTTGTTGTGGAAATCCTTGGAGTAGGTCAGGTCCAACAGTGGAGGTCTAATAGTGGACTTATTTTGGCTTAAATGGTGATTAAACTTAAGTGATGAAAGTATATGTACCATCTCTACATTGAAAAATAAAACCTGTCGTTATTAACATAAGGTATGTACTACCTTTGAATGGTTGCAGCCGACGACGCGTAGCACCGACGCTTCCATCCGCATTAATACTACAAAATTGCTGTTTAGTACAGACAATTAACTTTTGTTAACTTCATGTCAAGTGAGACTTAATTTACTGCTGTAATCATGCGCTATGTGATTGTTTACTAATGACAAGACAGAGGATGTATTATCAAGTCATTTAGTATTTTAAATAGGAACGGTGAAACTAAATGCTAAGTGATCTTAAACTGGCTATAGTGGGCTGTAGTCCTAGATTAAGATAGCAAAGAACCCGTAGCAAACGGTGCACAACCTAATGTATAGTCATTACGCGGATGGAGGAGTAGGAAATTTCCCACACTTATAGTTTACTGGCGACCCGCCCCGGCTTCGCACGGGTGCAATTATGCATGTATAATACATATAAACCAGCCTCTTGAATTACTCTATCTATTAAAAAAACCGTGTCTGAATCTGTTGCATAGTTTTAAAGATTTAAGCATACATAGGGACGGACAGACGACAGCGACTTTGTTTTATACTATGTAGTGATATAGAGAAGGAGTGCAGAATGCTAATGTTTTTTTTTAATAAACTTTTAAATAATATACACTATGTCCCAAAAAAATGTGTCAAGCGGAAGTCCAGAGACCACTCTTTGGGTTACCCGAATCACCCCCATGTATGTTCTACGATTTTACATAGTTTTAGTGCTATAATTTTTTTACCCCACTTTATTCAATATTCATTTTGTGGGCTCTTACAACACCCTCAGGATGGAATGGGGTGGTGACACTATGCTTTGTATCCTAAACCCGTCACATGGATCCGCCAAACAAGTACTTACGTAATAGATAAAGACAAACAAATACGTACATATACTTATAATATACTAGCTGACCCGGCGAACTTTGTTTCGCCTTAAAGGCAATAAATGAGCAGATTTTTGATTTTATTAACTTTAATTTTTTATCAGAGATCAGGATAAATATAAATAAAAAGTCTATAATTTTAATTATACTTTATTGGCCATCTATTTTAGTAACTGCACTTTTCAGTGAATCACCTTGTGACAGACGACATTTTTCAGTTTATTATCAGGCGCATGAACAAATAACGCAGATGGTCTTCTGACCCGGAACATGCCACATATAATTGATCTTGGGAAATACATAAATTTTCTAGATTTAGGACACAAACTTTCCAGGATTGGCCCTGTGATTTATTAATGGTCACGGCGAATGCACGACGGATCGGAAATAATTAAAACTGAAACCGATATCGTCGGGATCCTCGGATGAGAACTTCCTCACCTTCCAACTTTACTTTGAGTATATTCCATTGTTCATCAATTCACTTACCACCAAACGCGTTCCGTTGCACAGGTTTGGTGGTTTTGGTTTATATTTGGAAGCAAACTTAGTACGTAGCCAACCTTTAGTCGTAAATTGTGCGGTGGTAAGCCAGGCACATCCAAGGAGTCTTTTTTTACACAGTCAATATATTTGAATTAATGCAAGTGTACCAATGATTTCATTCTGAATTATGTTAGTTACTTTATGTCATCTACATATTTATTCTTAGCCGCCAAAATTGCTCGCTCAGTCAACCATTCATTATTTTTGTGTTTGTGAGTTCGTCCTTCGATGAACAGAAATTCTGAGAAAATAAAATCAATTCACATATTTCGATGATTTGAGGCAGAAATAGCCAGGCAGTAAAATAATTGCGCCTCCAAAACATCTCGAGTCATTGCGTAGGTGTTCGGTCAGATCGGATAAGTGCTTCCAATGCACGTGTATGCGCTATTGTACATATGTCCCAGATGACGATTTTCCATTTTGATAAAACTTTAGCCGCAGAGGAGTGTTTTGTAATATTACATGACATCTATTGGTCCAATGCCTGCCATCGTATCGAAACGTTGCTAGATCCAAATTCAGTATTTACTCGAAATAAATACATCAACCGGTCAACTTCAAAATTTCTAATTGTCAAATTTGTCAAACTATAGACAACATAATGTTTAGCTGTCAGTGACGTTTTGTTATTCCAGCAATTGCATTTTGATATACGATGTTTTATATCACGGAACGGGATTACACACATTTACACTTTCACGTTTATAATATTAAGTATGATTTTATGAATTGTCCAACGTCTTTATATAAAAAAGAAAGTCGGACATAGGATACCTGAGATTTTTATCCCGTTCCCGTAGAATGTGATATATTACGTGGTATAACAAAACGTAACTGACAGCGAAATCTTATGTTGTCTATAATTAAATATGGCTGAAAATTTGACAATTAGAAATTTAAATTTAACCTACAGCTCTATAAATTTACACACAATATCTTTATAAATTGTAGCCTATGTGTTATTCTGATGTATAAGCTATATTATTATAAAGTTTCATTAAAATCCATTCAGTCGTTTTTACGTGAAAGAGTAACAAACATCCATCCATCCATCCATCCATCCATCCATCCATCCATCTATCCATCCATCCATCCATCCATCCATACTTACAAACTTTCACGTTTATAATATTAGTAGGATGTTTAAAGTAATGATTGCTTGTAAACCTGATGTACTCATATCAATTAGTGTTTTTATACCAACGGAATTTTCAATTTAAATTGTGGTGCAGATATACTTAGATATCATTATCGAGTGGAATTTGCCAAGCTTTTTGCTCTAAGTATAGTTCAGTGACACTTAGAACGTTTTTTTTAAAGGTTAGCTGTAGGTTTTTTGCAATTTGTTTTTTGTATGTACTAGTTTTGGTAATCCTTTTTATTATTTCGATCTACTGCTATAAATAGAATTCCCCATACACTACTGCATGAAGAGATTATAGGTAGAGAAGAGTTTTTTCATGAAGAGTTTTTTTTAAGTTGGTTATATTCATGGATGCTTATGCATGCAAGTCTCTTCACCACAGCAGGACGGTCCAAGGGGGTTCTAGGCAGAGCAACTCCAAGTGAGCTTCATTAAATTATTTCGTCGTCTAACTAGCAATGGACCTAATTTTATACCTGCATTTCATATAGTTACTATAACTTTTGCTGCCGACTAAAATTAAGAAATTATATATTGTATTATTCTAAATTACGTTAACTAACATGCTTAAAATATAATAGATAAATTGTAAACAGACAAGTAATCTGCAATTTATTCGTAAAGTTATCTAATTATCAATTATTATACAATTTGTGCCGGCAAGTACGAAACTTAATTTACACATATTCATGGCGCGGTATTGAGCACTTTTAGGGTTCCTTTGCCATATATTTTTCTTCATTCCGCGTGTTGACGGATTTAGAACACACAGTATCGCAACCCGATTTCATCCTGAGAGTGTCATTATATTACTACTATTCCAACTGCTTAGAACAGCCGCACCTTATCATCTTCACTAACAACAATGTTTAGTGTCTACTAAATGTTCTACTAAGTACTACAACTCAGCCCATATATGACCCACTGCTGAGTCAGGCCTCCTCTCATCACAGGGAGGGTAATTAGCCTACTGAGCCACGCTGTCCAGACGCGTTGGCACAAGGTTTCGCATCAAGTTTTCCTTCTCTTGCGGCTAGTTTTTCAGCCTTGAAATTTCCATTTGTCGGCTCTTACGCCCCTCAGGATGGAATGGGGTGGTAACATTATGCATTGGAATCGAGAATAGGAAATGAGAATGCCGAGATTTTTTTAAGTTTCTTTTTCGCGGCTCATTTGCTGAATATTCACACCGGCATGGGGAAAGGTCAGTGTAGGGTTTGTGGTACTCTGGTCCGCCAATCAGTGATATGAACGGCGTCCCTATATCCACTAACCATCCACGCACCGTCCCACGCCGCCTGCCTCGTGAGTCCCGACTGTGAGGAAAACTGTAAGTTAATGTTGCAACTTTTTGTTTTTAAATCTTACTCGTGAGTCCCGACTGTAAAATAACCTGTAGCGCGGGACAGTTTACAAACATGTAATTGACGAACACAAATAGTTAAATCGCACGGAACCCGAGTAAGATTATGACCCGATACCATACTGAGACTATTTCATTTTTTATTGTTGTAAGAATGTAATAATATTTGCATCGCTCTACTTATTTCATTCTTGTACCTGCTAAAGCTACTGACATTTAGCCACTAATCAGTGAACTTGTAAAACATAGTTTAAATGGATGCTATATATTCGTATTATTTTGTAAGCTTTATTATTTTTATTTTCATTCTTAAAGATCTTAATCCTGTCAATTTAAAATTACTACGTAAAATAATTGTTAACTAAATATATATTAGTATATTAAACAAACTATATAAGTATAAAACAAGACTAAAAATACCAATTAACCTAAAACTTAAATACTAAACTAATAATACTAATTATTAGTATTATTACATGTTAGCTTGGAGTGCTTTTGGCACCTTAATATAGTGGTACCAGTTGATTATACACTTTAAACATAATCAGCACAATCATATAAATGTAGACGAACCCCCCCCCCCTTTCATCCTGAGGGTGTCGTAAGAGCGGACAAAAGGACATAACAAGGCCGGTAACCAAGCCATATGAGAAGGAAAATAGGACACCCTATGCCAACCCGTCTGGCCAGCATGGCACAGTAGGCTAACTGACCTCCCTGTGACGGGAGGAGGCCTGACTCAGCTATGGGTGATATATGGGCTTAGTTGTAGTAGTATTAGAACATTTCGTAGACATTGTTGTTATTGAAGATGATTGAGTGCGGTTGTTTTAAGCAGTTGGTCAACGTTACATAATGTATGAGAGTCTAATAATTGAGATGAACTTAATAATTAAAATGTCCTTGGACATTTCACACAACGCCATCTCGTCCCAAGCTAAGCAACTTAATGCTTGTGTTATGGTAACGAGATGGATGATAAACTACTTATATACATTTTTTTTTGTTAATACATACATATTATAGATAGAAATGACACCCAGACTCCGAGCCAGTGCCTCTGGTTTAAACAAAGACACTGGCCCGACCCCGGAATCGAACCCGGGACCCGTTGATCCAAAGGCGGCACATCTGACCACTAGACCAACGAGGCAACTGTATGTACAACTGTTGCGATTTTATGTATCTTCAAATATTATATACTTTATTATAATTTTATAAATACCTTTTTAGTTTTTGCAACGATTGATCGTGCGACCACTAGTTTCATTTGAATAAAGTCCACATAGTCATATCGCACTTACATACTATGCTCCAATCTTAGTTAATCAGCCATGACATTGATGGCAATGACAATTTTATTGTAGTTTACCGGTCAATTAATACTTAAAATAACATATATGTTAGAAACGTGTTAAATAGGAACGTAGATAAATTTTAGATTTTATCAGTCTGCAATCATGACCTATTCCAACGGAATTGTAGTAGATCATTTGGTGTGAATCGATCAAGTGCATTTCAGCGCATATTTAATGATATCCATATGCTTATCGATTATCAAAGTGATTGCACACACAAATATAATACGTTATGAACGAAGACTTTGAAAACGATTCAAATATTTTTTCCGTTCATGTTACAGTTTTAGTTTAATTTTAATTCAAATGTTTACATAATAAAACTTTGCTTTCATCTTCGAATATCAAACTACAAGATGTTAGAGATGCTTCTCAACAAAGAAGAGTGTGAAAGAAACTCCTTGGCTTCTTTTAGCAACTAGTAAAAGGTAAAAAATGTATATTTATACTTAGAAAATCCTATCTGCCCTTCGACACTAGAACGAAGTTAGTAGTGACTTTATACATATATGCAAATGACAGCCGGAGCTACTATTACATCTTCTAAGCCCATGCATGCACTACCGAGTCGGCCTCTTCCAATCATATGGAGGGCAATTAGCCTATTATGTCACGATGACGCAGGGTTTCCTCTTCTTGCGGGAAGATTTTCGGTCTTGTCATTTATTTTTTCGGCTCTTACGACACCCTCAGGATGGAATGGGCTGGTGACACTGTGTTTTCTAATCCATGGACTCCACATGTATGTTATTGGATAATTTCGTCTTCTCTTCTTCTTTCGTCGTGTTATTGGATAAGTCCAATATACAGCATGAAGTCTACCTATAATATGATGGATCGCCGTCCAACATGCATCAAAACAACGCGATGCTTAACGAGCAGGTTAATTGCATGCTGGAGTATCAGCTAAGGGAGAGCCAATACGTGATAATAAGTATTCCAGCTACGGTTATCGATTACATTCATACCGTAATAAATTTTATTAATGAACCATTAGGGTTAAAATTGTTTTTAGACAGTTCGTTAGCACGTGTAGCTGTGTGCAATACCCGCCATTAAACATTCGTAATGTATCTACACTGCTCTCGACGCGCCTTCTAAGGAACATTAATAGAAAGTTAATTATTTACATAATCCATAAAAAGTAAACGTTAAATACTTACTTGTACGTGAATGAGTAATGTCATAAATATTCAGAGGAAAATATCTCTAAGTATGGGAACAGTTTTGAGAAATCAATGTGGACATTTACTGATTAAGACATACTGCAATAAACGATGTCCTAGCAGTTCTAATCGTGTTATATATTATTATTGAAAGCTCAAAGTCCGTGGTCGCGGGATGACACTGCAAAGTGTTTGAAGCGTTGGGAATTAAATAAAAACGATCACGAATTACGATTAGATAGAAACGCCGTTATGACATCACTTAAAAGAAATAAGGTTTATTAGACACAATAAAAAGAAGATTAAAACAGAAGGTGGCAAACACTAGTGTACTTTTATGTGTCTAAATGGCTGCATCTTAGCATAATACTACAGTTTCCTGTAGAGCTGATTTTCAGCTACAGCTTTATAAACCTGTTTAATTATCGTGAAACCCTAAGACATATTTCTTTATTTCTAGTAATCCCCAAGACATATTTTACCTTTATATTATAAGAGTAAGATTACATATATAATAAGTTTTTCAGGTATCATTTAAGCAATAATATTTTTTTAAATCTTTTTTTGGATTTAGTATTTTGAGACTCTATTTAAAACTCTAGCAAATTCACGAAGTTATAAAAAGCAATTGGTTTTTTTTATAGCCATGGCAATACCAGTAACATGGACCGCTTTAATTGCAGTCCGAAAGTTTGCGAGTAAATAAAACAAACTGGATGGCTAATGTCACTGATTTTGAACTTAGAAGTACTGTAATACAAAACACATCGAAATAAAAAATGTAAAGAATGACAACTGGCACTGACACTATTACGCGTGGTCCGAAGCACAAAATCATATGCTATTGATTGTTGATATAGCCCAGTAATCCAGGATCAGTTTCAGGAACATTTAAAATATCCTTGGACATTTCACACAACGCCATCTCGTCCCAAGCTAAGCAATTTAATGCTTGTGTTATGGTAACGAGATGGATGATAAACTTCTTATATATATATTTTTTTTAAATAATATTTGGAAATTTCACACAACGCCATCTTGTCCCAAGCTAAGCAACTTAATGCTTGTGTTATGGTAACGAGATGGATGATAAACTACTTATATATTTTTTTTTGTAAGTACATACATATTATACATAGATAGAAATGACACCCAGACTCCGAGCCAGTGCCTCTGGTTTAGACAAAGACACTTGCCCGACCCCGGAATCGAACCCGGGACCCGTTGATCCAAAGGCGGCACATCTAACCACTAGACCAACGAGGCAGTCGAGATTTATTTTGTCATTATTAGTATTTCATCATCAACATCTTAAGTTCTGCCCATAAATGGCCCACGCTGGCGAGACGGGTTGACACAGGGGTTTTATCAAGTTCTCCTTCTCTTATGGCTAGGTTATCGGCCTTGTTAAGTCCTTTTGTTGGCTCCTACGACATTTTTAGGTTGGAATTGGGTAACGACACTATGTACTCAAACTCCGTGACCAGACGCATATTGATAAAAACATATTTTTTTTCATCAGTGACTTGAATGATTTGACCAAGACTTGCGTGATGGAAAGCAACACTAGGGTCTAAGATGGAGCAAGCAGTTATAGGAAATGCCCTGTCGGGCATCGGCTCTCGCTTACACACGCACGATGCAACACTGGTAAACTGCTTGGCGGACTTAGATGTGAGGGTGGTAGCTGCGGTAGCTGGACCATTAGATCCTACCCCTAAGCTGCTCGTTTTTGTTGACTTTTACAACACGCGTTTTTTCCCAGCTTGCGCTGGGGAAGTGTAATATTCCGCCCCGTTCCCACACGGGGCAATAATACCCGCAAAAGTGTCAATATCATTATTGTTTTCGCTTAGTAATTGACATTTCGTGAGCCCTTAGCCTTACCATATCCGCTGCCATAAATACGTTCCCTGATTCTAGCATTATCTCATATCTGACATCTGTCTTCTGCACAGAATTGCTTCCCATGCCCTTCTTTGGTATGTTTGGAAAGCGTATTACGTCCTCTGTTAGAACTTGATACTGACGAGACACGAAAACATTTTCATTTCAGAGTCGCCGCTGTGGTAATGGTAATGATGACTTCAAATGAATGTTTATGAACTATACTTTTTAACTTATTACTCGATACATCGCGATAAATGCTGCACTAGGTAAAACCTGTAACGCGGTATAAATTTACAAACATAAAGTTCACGAACACAAATGACACCCAGTCTTTGGTTTACACACACACTTGCCCGACCCCGGAATCGAACCGGGGATCCGTGATCTAAAGGCGGCGCATCCAACCCCTAGACCAACAAGGCAGTCAAATAATGGAAAGAAATAAGAATAATGGAAAAGTCAATAAATGTAAAGAGGAAAACGGGAAGACATGCACAAAGGTGGCAGAATGAAATCAGACTAAAAGAAGGACTATTTTGGAGAAGACCTGCTTTGGATAGAAGACATTGGAAAGCAGACAGACATTGCCAGCAGACACTCTGAAATATGAGATACTAGCTGGTGATGGAATTTATTTTTTCGGCAGATAAATCAGCGGATTTTTTGGCTGCTTCCCACTTACAGTTATTGTTATATTTTTGACAATATCTTTATATATTCTTATTCTGATGTATAAGCTTTATTATTGTAAAGTTGTAAAGTCCATTCAGTAGTTTTTACGTGAAAGAGTTACAAACATCCATCCAACCATACTTACAAACTTTCACGTTTATAATATTAGTAGGATGAGAGATGTGATATAATGTATTTTGATTTATCTCAAACTGTTTCATACTATTATGTGTTTTGGAAATAAAGATACCTATACATTTTTATACCTATATATTATTACACTATAATTATGCACATATTTAACTCATTAATTATAGTTATATTGTGTTTTGATCTGTATATTCTTTATTCATATTTTTTTTCACAATACTCATAAAAAAGGAAATACATTTTTAAATTTATATAAAAATAATTACTTCCGTAGAGGCAGAAATATCTGAAGCCTTCTAGTGATTGCCTGCAAAGAGAAAAACCGCCTTACTATACGCGCCGTCTTAAGCAAAACTGCCTATTGTATCAGCCGCTTAACCCAACCGGATATCGAAAATTGATTTAACTTTTCCATATTGTGCTTACTAATATAATTTATTGATGCATAAACACTGCATCGAAGGTGAGACGCGTGAAAAAAGTAATAAGTTCAAGTTCATAATCTTTAAGCTTGTACTATACCGTAAACTTAAACAACTACAGTATCCAAGTTAACTGTCGTTTAACCAAAGTGGTTATAACTTATAATTAGTGACTCGTTACAACATCATCAAAACAATTATGAGTGCAACATGAATTTAGCAACAATGAGGTGGTCCAAATATGAAACACAAACATAAGTAATATTAAAATTAGCCTTTTGTTATTCATTGTAACCTGACCTACGTATAAGCCTATTAAATTAACGGTAGAAATATGATATGCATCTATTAAGAAGGTGTCGTAATAATCGGTTGTAAAATATCGTGTGAACGTATTATACTCGTATTTGGGCATGCGAAGGCATAGATGAAATTATATTCTATGCTTGTATTAAAATAATATCTTATAATTTATATCACCTTTTCCTAATCTTACTAGGGTTGACACACGTAAAACCTGTTTGGCTAACTACCGGTCTGCCCTCCGAGACTCTCGTTGTGGGACAGCTGGTAATTGGTTGATTGAAAAAGCTGTCAGTTTAAACGCTACTGAATTGTAATTCATTCTGTCATGTAATTTCCTTTAGTCGGCTCTTACGACAACCTCAGTATGGAATGGATTGGTGACAATATGTATTCTAAATCCGTCACCACATCATAAAATTAAGAGACCACGGAATGGCTCGCGATCATGGACTATTGGAGAGAGTCTACTTGGTTAGTTAGTATAAGTACTACATTTGATTATTTTAGAATTATTTTGAATCTTATCATCAGAATGTTTTGAACAACTTTTATTTCCTTGTGTGTATGTACTCCTCGCATGTATAAAGTATATTAAGTATAAAGCTATTGCACAATCTTACTATGGTACAATTACTTTAATGTATATATTGCATTATTACTGTCATCAGATATCGGTCGTATTTTAGCTGTGATGACCTTCAAACGATCTCTTTTATAATGTGATACCTCGGTCACAGAATAACAATACTACACTCTGGTGCTGTCAATTGTTGTACATTTAATTAGGGTCAAGGTGAATATTACACTTTGAAAAACAAGAACCTACAGTCGGCACTTCACAGGATGTTAAAACCCACTTTACTTCATATTATGATAAAATAAATAGCCTTATCCATATGTCTGTCTAAGAGTATAAAAAAGTTTTTTTTTTTGGAAATCGTATATCTAATTCTATGAAAAAAAAGATAAACAAGGAAGACATATTATGTCAATTCATCATACTAAAAAACGAAATAAGAACTTAAATAAATTGCTTTTAGCAATACGACCGCTATCTGTATTGTACAATGTTTGTTCAAGTTTCTTTTCTGTACATGTATATTAAAGCATATCTATCTATAGAAATAGAATAAAAATACTATAAGTTTTTTGCTCCTGCTAGTCATCGTTAAAAGTGCCCAGAAGGATGGCCTAATACGCTGAGGAAAGAAGAAGCCAGCTTCCTGGCCACGCATACACTGGCACACGCAATGTCCTAAATCTTAGTAAAAAGTCATCGAATTAGGACGCAAGTGCTTACTCCAAAGGTTACAAATTGTATAACCATTGCTAAAGTTATTTTATTTGTTCCTCAAGTACTAAGAAGATCAGAAGATGCTAGAGCATTGCCGCACGTGGCATCCCATATCAGCAGTCTTCCCATCTTCCTTGCTTCAGTACGTATCAACACGCAAGGTTCTAGTATAGCTAGTACGTTGATCGAGACAAAAGCCTGAAAGATTATGTCATTGATTTTTTTTTTTTTTTTAAAGCTTCCTTTTATTTCCTGCAATCTGTCTTTAGCTTGACATTAAGCTGGATGTTTGAAATATGTAGAAAAGGACGTGCGTGTCATGTATCCAGTGATACATACACCTTTAATATTCATATAAGATCTTGGGGTGCTCTTCTGTTCAGTCTTATGAAGACTGGGCCGGTTTCCATAAGGCCCTGTGCCAGGGTGTTAGGGTGTTGGGATAGTCTCTTTCTGTATTTACCAAGTGCTTCCAGGATCTCATGTTTTACAGTAGGTATTTTCAGATCACGGTGTATTGCTTCATTGGTAATGTACCAAGGTGCATTTGCAATCATGCGGAGTGTTTTAGATTGGAATCTCTGCAGTATTTCCAGATTAGAATTTGCGGCAGTACCCCATAATTGCAGTCCATACGACCATATTGGTTTAAGGATGCTCTTGTAAAGGAGTAGTTTGTTTTCCAGTGTGACTTGGGATCCCCTTCCCAGAAGCCAGAACATTTTTCTTGATTGTAGGCTAAGAGCCTTCCTTTTTGTAAATATGTGTTTCCTCCATGTGAGTCTTTTATCCAGGTAGATGCCAAGATAGCGAGCATGGTCCGATTGAGGTATCTGTACTCCATTGAGTTTTACGGGGGGACATTCACCATGCCTGAGGCTAAAACAGACATTTATTGATTTGGCTTCATTGGCCTTTATACGCCAGTCCTTCAGCCAGTCTGATATATCATTGAGACCTTGTTGTAGTACTTCTGAGGCTCTGCTAGGATCATTACTTGATGCAAGAATGGCTGTGTCATCAGCAAATGTACCGATAAGAGATCCATCCGGTGTTGGTAAGTCTGATGTGTAAATCAAGTAAAGAATTGGTCCCATGACGCTCCCCTGGGGTACTCCAGCTCTGGTTAGGTGTAGTCCCGATGTATCTTCACCATGTTTTACATAAAAATGTCGTTGGGTGAGGTAGGATGTTATAAGTAGATACTAGTTAATAGGTAGCGCATTCCTAACCTTGAACAACGGTCCCTCGTGCCAGACGCGGTCAAATGCTTGTGAGATGTCGAGAAACGCTGCAGAACAGTACATTTTCTTTTCGAAGCTAAGGTGAATTGTCATGTCATTGATAACACACTAATCTCATTGATAATTCTAAGATGTCCACTTGTTCACCGCAGCGACAACGATGCACTGCATGGAGTCCCTAAGTGGAGACTGGTGGCAAGGCGGAGGGTAGAGTTGCTAAGTAACGTACCTAAAAACCTTTAAAAAAGGTATAAGAGTATACAAATTTGTGTGTTATGTATAAAAAAAAACTACAAAGTAAAAGACAACAGTATGAAGAATAGATCCATTGTCACTATTCAGATACGCAAATTGTGACAAGGTAAAAGCACCTCGTTCAGGGCTTTTAGAATGGCTCCTAATTTCGAGATATTGTCAGGAAAATTTAAAAAATACACAATAACTATGTATTCATCTTATTAAAGGTTTATTGTGCCTGTAAATATAGCTAGAAACCCAATAAATAGACAGAGAATAATCGTTTTTAAATAACTCAATATTAGGTGCACTTTCTAAAACGCGCGGAATTAAGGCGCCTTACAGGTTACCGTAGAATCTAACATTTGAAGATAAATAACAAAATAATGATTACATTCAATGCAATTTTATTCGCCATTGTAAATTAATGCGTACACGTAGCGATACGCAATAGTTCACAGGTCAGTGCGTTAACGCAACACCGTCAACAAATGCTTTCCACGCAATTATGTGGAATATTATCCAACGAGAGATCGCCCACAATTTGATCTGATACAAATATAATTAAGTTCTAACTCACCAATTGTGTACGCGACTGCGAACGTAAAATACCTATTAGACTGAGTGTAGTAAATTTTACTACAGATTGTGTTATATATTTTGCTGTTCTATTTCTTTACCAGTGACCCGCCCCGGCTTCGCACGGGTGCAATGTTGAACCTCTACTTTTATCAGTGTTTCTCTACAATATTATGGATGTTTTAAACATAATAAATAACTAATAAATAAATAAATATCCTTGGACATTTCACACAACGCCATCTCGTCCCAAGCTAACCAACTTAATGCTTGTGTTATGGTAACGAGATGGATGATAAACTACTTATATAATTTTTTTTTGTATATACATACATACTACTATAGATAGAAACCACCCAGACCCGGAACAAATACTTGTAGGTTGTACAAATATTTCTTCCGTGCGGGGAATCGAACCTGCGACATGCTGCGCAGCGGTCGATCGCTCAACCACTGCGCCAACCGTGTCGTCAAACCTTCCTCTTTAATCACTCTATCTATTAAAAGAAACCGTTTCAAAATCCGTTGCGTTGTTTTAAAGAATTAAGCATACATAGGGACGGACCGACGACATTGACTTTGTTTTATACTATGTATAGTGATAGCAAAAAAGGAACTGTACATACCTTGGTACATCGCTGTACTTGGCCTGAATGATTAATAACATGTTAAAATCGTTCATGTGGTAAATTATTTTTATTAAACCAAGCTGGAAGTGTGGAACGTAACTACTTAACGAACTATGTAGAAATTCTAGTTGTAAGAAAAATAATCGTCGTCGTTTCAGCCCATAAATGACTCACTGCTGAGTCGGGCCTCCTCTAAATTCATGGAGGGAAATTAGACTACGTGTCACGCTGGCAATACGGGATGGCACAAAAAAAAAAAAAACGGTTTGTATCACGTTTAACTTCTCATACGGCTAGGTGAACTGCCTCTTACGATCCTTTAGTCGCCTCTTATGACATCCTCAGGATATGTATGTATGGGTTGGTGACATTGTGTATTCTAAATCCGTCACCACACGGACAGAGAAGGAAAGAAATAATACTTAACATGAATTCCCATGCCTTTTCATCTAGCAAGCGCGGCAGTGTACTGTAATTGATTGTGTGTCTTCTTAAAAAATCCTCACTTGCGAGTCTGACTTCCTCCAAATTTATGAAGGGAAATTATAGATCAGCGTAATGGTTGTCAGACAAGTCTTGGCCTCGACTTGCAGAAGGGCCTACCACCACAAGAACCTCCGTAGTATGGGCATAATAAATTGGGCTAAACGATGAAACAGTTTTATTACATTTTTCAGGATATGACCATCCCATTTTTCTTGAACAACATACTAACAAACACGACCACAATGACCCTGAGCAAGTACATCTATACAAATAAATAAAATTGGCGTGTCTATTTGTAATAATAAAATAACCACATTTTACTAAATTCGTAAAATATATACATAGACCAAAATATCATTTTTTCTGAGGATATAAGGAGTAACATAAGCTACTTTTTTTTGACTAGCTTCGCCCCGCTGGTAACATCACACCCGTGCGAAGCCGGGACGGGCCGCTAGTCTACACTAAGACTTGCCAGACCCTGGAACTGAAATACCCATTATCAAAGTCTATAAAGAAAGGTGCATTACTAAAACAATACTTTAACATCCACTAATAGAACCAGACTGTAAACTTGCATTCTTGACATTGTTTCGTGGAGTGTATTACTGGTACAATACATTACTTAACGTCCCATGTAATAGCGTGTTCTGATTCTCTGGTCACACAGCGTACTTGCGTGCCCATTATATGCTAATTGGAAGACGACACGCAAAATTGCTAAAGTTAGAAAGCAGGTAGCCAAATCAGCGTCCTTGCCAATGCTCGAGACGGTGTAGCAGAAGTTTATATTCTAAAGTATTATTTTATTAGTTTGCGTATACTTCAAAAACTCAAAAGTTACGCATCTATTGAGCAAAATTTGACTTCATACACAACTCGCTTCAAAGATTTTCAGTGCCCATATATTTACTAGGTCTTAACCACGTGTCCCTTGGTACAATTAAACTACTATGAATAATCCTGCTAATATTACAAATGAGAAAATTTGTAAGAATGTATGTTGTGTGTTACTCTTTCCCGCAAAAACTACTGAATGGACTTTGATAAAACTTTACAATAATATAGCATACATACGCTTTATATACACATAGGCTATAATTTATAAAGAAATATGTCTAACTATAACAGATTATTTATTTTTTGTTCAATACCCGTGCTAAGCCGGGAAGGGCTGCTGGTTAACTATTAAGTTATTTATTATGTTCTGTCAATCCCAAAGATTTTGCAGAGAGCCCATTTTGAGTTTAGCAACAAACAAAGTTATACGTAAGCTTAACGACACATTGTTATTTGAATGGAAGTATATTGTTCGCCTTAACTCTTTTCCAGTTTGTACCATTTGATCTTAAGCCGACCGTAAGCTTGAGAGCCAGGTCAAAATAATAGACAAAACGTTGTTGCTTCAAATTTACGTAATCGACTTTATCTTGTAAAGTTTTGCTTGCGTCACCGCGGTCACCGTAGGAACAAAGTTGAATGATCTTGTTGAATGATCGAAAACCACGGACAGACAAAAGAGTTGCGTAAAAATGTTGCAGCGAAATAGGAGATGTGCGTATGTTGTATGACATACACGATTATTGACTAACAAATTTCTGTTCTGTTTAGTGAGAAAAAAGACTGTCCCTATAATATTGTATTACAAAATTATATATATTTTTTTATTATTTTGATTTTCCATTTACTAATTTATTTTACTGTCAGCTAGAGAATCGTAACAGAGTATTATTTTTTGAAAATTACGCAACCCCAAATATATTTTTAATGATTGTATGTGAAAGTAAGTCAGTTGTAATATTTCAATTTGGCGGTTTGGCACGTACCGAGTTCATTAGTAATGCTTTAATGTGCTGAGAACGCAAATTTATTACAAATTTAATTAAGTTTTGAGAACTACAACCTGATTTCTTGAATACTGATGTAATTTAATCAAGTCCTGCGTAAAACTGATTGCGTGACCTATGTTCCGTTTTTGAGTACAATTTCGTGGTATCGTTTTGTGTTGAGTCACACTGTTCTGATGACTTGTCATAACCATAACATAATCATAATTGGACAAAAATCGAGACCTCTGTCTAGGACACCTAGCATACTTCAGGTTTCTCCTTACGCATTAACCCAGTGGTAACGGATTTAAAATGAATAGTGACGCCGTTAGAGGAACTTGGAACTTAGGGGAAACTTGATAGAAAACCCTGTGCCAACCCATCTGGCCAGCGTGGCACAGTAGGCTAACTAACTTTCATGTAATAGTAGACTCAGAAGTGGATCATTTATGTTCTGAATAGAATTAGTATTTGTAAAATGTAAGTATCTACTTTAAAAAAAAAATTAGATACGGTTAACAATACATGACACAGACATACAAACAAAAGTGCGAGTGCTTTATTCACCACAGTAAATATAGGGTGCTTTTTATATTATGTTTTCCTATAAAAAAACATTGACTCCGGTAACAAAAGATTATACTCGTAAGATAAATATGCATTTATTTGTAGTGTGTGTGTTTTTTTTTGTTTTAAATTAACCTGTTTGATGGATTGTACATAGTAAGTTTTTATTTTAATTTCATACATGGATTAGTATATTCATTCAGTGGATTAAAATTAAAAAATGACCGAGGTAGAACTGTGATAGATTATGATTTATGTCATATTTATAATTTTTTATTAGAGATATAAAAAATATATAAAAATTAATTACTCTAGACGTATACAAGTTTTGTTGGACTCTGTACATAATAGTTTTAATTTACCGTCGTTGTTACGGTTACCAAGCTACCGCTTCTTGAATAATGAATAAACATTTTCTAAATAGCATCAACGTAAATTTTTGTTATTGAAATCACTTTAAACAATGAAAAAATCCTTACATAACCTGTTTAACAATAGTTACTTCCTATGATGTCAGAGGTGTGATCATTTTGGTGTGTAAACAATTGAATATTATGAAGTATTTAATAATTACGCGACACGTTGTTTGTCAGCGATGGACTCCTAAGCCACTTAACCGATTTTAATCAAATTTGGACACCTTGTGCAGTTTGATCCAACTTGAAAGATATGATAGCTTACATCCCAATTTCATTCAATTTCATCCACCTATTTTTGTACTTATCATTCTGTGTGGTGAATGATTTAGTGTCGCCACCCCATTTCATCCTAAGGGTGTCGTAAAAGGCGACAAAAGGAAATGATAAGGCTGAAAACCTAGCCACAAGAGAAGGAAACCCTGATATGAAACCCTGTGCCAAGCGGTCTAGCCAGCGCGGTACAGTAGGCTTATTACCCTCCCTGTGATGGGAGGAGGCCCGATTCAGCAGTGGGTCCATGTATGGCCTGACTAGTAGTAGTACATCTCAATTTATAGCCGCATTTTTAATTTATTGCAAATTATTTTTCTATTATTTGACAGTCTCAATTATATGTTCGCTTAAACCCTTAGCTCAACAACGCGTGGCCGGGTCTGCTTGTATAATAAATTATTGTGCTGATATTATCAATTTGCAGGATGATACATGATATCTACTGATGAATGACATTCATATTTTTCAAGATTATCCAAATTAGTTGTAAACGACAGAGTTATTTTACTTATTAAAAAACTCGATTGAATAAATAACTCAAATAATTTTGACGTTTAATTACACGTATTTTGTAACAAAGAATGCAATTTAAGTTTCTTCAGTAGAGTCATACAGAATTTAACTTACCTACATGTGTAGCAGTTGGAAAACAACAGACAAGAGTTTAGAGCACAAGGTGCTGTAGTGGGGGAAGTCATCAATCAGTGGGAGTCACAGCTCTGTTTCACCCTCGAGACACAAAAAGCGACTGAGCATTTAACCCACGCATCCGCGTGGGTTACAAGTTCTAAAACTCAAACTCAAAAGAAACTCTATTTACGTAAGTTTTAACGCCAAAATCCAAACTCGTATAGATCGTCTTATTTAAAATTACCGTTAAATTTAAAATTACCATAAAATTATCATCTGTCCCACAATTGGTTGTCTCCATACACACATATCAGTCGTCATATCTACATTCACACCTATACATCTCTTTTGATCTCCAACCCACATTCATGCTGAAACTACCACTGGTTCCAAATGCTGCTCTACAGAGAAGAGACGGCAGGAAACTCTATAGCTGCTTCTTTTTTTAAAGTGATGGTATCATTGTGTAAAAACCGTGTAGCGATGCTTGCGTCGGATGCAGCGACTGTAGCATGTACTGGAGCAGGCCACCCGTGCAAGTAATCCGTGCATTTGTCCCTCACGCACACTTATTTGGTTCACTTGAGCATGCCACTTGAACATGATCCAGTGGTCTCAAACCTACTCTTTTTTCGGTATTTCTACCGATTTGACTCTTGTTTAATCGAAATACCGAAACGAAATAATCCTACTGATATTATAAACCTAAAATAGTGTATGGATGTGTGATCTTTATTACTGGGTCCTGCAAAAGTACTGAATGGAATTTACCCTTGTTTCCAAAACATTATCGTTTCAAGGGAGCCCCCGTCCAAATATGTCCAACACTCAGCGCATCGATGACCCACTGATGAGTCGAGCCTCTTCCAGTAGCTATTTTACCTACTGTGCTAAGCTGGCCAGACGGGCTAGCACAGGGTTTTCTTCGCTTGCTGGTGCTGAATTTAATGAAATTGGGAAAAAGGCGTGGGAGATATATAATATAACTGTGCTCATTTTCGCACCATCATAGAAATTTGATGGTAAGCGAATGCTGATCTTTAATATATTATATCTTTGACATATTCTTTCTTTTCTAGTACGGTACCAAAAAAGGCCGCAACTCGCAATTAGTATTGTACGCGACAGCATCTGAGATCGTAAAGTTGTGTAGGGCTATGAACTGCGCGATTTTACAACAGTCGAACGAAACTCTTAAAAAAAACGTTGGTCTTTATTTTTATTTGACTTTCCAATATTGTTATCGAACAGATATTGGGAAATCAATTATTAAGTGATTGAAAAAAAAATACGCGAAGCAAAAACTTTGTACCCTTTTATACGAAAATTGCGCTGACGAAGGAACATGAAATTTCCAACACCTATAGCTAATAAAGAGAATTTGAAGAGAATGCTATTTTCTTTAAATTATGTATAATAATCAGTAAACAGAAAATTACACACACTAGCATGTATTTGACACTGACACACATATAAAACTGTTTTGTATAACGTTAAATTCTGTGGTCAAATTGGGAATTAATATAAAATTCATATGAATTATGGTCACTAGTAAAAATAAAAACGTGTTGACGTATTATGAACTTATTACTGCTCAAAAGTTGGTTGAATATAACGTTAAGATTAATATAGGAAATACTGCATTTATAAATAATCATCTATATATTTAGGCAAGCTGTTCTATTTGGGTTCTGTCCACAGTGGTACAAAAATAATAACATATATTGTTTATTAAAATGAAGAGTGCTATGCTTAACTCATTATCATAATTATCATAATCGGTGAAGTTGTTTAGGACTCCATCGCGGACAAACAACGTGACGCGTAATTAATAATGTATATTAAAGTTGTATGCAAAAAGCTACAATGTCTAGAATGATTGCACACTGACGCTTTGCCCCTTGGAGACGCAGGCGGGTCTCACGTGGCCGTCGGCGCGGGACAGCGCCCCCACGACGCGCGCCGTTGTGACAGGTTTGCTAAGGATTTTAAACCCGCGAAAAAAAGTTATCTTTAAAAATAACTCTATAGCTGCAAGAGGAGGAAAAACCCATGTGGCCAGCTTGGCACAGTAGGCTTATTAGCCTCCCTGTGATGAGTGGAGAGGCCCATCTCAGCATTCGAAAGTTACAAATGACAAAATATACCAGTATTCAGTACATTATATTTTTACTACCGCTCTTTCCGGAGCCCCATTCTTCATCGGTTAAATAATAAACCCTCACGACGGCACCGCGTATTGCACACGTAACTTACTCTTTGACCTCCATTACAAAAGTTATGTAACAGTTTATGAACTACATCGATTATGAAGATAGATTCCCATGTCATTCTGAACCGCTAACCCATTTAAGTACATCGGTTTGTTTACTCTTTATAGTATTCCGAAAGGGGAATAATACTTGAAATTTAAGCGTATAGAATGGTCGAAGAACTGAGTCGGATATTAAAGTAAGTTACTTTTAATTATGATAAAAATCTTACGCAGCAAGATTGGCGTAGTGTATTTTTTTTCTATATGGGGAACATGGACTACATGACAACATTTTATATACATATATTTTATGTACATCTGTGTACGTTAAAGTTTTATGTATATACCGGATGCAAAAAAACCTTATAGCTACAAAGAAAGTATCGATATGACTAATAAATTGATATTATACTGAAAAAGAGGATGTGTAGAAACCTACAGGAAAAAAGCAACTTTTTTTTCTTAGAATGCTTATCGCCAACTGGTACCTACTGAAGGTGTTGAAGGTGAAATAAGGACAGAATCCTAAAAAAACATTATGAAATCTGGATTACTAACCTTGTAGAAACATAATAATAATAGTCCGTTGGTTAATTTTCCCTGCAACCCACGATTTGTAGTAAAAGTTCAAGTTCGTTAAAATATCGATATCTTACATATTTCAACGTAAAAATATAATTTATACACGGAACTGCTCCTCCCGATGGATGCTACGGCCTCTATGGATGGTTAAAGGCTTTTTGTACCACCCTCCATAATGTTTATTAACCTTAAAACACATTGATCGTTCCTCTAATACGCCAGAGAGGTGGAACAATGCTCCAAGAAACCTTTTAAACAATTCTATTCCGAAATATTTTATGTCTCTAGGAAAATACTATTGTGTTGCTTCACGAGAACAATTTACACTTTACAATAAATCTAAAACGGCCTAATAAAATTCACGCCGAGAGCTTGCAAAACTTTAGCCTTCGTATAATTTATGGCCCCTCAGATGTTTATCTTCACTATTTGTTTGCGGAACGGATCGGTGTTGCCATGTTTCACGCAAGATTTTAAGGTTACATTAATTTTGGGCCTACTTACTTTTGGCCGGAGGCCTTAGCCTAGCGGACAATTCGGAATGCAGTCGATCTGCAGGTCAAGCGCCATCTGGCTCTGAATAGAATAGAAAAATAGAACAGAAAAATTCTTTATTGTATAAACTAAAACGATTATGTATCGTAAGCATTCACAGTCGTCTACGGATACAGCAATCATAAATCACTCCTAACAGGTCCGACACCAACCGAAAAGACTTGGCGAAAGAAACTACAATGACCGTGTACATAACTAGCATCGTTTGGTTCCGAAAGGCTCTCAACTGAAATATGAATTGATTTAAAAATAAAATTATAAGTATTGAATCCAGTGAGCCGACCAACCCGATCTCCTCAACCACATCAAAGGGAAGTGGAAGACCCGCCATACATCGCTACCAATGTTCAAAGTTTTGTGATCATGACAAGTCACAGTATATCAATAATATAGTAATTCCCAAGAATCAATGAAGAAAAATCCATGTGTGATCCCGACGGACACGTAAATTCATCGGTCCCGGCTGCTATTCTATAATCTATGGCAGTGGTTATACGTAGTTAAAAGCTTGAATACTGCTATAACCATGTAAAAACTGTTATCCACTAGAGGTGGGCAGACGACAATTACTCTGTGTAAATACTGCTCGTTGGCGAAATCTGGGTACCTTAATTAAATTTGGGAAAACACCGAGGCTTCCTCGACGGGCTGACGGACTCTGATATGAAATGCATAAATTGCTCCGGTGTGGTGCGGCCTTTTTATTATAAAAATACTTTACAATTACTTTTTCATTAAAGTTTTTTTTAATCTTATAAATAACACCCCTGCACTAGGTTATAACCTGTATCGCGGGGGCAGTTTACAAACATGTAATTCACAATTACAGACACCCAGACTCAGAGCAAGTACGTCTGGTTTAGACAAAGACACTTGCCCGACCTCGGAATCGAACCCGGGGCCCCGTGATCCACATGCAATCCCTAGACCTTTTATATATATACGGAAACGGTATAACCTGTATCGCAGCAGAAGTTTATTGTGGAAATCACTGTGGAAGAACACAAATGACATTCAGGCTCAGAGCAAGTGCCTGTGATTTGCACAAAGAGACTTGTCCGACTCCAGAATCGCAGCGGTACCCATGATCCTGCCAACGTCGACCGTTGCCATCGGCTGGCTATCGATCGATTGGTTAGTCGACCGATCGATTAAAGCTACCACACCAATCGAACATCGATCATCGATCGTCGACCGATGTCGATCGGTATCGGTGTGGTAACACCCTTAGACGGCACATCCAACCCTAGAAAAGGTTTGCATATCAATAAGGCGACTCCATATATCAAACGTGTCTGAGATCGTTCACAGGCAAGTTACGCAAGAGCGAGTTGGCCGTGAACTCGGAGCGTCGTATGCTGTCAGACTAATAATACTGGGTAGATTAGATACCTGTGTAATTGCTGCCTTCCCGTTATTGTATGTGGAATTAACACCGTGTATTTATTTCAAGTTTACAAATGTGTGGACTTAATTATGTTACAATCAACTAATAGGTACGTGTTCATTATTTTTTGTTTCATTGTTGTTCTCTTTGAAGAGACGTAGATCTTAGTGGATAACTCCCTCGCACCTCTCGAACTCCTTCCTGGCTGCAAAAGGACGTCCACCGCAAAGCGAGGTCGGGGTCGTAAAAACTAAAAAATACACTTACCTAGAAAATTTAACTAATCTATACTAATATTATAAAGCTGCAGAGCTTGTTTGTTTGAACGCGCTGATTAGCGAGTTCAAACAAATCAATCCGATTTCAAAAAATCTTTCAGTGTTGGGTAGTCCATTTATAGAGGAAAGTATAGCTTACATATTTTTTTTTATTTTTTTACACAGCGGGGAGCAGCTATTAATTTATAAATTTTATATATATTTATAAATTTTAGTTAATTTGAATAAAGAATAGTTTAAATAGAAAACAATATTACAATATTTTATTGTAACTTCACTCCGACAAGTAGCTTAAAAAACATAAAAATATCGTTAACGTTTGGTCTAACTATTTGATAATATTGAATTGTCTAATAAGTATGCTAGAGTTTAAAATCATGTTCAAAGTTTCCATTACATAAATACATTTTATTTTTTTATATATGTAACGGAATCTTTGAACACGATGAATTATCCTTTTAATTAAAAAAAGTGTGTAAAAACCCTAATTATTTTCTATCATATCCATAAAACCTGTATAAAACCAAAATACACATGCGAAAAAACCAACGTAGGTATAATTTCCTGTATCTAGAACGGTGTTTTATAAACGAAGAATAATTGCTTCCTTATTTTTTTTCTCTTGGTAAAGTCATTTCAAACGCTTCAGTTAAAACAATGGGTGGATTAAAACAGTCCTTCAAAACAATAAATTTTGTTTGGTGGTACAGATTAACTGCCTATAAATTTTGCTATACCATTAAAGTACTTGATGGTAATTAATGTTTGAAACACGTTTTACAATCGAAATGTTTCAAGTTCATATCAACGTTGCTTGAAATCCTACTTCCTGCTAATATTATACGTGAAAGTTTGTAAGAATGTATGGATGTATGTTTGTTACTCTTTCACGCAAAAACTACTGAATGCATTTTGACGAAACTTTACAATAATATAGCGTATAGATATTTGTATTTTTAAATAACTGTGCGGAGCCATCGTGTGCATGTCACTCAACTTCTCCTAAACGGCTGGACCGATTTGAATGAATTTTTGTATGCGTTTGGGTGGCACCGAGGATCGTTTAGATTCACAAATCAGCCCGACAGATGACGCTGCAGTCGGTAAAAGAATATCATACAAGACAACGTCTGGTCAGCTGGTATTATATGTAATACGTACATAATAATTAAATATACTCGTACATTTACTTATTATTTATTATAAGCTCAATGTTGGCTTTTTCGAATTTCATGAAGAAACAAATTAATTTTGCCTATTGCCCCACACTTGGCACATTAAATGACAAGATTTCTATCTTTCACCTAGATTTATGTTATATGTGCTAGATTGAACAAAAACTGTTGATGCAGTTTTAAACCTGATACATTTTACCATCTTTTTCGATCGCATTGTTTTAAATTTGAATTCAGAATACCATACGACATGGAGCTACGCCTAACAACTCGGATATGCGCCTTGTTAAAGGCAATTGATTCTTGAATAAAAAACATGTTTTATCAAATAAAGGTTTAATTTAATAACGCGTGTTGCATCCATGGGCATCTACCACAGCTCTCATACGATCAGGCATAGAGTTTATCAACCGCTCTATGAAATGTTGAGGGATCATCTCCCATTCCTCTTCTGTGGCAGTTTTCAACTCCTGCATCGTCTGGGCAACTGGCTGACGAGCCCTAACACGTCTTTTTAGCTTGTCCCACATATGCTCAATGGGGTTCATGTCTGGGCTTCTGGCTGGCCAGTCCATAACTGTGATGTTCACATCCCGAAGATATTCCCTGACGATGCCGGCCGCATGGGCTCTTGCATCATCAAGCATAAAAAGGAAATTTGGGCCCACATAGCCCGCGTATGGTATCACGTGAGGTTCTAAGCACTCACGAATGTACCTTTCAGCATTTAATGTTGGCAGCCGTGGTCCTGTAACAACCTCAAGTTGAGTTTTGCCGCTCGCGGATATACCGCCCCAGACAGTCCATGAGCCACCGCCATAAGCAACCCTCTCTTCAAAGCAGCATTGTGCGAAACGCTCTCCCTTGCGTCGGTAGACCTTCTTCCTTCCATCATTGCCATGTAACACAATTTTAGACTCATCAGAAAAGAGTACACGGCTCCAATCTTGCTGTGTCCAATTTAAATGACTGCGTGCGAAATGAAGGCGCGCTGTTCGGTGGGCTCGCGTTAGTTTGGGCCCATAAGCTGGCTTGTGTGGTACCATATCGCGTTCTTTTAACCTTCGCCGAACAGTTCGAGCGCTCACAGATACTCCGTGGAAGTCGCGAAGTTAGTTTTGTATCTCAATGGAGGTAAGGTGACGATTTCTCAAGCTGGTCGTCACGATGAATCGATCCTGCTTTTCAGTTATGACCCGAGATCGTGGCCTTCCTTGGCGACGAACAAAGCCGCCAGTCTCTAGGTACCTCCGATAAACATTTTGGACCGCAGATCGACTTAAATTAAGTTCAGCACTCACGTTTCTTTGGCTGTGTCCGGCCTGAATAAGTGCCACAGCTTGGGCAGCGACTTCAGGTGAAGTATCCATAGATTATTGATAGAACCTCACCTTAATGTTAAGAATAAGTAATGTTTGTTGCAAAACCAAAGATATCAATCACTTTTTAAAGAATTAAATCCAAGTAAACCAATAAAACCAAGTTTTCTTAGTATTCGACGAAAGATAGTCTTTTGTTTCTTTAAATTCTGTGTTCGAAATTCAAAAAAAGACTATTGAATGAAATTGTGAATGTGCCAGGTTCAAAACTGCATAAAAACTTTTTGCTCGACCTAATATAAAATTTTAGCTAGGACCAAACGAAACTGAAAATACAAGGTGGGCCAATAAATGTGTCCAGAAGTGTAGTTACATCACGTAAATGAATCTGTTTGCGAAAAAGGAATTACCCAATTATAAATCGACGGAGACGAAGACTACGTGTGTACCCTGCTGAGTCAGGCCTCCTCCAATTACATGGAAAGTAATTAGCCTATTATGCCACGCTGACCAGTACGGGATGGTACAGGATTTCGTTTTGCAAGTTTCCCTTCTTTTGTGGCTAGGTTTTCGGCCTCCTTTTCTCGCCTCTCACTGGTGACACCGTGTATTTTTAATCCGGCACCACAGTGATTATATACATATAGACTGCCTCGTTGGTCTAGGGGATAGATGTGCCGCCTTTTGATCAACGGGTCCCGGGTTCGATTCCAGGGTCGGGCAAATGTCTTTGTCTAAACCAGGGGCACTAGCTCTGAGTCTGGGTGTTATTTGTGTTCGTAAATTTTATGTTTGTAAACCGCCCCCGAGATATTGCAGCGGAATCTCTGTAGATCAGCATTCAGAACCGGTGGTAGTTTCAGCATGAATGTGGGTGGACGTAAGGGTTGTGGGAGATCAAGAGAGATGGATGGATTGTAAGAATGAGGAATTGTGTATGAAAGGTGTGACTGTAGTTATGACGACTGATAGGTGTGTATGGAGACTACCACCTCCCACGCTAGGTGGTAGTCTCCATAGGGGTCGTAAGATGATGATAATGGTAACTGTAAATATGACGATTTATAAGAGTTTTGTGATAAAACCTACGTAAATTAAGTTCATTTTGAGTTTGAGTTTGAACCGTTTTTAAAAAAATATGAGAAAATATACACTGCCTTATAATTTTTATTTAACCTTAAAACCTAGAACAAGTATCCTAGCACGGTTTATCGTAAACTTCATAATTAAATACCCTTATCTGGCGTGATGGTCTAGAATAACGACAATGTACACAGCTTTACATATATTAAAGGAGATGTTAAATATTAATGCTTGAGCAGCCGTGATTATAACAAAGTTGTTGGGCGTGGTAGCCTTGCATCGTAGGTAAGGCTTGACAGTAATAGAGCCATTATCTCAACCTCTATTTTCCTAGCTTGATATAAAAACTTGTTTTATATTAATAACATTTGA
This sequence comes from Clostera curtula, assembly GCA_905475355.2. Lineage (NCBI taxonomy): Eukaryota > Metazoa > Arthropoda > Insecta > Lepidoptera > Notodontidae > Clostera > Clostera curtula. Next base: position 6,490,281 of record FR997799.1, read on the forward strand.
TAAACATAAAGGGATAGTACGGAGGCCCGCTTTATCGTGAGGCTCAATTCGCTACTATAACCATCTGTAGACGTAGGTAGTCAGGCGTGGAGAGGAGTATCGACAACAATTATTACAGTTGATTAATCGCTAGGACACTCCGTTGAACACGTAGCGCTCCACGTGATGCGAGTTTTTCACCAGGAGATGTCAACTGATCGCCGCCTCAAAGTATCATGGCGCCCTCGGTCTGTCCATAGACACTAGCGCTCAGAGTTGCGTCAGAGTGAGTGACATTGACAGATGACCAACATTTATTTTGGTCCATCAAATACGTCAATCTTGTCATTCACTCTCAAATAATGGGTCGCGCCGTCAAACTTATTTCGAGTCCGACACTGGACCGAAGTAGGTGACTTCGGTCCAGTGTCGGACTCGAAATAAGTTAAATATAGCTAAGAAAAATAGCTAATTGAAGTGGCAGTGGGCTAGTCATATCTGTAGAAGAACCGACAATCACTGGGGTAGAGCTCTTAAGCGATAGCGATAGTGTTGGGCGACCCTCTGCTGGTTGGAACGACGATCTACGAAAGCGATAGGCGCTGTGAGGCCTATGCCCAGCAATGGACCGGAGTAAGCTGATGATGATGATTTTGTGTACGACCTGTATATTACGGCAAGCGAAAGACAGAACGCTATAAAGTGCATTAGAGAAGCAGTGGATGCTGCAGAAGACGTTGATGATGACGACAATAAACCTAATTGCAATATTCCTCTGTTGCGGAGACTTCACTTCACTTCACTACATAGTATAAAACAAAGTCGCTGTCGTTTGTCCGTCCCTATGTATGCTTAAATCTTTAAAACTAAGCAACGGATTTTGAAGCGGTTTTGTTTAATAGATAGAGTGATTCAAGAGGAAGGTTTATATGTATAATACATGCATAACATTTTAGAGAAACTGATAAATTTAGATGATTGCACCCGTGCGAAGCCGGGGCGGGCCGCTAGTAGAAAATAAAGAAAGTATTTCTGCACACAGTACACAAAGATCTTTGATAACTGCTACACCGTAAATAATTGTATACCAAAATGGTAAGAAGACTCCTATGCTTCTTCCTAAAGCGAATGCTTAAAGTCAGAGTTGGATGGCCGAGCCGCAAAACTTACGAGTAATGTCAAAATACATTTCTCGTAACATAGGCGTATGTATGGTTTTGTTTTGCTTCTCTTTGTGATGCTTTTTATTATGATTTAGTATTTTTAATTAGCAAGCATTTCTAAGTGCCTATGTCCAGCAGTGGACTAATGTGGGCTGATGATGATGATAAAGCATTACTAAAATAGTTTACACAAACTCTCTAATAAGATAATCTTAACACCGGTTTCATAAATATATTTTTATTATGGATAATTTTTTTTTACAAATATTTGTAAGTAATTTTTAATTTAATTACTTTAAATTTAATTTTTAAATATTAGGGGATCCATCAAAAGACTAAATATATATATTTTTTGTTAACATTGCTAAAATTACCTTCCCTTCATACCTTTTAAATATATCGTATGTAATAAATAATAATATATAGTTATATAATAAATAAATCGTTATTGTGAATGCCATAACTAATAGCATTTTCATATGCCATTTACACACTCAATTAAACGGTCTAAATTGATTTTACGGTGAATTTTCTCGACCTTGTCATTTACTCCCTTGCTCATTACTTCCTAGTTCCTATTCAGAAGTCCTTCTTCTTTTGATGCTATTGTTCATTGTTTTGTGTTTTGGTGTTTAGGAGATTAAACGGCAACAATTATGTAATATGACATGCTTCAGAGATTGACCCTGGGACACAGGTACTTCGCCTATTAGATGCTAATAGTTCAGTATGGTGAAGGATTACGTGGAGTAACCACCTCATTCCATCCTGAGGGTGTCGTAAGAGCCGACAAAAGGAAACGACAAGGGCGAAAATTTACCCACAAGATAAGGAAAGCTTGAAACAGCGCGGCATGGGAGGAGTACCGACTCAGCAGTAGATAATTTAGGGACTGTGTAGTAGTTTTTTTTTTATTATTATTTTGTTAGAACACCAAAGACTTGTAGTCCGTGTTAATTTTTTTCATTTTTTAGCAATGCAATGAATGATAATTATTTGCTCTTCTTTATTTTCCTTTCGTCTGTCGTACCCAGCGCCTTGGCACCTGGGACATTGGTGTTTCATTTAACCTACTCTCAGTAGGTGCTTCCTTAGCTTATGTTTGGTAATAGCTATTTGGTCTTGATATTTAAATTGTGTATTAAAAAGTGTAGTAGTTCAAAGCGTTTGTTCCTTGAAGTTTATGTAAACTCACTGGGTCTAATTCTAATAACAAAGACCATTGCTAATAATAAAAATATACTTGCTTATACCTAAAATCATCTAGAAACCAATCCAAACGTGTGGCCTGCAATAAATATATATTCTACTTCGTGTTAAAATAAAAAAAAAACAACGAACATAATATCTGCTACGCAATTTAAAGCCGGCTTATTTACTACTAGATACATTAACCAGCTTGATAACCATAATACTCCGTCGTATTAAATAAGATGATTAAAATGCGAGCAGACTTTATAAAAGATTAATAAAGTGGACGAGCTAAGCGCTAGCCTTGCCCCGACTGTCTATGATGTCATATTGACAAATTGACGGCTATTTATTTTACATACATTTAAATATCGAGCACATAAAGTGTATAGACATGTCGAGATAACAGCTTCAATTAAATATTCAGATTTTGATGTCCTAATCTATATAATAAAGATTGTAATACTAGATAAGTTTTAGTACTAGTAGTACGGACTAGACCGATATGTGAAGTAATTTTAAAAAGTATTAAATTTCTAAAACTCTCGTCACCCTGTAGCTATCTATTGTGGGGCATATTTTTGCCTCCTCTTAAAGAGAGACGTCTAGAGACGACGATAATAGATAGAACCTTGGAAATTTACACGAAAGTATATTGTAAGTTTATTGTGAATAGGTTAGGTTGACAGTGTTACATTTTTCACTTCTTAATAAAATTGCTATAGGAGTTAGGTGTGCCGTCTTAGGAGCCCCGTCGCTTGTCGTTTGATTCAGAGGTCGCGTATTTGTGTAAACCAGATGTGTCATTTGTTTCGTGAATTACATAAATAATAAATAACCTTGGACAATTCACACAACGCCATCTCGTCCCAAGCTAAGCAACTTAATGCTTGTGTTATGCGAACGAGATGGATGATAAACTACTTATATACATTTTTGTAAATACATACATATTATAGATAGAAAACACCCAGACCCGGAACAAATACTTGTAGGTCGTACAAATATTTCTTCCGTGCGGGAATCGAACCCGCGATATGCTGCGCAACAGTCGATGAACTACAAAAAATCTCCTGATAAGATAGTGATAATAGAGACGAAGATGTAGCAGGCTTACTTGAAAGATACTGTTCACTCTCAGTGTTCGACATCGGATAAATTTAACGATGTTACATTGGCACATACGTTAATTGGGATATTGGTATGCCTAAGGCAATGATTTCAAATGGCTGTTGATGTTTTGCATTTTAGTGCCTCTATTGCTAATATTACTTTTAGTACCTACATCACAGTCGGTTCACATTTTTATAAAAAAAAAACATATCATATGAAGTTACTATAAATAATGAAACAGCAGACGCTACCTTTTCAAATCAATGATTTAAAACGTATACATAGCAAAAACTTCATAACTCAAACTTTAATATGGTAGAGGTGTTTGTTATATATATTAAAGCAATCAAAGTCATTGCCAACATAACCAAATAGTGAGTTCAAAGCTAAGTTCAAGGCTAGTTATTAGATGGTAACTTGTTATTGTAATTAGTAATCAATTTATTTTACTGCTTTTTGTAGCAGGTAAGATACTCGTTATTTAAAAGACCATAATAACAATATTATTATTTAAATTAGAGCTAGATAATCTCAATACAAATTAAGGAAATACAATAGTGATACAACATAATTGTTTAAGAAGACCTCTAATCATATGGTACAAAATAGCAAGCAATATTTCCAATATGCTCACTACTGGTTCAATCCAATAATAAAACCGTAATTCTAAGATACAATAAGTTATTTAAAAAAAAACATCTTTCAAGTAAAATCGATATCCAATCAATATTCACGCCAATACGGCTGATAGGAGCTGAATGCGTAAAATGCAAGTCATGGTGCCAATGTCCAGCAGTGGACAAGCGTGGGATGATAAAATAATAAATCTGTTAAATACAAAGATTAGCAGACGCAACCAAACTTTATTACCAGGAATATTATACTACCCGGTTTTCTTTAATATGCTTTTTTTACTCAATTAAAACAAAGTTATAACAAATGAAAGTGTTATATAAAGTCTTGCCCACAATATTGCCTGCAACCTAGACTCTATGTTTCTGGGGTAATCTTTAAGTATGATATTCGGTTTTTTATTTCATAAATGTGATCAGAAGCGGTAACGTATAGAGGTATTTATATATTATCGTAATTAGTAAATTTTGTTGTATACGCTCGTATACTAAAAATGGTTCGACCCTATAAATACACAATACTGTCACGCAAGACTACCTTATGAAATGTGAACAGAGAAAGGGCATGTATCGTATAGACAGCTGCCCTTCCTCGTTGTTAACTGTCGTCCCTCATATTACAGATAATCTATACATTATGTGACTCAAGAAATCGTTGAATTGTACAAGGTTGTATAATTATTCCTATAAATTTATACAGGGTGTCACAAAATATATTCAATGTGTAAATATATTCAAGTGTATATTCAATGTAAATAATGTGTGTAAAGCGTATAACAACTGCCAGAAATGGTAGAATGGTAGTCGGGATCGACGGTTTTGTGTCCAAAACACGGACAGCTGTTAAAAATGATGGACACCCATCCAATTAAGTTTGACGTTGCTTAACCTAAAGACTGTCTGCTAGGCTACATTCCCAACTCTGATAAAGTATGAAACCTAATCCATTTTGAAATTTCCCTGCCGAATCCGATCCGACTTTGAACTATAAAATCAAGTATTTAACTTAAACAAAAAAAACGACTAATATGGTCCGTGTGGTGATGTATTTAGGATACATAGTGTCACCACCCCATTGCATACTAAGGTTGTCGTAGGCGCCGAGATTTCGAGAGTTCTATTCTATTTCATTTCTGTCTAGAGATAATAGAAGGAAAACTTGATGACCAACCCGTCTGGCCAGCGTGGTACAGTAGGCTAATTACTTCTCTTGTAAGCGGAGGCCCGACTCAACTATGGATTATTTGTGGACTAAGCAGTAGAATAAAACTTAGGGTAGGCTAAGCATATAAAGCTAGTTAAAATCACCTTGTATCGAGCCTACTGCACATCTATTTACACGAGCAGCTTGTGGGTATCATACACGCAGAAGTCGTACAACGCTCTCCGTGTTTAATACAACAATGCCCTGTTGCTGCGGGCGCTGTTGCGGCTGCCTCGCTTCTGTATTGCATCGGGGTCGCGGAAGCTCGTATTGATTGTTTTCACACAATTATGCGCAAGAGAGCTACTACCATTGCTCCTTTCGTTGCTCCTTTCGTTGCCGACAGTCTGGATTGGCCATTTATTCAGTACTGGGGTCTTTGCACGCACCTGTGTATAAAGCGTGGAGTAGATGAGGTACAATTTAATTAAAATAGTTTTGTTTAGTGTAATCTGATTTTGTGCGATATGGATTGTTATACAGGGTGGGCCTTGGAGTTTTGCGAAATTGAAAAATTCATAAAATACAGCACAAAAGTAATACTAAAACAAAATTATTTTTAAATTAAAGTATACATTTGGGAAAATCATTTTTTAAAAATAACATCATGGGTAAAAAAATATTTTTATGAATTTTTCAAATTCGGAAATCTCTGAGGCCCACCCTGTATTGTCTGAAATAAATAATTATTATTACATTACTATTATTATATACCCTTTGTAGTACAACTTGTAAATAACACTTGTAAAGCTATTGTCATAATGCTAAAGCGACAGGCAGTGCCTACACCTATCGAATTAATGTGACGTGATATTTAAAACCAGTTGGGACAAACGATTGCACATCCATCAAATATATCGACTGCCGTGTTGTAATGGTTAATGAGTTAATAAGTAGGAGCATTCGTATTTCCTGCTAATTGCCATGCACACACACACTACTACTCAACCCATAGGTGACCCACTACTGAGTCGGGCCTCCTCCAAATTCATGGAGGGAATTTAGCCTAATGTGCCGCGCTGGCAAGATGGGTCCGCACAGGGTTTGTATAAAGTTTTCGTTCTCTTGCTGCTAGGTGATTTGCCTCTTGTGTTCCCATAGTCACCTCTTACGACACCCTCGGGAGGGTATGGGTTGGTGACATGCGTATTCTAAATCCATCACCACACGGTCTACTACTACTCAGCCCTTAAATGACTCACTACTGAGTCGGTCCTCCTCCCTTTACATGGAAAGTAAATAGCCGAATATACCACGCTGGCCAGATGGGTTGGCACAGGTTTTCGTATCATGTTGTCTTCTCTTGCGGCTAAGTAATCGGCCTTGTTATTTCCTTTAGTCAGCTCTTACGACACCCTCAGGATGGAATGGGGTGGTGACACAAAATATTCTAAATCTGTTACCACACTGGCATCGTGTCACACACACGTTATTGTAGATAAATAATAACTAGCGGTCGAAATTCGACTATTATTTATTTAAAAAAAAATTCTTAATTAATGGTTCTATTTTCAATTTGAATACAGACTTTATCGATAAACAAAAGAGTATTATATGCGTGCGTGAGTCAAATACATGATACTGTGTATATTGTATTTGTTCGGAGTTTTATAACATAGCATAGCTGTTGGTTTTCGATGTAAATGTAAATAAAACAATATATTTGAAGTATGTGCGCTAAATCCAGTCACTTTAAATAATAAATATATATATCACTTCCTAAATATACCCCGTTCGCGTTAACAATGCATATTCGAAAATTACGTTCTCAGTGATCAATTGAAGTCATACTTTTGAACGCAACCGTTATGTTCTTAATAATAATTAAATTTATAAATTACACCTTTAATTACTGCATTCTTAAAGCGAACGAACTTTAGGTGCAAGTGTTATGCTAAGTCTTCACACTTTATCAGGTCATAGAGTATAGTTTCTCAAGTGAGTGGGTTAAAGCATTGCTCAGCTGAGTAATGTTTGCTCTTTGTTGTTTCACGCACTGTCAAGGCTGTACCGTAAAGTTTCCTTACGAATAAATATACTGAGATAATTATGTGTATTGTTATAGGATCAGATTGCTTGAACACAATTTATGTCGAGGGAGGTACATTATTTCGTTTAGACTTGGAATGATTCTGAGTAATGTGGATTAAAACTCAGGTGAATTATTTTATTTAGCGTTGATATTGACATTAATATTTTGTTATGATTTACCGTGAATCATGCTAGGTCGTGTGTATGTAAGAGGCAGCGCACGACAGGGCATTTCCTTGAATTGCCGGCACCATCTTAGACCCGGTCGTTGATTTCCATCACGCAGGCTTAAGGTAAAAGGCATTCACCTCACTAATGCAAAAAAAAAAAACAAATAAAATGAACTGAGATACGCGGCGATCCGCGTCCTGCTAAATTGTATGATATAAAAAAACCTGTGTGCTTTTAAATACACTTTATCGTGACAAAGACAAACACAACACCAAAAATATCCAATTTGGTGCAGTAAGTTCGTGAGTTACTTTTATGTTACATTATATTCGAGTAAATAGATAATTAAAAGTCTCCGAATTAAAATGCTTATTCAGTTTCAATGTATGTATGATTCTCATTCTACCTGGGCAGTGGCGGATTTACAGATTTGCTGCCCGTAGGCTTTTCATGCCGCCTCTACATTTCTTGAGACGAACTTTTTTGAGACGCGCTTTGATGTTGCGAACTTTTTTTAGACGTCCACTCTTTTTGACTACCATTTTTTTAGGCATCCACTCTATGTGAGAGGACCTTTTTTTAGACGTCCACTCTTTTGGACGATCTTTTTTTAGACGTCCACTCTATGTGAGAGGACCTTTTTTTAGACGTCCTAATCTGCCGCCTCTTAAAACATGCCGCCCTAGGCTCCAGCCTACTCAGCCTACTGGTAAATCAGCCACTGTTTGAGGGTTTCGTAAGAGCAAACAAAGTGAAATAATAAATAAATAAATATCCTTGGACATTTCACACAACGCCATCTCGTCCCAAGCTAAGCAACTTAATGCTTGTGTTATGGTAACGAGATGGATGATAAACTATGTATATACATTTTTGTTTTGTAAATACATACATATTATTATAGATAGAAAACCCAAAAACTTTGCTGTATGACAAAGAAAACTTTATACGAACCCCAAAACCCTATGACAACCCGTCTGGACAGCGTGGCACTGTAGGATAATTACCCTCCATTTAATTGCAGAAGACGCGGCTCAACAGTATATTGACATAAATATTCAGTCATTTCCGAATGACAATAAAATTGGCAACTTCTCAGTAAGAAAAGAATACATTATAGTTATACTTCTTTAAATAGTGATTTTGTCGTTTTTGTATTGTATACGAAATTGTATATTTCATTACAAGTGCGGAAAGGCTGTCATTGCAAAGAGTTACAGACAAATGTCTACAGTTGACAGTCGGAACAAGTTGCAATGACGGTTCCGCACGTGTACTGAACGACTATTTTTAATACAGTTGCGAAAAATGAAGCAATTTAACAAAATAATAAAAACACAATAAACTCAACTAAATAATCATTTATCACTACATAGTATAAAACAAAGTCGCATTTTTCTGTCCGACCCTATGTATGCTTAAATCATTAAAACTACGCAACGGATTTTGAAGCGGTTTTTTTTAATAGATAGAGTAATTTAAGAGGAAGGTTTATAGGTATAATATACTTGCACCCGTGCGAAGCCGGGGCGGGTCGCTAGTGACTTATAAACAAAAATGGCGCCAACCGTAGAATATAAGCAGAGATTTTTTTTTCTTCACCAATTCTAGTTGGCAAAAGCAACTATGCCCATACAGCCAAGTCTTCAGTAGAATTTTTTTATTGATATGAAATGAAAATGAAATTTAATGAGATGAAATGAAATGAAACCTAACCTAACTCATCCAATCAAATCATTAAATCTGATATTGAAATAAATTAGTACGTAGTTTCTTTTTAGAAATATACATATTTGTATGAATCATAAAAACTTCTATGATTTTTTTTAGTAAAACCTTCATGGTTGGTTTTTCCTTATAATAGACATTATTTTGACAGTTGGGAAAGAAATCGCACTAGTGCGGGAATGGTAAAAAAAAGCACGCATGTGTAATAATAGCCCACTTCCCGAACGCTATACGGCCCTGCAATATGCCACTTTTTGAGCAACTGTATTAAAAAATATATTATAGTGAGTGAGGGGTTTAGAATATGCGTAAACGCAATTAAGTAAAATTTTGTCGTTATACGAATATAGACTTTCGTACTTACTGAGTAAAGTTGAGTTTCATTTCAGCAATAGTGTGTAATTTCTAACTACTCAATTAAATGCTATTTATATGCAAATAGCAACGGAATGTTGCAATGGAAAACAATTGATTGCGAACGAATACTGATGCACTGATTCAATTAAAATAAGTCATGACAAGTTGTTGGCTCGCTTGTAGTAATCGCTATGACAATTTAATGTAAACAATTCTACTTATATATTTACTGAAATCGAAACAATATTGTATATCGATTTTGTTGTTTTATAACAATATTGTAGATCGATTTTTTATATCGATACCGCTAAATTAATTGAATAAAGCAGCTGTAAAATACGATATGTCTAATCCGAATAAATTTTAAGATGCTTGATGTGGTTCACGATTTATCGACGGTTTGTGATTAAACTAAATAACTAACGATTTTGTTCATACGATATAAAAGTAAAAAAAAATCTACGTATATTTATACATAGATATATTTTTATATACATATATGATATACATGTATGAAATATTTTTTTTTATGTTTATACACAAGAATTCCATGTGGTAATGTATTAAGAATACAAAACGTACCAACCCATACCATACTGACGCGGCTAAAGGACGACTGGACGCAAAAGGCAGATCACCTAATACTACTCAGCCCATAAATGACCCACTGCTAAGTCGGGCCTCCTCTCGTCACAGGGAAGGTAAAGCCTCCTCCAAGTTCATGGAGGGAAATTAACCTTCTGTGCCACGCTAGCGCTTTCAGCCTTGTCATTTTCTTTTGTCGGCTCTAATAACACCCTAAGGATGGAATGGGGTGTACACACGGAATAAGATGTCAGATCACCTAGCCACAATAAAATATATTTTTATACAAACCCTGAACCAAACAACTTGCCAGGATGACACATTAGGCTTATTTCCCTCCATGAATTTGGAGGAGGCCAGACTCAGTAGTGGATCATTTATGGACTGAACGATACACAAGAACGTCTGCTAGAAATATGATGCGATGTCCAGTAGCAGTGAGTATAAATTGTGGTTAGTGTCTCATCTTAACGTAACTTTAGAAGCAAATACAATTATGAAGCACATAAATACCTTACTCTACATATACCTACTCGATATAAGGTTTTTCAACAAGAACTTTGTTTTTTAATTGGAGGAAAGGCCAACGACATAACAGTTTTGACATTTAGTTTTTTGACGTATTCGTAGTAGTTAGCTGCTTTGGCAATATCGTGGGGACATAGCATAAATTTCACACATACTCAAAGCAAGTAGATGCACGACCACGGAGTCAAACTGTGGACCCTTTATATAAGGGCGGCACACTTAACCCCTAGACCAACGAGGCATTTTACATGAGAAATATATAACCAAATTTAAAACTGCTCTATTTTGAGGTAATTTATAAAAAAACGAGTGCTGAACAAATTCCAGCTCTATACGCCAGACGAGGTGTTATGTCTGGCTAGGGGTCGCAGCGCCTATTTCCCCCGTTAGTGGTAGTCGGGGATATCTTAACCTTGCGAATTGCTCTTGAAATTTCGCTATCGCGGTGTAGGACTTTTTCATAATTATCGCATTTGTAGGCGATATTTCTTGATGCCATTAGTTCCGATTTTCCGGGTAAATTGTGTAATGTAGCATGCGTTCGCTACACAGTCATTGCCAACAAAACAGAAATGATTTATGGTCTATTACGAAGACAAAACTGTTCATTAATAGCCTACTGATTAATTCAATCAGGCATCGATTTATTGCCACTTCTGCGGTTACGGCTGACATTCAAGAAAATTGGTATCGAAGCCGCAGAACATTTCCCCATCGCGTCATTGTAAATGGCAGTAGTCCAAGATGTAGATTAACTAACAAATAATGATTAAGCCCATGTGGTGACGGATTTAGAATACATAGTGTCACCACTGAGGGTGTCCCGGTCGCGATGAGATGGTGATAGTGACCGGTTTACCCACTAAAACCTACCATTTGTCTGCGCCCTGCACAGATAGCCCCATCTGTCGTTTGGGAAACTTCGTACACGATCCATTCGACGGTGGCTTAGAGGGGGGAGCCTTGCTCTACCCAAAACGGAACCCCTGCACGAGGTATGGTATACTGCACCTGTATTGTGGGAGCAGTTTACGAACATGTAAAAACAGAAATTACACTCAGACGTCTGAGTCTCTGGTATAGGCAAAGACACTTGCCTTACCCCGGAATCGAACCCGGGACCCGTTGATCCAAAGTCACATCCAACCAATGAGGCAGTCATCGGTATAGAATTACAAATATTCAGTTGCTATGCCCATTATAAATCTTTGTGAATACTTACGGATACTAATCTCCCAGTTTGGAATTTGGATGCCGAGAATCATGTAGCTATATTGATACCTAATATGCTTTAGGCGCCGCAAAAGTTGAGTATGGCGTTTAACGCCTATTATGGCTCGCGCAACGTGGAAGATAAATTACTGTAATTAAATCTTATTTAGTTTGTGAAACATAAAGTTGCTAATGTAATGTTTTACGATGGCACATTTTATAAACTGATAAACCTAAATTAGCACAGTGTCGATAATTTCTGAACCAAAAAAAAAAAGTAGGATGAAACCCGTGGAAAAAGGAAGAGAATGCAACAAAAACTGAAACGAAAAATTTCGACTAAAAAATAATATATTTGCTCAAGATAAAAATAAAAAAACTAAGATCTTGGTTTTTTGAATTTTTCACATAAAAATTGAGGTTATTTATGTGAGAAAGGTGCAAATACAAAGTCGTAGATCTTGTTATTAGTTAAACTTTGTCATTTAAACCCTTTTTTAACTTTGTTACCATATAAACCGTGTATTACCCTTACCCACTCCCCCCACTTTCCAACCTCAGATAGCCCATACATTATTTTTCCTTTTAGTTTAGTTATATTTTCTTCCTCTTTCAACGGGTTCTGACCAATTTTTTTTTTTACTCTTTACCAATTTCTCAGGCATCCGCCCTGGTGTAAATGAGCCCATCAATAATTTTATAGTTTATATAGTGACGGGTTTAAAATACACAGTGTCACGAACCCATTCCAACCCGAGGTTAAAAGAGCCGACGAAAGGAAATTTCAACGGGTTCGATACCCGCACGGAGGAAATATTTGTACAACCTACAAGTATTTTTTCCGGGTCTGGGTGTTTTCTATCTATAATATGTATGTATTTACAAAAAAAAATGTATTTAAGTAGTTTATCATCCATCTCGTTACCATAACACAAGCATTAAGTTGCTTAGCTTGGGATGAGATGGCATTGTCTGAAATGTCCAAGGATATTTATTTATTTATTATTATTTATTAAGAGAAGGAAAACTTACGACGAAACCCTTTGTCAACCCGTTTGGACAGAATCGCATAGTAGGCTTAATATCCTTCTTGAAATAAGAGGAGGCCTCACTAAGCAGTGGGATTTTTACAAGCTGATATGAAAGTAAGAAGTTATTGCGTATTTTTACGTATATTACAAATTCAGTATCTGGAGCTTGATTAGCAAATGTAATTAAATTTATTACAACTCACCGAATGATAGACGTCTGACAACTTATGCGTGAACTGTGGTCTAATCCGTAATGATACTTATTTCAGGTCTAGTTACACTGGTAAAGTACAATAATTTGGCCAAACGATTTTATGATGCGGGACCTCTTCAACCGTCTTTTACAGATCTGATGCAAACATTATTTACAGAACACATTGTTTACAATGTATTTTGAATGGGTTGTGACTAAATATTTTCATAGTTTAATTTACAGGCAACCTAAAATGTCTATCCATCAGTCACACCTTCACCGCCCAACTTAGGCCTCCCCCATAGATCGCGACAAATTATGATCATGTGCAGATAGCATCCACTGACTCCCAGCGACTTTTATAAGGTCGTCCATCACCTAGTCGTGGTCTCCTGGTTACGTGGCTTGCCCACTGTCATTTCAACTGTGCAATCTCTCGTGCTATATCGGTCGCTCTGGTTCTTCTGCGGGCTTCCTCATTACTGATTCTATAACGCAGAGTAACTCTCAACATAGCTCTCTCCATTACTCATTGAGTAACTATCAGCCACCTAATAAGCCCCATTATGAACGATCATGTCTCGGATCCGTAAGTCATTATCGAAGACTTTTCTTCTCAATCGATCTTCAGGCACTGGGATTTCTTAAAAGATCTGGTGTAGAACGTAGCCCAGGAAGATATACGCGCAACAAAGGTGATTTAAAAAGAATGTGTTTTAAATTTTTACATGTTTCATAATTCCTGCATAGATTACCCATTTGGTGTATTTTTTTATCACTACATCACTACATAGTATACAACAAAGTTGCTGTCGTCTGTCCATCCCTATTTATGCTTATATCTTTAAAACTCCGTATCGGATTTTGAAGCGGTTTTTTTAATAGATAGAGTGATTCAAGAGGAACGTTAGTAATGCATAATACACCACTCCAGGGGTCGATTCCCGCACGGAAGAAATATTTGTACGACCTACAAGTATTTGTTCCGGGTCTGGGTGTTTTCTATCTATAATATGTATCTCGTTACCTTAACACAAGCATTAAGTTGCTTTAGCTTTTGTGAATGTCCAAGGATATTTATTTATTAAGGATATTTATAATATTGTAGAGAAACACTGATAAATTTAGATGTTCATCATTGCACCCGTGCGAAGCCGGGGCGGGTCGCTAGTTAAATATAATCCTATGTCCAGAAGACTGCTTTTGGATAAAATTATGAGACAAAATATGGTTGAAACTTCTGTGTTATTCTGTGCATTGGGTAGGGAACCTTCTTAAAATATACGCTGCATTGGTGTTAAACGCTCGAGTGTCGGCTGTTATCTTTGAGCTGTTTTGAGCGTACGTTGCGGCTAAATACACTGCGGACATAAATGTTTAATGATTGCTCAAATTTGTCAAGCCTTAAAGCTCTAAGTAATTTGTTGATTCTCATTTAAGCGTATGAAATACAGACGGATTTAGGTTATTCATTACTTGAAATTAGATTTTTTATCGGCTTTAAATTTTAGGTAAACTCGCAATTGGCGAATGTTTACTATACTTAGGTATGCATTTAATCTATATACTAATATATATAGCTGCAGAGTTTGTTTGTTTGTTTAAACGCGCTAATCTCAGGAACTACTGGTCCGATTTCAAAAAATCTTTCAGTGTTACATAGTCCATTTATCGAGGAAGGTTATTGGCTATATTTTATTTTCAAAAGAATTAGGGATCCGTATGACAATTTCAATTTTGTAAAACAAGACGTAAAATCGAAAACCTATTTAAGCGTGCGCTGCAAAAACTATTGACAATATAACAAAATGAGGTACTATGGGTTTGTAGTTCTTATAAAGATCTACAAAGTCCACGAGAGCACATATCTAACTATCATAGTTTAGCCACAATAACCGTTATTAATGATATAACTTTTATGTTCATAAAAAATATGCATAGAGATAAGCACCGGTTTCGAAGCCCATGCGGGCGAAGCCGCGCGCAGAAGCTAGTAAATAATATTTGATGACTATCTAAACGTGAGTTCATCCAGGTTGTCTTAAAAAAATAATCCAAGCAAGTTACTTCTACCAACAATAGATGTTGTTTTTCAAATTTTTAATCTATTACCACGGAGTTTCTTGCCGGCTTTTCTCTGTGGAGTGACATTTCGAACCGGGTGGTAAAGACTAAATGCTTATTTTTTTATAGTTTAATTCTAATTTGTGTGTTGATTTTTTGTTATTTGACTATTTACTGTACCGGTTGCAATTAAGTGATTCACAGTTACTTTGTGGATCCATTCAAAATGTGAGCCATGTATTTAAAACCAGGTAAAATTACTCAACACTAAAATACCTTCGAAATGATAGCAGTAATATTTCAAAAGATTTGACATGCAATTATCATCTTAATGACAAAATTTATACACTTTTCGTCTCCTTAAAAGTCAACGCCGAGTTAATGCACCATACAAAGCATTAATCTTTTATTCAATGATAAAATGCGGTATTTTCAAGAAAGATTGAGGTAATTACTGAGTACCGAAGTGTGGAAATCTCGAATTAAGATACTTATGTGATTGTACTGAAATATGCGTGTGGTTATTTTGAGAAAGTAATTATGCTCGGTCTGCTATTAAAGCTTCGGAACTGAATTCGTACAAATTGCTTTAAAAGTACAAAAAATGTGGCTGCTTTTTAAGTAATGGTGTTTTTATTATTGGTCGTTAAATCATTATGGCAGCAAAATTTACGATTACAGGTTCCAAATAATTTTCCAAATTTGTTATTTCTACTTGCATTGTGAGAACTTTTTTACTCGTTTAATTCATTTTGCATAGAGTTGCACAAATGACAGCGTATTTTATCCCAGAAGATAAACAAGATAGGTACACTTTTATTTCAGTTTAGGTATTAATTACTACATTATGACAGGTAAGTATTAAAGAATAATCTTTATTTTATTCTCTAGCGAATAAAAACGGCTTTTGCACTCAGATATCGAAGAGCAAAAATACTTTATTCTCTAGCGAATAAAAACGGCTTTTGCACTCAGATATCGAAGAGCAAAAATACTCTTTCCGAGATGGGGGGATGAAAATGAATTTATTATGCGATCAATGGTGAAGAGCAGCAGTTTTTTTTAAACAACTAGCAGTACCCTGCGAGTGTTTCTACGCCACTATGGCTAATGTTTGGCCCTTTGCGACTATTGCGCGAGTTTGCTATTCACGGCCTTTGTACCTAAAAATAGCGATCTAAAAAGAGCTATTACGAACTTTCTTGCCGGCTCGTCTCTGTAGAGCTGCATTCCAGGCCGGTGGTAGATGGTAAATTTTATTTTATTGTTTGACTTGTCAAAAGAGCTCAAATGAGCCAACTGGATTTAATGAGTTTTGAATTTGAACTAACTAAAATAAATTTGAAGGAAAGATATTTTCATTTTTGTTTCAATGCACTACACTTTGCTGAATATCATCACATGATCAAATGCATAAGTTACGATTCTTTATAGGACATACAAAAAAAACATTCATTATCATATTAACAGAGAAGATATGAATGAGCGTTGTAAGTGGAAAAAAGTGACTAAGCGATCCGAGTCTAAGGATTGTGAAGAAAATACCATGTATACAGAGTGTACCATAAACTGTGAACCTAAACTATATAGCCATTCGAAGTGAGTATATGAGCCTATCGAATAGAACAGATGTATAAAACGGAAGAGATGTATAAATTGCGTTTCTATTTTAAAGCATTTTTCCCTATCCAACTTTCAGTTTCCTTTTGTCAGCTTTTACGACACCCATCAAGATGAAATGATGACTATACAGGATGTCCCAAAAAATTGTGTATGTAGATCCAAGTCCAAGTCCAGAGATAGAGCACCCTATGTGGTACCCGAATCACCCCCATGTATGTTATGCGATTTTTCATAGTTTTCGTGTTGGTTTTGATGAATGAATGATTTCTTTTGTGAATTTTATATGTTTGGTTTTACACCAATATTTTCATAATTTTGGTCAAAGTTACGAAGCTGATTATTTTATGCTTATAAGTACAATTCAAGATATTAGAGAAAGAAAAAAAATAAAAAGTATTCTCCTTTAAAAATAAATGAAATAACATTTTAGGTCAAAAATTCATGGGGGTGATTCGGGTACCCCAAGGGGGTCTATCTCTGGACTTCCGCTTACCACTATTTTGGGACACCCTGTATATTCCTGTATAGCCGTCACCACATGGATAGAATCATAAAATTCGTCACCACACAGACCAGAATAGCAATTCTCTAGCCTCAATCCCTTCGTAGAGTTTGTGGTGTAAGCATGTCATCAGTACATGTAGTTACAACAGATCCCAAACTAGTTTGTGTTAATAAATGTCAGGCTCTATTTACTTTACCGTGATGCAGGTGAGATACGTCCAACTAGTTCACCTTTCTTCATTCCACATTTCAAAACTATGAATAGCTCATGTATCTTGCGTGTACTTTACATTGCTATTTTTAGAAATTACTACACGTAATGAAATATATCATTTGGTTGCATTTCATCACTGTTAATTACTGTTTACTGTATTATCTATTTTGTCCACCCGGAATAGCAGAGTCGTTGGTCTAGTGGTTAGATGTGCCGCCTTTGGATCAACGGGTCCCGGGTTCGATTCCGGGGTCGGGCAAGTGTCTTTGTCTAAACCAGAGGCACTGGCTCGGAGTCTGGGTGTCATTTCTAAGTATAATATGTATGTATTTACAAAAAAAATGTATATAAGTAGTTTATCATCCATCTCGTTACCTTAACACAAGCATTAAGTTGCTTAGCTTGAGATGAGATGGCGTTGTGTGAAATGTCCAAGGATATTTATTTATTTACCAAAATATTCGAATCAATTTTATGGTGACGGATTAAGAATACACGGTGCTACCACCCCATGTCATTTTGAGGGTGTTGTAAGAGTTGACAGAAGGAAACAAGAAAGTCGAAATCCTAGCTTCAAAATAAGGAAACCTTGTTACTAACCCTGTGCCAACCCGTCTCGCCAGCGTGCCACCGTAGGCTAATTACCCCCCATGTAAATGGAGGAAGCCAGAGCTCGCTGGTATAATAAAGGTAATGTAATTTTATTATGTTATTACAAAACAAAACCTTACATACTGGTGGTAATTTGTATTAATTACTATTTTAGAAAGTGGATGCGGGCGGCCCAGGACCGGCCTTTGTGGAGATTCCAGATTCCAGCAGGTGACGTCTTTTGGCTGAAATGATGACTATTTTAGAAAATTGATGTCTCACAGCTGATTTGGGCTTCCTCCAATAACATGGAGGGTAATTAATCGACTGTGCCACGCTTGCCAGACGGGTTGACACTTAGTGTTATATCAAGTTTTCCTTCCCGGTATTTCCTTGTTTTTTTTTTTATTTTTATTGCTCTTGGTGGCAAACGAGCTAGCGGCCCTCCTGATGGTAAGTGTTGACCGCCGCCCATGGACTTTGGCAGTGCCAGGGGCACAGCCAAGCCGTTGCCTACCGTGAAGTGAGTGCTCTTTTTAAACCTCGTTTCAAGGAGGACATGTCGTAGCGCTCGGGAAACACCGCCGCAGGTAGTTCATTCCAGAGTCTGCACGTACGTAGTAAGAATGATCGCTGGAAGCGTACCGTGCTGGACGTTATCGTTTCCAGGTGATATGGATGAACCCTGCTGCGATGTCGAGTTGTACGATGGTAGAAAGGTGACGGTGGTACCATTTCAAACAGTTCCTCGGAGCACTCCCCGTGGAACAGACGGTAGAGCACGCAGAGAGATCCAAAGTCTCTCCGTTGCTCCAACGTCCCCAGTTTCTGTCGGCTCTTACGACAATATCAGGGTAGAATGGGCTGGTAACTTAATGTATCTTCTATAGATACAAATAAATAAGATTGGAGTGTCTGTTTGTAATAATAAAATAAAATCCTCCTTTTAACGAGGTTTAAAGAGAGCACTCGCTTCACGGTAGGCAACGGCTTGGCTGTGCCCCTGGCACTGCCAAAGTCCATGGCTGGCGGCTAACACTTACCAGCAGGTGGGCCGCTAGCTCGTTTGCCACCGAGAGCAATAAAAAAAAAACGATGTATACACAGTACATAGTCCAAAATAACATTTTTAAAATTGTTGTCTGTCTGTTTGTTCCGGCTTATCTCTGGAACGGCTGGTCCGATTTTGACGGGACTTTCACTGATAGCTATATAGATATAAGGAGTAACTGAGGCTTTTTATTGACTAGCTTCGCCTCGCGGCGTCAACCGCGGGTAACATCGCTCCCGTGTGTAGCCGGGACAGGCCGCTAGTTTTAAATACGTCTAGATAAAACTAGAATCTCTGAACTGAATAACAATGACTAGTACCGCAATTATTCCAATCATTAAGCGAACGGAAATTTTAATGTAGATTTCGTTGTACAATTATTATGATAAAATCCTAAAATGGCTGTTGCCACAATAAATTACCGATCGAATCGTAATTACTCTGCACGCTGGTTGAGCGTTACCTCAACCGTGTACAAAACATTATTTTTAATGCTTGAATCTTGTTCATTTTCGTTGCAAGGAGGTAAAGGCATTTAAATCTATTTTAAATGGTTATAAAAAATCTTGAGAGACTTTTGTGGA
This sequence comes from Clostera curtula, assembly GCA_905475355.2. Classification (NCBI taxonomy): domain Eukaryota; kingdom Metazoa; phylum Arthropoda; class Insecta; order Lepidoptera; family Notodontidae; genus Clostera; species Clostera curtula. The sequence goes on from FR997799.1 coordinate 6,510,030, forward strand.
TTTTTAATTGTCCGTTGGCCATTGCCATAATTGCTATCAGACTATTAACTAGCTGCTGCTCTCGGCTTTGCTCAGGTGGAGCAAGATCTGGATTATCGAACTTGTTTATAGGATAGTTAACATCCACGGCCAAATATTTAAACTACTTTAGACAGATTACAGATGTCGCTAATTTTCTAGTTTTTTATTTGAATAGATGTATTTCCTGTACTTTATTAGCCTCAGTAGTTGTTAATTAGTAGTAGTGTCTTTTCACATAAAAAGCCGTGTAAAAATAATATATTCGCTTCGAAAAATAGTTTTAATTTTGACGTTTCCTTTTAAACATAAAAGTAGGGCAATCTTTAAACTGATATAATTAGATGCCCTTACCTAACAAACCTGACCTTCTATTTACAATCTCCATACCGAACATCTCAAATCTTTATACTTTTGACTTGTTGTTTTCTAGGGTTGTGCCAATTATTTTTAGCTTATTTGAATATATTTTATGTCATACTGATTGATACTGAAACACTATTGCCTACTAAAGGTTACATGAACATTTTTTTCTTTCATTAGGGCCGTTGTCTAACCTGGAGTAATTATGATGATGATAACTTAATTGATTCATAAAATGCAGTTCAGTCTTCTTCATTAATAGGTCATGTGTCTGTGTCAATAATTTCTATTCTATCATCTAGAGAAACTCCGAGCCTAACTCTCTCCATCGCACGTTGAGTAATTTAGGCTACTTTTATTGACCCTCCACCCGCTTTTCAGGAACCCATAGTTACACAGTTTTCCACATTGTTAAATACTACGCGGACGAAGTCTCAAGTAATAGCTAGTCTAAACAAATAAATAAAATTGGAGTGTCTGTTTGTAATAATAAAATAACCACTTTTTACTAAATGCGTAAGTATGTATACACAGTACATAGACCAAACCACATTTTTTAAAATTTTTGTCTGTCTGTCTGTTTGTTCCGGCTGTTCTCTGAAACGGCTAGATGATTTAAGGACAGCCTCGTTGGCCTAGGGGTTAGATATGCCCCCCCTCGACTGTGCTGCCACCTTGCTGTGGTGAGGGGGCTTGAGTGCCTCAATGATCCGTGGGGCCATACCGGCCAGGGCCTCCCATGCCGGGCGGGCCCACGGGGAGAGGTGAGACGAAGAGCGGCACCCAGCGTCGTGGCGGGTTGCGGCTCCGGGGACTCCTCTGTCCTCAGAGCTGCCTTGGGAGTCGTAAACCGTTGCGGCGCACCATGAGGTCCTCGGGTTGGCGCTCAACTTAGTTGGCCGTCAAACCGAGTCCTCACTCAACGTCCTCGGGTTGGCGCCGGCCGAGGGCTGACGCACCTCCTCTGCGAGGCCGTATGTCGCAGAAGGGGGGCTGCGGGACGGATCGCCGGTGCGCTGCGGTAGATTGGGGCTGCGGGGACTTGGGTGGATGGGGACCCTGTCCCCAGTGTCTCGCTGCGAGCCCCTTCTGCCCTCGCCTAGGAGGCCGGTGGTGGTTCGGGGGAGCCACCACCGACGAAAGCCTCGATGACTGAGGGCGTCCCAGTATACCGGGACGCCCTCTCTGATAGTCGCTTGCCCGCGTTGCGGGCACCACGCCGGGGCGTCACAGTAGAATGCGTTTACGCGAACTTGTGGCGCCCCAAGCGCGTCGTGTGAGGGTATGCCGCTGGGGTTTTAGTGGGTAAACGACTCTTGGGTAGACGACCCTTGTCGGAGTCCCACATAATCACCGACCTTAACTCCGGGGTGCGGTGGTATGCATAAAGCATTTCCCCAGCGAAAAAAAAAAAAAACTAAAAAAAAAGGGGTTAGATATGCCGCCTTAGGATCAAGGGGTCCCGAGTTCGATTCCGGAGTCGGGCACGTGTCTTTGTCTAAACCAGAGGCACTTGCTCGTAGTCTGGGTGTCACTTATGCTCGTGAATTACATGTTTGTAAACTGTCCCCGCGATACAGGTTATACCAAGTGCAGGGGTTTCATATAAAAAAAAAACTTGGGCTTTTTTTGTCTAGCTTCGCCCCGCAGCGTCTCCCGCGGGTAACATCGCACCCGTGCGAAGCCGGGACGGGCCGCTAGTATCGAATAAAATTGAACTGTATTCAGTACATCACTAACTTAAGTTATTGAGTACAAGTATCGCAATACACCAGACCTTATCCGCATTAAGCACGCGACTTGAATGCCACGCACAATTTTGGTGGATCTCTTTCACATTACTGCCTGTAATGTGTTTCGAAATGTTAAATATTTCTCATAATAATTACAGCAACGCACTGACTTAATCTACGTTGTATGTAAATTAGTGTTTTTAAAACGATATTATATGTTTTTTATTAGTACTTCTTTGCGTTAATTGTACCAATACACAATTGTTCATCATCATCATCATCATCATTTCAGCCAAAAGACGTCCACTGCTGGACATAGGCCTCCCCCAAGGATTTCCACAAAGGCCGGTCCTGGGCCGCCCGCATCCACTGCTTTCCGGCGATCTTAACCAGGTCGTCGGTCCACCGTGTGGGAGGCCTACCAGCACTGCGCCTTCCGGAACGCGGTCGCCACTCGAGGACTTTTCTGCCCCATCGGACAATTCCTCATCATCATCAATTCAGCCAAAAGACGTTCACTTCTGGACATAGGCCTCCGCCAATGGTAGTCTGGCAAAAATATAATAAGACCTTTGTAAGTCCTGTGATATCGATACAGTTCAGTTGATAAATTACATACATATCTACTACTACTGCTTAGCCTATAACTTTTTTTTCACACAACGCCATCTCGTCCCAAGCTAAGCAACTTAATGCTTGTGTTATGGTAACAAGATGGATGTTAAACTACTTATATACATTTTTTTATCGTAAATACATACATAATATAGATAGAAAACACCCAGACCCGGAACAAATACTTGTAGGTCGTACAAATATTTCTTCCGTGCGGGAATCGAACCCGTGACATGCTGCGCAGCAGTCGATAACCCAACCACTGCGCCAACCGTGTCGTCGAATAAATGACCCACTGCTGAGTCGGGCCTCCTCCTACATGGAGTAATTAGCCACTGTGCCACGCTGGCCAGACGAGTTGCCACGCTTTGGGCACGCACAGGTCGCGGGCACATGCCTTGTTGGTCTTGAGGTTGTATGCGATACCTTGGGATCACGGGTCGTGGGTTCGATTTCGGGGCCGGGCAAGTGTCAGTAAACCAGAGGCATATGCTCTGAGTCTGGGTGCCATTTGTATTCGTGAATTTCTTGCTTGTACCTTAGCATGGGCCACCCTGTAGAAGAGTAGACCGCGGGACGAACGGTGTCAAGCTACGTGTACCGGGCGTGGCATCGTCGGTGCCGTAGAGCTCCAAGAGGTGGACCGACAACCTGGTTAGGGTCGCCGGAAAGCAGTGGATGCGGGCGGCCCAGGACCGGCCTTTGTGGAGATTCTTGGGGTAGGCCTATGTCCAGCAGTGGACGTCTTTTGGCTGAAATGATGATGATGATGATGACGCTGTAATAAGTTTGTAATCATATTTTATGTTTCTTTATTAAGGGCTAGCTTACTCTCCAGCCCAAAAAACTTCTCTTTTACTTCTCAGTCCCTAAATGACCCACTGCTGACTTAGTGACATTAGTCTACTGTGCCTCGCTGGCCAGACAAGTTGGCAAAGGGATTCGATTCAAATTTTCCTTCTCTTGCGCCTTGGTTATCGGCCTTGTCATTTCATTTTGTCGGCTCTTATAACACCCTCACGATGGGGTGGTGACGCTATGGAGTCTAAATCCATCACTACACGGAAAGTTGGCGTAAATCATTAATTTTATACCGGCTTTGCATCACTCACCAGTCTCTTTTTACTAAATTATGTAACATAAAACAGTAATGATTTAATAAGCAATAAAAAGCATAAGTGTCCTTATGTGGCGGTAATAAATTATACGATTTACAAGTGCGTGTAAAATTGCTGTCTTTAATTAAATGTCTTTGTTACAGGTACAGAGACGAATGTCAAGGTAGACTACAAGAAAACCGACAAACATGACGCTCTCGGCCAGGTTTCAGGTGAATATGTTAAAATTCATTAAAACGTATTTGTAATTACTGGAATTATATTAATTTAAAATAAATATCCTTGGACATTTCATACAACGCCATCTCGTCCCAAGTTAAGCAACTTAATGCTTGTGTCATGGTAACGAGATGGATGATAAACTACTTATATACATTTTTTTTTGTAAATACATACATATTATAGATAGAAAACACCCAGACTCCGAGACAGTGCCTCTGGTTTAGACAAAGACACTTGCCCGACCCTGGAATCGAACCCGGGACCCGTTGATCCAAAGGCGGCACATATAACCACTAGACCAACGAGGCAGTCAAAATCTAGCTGCCTCGGCAAACTTCGTGGCAAGGACTGCCTAGTTGGTCTAGGGGTTGGATATCTGCTTAAGCTTTCGTTCATGTGCCGGGATTCCGTGCAACGCTGGCCAGACGGGCTGACACAGGGAATCCACAGGTTTTCGGCCTTGTCATTTCCTTTTGTTGGCTGAGAAGTTTATTGGCCAGGTGGGTAAACTAGACCTTAATATCACTACATAGTGATATTAAGTAACAAAGTTGCTGTCGGCTGCCCGTCCCTATGTATGCTTAAATCTTTCAAACTACGCAACGGATTTTGAACTGTTTTTTTTCAAGAGTGATTCAAGCGGTAGGTTTTTATGTATAATACATGCATAATATTGTAGAGAAACACAGATAAATTTAGATGTTCATCATTGCACCCGTGCGAAGCCGGGGCGGTTTCTAGTAGAAACATAAAATATGGTTACAAACTTAGTACAGCGTAAGTTGGTCTAGGAGTTCGATGTGCCGCCTTTGGATCATGGGGTCCCGGGTTCGATTCCGAGGCCGTGCAAGTGTCTTAGTGTAAACCAGAGGCACTTGCTCTGAGTCTCATTTGTCCTCGTGAATTTCATGTTTGTAAACTGCCCCCGCGATGCAGTATATGACCTTTTGCAGGCGTAACGTTTCTTTACAAAAAAAAAAACGTTAGAATAACAAGCTACAGTGTTGGTTTCACAATTAAATTGTCTTCGCCATTAATATTTACAACATTGCAAAATGACTGGATTTTTAGCAAAGAGCTACTTGTCTATGTAAAAGCCAAAAAGATGTTCACGTGGGAAAGATAGCATTCAACTGGCATCTCAAGGTTCTGATGCATATCTGAATTGCTGATTGAATCAACTCTTAATTAAAGCAACTCGTTGAGTGGTAAACGTATCTATCTTTATGCGAAAAAGATTGCTATCAGACATTAAGATGGTGCCATAAACTTGCATTTGGTGAAATATTTCCGATTGCATTTTTTTTAATAAAAAAAATATGTTTACAATGTTCTTAGGAGGAGCAAAGAAAGAATAAACGTCATGCAAAAAAAAAGAAATTGAAATCGTTAATCATAGTAGGTATACTCTGTTTGGGTGAATAAATATCCCGATTAATTGAGAACATCCTCGTGTTTTATTGGATTTATATATATTTCTAAATGATTTTTTGCAAAGCATCTTTCCGGAAACCATCATGTTAATTTTCTATTTCATTCCCACACGCCCCCCCTCGGCCATCCCCATGGCCGACGGGGATAGTCCATAAAGGATTCTACCCCGGGCGAAACAAAAAAAAAAAAAAGTGTTTGTATCAAGTTTCCTTCTTGTGCGGCTAGGTGATCTGCTTTTTACGTTACTTTAGTTTCCTCTTACGACACCCTTAGGATAGTGTGGGTAGTTGACAATAAGTTTATGTATGTTAGGTACAAAGACGCTGAACATCTGTTACAATTCAGAAAGTCGCACTTTAATAGAAAATTATGCAATTCATGCTGATATTATAGACCGAGTTAGTATATTACTAGGCCAGCCACAGATTTTTTTTTTGTTATTTCTATAAATTCTTAACCTTGGTGACAAAATCTATTTAGTAATTACTTACTATAATGCAACTTCAAATGCCATTAATTGTATTTTAAGAACGAAAAATCAAATTCAAATTCAAAGTTCGAACTTGAATTTTCGTTGGTATCACTTAACAGACTAGATACGGTATTTGAGGATTTTATCGTGGTGTCACCTTTCTGTGCTTGCGTGCCTCTAAGATCCGTTAGGGCTATATACCGGCTCAGGGTCAGTCACGCCACGAGGAGATGCCAGAGATTGAGTTGCAGTGTGTGAATTTTGGCTCTAGACTCACCTGTTCTAAGAGTTGCCTTCTTCTTCTACTTTAAGTGCCTTTTCAATAATGAAGATTGGCCGTTAGCTTTCTTGTCTCTGTCGATAGCAAAGCAAAGCTTAGGAGCTTTAAACTGGTGAGGTGGTCCGGGCCGGCGATAAAGTCCATGGCAACGGACCTCCCACCAACAGTAGGAGGAGAGGGGTGGCTAGGCGCCAAGGCTAGACAGGTAGCTACCTAATTAAATTGGGAAGAAGCTAAGTAGGACATTTAGCTGTAGATTTTTATTGGTTTTTTTTTCTTTGTAGGTGCTGATTTGCCTGATGGTGTACGCTTCAAGCGCACACGCTATCATGGTCAAGTTTGGTACTAAGGGAGGTCCCATTATGCCACCGGTTCCGGTGCCAGAGCTGCCACCTCAGCAGCCCTATCGCATTCCAGCGCCGGTTTGGGAAGAAAGATCTAATGACACACCTGATCCTAACGCTCAATGGTATGTATTTTTTTTACGTTGAAAATCCTCATGGATACCAAATCGCTAAACGCCAGCCGGGTTATGTGGGACCCCAAGGCGTGGAATGATGGTAATTGCGCCCCAACCTAACCACTAAAACCAACGGTGCCCTCGACTGCCCGAAACAGGGCCACGGGTTTCGCTCCCCAATGGGGAGCATGCTCCGCGATCCTGATGGGGCCTTAGCCCGCTTTTACAAGCAGGCCCCACGCTTTGATGGGGAGCTCTGGACGCTCCCCAACCCATCGAGAGGCACGTGCACGCGCCTCTAGCTGCCTCACCGGTGTCGCGGCAGTTTAAGGCTCTCGAGACAACTCTGAGGACAGAGGAGTCCGCAGAGCCAAAACCACCAAGTCTGTGTGTGCCGCTCTTCGTCTGGCCTTTCCCCGTGGGTCGGCCTAGCCTAAAGGCACACAAGCCCCCTCACCACAACAAGGTGGCAGCACGGTCAAGGGGGTTAGTGGT